>JAUAME010000009.1:5045000-6295000 GCA_030820535.1 Quercus parvula
AACTTGAATTTAAATAATTTATTGATGACATGACTATTGATCTTTGATTATTTTGAAATTTTGTAAGTATGGAGAATATATGAAGATAATGTAATCCAACAGTTGATTTTTTAAAATACAAATTCAGTAATAAGTTATTAGATTGTGTAACATTACTTAGAATTACACCAAGTATAACTTAAATCTCTCTCTCTCTCTCTCTCTCTCTCTCTCTATATATATATATATATAATTGTATTGTACTTTTTTTTTTCCATGGTCAAAATTTTATTTATAATTCTCATGTTATTTTTAGTACTTAGATAAACCTGAAGTAAAACATATGTCAATTTTTATAACAGTCTTAACCACATGTCTTGTGCATATAAAACTTTAGAGTTAACTTAAAACAACATCAAATATCAAATTACGGATCTTATTTTATCATTATATTTTAATGTTATTACTTACCTACTCTTTTTATTAAAAATAATAACTTATTACATAACTAATTTGAACTCTTAATACATTTGAAATGTAAAAAAAAAATAATAATAAAAAAAATAAAATAAAAATTCTCTTCAATTAAAACTTTTGCTTATTTACTTTTCTTTTTCTTTTTACCTATATTTGTTTTCCTTTTATAACTTTTGAAACCTTAGAAATATTGATAAAACATGAAAAAAAAATTATTTTTTTCATTGAAAATTGAAATATAAAATAAATATATGAAAAAATACATAAGGAAATGTTTTTTTTTTTTTAATTTAAAGTATAAATAAAGAGGAGTGTTAATTTTTTTCGTGGGTCAGGGGGCAAATGCCTCCCCTCCCCCCCTCCCCTTTGGCTTCACCCTTGACTGCGCAGCAAATAAGTTATATCCTTAATTTATAGCGACGAATTTTAGTGAGGAAATATTTTTCGTCACTGAAAACTTACATTTAGTGACGAAATATATAATTCGTCACTAAAATTGGGAAAAAAAAAAAATCTTTAACGACGACATTTGAATTTCGTCACTAAAAATGAAAAAAACAATAACATTTAGCGACGAAATTCAAATTTCGTCGCTATTTGTTGATCAGAAACAAGGGCGCCAAAATGAAAAATGAGGCGCGAATTTAATTAGTCTACAGCGATGAAATAATTTCATCGCTGTAGGTTTTGTTGGGAGACTATCAGCGACGAAACAAATTTCATCGCTAAAAGGCCCCAACAGCGACTAAACAAATTTGTCGCTAAAAATTTGTTCCACTTATCGTTAAAGCATTTTAGCAACGAAACTCTAATTCGTCACTAAAAGTGATCTATAGAGACGAATCTCTAATTCGTCGCTGAAGGTGGCCTATAGAGACGAAATTAATTTCGTCACTAAAAGGTTTACTATATAAATCAAAAACATAACAAACACCATTCAGTTTTTATTTTTCTGAAACCCAAACCCAGTCGCCGTTGCTCCCAAACCCAGTCGCCGGCGAGCCTCACCGTCGCCGATAGCTCCTAAACCGTCGTCGATAGCTCCTAAACCGTCGCCGATAACTATTCACGACGGTCTGAACCATTCGCGACGGCTCCGAACCATTCGCAACGATCTGAACCCAAACCCAATCGCGACGGTGCGAACCATTCGCGACGGCTCAGAACCATTAGCGACGACGGTCTGAACCATTCGTGACGATCTGAACCATTTGCGACGGCTCCGAACCATTCGCAACGATCTGTACCCAAACCCAATCGCGACGGTGCGAACCATTCGCGACGGCTCTGAACCATTCGCGACGGCACCGGCAACACCATTCGCGACGGTTCGAACCCAAACCCAAACCAAATCGATTCACCGTCGCATTACACATTTCGGCGTCGATTCACCTTCCGACCTTTCGCATTCCGACCTTTCGCATTCGCTTCCGAGGTTCGTTTCTGGCTAACAAATTATTTTATTTTATTTTTTATTTTTTTATTTTATCTGTTTAAATATATGGCTTATGTTATTTTTATTTTTATTTTTTTGGTTGTTCAGTAGCTTTGTTGGTGTTGTTCAGTAGCTTTGTTGGTGTATTTCTCTAAAAGTCTAGGTGGGTACTCCTACATTTATTTTTATTTTAGTCCAGGTTTGTATATTTATATTATTGGGTTGTTTGTTTTGTGGGAAATTTCAAGACACACAGTTATATTGCTTTGTTTAGTTGTTTTCTTTCTCTATGGTTATTGTTTTTTTGGATATATATGAATTTGCAAAAATTTGATTCTTGTTAACCAATATGATTCTCAAATTAGTTCTGCAGCTGCATTCTGTAAATTTTCAAATGTGAATATGATTCTCAAATTAGGTTATTGTCTCTTTGGGTGAGGTCAATTCATGTTGCATGTGCTGGAATTGTGATTAATGTTAGGCCAATTAGTACCGTAGATCATCTAAACTCTTAAGAACCAGCGGTTGTGGACTTATAATTATTTATGCGTATATTATTATTATCTAATATTTACTATATTATGTTGTTAAATGATTAGATTAATACTTAGATGAAGTAAATATATATTGTTTTATTCATGATCTAATAAATATCTTAAATGTTCTTTATTAGGAAAAATCAAGAAAAAACTCTGAAAATAGGAGCAAAACTTCTGGCAAACATAGATGTGGGACAAAGGCACTTGCTATTAGGGTTGATGAGGAGGTGCGTGTTCTTTCATTTTCTTAAACTTTAGTATATTATATGTTGTGATTAATTAACTATAACTATCTAACACTTGAATGTTAATTAATTAGACAAATAATAATGGCGGCCAAGTTCCTGAATTGGCAAAAGTTTACAAAGATGTTCATTTCAATCCAAATACAAATAAGTGGATACACCATGAGGATGAAGCAACATATGTATGTGTATCATTCCATCCCTATCATGTTTGTAAAGTTATAACATATGTAGTATTAATGTTGTGATTGTTTGTTTTTTATCTCTTTCAAATGGTAGGAAACTATTCTCAAAGTGCAAGAGGATCATTGTCAAGATCCTAATGCAATTCCCCTTACACAAGAGGAGATCTCAAACTTGGTTTTTAAGAAAAAGTCGGGTATTGTAAAAGGACTTGGTATGAGGCCTTCCTCTTCTCTAGTAACCACTGCCTCATCTAGTTCCTCGGTGGAGTATATTCATCGGTTAGAAAATGAGATAATTGAGCTCAAAGAGGCAAGAGTTAGGGACGAAGAGGAGCGAGCTAAGGAGCAAGAGGCGCGAGCTAAGCAAGATGAAGTCCAAAATAATATTCTTAATTTTTTGAGGAGTAAGGGTTATGATGATGCTTTTACCTATGGTGGTGGTTCATCTTCAAGCTAAAACACTTATTGGTTAGTATTTTATCTTCAAGTTAAAACACTTCATTTTCTTATAACATAGTTAATGTTTTTACTTTATGATTTTAATGTAGTAATGTTTTTATATTTGTGCAGATTTCTCATTGGTGGCTTTAGGGGATTTACTTTTGGCATTACTTGAAGACATATGAGGACATTTCTCTTAGGCGCTAATTATATTATGCTACATTTTTTGTGTTGTTATAAAACATTTTGAGTTATTGTATGTGTTGCAAACAATTATTGTATGGAAGGAGTTTGAATTGGATACTTGTTTTATTTTTTATTTGTGGAATATATGGATTGATTTTTTATTAATGTGTTAAAATAAATGTGTTAATTAAATGTGAGGTTTTAATAATGTAATGACAGATTACAGGTTAATATCAAAATCATGAAAATAATAAAAATAGAAAATAAGTTTTAGTGACGAAATATTTTGTCGCTAAATGTAGCAGAATTTTGTAAGAGATGGCTTTAGTGACGAAAATTTTCGTCGCTATATGTGCTTGGATTTTCTTAAAAATAGTTTTAGTGACGAATTTTTTCGTCACTATATATACTAGAAAATAGTTTTAGTGACGAAATTGTTCGTCACTAAATATGATTTTAATAAACTGAAATGGTTTTAGTGACGAAATATTTTCGTCGCTGAATACTGTTTTTAGTGAGGAAAACATTTAGCGACGAAACGATTTCGTCGCTAAAAGTTTTTGAAAAAAAAATCAAATCAGACTTTTAGCGACGAAAATATTCGTCGCCAGGGTTTTTAGCGACGGGGCTACAGCGACGAAATGAATTTCGTCGCTAAAAGTCCGATTTCGTCGCTAAAGGTTTTTAGTGACGAAAAGCTGAACTTTTAGTGACGAATTTTTTCGTCACTAAAAGTACATTTTCTTGTAGTGGATCCTAGGTGAAAGTAATATATATTTAAGTCCAAGCCCGAATTTACTCTTTGACCTAACCCCAACTTTTTAAATAATTCAATAATTCTTAGTCAGCAAAATTTTTATAACTATTGAAATGATAAATCGTGATTGACATGTGATCTTATGTGAAAGTAATATATATTAAAGTCCAAGCCCAAATTCACTCTTTGACCTAACCCCAACTTTTTAAATAATTTGATAATTCTTAGTTGGCAAAATTTTTATAACTATTGAAATGATAAATCGTGATTGACGTGTGATCTTATCTTAAAGTAATATATATTAAAGTCCAAGCCAAAATTTACTCTTTGACCTAACCCCAACTTTTTAAATAATTTGATAATTCTTAGTCGGCAAAATTTTTATAACTATTGAAATAATAAATCGTGATTGACGTGTGATCTGATCTGAAAGTAATATATATTAAAGTCCAAGCCCAAATTCACTCTTTGACCTAACCCCAACTTTTTAAACAATTTGATAATTCTTAGTCGACAAAAATTTTATAACTATTAAAATGATAAATCGTGATTGATGTGTGATCTTATCTGAAAGTAATATATATTAAAGTCCAAGCCCGAATTCACTCTTTGACCTAACCCCAACTTGGCACCCTAGACCAATGAGCAAGACAGGCTTCTCGTAATTTTCATGTTAACAAAATTCAAACCGCAGAAGAAAACGATCTTAAAGTGGCAACCCATGGCAATGTGGGTCTTCACATTGTCATTAATTGCACATCGTAAAGAAGAAGAAGAGCGTATCGCAGTGGCTGCCTCTTTTATATGCCTCTTTCTTTTATGTATGTATATATGACTATTCGTTTAAAATTGGCTTTTCTTTTCTTTTCTATCTTCTGCATGTGCTGTGTTGCTTAATTTTCTGTGGCTTTTGATCTGTTTGTAATGTTATATTAAAAAAAAAAAAAAAAAAAAAAAGAGCAGTGTCATGTGTTCAGTCAACAAGGACGATTCTAGAAGTAATTTTCTTCTCCCATGCAATATAAATAATAGACAATTATAATAAAGGGTTTTTTTTTTTTTTTTTTTGCCCCCTTTAAATGAGATATCTAATCTAATAAAGAGGAGAAGCATTACTATGCACAATAATTACTTTGACTTTGAGTTAGGCATGTTGTACGTGATTGCACTTAACGAAATCAAAATGTGCCTTTGGTAAAATTTGGAAAATCAAAATGTCACATATGTCTTAAGTTCTCCTTAAGCTAAAATTTGGACCAAGAAATTGTGGGTTGAAATTGAGAAAAAGAAAGGAGGCCTACCCTTTGGGTTTGGGTAGTAAAAATGGAAGAAAAATAAGAAGAGTTTGGGTTGGAAAAAATTCCCTCAGCCCACTACTATAAAGAAAATGAGTTTGGGCTTCTTTCCTCTTCATAAATACTAAAAAGCCCAATAATAAATTTTAAAGGACCCAAAAATCTTTTTCAAGCCCAAAAGAGGAGAAAACAAGTCCAAAATAAAATGCCGAGAAAGAGTAGGCTAAAAAAAAAATCCTCTAGCATAAATCGTGCTCACAACAAATTCAAGTTTCTCCAAGGAAACTCATAGAAGTTAAAGTCCCCAAAACTCAATTCATCCCAACAATGGTGCAAAAATGCACCACAAATTCAAGTTTTTTGGAATTACACCTTTTGAGGTTAAACTTCCAATATAGAATTCACATCCAACAAAAGTTGAAAACTCACAACAGATTTTTTTTTTTCCCTACAATTACATCCAACTAGATTAAAATCCATTCTCACAACCCAAGAATACCAACTCAATCCAAAATCCCCCTTGAATGGCTATGAAATTTTAAAATTATTGGCTCCTCTTGAACTTCAATCCCCTTGAACAACTAAGAAGTTCTAAAATCATCAATCGAGATTAAACTTCTCTTGGAATGGCTATGAAGTACCAAAATCATCAGCCAAGCTTGAGCTTCCCCTTGAATGGCTAAGAAGTTCCAAATCTAGAATCATTAGCTAAACTTAAACTTCCCCTTGAACACTAAAAAAGTTTCCAAATCATCGATTGACCCTTGATTGGTATTCACTTATTTGTGTAAGTTCCACTAATGAGGAGCATCTATTGATCTGTAGCCACACAATTTTGCAACCATGAAAAATCTTATTTTTAAAAGAAAAATTAGGCTCAAGGGTAATATAGTTATTTCACATAAATTTAAAAATTCCATAATTAATCTTGGGTTGAATTCTACATCATGATGGAACAATCATGGAAGTTAAGGATTAATGATATTTTTATGCGCTAAGATCAAAGTATTGATTAAAATTGTGGGATTAGGGCTAGGTTAATTAATTTTGATAAATATGCATGCATGGGATTAGGGCTGGTTAATTTTGATTAGTTCTTAGAAAGAATCAACCAAACCCTTAATTCTATTGGTTTAAATGAAAGGAAAAAGTAGAGATACCATCCCTGTGGGTGTGGTGTACCCTTAGAAGTTAAAACATGACGTTATCGTGTGTTTTATTTTATTTTATTTTATATCCATTAATCCTGATGAGATTTCAAACCTAGAAGCTTTACCAATCCCACTCTATTTGTAGCAATTAAAGCTGAGTCTCAATGCCAATAACCTTCGTAGATATCATGATGAGAATAGTTTCAACTTACTTCTTTCCTCTTGTTAATGGTTTGGGCTCTCTGGTTCAGGTTGACCACCCATTTTATAGGTATAAATGTTAGTAGTAGGTTAAAAGACAGACTTTTTTATTTTTTGAGGAACAGTTTTTTTGAGGAAAAAGGAACAGTTAAAAGATAGACTTCGACTGTGCAACCTACCATTTTTGGATGAGAAAGGATATATAAAAATTAAATTAAATTTAAAAGATAAAAAATAAAAAAAATAAAAACATTCAGAGTATATAAAATTTGCTAAATATGGTCCTTCATTCTTTGACTTAGTTATTATTTACAAGAGCCAGGCAAGTTGGAATAATCCTAGTCGCCCAGACAAAAACTTATTCCTACTTTGCTGGCTATGCTTCACTGATCTTTTAAATTATAATGCTTTATTTTGGGTCTTGTTTGTGATCAGATAGGCCAAATGTGCCATCTGTTGATGGCCAAATCCTTGTTCAAGTCTGGATATCCTTTAGTAAAACTTCATTAGTCAATGAGTGATCCAAGTTCAATCGTTGTAAAGGTGAGACGAATTAAATATAGTTAGAGCCTACTGGAGGATCACTTAAATTAATAATCATAAGTAGTCCTATTAAAATTAGATGGTACAACCACGTCATTTGGGATCACATATTGCAGGGCTCAATGTGATGGTTGTCACATATATATTACAAGTTGCAACAATTTTAAGCATTTGGGATCACATATTGCATGGCTCAATATGATGGCTGTCACATATATATTACAAGTTGCAACAATTTTAAGCACTTATTACAAGAGAGAACAATATCAAAACTTTAGGAAATGAGTTGAAGGGCACGTCATTTTTCGTAATTACTAATATATTTAGTGTGATTCGTACATACTAAAAGTGGTGTAAGGAATAGATCAAAATGAAAGTTGTTCAAGAATCAAGATGCTCTATTTTTTTTTTTTTTTCACTTTTTTTTTATGAATGTTCAAGATGCTCTAATACCATGTAAATGCAGTGATTGCATGTTTAACAAATTGGGGGAGATATTGAAAATATTGTTGATGCGGAAGTGTAAAGAGTAATATAAGAATAAAACAAGGGTTGTATAGTTTGATCTATCAACCTACATTATTCACAGAAAAATCTATAAAGTATCAAAGCATCTTTAATATGACCGGTATCAAAACATATGTTTAACATGATATCAGAGCATCTTTAATTTAGCATCAAAGTAGCTTTAACAAAGGTAACTGCTCCAATATATCAACACAAATCATCATATCAACAATTATGGAAAAAAAAAAAGTGAAAATTTTGTATTTCTAATATTACTCGACTTTAAAATGCTGTTAATATTGTTTAACACCAATCATAAAACTTGGATTGGGTAGAATACTCCTTTTTGGATGGAACTGTCAGACATTTTGAGCATATTATTTTCTTTGTCCTACTTACTAGAAATGCTACTCAGGGTCGCAAAATTTGCCACGAAACCACCTCTCTCCATTATTTGATTTGTTAAGGAAGCCTTTTGTGGGTCAATGGCTGGTGAACTTATTAATCAAATGAAAACCAAACTTGATTTTAGAATTTTCAATGTTTCGAAATGATTAAACAAACGCAGTACAAATTAAAGAGTCTAGTATTATACATTAATCATTTAATTGTCAAATCACAATGACTCCATGAATATGACTTCACTAGTGACTATGGCGTTGACAACCTAATTAGACTTATACTTGACACACTCTCGAATCACTCGTACCATTTTCCTTGTTTTTTGAGTGCAAGTTTGTGACGACCTATATACTTGTTGCTTTGGTAAAGCTTTGTATTATTTGATTTTTTAAAATTCTTTCAATTTTTTTTTATGATTTTTTTTTTTTTTAAAAAGTCTAATAATACTTTAACCAATTATCAGTAGATAAGCTTTCAACAAAAAAAATAAATAAAAAAATTAACATCGAAATGGCACTTAGCAAGAGTCTCCGCGAATCTGCATAAAAATGACGACAATTGCAATAGGGTCATTAACAATTTCAAAATTAAGTTCATTCAATTGGAATTTTTAGATGAATGCAATGAATGGAAGTGGGGTGATTTGGAATATGAAAATTAGAAGGTGGGCTCAAGTGAAAAACAGACCTTTCATTAAATTAAAATGGAGGTGAGTATGCCCCTTAGAAATGCCGAGTACTATCATAATATTAATTAATATGGGGTTTTGCACGGGCTCCTTTAAGATTATTTAATGCAGTTTATGGATTCTATTTTTTTTTAAAGAAAGAAAAAATTGTGAACCACATTATTGACTTGCTCATGATTGCCTCTTGAGTCTTTTTTGTGGAAGGAGTGTGATTCCTCAAAAGATGAAAACTATATCAAAACGTTAAATCAAAATGACATATATGATATATGGCTTTATGTGGATATGTGGGAAGCTAATCTTTTTGTGGTTAAATTTAGAGGCTCTTTCTCTCTCTGCGCACGTGTACACACTTGCAATTATGTGATGTGAGGGACACAATCAAATCAATCTTTTAATATAAGCACCTAAAGCAAATGCTGATCAAGAATTGCTTCACGCTCACATAGAAAGTTTATGGAATGATTGGCTTGTATCAAGTGAGTTTGAATATTCATGGAAATTAAATGGGAGGGGTTTTGGCTAAGAGAGAAAATTATGATTGTGGCGTGCTTTTTATATCTCTTCTCATTATATTTAGTGCCACTTCCATTTGAAATTTGATTTATAGAAAGCAACTTTGTGCCCCCACGCACACTAAAGCTCATCATAGTGATGAGAAAAAAAAAATAATGCTATATATGTGCAATCTCTTATGCTTTTGACTTCCATTTTTCATCGAGCTTGAAGCCATAGTTTTAATTTGATAATATTCTTTTTGTACAATCTTCAACATAAATTATGCTACAAGTTGGTACTTTAGATAATGTTAAATAATATAATTCCTAATGATTATTCAGTTGGTATCATGTCCACTTGATTTGAGTGCTAAAATATTTTTTCGTGCAATGTAAAACTCATGATTTTACTACACTAAAAAAGATTTATGCGGATTCATGGTTTTACTTTCCTCCCCTTTTTGCTGGATGATTAAGCCCCCACACACATGTAAAATGACTAAATTTGCAATTTGTCTTGTCAGCCACTTTCTTCAGTTTTAGTATATTGACTAAATTCACAGGAAAATTGTGTTCCTGTGCTTAGCAATATATTGCTTTTTAGAGTGACATTAAGTTCTCAAGGAACTCCACCAAAAAAAAGTTGAAACGAAAATTCAAGGTGGTGCTCAATGAGAGAAGAAATGATAATGAGTTTATGACTACATGGTGAAAAGAGAAACACCATGTTGACCTAAGTCTTCTACGTAAAAATGGCAGTGAAATAGAGTAAGAGGAAAAAAGTCAAAGCACATTATTAACTACCAAAAGATAATTTATTTTAAACAAAATATACTTAAGCTAATACAGTAGTAATACATATAGTTGCCTAAGAGAAATACAAATGTTTAGCCTATCAAATTTGTCGCACTGTTTTTTTTATATATATGGTCTCTATTTCTATATCCAACCGTCCCCAGAATCTATCTCTGAGTTGATTTTTCAACGATAAGTGTATCCCTTCTCTCTTTTTTTTGGCTAACCATGATTGTTTATTAAAGAAAAGAACGAAGATAACATATACTTCTACTGATGTGACAAGTTCATCTTTTTAGAACAGATTAATGAATAGACTAAATATATTGAAAGTTTATACAAAGCAACTGTTATAATATCTTATGGACAACGCTTATTAGTACATTGTGAGCTCCACAGCATAATAATGAGGACCCTAATTGACCTTGAAAAATGATTTGCAGAGCTACTCATTCTGATTATGTTCCACTCAAGCTTACAAACTGTACGTGCGCATGCTTAAACTATCAATGATAGTGCTCATTAAAGAAGAAAAAGGACCCCACATATATATCAAATGGGTATATGATATCTCAATGATGACCTTTGTCATGTTTTCTTCTCCCGTGAAAGTTTAGGAATTTGTTTGGATATCACTTATTTTACTGAAATTGAAAACTTATTACTGAAAGTACTGTAAATAAAGATAAAAGTTAGTTGAAATGGTACAGTGGACACATAAATAGTACCAAAAAGTGCAATGAGACCCATGAATAATAGTAAAAATAAACTGAATAGTGAAATAATTTATAATTTTCGTTACTTCCCAAACGCGCACTAATACGTCTTGTTACAGGGCTTTGGAGTTTGTTGAGTTGAGCATTTGTGTATATCTTCAATTATGTGGCTCAAATAGTTTGGTATTTGCCTGAAATTCTGAATGCTTGGTTCTCAATGCGAGCACTAGAAGCATGCTTCTTTGTTTGGAAGGTTTTTTGACCTAAAAACTTTAGAGAAATTTCAATCGAGTTGTTGATATAATATATATGGATATCACCTGACCAAAAGTTTTAAACTGATGAGTTTGAATCTAACTATATTATATTAACCACTTATTTTTCTCATTATTATTTAACGTGTGACTTTACTTACACGTGTGTACTCAATAATAAAAGATATTTTAATGCTTTTAAAATCTTTCTCTTCTTGAAAAGTCACACATATTGCAAGATTGAGTAAAACCTCACCCAAGCGATTGCTAGTTAGGCAATTTTTTGTAATCTTAGAATAAGGATTCCCATTTTCTCCATCCTTAGTCATGTTTTATCCACTTCAGTTGGAGGTGGTGTTTCTCCCTTTCTCATTGGTTCTTGATATCTTTAATAATATTATTATTCTTGTTTTTTACTTTAAAAAAGGTTATTGATTCTCATATATATTCTTCCATTACTACTAGGGGTGTCCACAAGTTAGTCTGGGTTAGGTGTGCCCAACCCAAATTGATCGGGTGGAGAAAACTGCAACCTAACGTCAGCCGACAAGGTGCAGTGGATCAGATGGATCAAGCTCTCCAAGAGTGGCGACAAATCGGTTAGCACAGGCAATAAATGACTAACAATGAAGAGAGGCAATAAAATTCTCAAAACTGTGAAAATTCAGTGGAGATCTTATGAGATCTTGCCAGAGACTTGCATGGCAAAGATCTTGCCAAATTTTGAGTTCCTCATCAGTCGAATATGGTGGATCAGGTTTTGGAGAAGGGAACCTGTGTGCCACTAGACCTACCATCCATCGTCAACCACCACAGCCACCAAATCAGATTGGGTCATGTTTGGTCCAGTTGGATTAATCGTGTGAATCGGGTCCAGCAGATCCATGGACACCCCTAATTAACACCATTATATTATATGTCATTGATAATTGATCACCTTATCTGTTGTGAAAATATTTGTGAAAAAAGTTATGTCTAGAAACCTTTTTTTTTTTAATGTCTAGAAACTTATTGAAGTTGTATTGGCCATAAAAGAACCAAAGTTTGAAGGAATTTTTTTTTTTTTTTTTAAAGAGGGGGAATAAGTTATAAATATGACTTTGAAGAAGGTCAAAGTATGAAGAAAAAGGTCTAATTAAAGCTTAAAATAACTAGTTAACTACCAAATATGATGATACCATATTGACAAATACCTTTTTTATTACTTTAGGACCCGTAGTATATCACTTTCGGCTGCCTTTGTTTTTGTTACTTATGCTAAAATGCTCGCCGTCCTATGAAGCAAAAAAGAACAATTATGAGGAAAGAGGGGGAGAGGAATAAATAAATAAATAAAAGAAGCAAAAAAAGAAAGAAAAGAAAAGAAAAGGCCCAAAGATTCTTGAAAGGTTGTTCAATGGAATTTAGAGCAATCCTTGTTAACTAAAATTGAAAGAAAATTCAATTACATTTCAAATTGGATTTTAATTAGAGTTTAATTTTGTGCTAGGTGTCTCATCTAAGTTTTTAAATTTTTATGCCAAGTAAGATAATTTAATATAGAAAATGAGGAGTCTAATATAAATAAACCATCAAAAATCTAATAATATATCTAGCTCTATATAAAATTAGAAGCATAGAGAGTTCAAATGATTTTACTTTTATGAGCCATTTTATTATGTAACTAAAAATAATTCAAATTTATAAGTTATTTATGTAATACTATTTGTTAAGGACATAATTTTATGTAACTGGCATATCCTTTAACAAAACGCACTTTTCTTGTATTTAGGTAAATCTAAAAAGGCTCAAGATAATAATTACAAGTGGTTAAATTGAAGACATAAAGATTACTCAAGAACTACTCAAGAAAAGTGCAATCTGCAGGTCTCGATATCTCCTCGACAAAAGCTCGATCTGTCGAGATTCATTAAAGCTTGACACGTGTCTCGATCTATTGAGCTTACGGGATTTAAACTATAGCCAGCAACGTTTTTATTCTAAAAGGCTATTTGTTTATGGGTTTGTATAATCCTCATAGGACTAGGAAAACTCAAGGATTGTGGGTTTGTATAATCCTTATTGAACTAGAAAAACCCAAGGTTTGTGTAAACCTATTTGGAATAGGAGAGCCCATTTAGCTCCTATTTAAAGGAGGTGGAAAAAGAAAAAAACCCAACCCTAAAGAGTTTCATAAGGTTTTTTTTTTGAAACCCTAGCCTCTTCCTACAGAAGAAAGAGTTTTTGATGCGTTTCTTGTACACCTTTGGGTTCTGTAACCAAGCAAAATCTCTTGCACCAACATTGAAGATCTTATTGGTGTTTCTATGTGAAGCTGCTGCAAATCAATTACAACAATCAAAGGGTTGCTGTGGAGTTAGTCATATACTTGGATTCGTGCAAAGGAGTAAACCACATACTGGGATCCGCACATTAGATTGGTTAGTCACGTATTGGGAGCCGCGCATTAAAATGAGAGATTGTCACTATAGAACAAGTCTAATTAGGTATTGGGGTAAGGGTTCAACTGTAGGTTGGTATAAGGTACTGAGATTCCTTTACTTGTAACCGCTTGTTTTGATAATAATGAATTCTCTGGAGTGATGACCTTAAATTCACCCAGTGAGGTTTTGCCTCGGTAGTTTTCCCGATTCGTAAACAAATCACCTGTGTCAAATTTATTTTTCGCTGCATTTAACTTAGTTGGTGATTTGTTTGTGCTACCACACGCTTTGCATATTAATTTGATTAATTAATAAACTTGGCTAATTAATCAATTAATACATCACAAGGGGTCAATACATTCTTGGCCTATCACTATTAATATGTACAGTCTGTTACTAAGTATCATATATGATATGTGTGTGTGTGTGTGTGTGTGTGTGTGTGTGTGTTAATTGTGATTGTTTATATATAATTATTATGCATGGGTGGATTGATTCTCAAAAAAAAAAAATTATGCACGAGATTATAAACTAGTTTATCATTTAATCCCCAAATCCCACTGAAACTCACTGTTGCTATACTATTTATCATCATATTTATTGGGTTTTTTTTCATGCCTTCATGATTTCTAGAGCTTCCCCTAGAACCCAACCTATCTTTTTTTTTTTTTTTTTTGAGAGAGAGTTTCAACCTATGGCGTCCGCTCCTGATGATAGCTCATTATCATCAGACCCCAACCTATCTTAATTAACCACAATCGATTTAAGGGAATAATTATAGAATATTCTGGAGCTAAAATAATTGTATACTCACCCTTCTCACATGAATTATGGGCTCATCCGTTTCATTATAAATTTAATTAGTAAGATCTATTATTATGTAAGAGAGGAAAATATGCATTTGTGATAGTTCCAGATTATTTTATAATTACCTGGTTTAAGGAGGGCAAAAAAAAAAAAAAAAAAAACTTTACTACAATGTCAATCTTCTAGATTGTCTTTTTTGTCCATTTTAACATTCTGATTCATGTTTTATGATTGTTCAAAACTTTATATCTCATGTTAAAGTTAGTCTTTTTCTCAGGGAATGAGGTGATCGTTAAAGTGATATATATTTTTATATACAAAATAAGGATCTTTTTTATTTGAAATAGTATGCTGAAGAGCTCTAAATGACTGAAGACCTTAAGCCTTAAGAGGCAAGGTAAATTCTACCTAAAAAAAAAGAAGAGGCAAGTTAAATTCAAATTTTGATTTTAAATTAAAAGAGACAAGATAAAAAAAATATTACTTTGCCTCTTTTTTTTAGAATAATGCTAAAGTCATAAATTATTTTACAAAAGTTAAAAAAATAATTAATATGGCATAATCTATGTCAATTTTTTTAAAATTCAAAATTTCATTAGAAGGTTTTAAAGAAAAATCAAATCTAGAAAACATTATATCGACCATCCAGCTCTATCCCCCTTCCCCATTGTGGTCTGAGTCCTCTCCATTCATTGTAGACAAATAGTTTTTTTCCAGTTTATCCTTTTCGTCTTTACCATATCTTAAGTTTTCCTTACAATTCTAAAAAAGAAACCAAATTTATCACCACCACAGACCCAACCACCCAAACACCCCACCAATAACCCCACAATTGCAAATGGCCAGATGGCCCAAATGCACAAAAACAAGCACAAAGGTCTTTTTCCTGTTAGCAACTCATAGCTCTTCTTCATAGCAGAAAACCAATAAACTGGTTTCAACATAGAAACCACACTAGCCAAGTGCCGTAGTGCAGTGATACAGAGGGTATGAAAATGACAAAAATAGAAAAAACAAGCAAAAGGGTGTCTTGGGTGTCAATAGCTATGATTAATAAGACCAAGAATGCAGGGAAGATTAAGTTGTATATAACCATTAGAAGAGAAATTGTTACGATCCTAGTGTCACAAATGGATTAAGTGTAAGTTTAACCTTGTGTTTATAAGCTCTTGGGCATCCTCCCCTTGCAAACCAGTTTTCAAGCGTGAGTTCTACCCATGAGTTTGTAATATTTAGTATCAGAGTCAACCACCACCCCTAGTAATTGGGTGTATCTCATTGAGTATGGGATCAAATGAGTTGTTGTTTTGTGGTCGGATCCCGGAGGGGGCAACCTAAAGGCTAGATTAAAATAATTGATAGGTGAGTGGAGCCACCAAAAGAGAAAGGGCTACCATGCCCAATAGTGAGAGAAAGCAAAGAGGAAGATAAGGTAGAAAAATTGGAGAGAGATAGATGGTCATTAGAAGGTTTTTCAAATTTATTTCTTTTTAAGATCTAATGAATTTTTTTTTTCTAATCTAATATGTATTTCAATTTTATTTTTTTAAAGTTATCGTGGATTATACCACAGTAATTTTTTGTAAAATATAGTTTGTGATTTTAGAATTACTCTTTTTTAGGTAATGTAAAATAGAATAAATAAAGATAGAAAGAATCCAATTACTCAATTTGATAAGATTCCATTACTCAAAGTTCAATATAGCAAACAAATAGATTTTTGTTTACTCTATAAAATTCGAATATAGAAATGTTTCTTTATTTTCAATTGTTGTTTGTTTCACCAATGGCACAATGTGAACTCAAAATTCCTTCCACAATAACAATGAAGTGACTGGGGATGAGAAATTAGGCATTAACCTCAAAATATGGGACTTAAAAAATGAAATTGTATCCCATAAAAGGCTGTTATTAGCTTGTCTTTGCCACATAAATTATTATTTAGGTATCAAACCGCCTAAAAGGAAATCCTTTTTTTCCGCACTTTCCAAAACCAACTTTTCTAATTTCCACCCAAATTGTCGATGATGTTGGTTCTTTCATTTGTTTAAGGGATAAGTCCTAACTTCTATAAGACCCAAATAAAGAAAAAGTTGTTCCTAAATAAACAAATAGAGCTCTAGGGAATCCTATATGAACCACTACTTCCTACTTTCTGTTGACTAATTCTTGTTTAGCCAAATTTTCATAGACATGTACCTCCTTAATTATATAAATGGCGACCCCTTAAGTCATAAACTTTCCATGAATATAAATGTATAGGAGTATAGGACTATAGGGTGGCCCTCCTAGTAAGAGGCCTTCCTAAGAACCATGATATTCAAGGTGGTCCAAAAAAAATTACTTTATTAGTTATTTAAAATTGAAGCCCAAATTAACTCTTTGACCTAATCATAGCTAGGCACCATAGGGCACTGAGTATTAGGGGCTTTACGAAATTGCCAAGTGACCAAGATCAAACGGCAACACGTGGAAGAAGAGAATCTGGTAACTCATAGCATTATCATTCTCCATAATTAATGCTCCTCATAAAGAAAAAGATCATGCTAATTTCACCTTTAATACGTTTAAGACTGTGATTAGTTCAGTCCAACAAAAATTATGTACCTACCAAGTGACAGTGAAAAGTATAAATTTTACTAGAAATTGAGAGAGTCTTTTTCACCGTAAAGAAATTATTTTTTAAAATTTTAAGAGTGTACAAAGTATCGCGTCAGTTGAAGTTTTAAATGCGGTGATATGGGATATACATTTAAATTACTGTAAAGAATCATTTTCCCATTATATAAGGGAGGCAAGCAAGCATGGATATAAATATCAAGTCTAAGAAAGAATCCAGGCACTGAGGCAAATAGAAGACCAGTACAACCAGTTGTATACTTGTATTAGTGTTTTCCCATCAGTCCTCACCAAAAATTCCAAGGCCTCTCATGCTAGTGTTGGAAGGTCATCGAGCTGGAAATGCATCTTATGTCATAAATTCTGAAAATCCCACTTGTTCTCTATTACTTGTTCATACAATTGCTCTTTTATCGTACAATTCTTTTTCCCTTGTGTAAATATTGAAAATAAAAATTCTTATATACCTTTTGTTGGTGCACGGCCAAAGATCTTTTTTTCATAAGCCTACAAAAAAGACCCATTTCTCACACTGGTTTTTGCTTCTTATCTTTCACAACCCTTTATTCCAACCTTTCCTTTTTGGCAAGCTCTCTCGCTCTGCCTTCCTTCCTCTCTCTTTTTCTTTGTGCTTTTTGCGTATACAAAGAGAAATTGTAAGCCAATTTTCTACACAGTTCGCCGCGTTTTGATATATCAAAGGTAAGGATTGGTGGTTCTAAAAATCGTGTGGGGTATTTTGAATTTTGTATGGTTTGTATTAAATGCGTTTTTTTGTGTGGATAATTATAGACTGAATATAGACCTAGTTAGTCTGAGTTCTCTTCATGTTCTGCATAAACTCTCTCTCCCTTCTCTCTCTGTCTCTCTCTCTCTCTCTCATCAAATTTTTCATTTTCATTTTATGATAACAATTAATGTTATCTAGTATAATTAATTAATATATTCTTCTTTTGTTGGTCAACTTGACAGGTATGAATATGATTAATATGAGAATCTGTATGTCTGCCTGTAAACAAGTACAGCCCCTAGTGAATTTCCCCGGTGGTCTACCTGGGGGTCTCAACATGGCACCTCTGTTTCGTCGAGATAAGGTTGTGATTGTAGTAGGAGCAACTGGTACCGGCAAGTCAAGGCTTGCCATTGACTTGGCAACTCGTTTCCATGCCGAGATTGTAAATTCTGACAAAATGCAAGTTTACAAAGGCCTTGACATAGTCACAAACAAAGTTACTGAGGAAGAGTGTCGTGGTGTACCCCACCATTTATTAGGCACAATTGACCCCAACTCCAATTTCAGTGCTGAAGATTTCTGCCACCAAGCTTTGTCAGTTATGGAATCAATTACATCTCATGATCGGCTTCCTATAATTGCTGGTGGATCCAATTCCTATATTTCTGCATTAGTGAATCATCATGCTGAATTTCGAATGAAATACGAGTGCTGCTTTTTATGGGTAGATGTGTCGTTGCCTGTGCTTCATTCATTTGTGTCCGAACGAGTGGACAAGATGGTTGAAGCCGGATTGGTAGAGGAGGTGAGGAGATTGTTTGACCCAGAAGCCGATTACTCGCGTGGAATACGACGTGCAATTGGGGTACCTGAATTGGACCAATATCTACGCTTTGGAGCCAGAACTGACGAAAGAACCCGAGATCAGCTTCTTAAGGTAGCCATTTCAAAAATCAAGGAGAATACATGTATGTTAGCTTGGCGTCAATTGCAAAAGATTCAACGGCTTCATGGCCAATGGGAATGGGATATGCATCGACTCGACGCCACTGGGGTGTTCCTAAATCGTGGCAGGGAGGCCGATGAGGCATGGAATAGACACGTGGCAGAACCTAGCTCAAATATAGTACGAAAATTCCTATACGAAGATTGTGTGCCTAACATTGTTTCACATGAAGTCGCAGTTGCCACTGCTACTATGATTGGCGCGCCTGTCCCTATGGCAGCGGTGGCTACAGCATGTCGCTAGTAAGGAATGTTGTGTGGGACCCACGAAATCTGCCCATCTCCACTCTGGTGATGCCACATGGCAAGCTGGTAACACACCCTCTTTTTAATTTTTATTTTTAATTTTTTGGTTTATGGTAAGAATTGGAAGTGGATAAGAAGGAAAATTACGGCTTGGTGCATAGAGGGTAGTTGCTGTCAGGTCGTTTATAAGTACTTATCATTTGGGAATTGGCGGCCGTACAGTTGGGAGCATTTTAGAGATCCGTGCGGACTAGTTATACTTTATAAAAAATTAAAAAAAAATGGCTCCTTTCAGGGGTTCCGTACTATATTGTGCGCCTGCATCAATCATGATACAAAGTAGGCTTAAGTTTCACCGGTGGGGTCCAATCTGTGAGTATATGGTCCAATAAACCCTGTTGGCCCCCCTTGTTGTACCTGAGCCGAGAGTGGCATTTTGGTCCTTTTATTTACATGGGGTGTACTGTGTGTATGCAAACTTTTGACAATCTTGTAATTTTCTTACCATGATTATTACTTCTATGATTGAGAATATATAAAGGTGTCCCTTTAGTGCTTCTTTGAGTTTATTTTGCAAGCTTTGTTATTCACCATTAATCGCCATCAAATTAAGAACAAGCTACAATTTCAATTTGGGACCCTACATAAAAAAATAAAAAAATAAAAAACACCCTTTGATTTGATGGAAATGAATATGCTTTGATTGACAGTTGATGTGGGAACCAACGGTTATGATTGAACATTTTCTAGCTACCTGTTCATTCTTTGTTCGATTTTTTTTTTTTGGGTGCTAAGGTTGTGGGAATCTTAGAAATGGGACAAAAAGGAAAGGGCAATTTTAATTGGTAGGGCCAATCTAGAAGAACCCTATAGTCATTTTCATGCCCACATGATTCCAAGTTCAAGTTTCCAACTTATATAATATGGGGTTGCCTTTATACCCACTCACCACCCCCACGTTTTAAAAAGGAGCCTGACCCACATTAGAAAAAAAAAATCTTTTCATTTTTAAGCTTTACCTTAATAGGAGTAGCTCTTAAAAAGAAATAAGAATAGATATAAAATTAATTATCAAGACAACTTTTACAGAAGAGGCTTAGCCTTGGCTTTGCATCCCTTTGAGGAATGACAGGGGGATATTGATTTTCTAAAAGCTTCTTTATAGGGTATCTGACACCTCACAATTTTTCACGGTGAGAGTAATGACACAACATGATGTACCTATCCACGCAGATCTTTCTTTTTCTTTTCTTTTTTTTCTTTTTTCTTGAATAAAAAAATTTAGTTCATAAGTCTCATGTTACAATATTATATATATATATATATATATATATATATATTATAGGAGTCTTAATAGGTTTATTATCGTGGACACAACACATTCGTTGAAACGTCATTATTCAAACTGTTCAACTTCTACCAAGCATCATGTAAAGCGATATAAAAACTGCTACCACCAAGCCACACCTCATGTCCTATTTTCTTATATATGAAATGGAAATAGTATTTGTTACATGTTAAATTTTATCTTATATAATTTAAACTATGGAATAGACCTATTTAATTGGAAATGATTCTTTTCCATACATAAAAGACATGCGTGTACAATTGGGGTATTTGGTACATGTTAAAATTATGAAATGATTATGAAAATACAATTGGGATCTTGATAGGGCTATCATTGCAGGCACAATACATTTGTTGAAATGTTACTACTCGACCCGTTTAACTCCTATTAAGTATCATGTAAAGCGATATGAGAACTACTAGCCACATCTCATGCCCCTATTTTCTTATATATGAAATGGAAATAGTATTTGGTACATGTTAAATTTATAATATATAATTTAAACCATGAAAACCTATTTAAATGGAAATGATTCTTTTCCCTACAATAGATACAACATAGGCTTGATTTGTACACATGCATAAAAAGGCTTGCGTATACATATCTCAACGTAAAGCAAGCACTGGAAGTGATTGTGAAAATATTTGATAGTAGTCTTAACTTTAAACAAATAAATGTTTAAGATTGGAGGATTGCCTGTTATTATAAAGTACCAGAACAATATATGGCTGACTTTCAAACGAGGCTAAGTGTGAACTTGTGTGAAAGTGAAAAAGGGAAAGCACGACAATGTATATATTTCACATATTAGAGTAGCGGATATGTTAAATAGCTTAGTAATTAAGCATTCATGGGCACAATACAACATTGACCATTACTTTCCAATAATTTGATTAATTTCTAGAAGAATTTCCCAAAATTATGTGAAGGACATGGAAGTTCATCTCAGTGTTTCTTTAGTTTTGCATGTCTTCATTTTTGCTTCCCTTTTTTCTTTTATACAAATTAAGTAGAGAAAGGAGATTCAAATTGTAAACGTTTTCACTGAAAAAATAAAGGGTAAAATACTATTTTAATCCCTAAACTTTATCAAATATTTGTTTTTCATCTCTAAAATTTGAAAAGTTTTTTTTTTTATCCTTAAACTTTGTAAATGTTTTTTTTTTCAATAGTTTAGATAAAAAAATAGGGATGAAAAAAAAAAATTCAATAGTTTAGGAATAATAAATAAATAAATAACTTTTTTAAAGTTTAAGAACAAAAGCAAAAAAATTTCAATAGTTTTGGGATGAAAAACAAATTTTTCTATAATTTAGAGACGAAAAACGAATTTGTTAAAGTTTAGGGATGAAAAATGAACTTTTGATAAAGTTTAAAAACCAAAATAATATTTTACCTAAAAATAAAAAAAGTGTCATATTAACCAAAACGTCATTGACCCTGTGTACTTCCCCGTTCCTTTGTTTTTCCTTTCTGTTATATTTCTAAAGTTTGTTTGAGTCAGCCAACAAAAGAAAATAAATATATACATAAGTGAATATTTAATTCTAATCACACATATGGATATGGACATGGATCGACATTCCAAAGTTTACAACTCAAATCAAGAGACTACCAACTTAATTCGTTGTACAGCCAGTGTTTCACATGCAAAACTTGATTAAATTGTAAGGTTCATGAATGAGGACAGATATTCAATCAAAAAAATTGTTTAGATGTATTGCATTGTTTTATAGTACTCCAAAGCTCACACGTGCAAAGGAACATTTTCTTAAAGCTTAGCATTAGCTTAATTCCTTAGATTTCTTGCTTCATTTTTTTTTTTTTAAATAGAGAAATGAGGGTATCCAGAGTTTTTAGAGAACCTAACTATTTTCTCGAGTGTGTTGTCCCACACAGTCCAAGTTTTTATAGTGAAGAATCTCTTAAAGATGACTCGAAGATGTCAATTAAAGGTTTTGAACTAAAAAATTTATGGATATTGTGAGGTCTTAGAAACCTTTTTTTTTTTTTAATTTATTCACGTGAATATTAAGCGATATTTTAATATAAGAAAATATTATGTGTGTGTATATATATATATGTATATTGTTATATTTGTTAGAGATTTTTTTAACACATAAATAAGTTTTTTTGTGATTTCTTTAATGTATAAATTCTACTTAGGACTCATATTGAAGGGATTTTTAGCGGTTAGACAAACAGTAAAGCTCATTTGAATTTTGATATTTGGGTTAATATATACTCATAAATGATCAAATTGTAGAAAAAAAAATTAAAACTATATTGTGAACATATATGCACCTAAAACTTCATAATTTAACTAGAAAGCAATATTAAATTTTGAAGTTTACCATGTAAGTATTCTTAAATTTTATTATTTCTAGACAAATTTTCATGAAAAAGAAGAAAGTATTATATTAAGAAGTACTTGAGCTTCTTTTATCATTTTTTTTAATCTTTTTTTGAGAGGTAATAATAAAGTTCTGAATTTTTTTTTTTTTTTTTTTTTTTTTTATCTTTTCGGTTGAAATATTTTATTTTATTTTTTTTCATCATTTTTTCCTTTTATACATTTAGAATCTTTATAAATTATAATACATTGATAAAATAGGAAAGATTTTTATTCTTTTTAATGGAAGTTTAAAATATAAAATGAAATATTATTTATCAATTATGATATAACTAAAAAGATTATATAAAGGAAATAAATAAATAAATCAGAAAAGAGGGAAAGGGGCAAAAAAAATATAACTAGCAGGTTTTAAAGTTTTTCTCTTGCCCCTTGACCCTATGGTTCTACTTTTGCTAAAGACACATTGAATACGTAGTAAGAGATTTTGGAATGAAAAATGTTTATCTTCAAACTAATTTATGGAGAAATCCTTCAAACTCTCCTTATATCCTTTTATTAAATTTTAATTTTGAAAATCTAATAGTTAGATTCCATGTTCTTTATGTTCTTAACATGCATGTAAAATTTCACTCAAATCGGATGTTATTTACTATTCGATTAATAAACATATTTTTTATGCATAAATTTAAATCACAAAAACTTGAAATTTAAACATTTGTATAATGGTATAACTATTGATATTTGATTTCCTTAAAATTTTGCAAGTATAAAGGATAAACTAAAAACATACCATCCAAAGATTAGAATTTCAAAATTCATATTCAATAAAAAGATATAGAGAAATAGTTTGAAGAGATTCTCTCCAAATTCATTATTAAAAAAAAAAAATTCAAACTACTCACAAAACCTTTCTGATTAAACTCTACTAACCCAGCAAACAACTCTTTGATGCCACCACATCAACTCTAGAACTTAAGGACTTAATTTATATGAAACCCTTCACAAATGACATGTCCACTTCACTCCAAAACTCTAGAATCATCCTGCATGCACAGGTGCAAGACTTGGAATTCTTAGTGGATTTAGTAAAGCATGGTTTCTCATCTTCTTGATCAAAGATATGTCAAAGAAAAGTCTCTCATGATATTATATAAGGTTACTCAGACTGTTTCAAAATACAATACACTTGGAAAAGTATCTCTCGCTCGAGCTAACAAGTTGGATTATTGTTTCATGATCTTAGTGTTAATCCAAAAGGCCTAAGCCTAATGGGTATGTGCTCAATTATATTATATTAATTACTCATTCTTCTAATCTTTATTCAATGTGGGACTTTACTCACACATGTACCCCTAACAAATATTGTAAATCTAAATCCTAACACATAATAGTTGCCTAGTGGGTGATGTGTCACACTGAAAAGGAGTCAAAATACAAAAACCAAGTCGGCCATAATAGCTCCATAATTGAAAGGGAATTGAAGTTCAATCATAAATAGCCAGCTTTGTGTATGTGATAGCCGACTTATCAAGAAAGTTATTCCCATATGGTAGATGTATGGTGTACAGTGCCATTAAATTCTATCCTACATTTCACCCTCAATATATTATCCTTACAACCTAGAAAAGAAGCTCAACGTTATCCTTAGAACCTAGAAAAGGATATGTCATTTGTAATTAAGAAGTGCTCACTACCTCATATTTACCTTTTAATCATCAAGTCAGACTTAGACAAGTAAAACTTTTAAATTCTTGGTTAACTGCATGTTGTATATAAGTACCATTCTGGGTTATACTATCAGAACACTTTTCATGTTTTAAGATGAACATGAGGGTTGATCACTTATGAGCAATCTAGAGAATCGAGCTATACCATAAGATTGAATTAAGTTCATTCCTAGCGTAAGCTTCAGTTATTATTAGTTGAAAACCGAGCTAAACTAACTTTGCTCAATCATCACATACGCATAATGAGCCCACCCATCAAGCAAATTTAAGATAATCATAACGATCTGAACCTAATTAAGACAAAAATTGGAATCTTGTAGTTGATAAATTTGAGCCGGGTCAATCTAGTTGATAAGGTTTACTCAATTATAGTCTTTTATATATATATATATATATATATATATATATATATATATATATATATATATATATTATACATGGCACAAAGTTTTCTTCCAAACCATTACATGACATTAAATCACATAATTCATTAAATCGTTTAAACAATTTACATGACTATATATTAAATAAGTCACCTGAGTAAAAGTTTGCGTTGATAGTATTTTAAGTCGCAACATTGTAAATTGGAGGAACAATCCATCCATTTTTAAATGTCATATTGATAGATTTTTATAGTGGAGGGAAAAACTTGGTAATTATTAAGACCTATAAACACATTATAATACAAACCAAAAATACACTTTTCTGAACACTCTTTATCTCAGTCACATTTGTGAAATGAGACAAGATGCTAGCCACAAGAGAAAATGAAAGACTAGTATTTGTCCTTCTTTTTGCCCTCTGTCGTTTATATATCCTTTCGGTTGCAAGAAAAGCTAAGGTTGACTGGGACAGAATGAGCTTCCTTTGACTAGAACGTTTCCCAGCTAGAAAACCTTTATCGAACTTATCATCTAATTGTTCTTTCTAAGTGAAAACAATATAAAGTTCAAAGAGTGAGCTATCAATCACTATCTTAATGATGATCAAGTAGTTGATCATTGCAAAAATTTGCACGGATTACCTCACTTACCTGCAATTTCATAATTTCAGCACAGAATCTTTTTTGCTCGCATAGACGTCAGGTACAAAAATAAAAAAAGACAATATAAAGAGCAAAGAGGAGCTATCAATCACAATCTTAATCATGATCAACCTCTTTGATCAATTCATAAATTTTGAGAACCTGCAAATTAAAATTCCCTGATAGAATCATGGGTCTTAGTCGAGTACTATCATATAAGGACAGGTCATTCTACAGTGGTGCACGTGTTGTAGTTCTCATATGCACGTCATGTCAATGTGCTAGCTACATGTAAGCTAGCCCCAAAAAATACCTTACCAAGTCGATCTAGATTTTTTTTTAGGTTAAAATTTTCTTTCTGGTAAAGTTTTTTTTTCCATGAATTACTTGATATGTGAAACAAAACCTTCTTGGTTCTCTGTCATTGCTATATTTTATAATTAGAGCTGGAGAAAGATCGATACTCTCCATTGGAAAGAGAATCCTATTTCTTTATCTAAGTTGTGTTCTAGCATTTGGTCAGACTATTTTATTTCTTATGCTAATATTTTAACTCCTAGTTTAATGTTTTTATGTTGCTTCTAAAATCAATCGAGCAGTTTCTAATTTAAAATTTACATGCTTGCAGTCGTATTTAACTAAATTGTAGATGCAACACAAAACATAATGAAACGAGTCATCTTGCAAATTACCAGTGAAAGAAAGAGATTCGTTTGTCTATATGTAGAACATGCCAATAACAAGTTATCGGGTCCCCATCCCCCTCTTTAATTTCATATAGCGTCAATTTTGAGTCATACATACGCCATGCAGCTGATTGTGCCAATGTGGACCATTTAAACTTTAAATTTCATTTTTCGTCATATATGTGACATGTGATTGAAAGAATTGCATGCAGATTAGTTGAAGGAATTTTATTAAGCTTTATGTAGGATCAAATATGGGGTTAACTTATACATATGTTTACTAATCTTTTATAATTTTATGTAATTTTTGGATTTTAAAGAGTTAGGGTTTTATTTTCTTGATTTTATGTGTTTTACAACATTCATATAGTCGAATTAGGGTCTTATTGTAATATATTTTAATAGCATGTGCATAGAATTGGTTTTACTTGGTAAATAAGTATTATGACGTGGGGATCAAAAAAACAAAAGTATTATGACGTGAGTGTAAGCTCTAAGGCAATAATTCAAGCTAATGGTGAGAATATAACTTGTGGACACCATGAAATCTGTGACCTACTAATCAAGCTTATATCAATTTTATAATTTATATTGAAAAAGAAATTTTTAAAAATTTCACTTGAGAAATACATGAAAATAGTTAAATTTTATTCTAAGAAATATCATTATCAAGCATAATTATCATAAGAGAGAGAGATATATATATATATATACATATTGGTACCTATAGAATATAAAACTACACAAATCTTGCATACTCATTAGAGTTTGAAAAATGATAAGTCCTATAAAAAAAAATAGTCAATATATATACAACAAAATTGATAATTAATTATGTATATATGTAATATATTTATGAATTATGGCTTATTCTAATATTTATATATATAATGTATCAATACCATAACTCATCGTCCCTTAAAAAATTAAAAATTCCTAGTTTCACCTCGTGCTCATAGCAGGTATACTATTGATAAGCACCTTTTTCATACTATTAGTAAGGAGATTATAAATCTTAAGAAAGAATTGTAAACTTGTATTGTTGTTTTAATCTATAAGGAAAATCCCCTTAATTAGTTACTTATTGATCTAGAGGGGTTATTTGACTATATAGAATTTTTTTAGTTGAGAAACAATTTTCTTCATTTAAAATAGAAGATTTAAATTTCCAAAAAAAAAAAAAAAAATGATTTCGAGTTTCAGACAAGTTGAAGGATATTATGTAGGGCTAAATTAATATAGGGGTTAATTTTTATTGTTTTTTTTCATTTCTTCATAGTTTTTTTAATTTTCATACTTTAGGAGTTAAGGTTTTATTTCCTTAATTTTATGTTTTTTTAAGAATATCTTTTTTAGATGTAGATGATGATGAAGGGAAATTGAGATTCGAACTACAGATATAGGACATCACAAAAAATATTATATCTATCAAACTTTTACTTTACCCCTTTTTAAGAGTTTTCTAAGCAAATTGAAATTCTAAATGTTATTGTATGAACTAGAATATATTTAGAATTTTTTTTTGGAAAATAAATCTATTATCAAACAAATCTTAATCCATCTTCTTTGTAAATTTAAGAAATTTTATATTTATTTAGAGTATGCGTCTAATTAAAACGATATCTAATCTTAATATCTTATAATTATATCATTTGTTTTATGCCCAAGTCGATTTTGTTGAAAACGAATTTTAGTACCTTATCTTTTAAATGAAGTCTTATATGGTGAGCCTTAGTCCTCATTCAAAGCAGGTCACAAGCCATGAAAATGGCCAAAAGGATTGACATGTGACCAAATGCTTTTCGTCGGCAAGATATCAGAGAAATCATAAAGTTTCAAATACAACCAAAACAGTTGCATGTGTATTGCAAAATGAAAGAATAGCAGTGTAAGGCAAAGAGCTAGAGCTGCCAAAGATGTCTTGGTCTGGCTAGAATTAACCGCCACTTCAACCTTATTCCAAAGAATCTCAATTAAGTTAATCTATCCTTATTGTACTCTTGTTTTTACTTGGCAATTTCTTTGTACTCCTTTGAACGCGTAGTTTTGTGGAAACTATTCATTTGTTTTGGTGTTGATCATGTTGTCTGCTACGTGTGTGTTATTTTGCTTTCAATCTGGGAATGGGAAAGTTTGTTTTTTTTCTAGATGTGGTGTAGTTTCGCACATAGTCAAAGGGTTCAATTTAGCAGTTAATGTACAAATTCGGCAACCTTGTGCAGGCGTGCATGAATGTAGGACTGGTTGAAAGAGGCCTAGGTTTAGAATAGGACATGCAGAGTTGGATACCAACAATCGGAAAAAAAGAAAATAAGTGCGTTGGGAAAAAAAAAAAAAAAAACCCTTTTATTTTTTCTTAAAAATCATTTTTTTAGTTATATATTTTGCAAGATTTTTATGGTTGTTTTATTCTAAAAACTCAAAATTAATGGAAAAAAAAAATATATATATATATATAACTTTCTGTAGCCATATTATATCATGTCTTACATTCGTGTTCTAATTTTTCAAGAATTATCACGTTACTGTATTTAATATCATATCGTGTCCATATTGACGTATATATTTACCGATATGTTAGTATTATGTATGTGTATAGCACAACACGCTGAAAACAAATAACCTGGGAATTCGACTTCATACTGGTAAATTTGAATTTAACCAAAAACCTGTTACTCTCGTAACAAGAATCTCAAGGAGCATATAGCTTCAATGAATCCTAGTGGAGTGACGTATATATATATATCACTCTGATCGAACCCTTTGATACTTAAAATTATAATATCCATCTTTAATTACTAATTTTCAACTATTACTTAATTAGCTTTGTGCACTATATATTTAAAATTCAAAGTATCGTACTTGATTTAACTACTTATACTTGATGCATTGTCTAATATTAGAAAGACTTAAGAGATAAGAAGATTCTTTAGCACTAATTAAAACTACTAGATAAGAAAATTCTTTGACAATATAAGAATTTTTAACCGACTTTCTAGCAAAAAGAGTGGTGTCAAACTTTAGTTTCAATATATTATCTAACAACTAACAGCTTCCGATAAAGCGATATACGCAATTGTTATTTTGGGTGAAATGTTGCTACTTGTGAAGACGTACATTGTTCAATTCATTAAAGCGAATAATCATTAAATTAAATCCATGCATGCCTCAAATCAACTTATTCGACTCAAAGCTTAAAACAGAACCTGATCCCCTCCCCTCAAAGCAAGTGACTATTGTACACCAAAAAAAAATAAAGTTTTTATAAAAGGGAAAAGAAAAACACTATTAGTGTTAAGACTTTCTTAAAAGAAAAAAAAAAAAAAAAAAATCAGCCAAATAAAGTGATAACTGATTTGTCATGTCATATTAATCTTAGATTAATATTTGTTGCATACATTCATACACAGTTTTGAAAATTGTGTATTCAAAACATAATTTTAATTATAATTTTGAAATTGTGAATTGAGTCTTGAAAACACAATTTCATAATGTAATTGAAATTATGTTTTGATTTTTTTAAACTCACGATTTCAGCTGACGTAACGTACACACTATACATACCAATATGTAATTAACAATGCTCTTTATTATTTAAGTCTTGACCACAAATCCCCGTGGACTTGGTGCCTAAAAAGTAATGGGGGGTGAATCTGTTATTCTGTTTGCCATTAACTTTTTCTTTTAACTTTTTAGTTTTTCAATATATTCACAACTTTTCAAGCAATCAACAAAAAGATGCATTCAAATTTCAAAGGCATTCAGTTAAAGTTTTCAGTATCAATGACATTTTCTTTTTTTTGATAATCATTGAGTAATGGTAACATATTTCATAATTTTTTCACAATTATTAATATAATTTGTTGTTATTTGATACAACACTCTCATTTAAAACCACTATTGACACTGTTTATATTATTAATTTATTATGTATCTATCACAATAGACTATATTAACAATCATGAAAAAAATTTGTGAAATTTATTGTATTGTCAGACTTATGAAAAGTTTTATACCTATTATTCTGTCCGTCCCACTTTTTCTTTTTCTTTTTTTCTTTTTTGTAAACATTGTAAAAACATGGCCATACCATTGTAAACGAATCCCATGTAAACATTGTAGAATCTATTGAAAAGAACATCAATTAAATAAGCCGAGCGTGGCCATACCATTGAACTTATGTTGGCCCATTAAAAAGTAAGTTGGATATATAAGTATTGAACTTAAAAGTGAGATACTCTGATATTTCAGGAAGACGGAGTAAGCGAGCAGGGCCCAAACAGTTGAAAGTATTGTGTGGGCTTTGGCTTTATGGCAGTGCCTATGTGATCGCTGATTGGAAGCCTATATTTATGGGATCTTTTACTTTTAGTGCACGAAATTTTCTTACTACGATTGAAATATGAAGCATCAATTGAGCATCACCCTTCTTTTCTTGTCTTAATGTTCAAGAATTTCGAAGCCATTTTAGAGGAAGCAAACAATGAGGTACAGGATGCCCATATATGTCCTTTTTAGTTAGACCTTGATTATGGATGTGTGACTTGTATAATCAGGTACGGAAAGCCCAAAATCATACGGGCATATAATATTTCTCCAAAGCCTCCCTTCTGACTTGGAGTACTAGATTCCATGTGACACCAAGATTAGTTCCTATGGTACTCTCCTGTTAAGAGCATTTGCATCAATCAATCAATGCCAAAAAAAAAAAAAAAAAAAAGTATCAATTTTACACATTTAATTTCCAAAATCACTAACACCTCAATCAAGTTTAAAATATGTAAATTTGCAAAGTTGCTACAGTAACTGTGTAAATTTATACTGACACTATATATTTTGCATATAGTTTTTTTTATTCTTTCTTTATGTATCTCGAGGTTGAAGAAAAAGAGTGGATGGTAGTTATTGTGTGCGAAAAAAGATAAACAATTTAAAAATTTTGATATTTTAGTGTAATGTGGTGTAACATAAATAATCTAATGTAAGATGTTTTGATAAGTGAGTATGAAAAATAGAAAAAGTAGGTTCTTACACTAAAATAAACCGAATTTGTTGCACAAGCTAATGTGAATGCTTTATGGAGTCTCCATATCCATACTCCTCTGTGTACAATTATCCCATCTCTTTCTAACATGCTCACTTGTTTAATTATATGGGTATGTGTTGCATCCTCTATACTAAGCTTTATCCAATTTCACATCTCCATATCTTAGGTGTCGTTAAGGCAAATATGGTGTATGCTCTCATAGACCGTAGGTATCGTTAGGGCAAATATGGTGTATGCTCTCATAGACCGTAGGTGTCGTTAGGGCAAACATGAATGTTAAGGGGTTTTTTTTTTTTTTTTTGAATGAAATGTTAGGTGATTCTTGATAATTTTCAATCTAACAAAAAATAGGTATCATTCTATTATTGTGTGTCATCACAAGGATTACCTTAGTTTATAGCATGTTCGAATCCGGCCTTTTGAACCTCGCAAAAGTCTACAAAGAATGAATCTCTCGATAGCAAATCTCAAGGTGGAGTTTCAATTGTTAATATTTTTTATCCCTAATTTAGGAACTTATATAAAGTCGCTACTTTAAGGGCCTATTTGGATGGAGGGGAGAATGAGGGGGAGTGGAGGGGAGTAGAATAGAGTTGGCTGAAAATAAGCTAATTTTAGACTAAATCTATTCTACTCTACTTTACTCCCCCTCAATCCAAATGGACCATAATTAATCTAAAGAAGAGAAATTGATAAAACTTTTCAAAAATTCACTTTATTGATAAGTCATCTAAATACACATATCAATTTTGTAGTGATAATTGAAGGAAAAAAAAAATATATATATATATATATATATATGAAATTATACAGAAAATACTTAATTTAAGTCACATATCACTAAATATGGGGGGTTAAACTACAAAGTAAAAAGGTATCAAGCACCTTTATCCAATCTAGGATTGGTTTCAAAAAAAAACAATGACCAATATAAAATATCTTGCTCAATTATCATACAATTAAATGATAAAATCAACCATAATGGGTTGGTCCAATAATTTCTAAGACCTCATTATATATGAGATTTTATGAAGGGACCATTCATCCTAAAAGAATTGTCAAGCATTCTAAAAGTTTTGGACAAATTGTAAAGGGTATTAGTTTAAGAAATATTTTTAGAAATTTTTGATGAGAAAAGAAAAAAAAAATTATTAATGACTTTTTATATTTCTCATAAAAGTTATGCCTAACTTTTTTTAAAAAAAATTTGTGGGGTGTCCGAGGACTAAGGAGAGTAAGAAGTGGGAAGTCCTACATCCATTCATTTGTAAAGCGCATCTGACCCAAAAAGCTGGTTTACCCGAGAAGAAGGTGGGGAAGGTGCTTAGAATCTGATGAGCGCCCGAATGGGAGAAAGAGCATTCTAAGAGAGGATCAGTGTGGTGGGAGGAAGCTTCCTGAAAGGGTATGCCTCCCACCACCGTATTGAATACTCTGTAACAATCTTATCAGTTACATTAATGAAGAAGTGACCCCTGAACAGTGTCTTCACAGCTAGTAACCCTTTCTACTACTTTCAATAGAAACTTGATGGGACAAGTATCTAGGGAAGAGTTTTAGGCCGTACAAGTGGAGGGTTAGGATGCCAAGAAGGAGGATATATAAGGGGAAGAAGCTCTGCAAGTTAGGGAGAGGAGAAAAAAGGAAAAAGAGAGTGAGAGATAGAAAGGTGAACAATGTATTGCTTGACAAAACCAAAGTAAAACTTATATAAGAACTTTTACTCGAAAATGATCAAGGACTACTTTTTTCTACAATTGCTTGATTCATTCTTCCCTATCTGTGTACCACTGCATCAACCTTAAGTTTAGGTAGCCATTCTATTGTAATTGTCTTCCCACCTCTGTTCTATACTAAAACAATTATATTGTCTGGGCTTAGGTTGAAATGCAAGGTACTACTGATTTAAGTGAGCTTGGGCTTCCAATTCAAGTTCTTACATTTTTTATTAGCATGACTCATAAAAAAATAATAATAATAATAAAACCATTTGACCACTGTGCCACTTTATAAGTATAAGTGCCTGTAAAGTGTGGGGAATAAGAGCTGAAGTTCAAGTTTAAAAAAAAGAGTCTAACACACATATATACTTAGATAATTCTAGAGTACAATTTCTATCTATTAAAAGATTAAATTTTTCTTTTTTTAAACCATTCGATTATTGACTTTTGACCCTGGAGTCAAAATGAAAAATCAAAATGACTCGTGGGCTGTAACGGCTGTTTAGGAAGCGTCGAAAAAAAAAAAGAAGCCCCTTTTCTTTTCTCACAGTAATTGTTTTTGTAGGATTTTAGAAATTAGGGTTTTGAATGGCACTGTTACAGTCTTTCCCATCCCAAATCTCATTGCTTCAACTTCAATCCCACAGACAATTCCCAATTCCTAACCCCTCTGTCTCAGAAACCCCAATTCCACCATCAATCTCCCCACTAATTTCTTCAATATCACTCTCTGCACCAACCAATCTTCATTACCCATCCCTTCAATCACTTCGCTGTAGCTCAAGCTCGAGCTTTTCAGTACATGATGCGTCTCCTTCCACGAAAATCTTCATAAAAGGTAACTTTTTTTTACTAAATGGCGGACAAATTTGTTCTGGGTCTTTGGCAATATTGCTTATTTTTCACTCATTTCAGCTTTCTGATAAGTTTATTCATAGGGCAGAGTCTTAAGTTCTGTTTGGTTTCTGAGAAAATGGATGGAATATCACGTTTTGAAGTGTTTTATTTTATTTTTTGTTTTTCTGGAGTTAAAAATTGGTCTTTGTACTTAATTATTTAGGTTGAAATTCAAAAATGTTATTGATTGTTGCTAAAAGATTGTACATCGCTTGCCATTTGTGAACATGTGGAGTTCGTGCAAATTTTTAGCCAATATAGACCTAGGCTGGTTTGAAAACTTTTACATGATTTATATTGGAATTTGTTGCAATGGAGCTCATAAATTTGTTAGATATTTAGGATGGTATTGTTCATAGAAATCTATAGTTGATACTTGGTTGGCATTTCATCAGTTTTCTTTATGTAATATACGATATATGGCATCCATTCCATGGGTGATTGCCTTTACCATCAGGCCAAAACACCAATGAATTTCTTTTTGGTGTTGGCAGGAGAGCCCATTAAGTGTGGGAGGTTGTATTTTGGACTTTTCCCTCTTTTATTAAGTAGTATTTTCACTGACTTGGCCGATTAAATTCATGGTTTTGGTTCATTGGAATGGTAAATAATATTGAATTATTAGTAATTGGGGAAAAAAGAAGAAGCAAAATCAAGCACTTGTTTACATCTTTCTATGGTTTTTTTTTTTTTTAATTACAATTGCCGTTGCATTTAAGGTGGTAATTTTATTCAGCAAGCCATACTAAGTTGCCTTTGTAATTGTGCGGTACTGCTGTTCTTGTTTAGATAAAGTTCTCCATTAATTCTTTGCAGAGAATAATACTTTTTCTGAAGCCTTTGGAGCTAACTGATGCAGGACTACCACAATCAATGTCTGAGGGACGTTTGCAGAGGACTTTTTCACAGTTTGGTGAAGTAAGCCAAGGTGAATTTCTCAGCTTGTATATTTTGAAGTTAAGGTGTTTCTGGAAGTAACTTCTAAAAGCTTCTTATTATTAATTGAAAAAAAAATAAAAGGACAAGCTTCTTATTCTAGTTTACCAAAATGTCATACTGTTTATGGATCATGCACCAGTTTAAGAACAGCACACTATGTTGCATGCTTGCAGTGCTCTTGTAGCACAATTGGCTGACAATGTTGGGGACAGGGGAGGTGTTGGGTAATGGAGTGTGCAAAATCATGTTGGAGAATTGTAGAAGCCCTTTGGCCTTTACCATGATTATAACCTTTTATTTATTTATTGGTAATTATGCATGCACCAATGTTTAGTTTCGTTAATTTTTTTTTTTTTGGGGTGCATGCTGCTTTTATATTGTTGAAATTGAGGACAATTTTTCAGGATTACGTGTGTTTCTGTTAACATCATCTTGCAGTGAAAATGATTATGGATACAAAATCCAGGCAGCCTTTAGGGTTTGCATATATCTGGTTTACTACAGAAGACTCTGCGGAATTGGCAGTGAAAGAGATGAATGGAAAGGTATGCATCTTTTGTAATAATCTGTTATTCTCAGTAAATTAGGAATCCAGTAAAATTGTTTTCATAACATATGATTTGGTATGTGGTTCAGTTTTTTGATGGCAGGTTTGTTTATGTAACAATTGCAAAACCTGCACCATCCAAAAGTCGGAAGAGACCTTACAAGTTCTAATTTGAACATTCTTAAAACTCTTTTGAAGTTCTTAAAATTTTCCAATCCCTAGAGGTGGGCAAAATTAGGTGAGAGGCTGATGAATGTAATGCAAAAATAATTAACACCACCAGTTGGTGTATTTGGGGGAAAGGGGGGGCACTAATTATGGAGTTAGGCTGTACCCATCAAAGTGATAATTTTGCTACCAAGAACTGAATACTGCATTTACCTTTTACATTCATAAAACCTTAATTTAAGCTTTGTTACCCTTTATACTTTCGTTTACGGATACAACATGTAACTTGATGTGATTAGTATATAATAAAAATTGTTAGCGATGGTCAGTGTGAAACATATATTGTTCGAATCTCAATTAGCCATCTTATCTGTTGTCAAAATGTTGTTGAAAAAGTTGTCCTTGGTAATTGTCGGTTCAGATAGTCAGGAAGGGGAATTTCCAACTGTTACTTGGCCTCTGCTTTAAAGCAGTTGATGGTGTTCTTAGGTAAATTTACTACAATAACCAAGGTGTGATGTGTGAGGAGTAAGACTACAGGTACAAAGAGGAACAAAGCAGGTCATTCAAGTATTCACACTGCCCAGTGAAGTTTAATATTTAGTTATTTAGCAAGCAAATGCTAGTTTCATTGAGAATCCAAGTTTCCATTAACTTGTGTATTGCAATCATTTGACAAGATGTTAACACAAGCAACAAAACTTGTTCAATGGTAATAACAAAGGGAGAAAAAATCATTTATGACCTGTTTGGATGTTTAAAAAAGGAGGGAGAGTAGAGTAAAGGGGGGGAGGGGAGAGTAATTTAATTACCTTGTTTGGAAGTTTTTAAAGGAATGAGGGGGAGAGATTTGGAGGGGTTTCCCCCAAATTGGAGAGATTTGGAAGGAGAGTGGAGCATATAAATTATTGAATATATAAATTACTTAATTTACTCTTATTATATTAAAAAAATTACAAGGTATTTTAACGTAAAAAAAAAAAAAAAAACTGATTATATAAATAATATTTGTTTGTTTCCTAAGAAAATTAAGGTGAATGAAAAGAAAAATTGAATCGAACTAGCTAGGGCAAAAGCAACGGTATCAGAGCCTATGAATTCGATGGCCAACACAAAGCTCTCTGAAAAGCCTTCCAAAGCCAAAGAAGAAGGTGAGCTATCTTCCTACGATGCCGACGATGACAGTGACGACAACAACAACAACGTATTGCTCTCCAAAACCCTAGCTCATATTCAAACTTTCAACTAGTTTTATTGCATTTTTAGTTTCATCGAGTTCAATACTTGATTTTTGTGTTTACGTTCTGTTTCTCATTACTTGGCCTCTGTTTCGTTGCTGAGAAAACAGAGGAAAATAGAGGAAACTGCATTTTTTTTTTGTTCTTCTTCAGTTTTGTCCACTGATAAGGAGTTTTCACTTAGAAAAAGATACATAGTTGTATTAGGTTGAGTAGTCACAAATGATAATAAATCTGAGATTTAGAAGCTCCAATTTAATTTTCTTTTTGTACAATTTTAGCTATCACAAGGCGTTTCCAAAAAATTTATTTGAATTTATTAGTTAGTTATTTTTTAGTTTATATAAGCTTTAATGGTTCACAATTTGTTGATTTTTATATTTAGCGTGAATAATTTTTAAGATTCTTAACATTTTGAAATTGTAATGAAAAAAATTCACTAACATATTCTAAGATTGAAAAAAAATCTTAGAATAAATTAATCATAGACCAATGTTACAAGATCATTTTCAAATAGGGGTAAATTTGTCTATTTTAATCATTTCCTCTCCTCTCCATTCTAAGTTTTAAAACATCCAAACAAGGAGAAAGGTTAATTACTCAATTCCCCTTTTACTAATTTTAAAAATATCCAAACAAGGTAGAGGGGAATCATTCCACTCTACTCTCCTCCCCTCTACTCCCCTCTACTCTCCTCCTCCTCTAAACTTCCAAACAGGCCATTAAAAGTGAGTGAAAGAAAAAAAAAAGTGCAAATCTAGAAGTTTTTTATTCTAGGGTATCGGATTAAAGTATTGATATATTAGTTAGTACACACCCAGAACATATTCATTCACGTGTATTTGTATGCATATGGAAAAAAAAAAGAGCATTTATTAATTTATTTTGTATAATACATTAAATAGGAAGCTCAATCAAGAATTTATATTAAATTATAATTGTATCCCAAATTTGTGTCAAGTATTATTTTAATTGCACCCTAATTTGATGTCAAGTGTCTTTATATTTTAAAGGCACTCCAATTTTGTGTCAAGTATCATTCCAATTGTATTCTAACATTTTATATATATGGATTTGATTGTGGTTATTTTTAATTGTATCCGTACATATGCAAGAAATTATAAATTAGTTTTTTAATTATAAACTTAAGTCATAACTTATAATATATTTTTAAAAAAAATTATCAATTTTGATATACATAGTTACAAGATAATATTTGAAAAAAGCTTGTTATCTTCTTACACTCTAATAAATATACAAAAATTGTTTAGTGCCATATACATGTATAATAAATAAATAAATAAAATACCTTGACATCTCTCATCAAAGTTAGACTCAATAATGGTAGTCTTCCATCAAGTTTATGTGATTTATAAGATTGTGACATTCAATCTCGATTTTTATTTTTTATTTTTTGTTGATAATCACGTTCAATCTTGATTATTCCTTCAAGTACTCTAATGAATTTAATATTTGAAGTCTCAATCAAGCATTGATAAACTATAAAAAGCTTAATTGAACCAAAAAAAAATTTCTACAATTCCCTATATTATGCGTCCATAAAATAAAATTTACATGTCATATAAGTCAATGAAACAAAATTCTAATGAAACCCAATAAAGTCTTATAAGATAAAATTTCTAAGTCATAAGCCAATGAAACAAAATTCTAATGATACCCAATAAAGTCTTGAAAGTTACTTAAAATACAAGAACAAATTATATATAAGTAGGGTCATCTTATTTTTTGGAAGAATGTATCCTATCTCAAAAAAATGATCCTCTATGCACTAAGTATAAAATTGTTCGAATATCTTTTGGACTTCATCCATTTGTCCACAAATTCAAATTATGAATAAACATAGAACATAATTTATTCCATCTTTTTTTTTTTCTAATTTACTAAAGTGACAAGTTGTGAGTGATAAAAAATAAAAGTTGAGTTAATGGTAGTGATTGATTGTGATCACTTAGGATTGTTATTATTTCAATAAATTGTGAAATAAGTTAGGTTGATAACAAAATTGGTGATATATAAATATATAAAATTTTGTGAAGGATGGATTATATATATATATATATATATTTTTTTTTTTTTTGAGAAAAAAATATAATATATATTATATACACCAAGTGCTCTGTATAAAATATATTACAGCATGTGAATGGTTGAATGCACACAACCTTTTTATATTTTTCTTTCTTGATAGCATAATCTTTTGTCGACGAATCAAATTAATTTCCAATGTTTTATATTCTGACTTCTGAGCACAAAAGATTATCGTACCTATCGAAAATGAATATATCGTACCAGATTCTAGATCATGATCATCATGATCTCACCTCAAAAAAAAAAAAAATTTCTAGATCATGATTTCGATGTCTCACCGACCAAGAATTAAAAAAGGAAAAGAAAATAAATAAATTAAATATTGAAAGAAAGAGAAATGGTAAATTGCATAGTCACCCTCTAAATTGGGGGATATATGCATTTTACATCAAAAATCTTGAAAACTTATAGTTATTGATGGGACTGATGAAGTAAACTGCAGACGAACTTAATGAGACAGACGAGGCCATTCTCCAAGACGAGCCCAAGCAAGTGTCCATGTCACTGACAAGGGCATCAAGACTATTCAACACTGTCAATAAATGCCTCGGACGGTTACCACACCAGCTATACAGATAGTCGGGAGCACACTAAAGCCCCATTACTGAGGCATTACCACGAAAGGCATTAACACTACAATACCACCCACAACGGCTAGAATCCAATATTGAGGTTCAAAATTAATCATAGCCCAAGGTCTAAAGAAATAACACATTGGGTTAACTTCATGGGAAATAAAGATGAAGAAATAAAAGAGTTGGGCTCCCGTAATGAAGAGAAAAGGAAAAGAAAGAAGAAAAGGATGAGAAGTCCAAAGAATTGGGATCCAAAGACCCATGAAGGAAAAAAGGCTTTAAAATCCATGAAGCAAAGGGAAGATCCAGCCGGCCAAAACCAGTAAGACAAAAGAAGAGAACTGGGTCGAAATCCCAGAGACTGCCAGAGCCCGTGGATCCCTGGGATACACAACACAACCCAAATAAGATTAAAACGGCTAAGAAGGACAAACGGGTCTCAAGTACCTAATCATACAGTGAGGAATCAAAAAGTATAAAGCAAACATTCATGAACAAAGGAGCTGTACCACAAGGAACCAAGAATGAGAAAACCATAAATAGAAGCGGCTGGAAGGGAACTTTCAACTCAGCAGTAAAAGATTCCAACTATTTGGGAAAAATGACAAGGATGGAGGGCAGCCAAAAAGCTGAAAAGGTGAAAAGGGCTAAATAGCTAAGATTAGCAACCTGAGGGGATCTAGGAATGGAAAGTCAACTAGGGACTTTCAACCTGGTCGCACCAAAAGGAAGAAATTATGAGAAAGAAGGAAAGGACCAGCCCCTGGGCAACTGTCACAACACGAGCTCTGAGGGGCAAAAGAGAGAAATCACTAGTACCTCGGAGCCCTAAAAATACACTATAAAAGGAAGAGAAAACCCATGTAGAAGGGGATCAATTTTTAGTAGGAAGAATATCATAACAGAGCCATTAAAACTCTGTAAAATTTAAGAAAAACAGAGGAACGTTTCCCGGTATCCCAGAAAAATAGCCACTATAGCACATACTCAGATTTAAAAGGATTCAAACTTTGCAAGACTTAGAGGCTCGAATAGCCATCAAAGTCTGTAATTTTTGAGCTTATTTAAACCTTATATCACGTCTTAGTGAGCACACTATAAACATAATCCAAGAAAATTAATAAAGTTTCTCTCATTAATCTTGGATCCTTAACCATTGTTCCATTCTATTTCTTAATTGCTTTGCATTTCTTTGCTGCTTTTTGTTGTCATTCAATACAAATATTCTTGCTTGTTAGTTTATTTGTATTGTAGGAAGCCTGCCCTGTGCACCACTTGGTTCTTAAATAGATCCTTAGCTGCAGTGAACCAAGCCCAGTCCACCAAACCACAATTATTTGGCTAGGATCCTTAGGCCACTATGCTGAAGAAAAAGACACTCTCACACATTACAATACCACCCACAACGGTTAGAATCCAAGGTAACACATATAAAACCCCCACACTGCCAAGAGGGGTGGGGGGGAGATACTTCTTGCTCTGTTGTATTGCATTATTTTCCTAAAAAGTTTCTTAATATTGACTTTGGTATCGAAGACGTTGTGGTAGGCACCACACCGGTGGCCATCCTAAGGAAGCTGATTTACCATTTCTCCAACCCCGGAGGCGACATCTTGGTTCCAACTGGACGCATCCAATTAGACTGACGAATCTACCCTTCATCAGTTTGGCGCCGTCTGTGAGGACGACATTTTCGTATTCAGATTCGAAAATGTAGTTTCCATCAACTTCTATATTCAGATGGAGTCCAACCAAGATTCCACAGCCTTGGCTCAACAAGTCCAGGCTCTTGCGGCCACCGTTGAAGAGCTTACCAGACAAAATCAAGAAATGAAGCTACGGCTCCAACAGGAGGAGAATCAGTCCAAAGGCAATCTTGAATATGAAGGAGATAGTCATAGAAGGAGTAATCGCCGAAGACCTACTTCTCCAGATGAACAGAATTCAGATCTCCTTCGAGAGATGAGGAAGGAGATGAATGAGTTGAGGGGTGCCATTAAAGAAAAAACAGACCGGAGTTTAGATAGACTGGTTAGAGCAACTGATTCACCTTTCACTACGGCAGTCCTGGAATGTCTAGTGCCATCGAAATTCCGGCTGCCTCAGCTCGAGCCGTTTGACAGGCTTAAGGACCCTTAGGACCACCCCAACACCTTCAAGACGACACTAGGTCTTCAATAGCCTCTTGACAAGATATTGTGTTGATCCTTCCCCACCACTCTCAAAGGAGCGGCAAGAGAATGGTTCACCAAGCTACCAACATCGTCCATCGATAGCTTTGAGTAGCTGAGTAACTTCTTTTTGCGTCATTTCATTGGAGGACAACACCCTAACATGCCAGTAGACCATCTACTTACCATTAGGCAAGGAGAAAAAGAGACCCTGAGGTCATATATGAAACGATTCACTCGGGAGACCTTGGAGGTAGATGAAGCTAACGATAAGGTGTAGTTGACGACCTTCAAAACAGGACTGAAGTCTAGAGAGTTCATGGCTTCACTCGCGAAGAATCCTCTTAAGATGATGGCAGAGATGCTCCTAAAGGCAAAAAAGTACATGAATGCAGAAGATGCATTAGCTGCCATCAGGGATGTAGAAAGGCCAGGAGACAAAGGGAGAAAAGATGACGATCGCAGAGGACAAAAAAGAGAACGCCTAGATCGTCGGACTAGTGATGGGGGAAAAAGAAAGGATAACAGAACTCCCAGGACGGTAAAATCTACTCCTTTAATTATGCCTGTTGATAAAATTTTGACAGAAATTAAGGACGAACACTACCTCAAATGGCCAAGGCCATTGCATTCATCACCTAACGTCCGTGACAAGAATAAGTATTGCCGATTTCACAAAGATCACGGCCACTACACAGAAAATTGCTGGGACCTAAAGGAATAGGTAGAGGAGTTGATACGGAAAGGAAAGTTGCAGAAATACGTGAAAAATGGGGACTCTAGCAAGTTCAGTGACGGCAATAAAAGCTAGCATGAGTCCTCATCCAGGAGTGAGGACCACCCGTTCCAACCTCCACAGGATGTGATCGGGGAGATAAAGACGATCGCAGGGGGGCCTTTCACAGGAGGGTCATTCAAGTCCCTTAAAAAAGCATGCTAAAGGCAGGTGAACAGCATCCACATGATACCTCCATTTAAGCAAAGATGAACGGACTAAGATATGTCTTTTAACGAAGGAGATGCTAGGGGAATGAAGCAGCCTCACAACAACCCCTTGGTCATAATGCTCACTATTGAGGGATTCAACACTAAAAGGATCATCGTGGATAATGGTAGCTCTGCAGACATCATCTATCTTCTTGCTTTTCAGCAATTGAAGTTAGATTCAAGAAGGTTGCACCCATTCGACTCCCCCTTTGTCAGTTTCAGTGGAGACATGGTATATCCCAAGGGCATAGTAACGTTAACGGTAACAGTAGGAACCTACCCGAGGCAGTTGACCCGTCAGTTAGATTTCTTGGTGGTAGATTGCCCCTCATCTTACAATGTGATTATCAGAAGGCCCACACTCAACCGATGGAAGGCAGCCACGTCCACCTATTGCTTGAAAGTAAAGTTCCCAACAAAGAACGGGGTTGATCAGGTCATAGGAGATCAAGTCTTAGCCAGAGAGTGCTACCAGGCCGTCTTGGCTGCAAAGGAGAACCATACATGGATGATCAAAGAGAGGGAGGAAGATAAAGTGGCAGCCCTGGAAACAGTGGAACTAGTCGAAGGAGAGGAAAACAAGACGACAAGAATAGGGATAACACTAAGTCCTAAAATGAGAACAAGGCTCGTCTAGTTCCTTAAAGAAAATCTAGACATCTTTGCATGGAGTCACGAGGACATGCCAGGTATATCTCCCGAAGTCATTCAACATAAGTTGAACGTGGACCCGGAGAGAATGCCCGTCCAGCAGAGACGAAGAGTCTTCACCCTAGAACGAGACCAAGCAGTTACAGACGAGGTTAACAAACTATTGACGTTGGGCTTCATCCAAGAAGTGTACTATCCTGACTGGCTCGTAAATGTCGTCCTAGTGAAAAAAGCAAATGGGAAGTGGAGAATGTGCGTGGACTTCACAGATCTGAACAAAGCGTGCTCGAAGGACAGCTTCTCTCTACCCAGGATAGACCAGCTCATGGATTCTACAGCCGGGCATAAGTTGCTGAAGTTCATGGATGTTTTCTCAAGATGCAACTAGATAAAAATGGCTGAAGAAGATCAGGAGAAAATTGCTTTCATCACAAGTCAAGGGTTCTATTGCTACAAGGTAATGCCATTTGGATTGAAGAATGTAGGAGCTACTTATCAGAGGTTAGTGAACAAAATGTTCAGCAAACAGATCGGAAGGAACATGGAAGTATACGTAAATGACATGCTCGTTAAAAGTAAGGAGGAGCTTGCTCACCTAGACGACTTGAAGGAGACGTTCGTCACCCTCAAACAATACCAGATGAATTTGAATCCTAGTAAGTGTGTTTTTTGGGTAGTTTCAGGGAAATTCTTGGGATTCATGGTGTCCTAGAGAGGAATAAAAGCAAACTCGGAGAAGGTGCAAGCCATAATCAACATGGCATCGGCCAAAACCGTCAAGAATGTCCAAAAGCTCACAAGAAGGATTACAGCTCTTAATAGGTTCATCTCTAGAGCGACGGACAAATGTCTGCCCTTCTTCAAGACCTTGAAGCAGGCTTTCACTTGGACCGACGAATGTGAAGCAGCATTTCAGGAGTTTAAACGTTACTTGAGTAATCCACCCCTCTTAAGTTCATCCAAGGAAAGGGAAAACTTATATTTGTACTTGGCATTATCAGCCACAACCGTGAGTGCAGACCTAATCCGAGAAAAAGACAAGAAACAACTCCCCGTTTACTACGTTACTCAAGCCTTCCAAGGTGCTGAGGCCAAGTATCCAAGGATTGAAAAGATTGCGTTTGCGCTAATAGTAGCTTCGCGCAAATTGTGACAGTATTTTCAAGCAAATCCGATCATGGTGATAACGGACCAACCCATCAAAAAGTCCATAAACAAACCCAAGGCAGTTAGGAGAATGGTCCAGTGGATAATTGAACTCAACCAATTCGACATTGAATACCACCCCAAGATAGCCATTAAGGCACAAGCTCTGGCGCACTTCATCGCCGAATTCACCCCCCCCCCCCGGATGAAGGCAATCTTACCAACGAGGCAGAACAATGGACGGTACAGACCAATGGTTCGTCAACCCAACAGAGGGGGGGAAGTAGGGGTCATCATAACCACCCTTGAAGGAGAAGTGCTTAGATATGGAGTTCGACTGAAATTTTCGGCCACCAATAACGAGGCCAAATACGAAGGAATACTAACAGGACTCAAACTCGGGAAGGCACTTAGAGCTAAGAACCTGTTAGTCCAAAGTGATTCAAAGCTGGTAATTGGGCAAATCAAGGAAGAGTATGAAGTGAAAGAGGAGAGAATGTAGAAATACCTCAGGCTGACGAAACATTTGACTTAATAATTTAATAAGATAGAATTCGTACAGATCCCCAGAAGCCAGAATATGGTAGCAGACGAAGTCGCTAAAATAGCATCGTCAGAAGAAGAGACAGCGAGCAGCATGGGCTTGGTGATGGAAATACAGAAACGTCCCGACATCAAAGAAGTTACAACATTTACAATCCAGGGCGCAAACAGCTAGATGACGCCGATTGTAGCTTTCCTCCAAGATGGGCACCTCCCCCAGAACACAGAAGAGGCCAAGAAGATCAACAATAGGGCGGCTAGATTTACAATCCTTAATGACATCTTATACAAAAGAGGCTTTTTCCCTGCCTTACTTGAAGTGTGTTGACGAAGAGGAAGCAAAGTACATTTTGGAAGAAATCCACGAAGGAATTCGTGGAGACCATGCTGGCCCTAGCTCACTGGTAAGCAAGGTCGTTTGAACAAGTTATTTCTGGCCTATTATGCAGGTGGACGCAGTAGAGCTCGTTAAGAAGTGTGAAAAGTGCCAAAGGTTTGGGAACGTCTAGCGACTTCCAGTAGAGAGACTGATGACGATAACGTTCCTGTGGCCATTTGCGCAATGGAGAATCGACATCGTCGGCCCACTGCCCCTAGGTAAAGGACAGGTAAGATTTCTACTAGTTGCCATTGATTACTTTACAAAGTGGGTCGAAGCAGAGGCATTAGCGACCTTCACTGAAGCAAAAATCCAGAGCTTCGTGTGGAAGAATATAATTTACAGGTTCGAGATTCCAAGGACAATTATATCAGATAACGGGCGGTAGTTAGATAACCAAGCCTTCACGGACTTCTGTTCAGACCTAGGAATCAAGAACCAGTTCTCATCCCTAGGGCATCCGCAGGCGAATGAACAGGCGGAGGTGACGAATCGAACATTGCTCAAGATTATCAAAGCTAAGCCAGACGACGCGAAGGGTGACTGGCCTGAAGAATTGCCTAACTTCTTTTGGGCCTACAGGACCACAGCAAGAACCCCAATGGGAGAAACCCCTTTCAGGCTCACCAATGGCACTAAAGCAGTGATCCCAGTCAAGATAGGAGTAGCCAGCATCAGGCGAATGGTATTCAACAAAGAAGATAATGACAATCACTTGTGAATCAACTTGGATTGTCTTGACGAAGTAAGAGACAAGGCTTTCGAAAGAATGACAAAGTACCAACATGAGGGTAAAGTTTAGACGACTTGACATAGGTGACCTCGTCCTGCACAAGGTCACCTTAGCGACTAAAGACTCTGTCCAAGAAAAACTTGGCCCAACATGGGAAAGGCCCTACTAAGTCGTCCACTACTCCAGGCAAGACAGCTATCACTTGAAAACCATAGATGGACAGAGGCTCCCACGACCATGGAACATTGAGCACTTGAAGAAGTACCACCAAGAGATGTAACAAATGAATGTATTCATTCCTGAAATTAATAAAAAGATTGTTCAGCTAATATCTTCGTGATTAGCAAGTCAAGTCAGCTGTAAGTCCAAAGCCTAGAATGGCTAAGTAACAAGATTCCGCTTTGACAGATGTAAGTTACTGACGATGACAATATCCATAAAATGGTACAAGTCAAAAAGCCTAAAATGGCCAAGTAACAAGATTCCGCCTTGACGGATGTAAGTTACTAACGATGAAAATATCCCTAAAAGGGTATAAGTCAAAAAGCCTAAAATGGCCAAGTAACAAGATTCCGCCTTGACGGATGTAGGTTACTAACGATGACAATATCCCAAAAAGGGTGAAATGACCAAGTAACAAGATTCCGCCTTGACAGATGTAAGTTACTAATGAAATCTCTTGAAGAGGTGTAAGGTGCAGGAAATCAACTAAGCAACAGAACCCGCACAGGCAAAATCACTGACGAAGAAAAAGGGAAAGTCATGACTTTTCCTAAGTACGAAGCATGGACAGGTGCAAGATACCATAAGCACATTATAAGTATGCAGTCACAAATATAAGTAAGTATGCAGCAACAAATTCGTTTAAAGCCCAAAAACAATGGGCAGTTACCATTGTTTTTACATTATAAGACCAAAAAACGCTGGGCTAATTATATTGTTCTCAAGACAAATTAAAAGGAAACTGTTTTGAAATTAGATTTACAAAAGACCCAAAACAAAATGGGCATCCAAAAACAAAAAATAGGAAAATCTTCATAAAGTATCAAGTTTGGGCATCAACGACAACGTCGTCATCGGTAGGGGCGTCACTAGCGAGGGCATTCTCAGGAGCAGTCTTAGGGGCATCAGTCCCGGTGGCAAAGGATTGAGCAGCCTCGTCAGCAGCCATCTCCTGGTCAACCTCTTCCAAGTCCAGCTTCTCCAAATTAACTCCGGAAGGGTGCTTGACGAGGTACCTCCTCAGAAGCTCGAAACCCTTGAAGTACTAGCTGAATAGGACTGTGTTATACTCATCAGTTGTTTAGAAAGCTTCAACAGACCTAGCAGCTATAGTTTTGAGCTTCTCCTTGGCACCCAGAAGTTGCTCATCCTTCTCCAGGGTCAACTGATGCTCAGCTTTGAGGTCATCATTCAAGGTCTTCACTTTTTCCTTCAAGCTAGTGGCCTCACCCATAGAATCAATAAGATTCTTCTTCAACATAAAATTCTCTACCTCCAAAGCCTCCATTCTAGATGTGAGGGATGCCACCTTGGCTTCTTGAGTGAAGTACTCAGAGGTAATATAGAGACTTTCCCCTAACACCTGAAAAGAAATTCAGAATCATCATAAAAAAAAAAAAAAAAAAAAAAAAAAAAAAAAAAAAAAAAAAACGAAGCCTAAAAGTTGCAAAAACATTTTACCTGAACGAGCTTATGGACATGGCGAGTCGCAACATTGTTGAAGGGCACACCAGAAAAGGCCTTCAAATCCTCGGCAGTAACAACCTCGTAAGCCCTGTCCACCACCAAACTCTCGTCATCCCAAACGGTGGATGAACGAGAATCAACCTTCTCCTTCTCCTTGTTTGACAGGCACGACCTTTTAACGGGAGTAGGGAGCTCTTCCACCGAGGTTGTAGGAGAATCCGTCCTTGTCGTCTCAGAAACAGAAACAATGGGAGTGACGGAAACAAAGGGAGTAGAGAAGGGACCCTTCTCGATGATGCACACTGTTTTCTTCCCGATGTTAGACAATGGCTCGTCCTTCTTTGATCTCATCTTCACGTACATATCATTGTTGAACTTGGTCGTCATTTCTGCAAGAAGTAAACACTTCTTAAAAAAAAAAAAAGCTAGTACTGACGAAGTCAACACTTACTTTTTTTTCCCTCAATCTCACGGTTGCGCAGGACAAAGGCAGAAGGCTCCGGTCTGAGGCAATAAAAGGCGAGAGTACGTGGGTCCACCAGATCGACACAGCTTTCAATAGTTTGCACGTACTCGATTGCCTTCTGCACCCGCTCTTTATTCCTACCCTTAAGTTTTGGACGTCTCTTAACTGCGCAAAACAAGAAGTAAGGGAATCAGTAGCAAGAATGGTAAACGTAGCAGAACTTAAATGACGAGAAAGAAATAATGACGCACTGGTGTTCCCCACCGACAATGCAACCTTAGGAGATCACCCCAAACCTTGCCAGAGGGAGTCTCAAAATCGTCCCCAGACACAAAGAAAAACCTGGACTTCCAATACCTGAAAGACGAAGGTAAACCCTTGACAATCCTAGTCCTCCGTTCCTAGGGCACCAATTCATAGTACCTGTGTTCCTTAGACGCTTTCAGGCGGTGTTCACGTAAAATAATCTGCAAGTGCACAAAATCGTAACAAGTAGTAAAGTGTTTTTAGAAAACGAATGTCGAACCCACATGGATTAACTATGTTATTGAATACCGAAATTTACTAAATTAATTACTATTTGGAAAATCGAAAATAAAAGGGACGTTCAACTATCTAAATTAAATTAAACTATTTAATAAAAATAAATCTAGCAAAGCATAAAAATCTAAAAGTGTAAAGAAGAAAATATGATAAGAATGGATCTAGAATGGTTGATTTCACCTAACAAATCCCACACAATTTATTATTCCTAATTATTAAATTCTAATGATCTCCCGTTGATGATTAAAAATTTCTTAAGTATTCAATATCTTCTCTCAAATAATATCAAAAATGTCTTCAACTAACAATTCCATATCTCTATGCGAATTTAATTAATTGGAGACTCATTATGTACTTTGAATTTTCTTGAAAAATCATACTAATCGTGGTAAAGCATCTCTACTTTCGCTCAACTAATAGTGTTTAATTCTAGAACTAAAATAACAAATCGCCTCTCGGTCTCATTTTCATTCAATTGATCAAACAATAATTCGTTAAAAAAAATAGTAAGCATTAAGAATAAGAATTAAACACTCAATCATGGAAATATTAAAAATAAAATAACTCAAAATATAAATTGTGTGTTCATTGCTAGACTACATCAACACTCTAGAAAATAAAATTTAGTTCATAATAAAATTGAAAATAAAACAAATAAAACTTATGTCTTCATCTGAATTGGTTGATCAACATGAAGCTTTCGCCATTGTCCTTAAATCCTCCTCTTCAGAAAGACTCCCACAAGCAAATTCTTCTATGCGGCACCCCCTTTTCCTCTCAGGTTTCACCTCCCTCTTTTTTCCCTAAAAAGCCTTTAAATAGGTCAAGAAATCCTATTCCCATTTGGAGAAAATCCCAGAATTTTAGGCTTCAGTTAACCGACGATTTTGGCCCATTTAACATCATAATTCGGACTTTTGGTAAACTACGAAGTTGTAGCCCTTTAAGTTAAATTTCCAGTCCAACTTGAATCATCTCAATTGGATATCTGAGCCGAAAGTTATGCCAAAAATACTAACTGATGTGCAGGCTGAAATCCTAATCCGAATTGGACTTGGATTTGGTGCAAATTTCCTTTGATTCGGTGCAAATTTCCTTTGATTCCTTACTCCAATTGGACTTAAATTTAATTGGGTTAGTCTTCTCTTGAATTCATGCCTGGCTGGATGTAAGTTGACTTGATTCAATTGGCCTAACCCCACTTTGCATGTAAAGCCCTTGTAAATTAATTTGAAATCTTCTCATTCCTTCAAAACACAAATGAATAGATAAATATAAATAAAAATCAAATCAAATCAAAAGAAATAAAGGAAAACTAACAATTTTAATAAATAAGAGGATAATAAAAATCATATAAAAATTACACTTATCAGGCGGTAAAGATAGATAAGCTCGTCTACCTTGAGCATATCCCTGTCATTAGCGGCCAACCATATCCCCATGCAATTGACCACTATTCTCCATGAGTTGGGCATAAGCTACCTCGGAGCAATACCAAAACGGTCCAAGAGCTCCATGAGGAAGGGATGGACAGGAAACCTCAACCCACAAGCGAAGGTAGACTCATAAAAGCATACCTCCCCGAGGAAGAAATGACAAGCCCGATCTTCCTCACTGGGCAAGTGAACCCTAACTCGCTCCGGAAATTGGAATCTGTCCTTAAATCTACCTAGCGTATCAGCGTCCAGCCCATACACCTCCTTGAGGGCATAGAAAGCCCTAACCTCGTGAGGAGTAGAGACGACCGTATCTCCCTCCACTGGGTCACCGCTAGATGATAACCCAGTCTCGAGTTCGCTAGACCCAACTTCAGACATTGCCTCCTACTCTCTCACTAAACCCTCGAACCAATCAATCGATTGACGGAGCAAAGGCAACAGATCGGCCAAGGCAACGCCCAAATTGTTACCTTCAAAAACAAAGTTCTCAAGGTGAGGGAAAACGCCCAAAGATCCCCCTAAGCATGCAAAGAGGAAAGAAATTGAGGGGAAAGCTATCCTAACTTCAGAGCTACTAACCATGGAAAACTAGGCAAAGCACAAAGAGAAGAGATACAAGCTAAACCCCCAATAAATCCAAAACAAACAAAAGAAGAAAGGAAGAAAAAAAATCAGAAAATTACCATGGTTTATGCCCACACCAAAACAACAACAAAAAAAAAAAAAAAAAAAAAGAAGCAGAAAGAAAGAAGAAAGACGTACCTCGAAAAAGAGAAGTGGAGAAGAAAAGCACCACCACACAGCACATCGATTCAGAGATAGAGTTGCAGAGCAAGAAAACGCCCAGAACAATGATTGGAGGTTTTTGAGTAAAGTGAAAAATGAGAAGAGGAGAAGTTTTAAATCAAGGCTCAAAACAACTAGAAATCAGCGGGAAACCCAATAGTCCCACAAATTGAAGCATTAACTCCACCAACCAAAACATGCCACATGGCCACGACCTACGAAGTGCCACCACTACGCATTTATTACGGCGCGAAATCCCAAGGGTTGCTTACAGTCCAAAAACCTTTCATCTTCTATGGTCGTCATGACACGTCACGACGACCACAGAACCCGGGGGGCAGCTAATGGGACTAACGAAGTAAACTGCAGATGAACTTAATGAGACAGACGAGGCCATTCTCCAAGATGAGCCAAAGCAAGTATCCCGTCACTGACGAGGGCATCAAGACTATTCAATACCACCAATAAATGCCTTGGACGGTTACCACACCAGCTGTACAAATCGTTGGGAGCACATTAAAGCCCCATTACTGAGGCATTACCAAGGAAGGCATTACCACCACAATACCACCCACAACGGCTAGAATCCAAGGTAACACATATAAAACCCCCACACTGCCGAGGGGGGGGGGGGGGAGATACTTCTTGCTCTGTTGTATTGCATTGTTTTCCTAAAAAGTTTCTTAATATTGACTTTGACATCGGAGACGTTGTGGCAGACACTACACCGATGACCATCCTAAGGAAGCTGATTTACCATTTCTCCAACCCCGGAGGCGACATCTTGGTTCCATCTAGACGCACCCAATTAGACTGACGAATCTGCCCTTTATTAGTTATCAATTATCATTCCAATTGCACCCCCATTGTTTAATTGATTGTTAAATTTAACAGTCACGGTGCAAGTCACATCATCATTAAAAAAAAAAGAATCACCCTTTTGCGCATACTCCCAATTAATTTACTAAACTACAATTACAAATTTCTCATATTGACCATGACTATCAATATCATCTAGTTCTGATTGAGTTTTACAAACTATTGCATATCGCGAACTTTAATCAACAGCTCTAGTTTGATTTCTTTTGTGTGTAAAACCAATTTCCCACCTTGTTCATAGCTCCTAGGATTATCAAATGGTTCACAGTTGACACACTAGTGTGGCGTATGTCCAATTTTAGCTATTTTTAACTTCACCATTAACTTCCTCACCAGGTGATGCATATATCCAAGTTTTGACTAAAGCATTAAAGTTTGTGATTGTTTTTATTTTTTCCTTTACTTTTCAATTTTTTCATTTTGTTTGTTCATATTTGATTTCACTTTCATATTAGTCATGTTGTCCATTTTTATTAGTAATTTGACTATCGAATACGTACCCTTCATGTTTAACTATTTCATAAAACATTAACTCTAAAATGTCTTGGAATGTAGGAAGTTCAATGTTGTAGGCAGAAAAACATAATATGGGTGTCAAATTCTTAACAGAAATTATATGGCCAACATGAAACCAGAATTAAACATAAATGATTAAAAATAAAATGAAAGTTTTGAAATGTAAATGATCAAATAAAAATGACTCCATACTTAAATAGCCAAAAGTATACTTTAATTCCAAATATTGGTGCAATTTAAATGATTGTAAATTTTCAAAATTGGGAATACGTAACCCACAACTGATATATATATATATATATATATATATATATATATATATATATATATATATATATATTTAAATAAAGTAGCCATAATTTAATGTGAATTTGTACTCTGATTAGTTTAAGAATTAGGTTTTGCTCTCAGAAAGGTTGTGGCATATTGAGGGCGGTTGCCCCTCTCTGAATGCCGGTGGAGCTGATGTTTATCTCATCTATCCTTTGTTACGAAACTACCCTCCTTACATACACACACACGTACAAATTGAATTTGTAGATTAACCAAAAAATAATTATGGATACATATGCGTTCAATGTAAACATACAATCTACGGTATACATGTTGATTCTTGGCAAAACTACAACCGCCTGCTCTTCGGACAATGATTCTCTCAATTTCAAGGTGAAGTGGAGAGTATACACTATACATCATTTAGATGATGCCAACTTTTTTTTTTTTTTATGGGAAAGACAAAAACTTTATTTAAAAATGAGAAGATGAAAGCATCCTGAGAAACAAATGAGTCAATAAAAGAGGGACATTCCTCTATCCATGTCATAAAATCAGAAACGCCTTTAGCATGAAGAGCTAAGGTGTGTGCCGGTTTATTTGCTTGCCGCCTCACGTGTTGGATTTGGGTACGTCTGAACTCTGAAGTCCTGCAGCCGAAGAAGGGTGCCAGCAATGATATCCACTATGGAAACTGGGGGTGTGGTGTATCCTGCAATAGCGTCTGAAACCATGCTTGAGTCCGTCTCAAAGATAGCTTCCCTGATGCCAACATCCCATGCAAATAAGACCGCCTCGTCCATGGCTTTCGCCTCAGCTTCTAATGGACCCAGCGGCAGAGGCAGGTGCTTGCTAAGAGCTGCTATCACTGACCCCTCATGATCACGAACAACGACGCCAATTCCGATAGCTTTGAGGTTCGAAAATACTGCAGCATCAGAGTTTACTTTGTACCAGGGGTGTGAGGGTGGGACCCATCGGGTGTCAGCATGGTCTTTGAAGTGAGGCCGTGGAAGATGAGCTAAGCCGAAATTTAAATAAGATTATGCCAACTTATTTAATTGCGAGTAAATAAACTGCAAGAATTAACTAAAGTAAAACTAAACTAGAGTTTAAGGTAGTGTTTAATTTAGACCGTACATTTGATTGACCATGGAGAATAGAGAGGATAAGTACAAATACAAGTCTCCATATTAAACGTAAAAAAAAAAAGAGTAACGTAAGTCAAACATTCTTAAAAAACATCATTATTAAATGTTTTTTTTTTTCTTTCTAATGAAACCACATTTTTTAATATTTAAACACCGAAAACAGTTGTTTGGAATCACATATTAAACAGGCCCTAAACACTGAATTTAGAAAACTTCTCTTACTAGTTTTTAGTTTTCAAACAAAGTTGCACAATGGCGCTTCTGTAAATATGTTGAAAACTATAAGGCCTAGTTGACTATCTTAAAAAAAAAAAAAAAGAAGCTAATCATGTTTTTTCAAACACTAAAACATGTTATTTGAAACATGATACCATTAGCGCTGTTTGATAAGGAAGTTTAAACAACAATTTTCAGTGTTTAAACAATGAAAACTTTGGTAAAAAATACATGTTTAGTAGGGGATTTTTTTTAAGAGTATTTGAATTACGTTTCTCATTTCAGAATATAGAAGATTGTGAGTAGTTAACTATCATTTATCCATAAACTACTATTACGGGTCCTAGCCTTAGCCACCCAATGGGCCCTAAATCTTCCTAATTGTGCCACGTGTAATTGAAAGAAAGAAAAGACCATTGACCATTAATAATATCGGAGGGAGCTTGCGTCCAGGGCAACTGAACACGATAGGATAGGACACGTGTCATATTACCATTGGCTACTAGACACAAGCCAATCCCGATAATCTCCATCTCCCCACAAGTACTAATAAAACTTCACTCATCTCCAAACTGTTTTAAAATTCTGTCTCCCTGTCCAACAAATCAAACACAACAACCACTACTCCTTGTACTTCAGACAGACAGACAGAGATAGAGCTGCGATGCACCTGATCAATGCCGCGATAGCGACACGGATGCTGACTCGGAACCTGGAGCCGGCATCGGCGGGGCTTGGCGGCATATCGTTCGGAACGGCGTGGTGGTTCATCTACGCCGGGATCTCTTGCTTCCTTGTCCTCTTCGCCGGAATCATGTCCGGGCTCACTCTTGGCCTCATGTCCCTCGGCCTCGTAGATTTGGAGATCCTCCAGCGTAGCGGCACCAACTCCGAAAAGAAACAAGCAGGTCCGATTCATTCCGATATTTACCAATTTCACTTCGTTTCGGTTCTTCATTGTTATTTGAATTTTGAATTTGTGTGATTTTGTTGTTGTTGTAGCTGCTATACTTCCAGTGGTTCAAAAGCAACACCAGCTACTTGTCACATTGCTTTTGTGTAATGCGGTTTCCATGGAGGTTTGTTTTTCTTTAATTACTGGAATCAATGTTTTCTAATAATTTAGTTTGAATTTGAACTGTCTCTCTCAAATGATTAATTTGATTCAGCTGTTAAATGTGATAGCTATGTAGTGATATATTTGTGCACATTTGTGAAAATTAATGGGTATTTGATTCTAATGAGGAAATTTAGAATTTTATATGAGCTAAGAGTTTGTAGCTAGAAAGCACCCCCCGGGTATGACACGGGCAATTTGTAAAAAATTATAACATGAAACGGGTACGGCACCCTAAATGAATTGTCCGTGCTTCCTATGTTTGTAGCTCTCAGTTGGCTTGTGTTTCTAATAGAGATGTCCAGGGTTCAAATTCCCCCGATCTAACTTTTGAATTAAGGGTGTTGTGCCTATTTAGAAAACTACATTAGAAAAAGGTAAAAGATTTATAAAGTGAAAAGCAAAAGGCTTTGGTGGTGTTGTGTACTTGTGCCTATTGAAGTAATTGGGTTAAAAAAACAAATGGTTGTGTTCTTTAAAGTGGCTTTGGAGTTTGGTGGAGGATTTGAAACCTGATCCCTTTGTGAATTCGGAAAAGTTGTGCAGCAGAGAATAGTAGAATATCCCTTTGGCATGCATTTTGATTAGTCCTTTTTCAGAAAGTTTATTTGCTTATTGGCTAAAAGTTGGCAAAAGTATGTTTATATTTAGAACAACTTTTCCAAAAAAAAGCTAATCCAAACTCACACTTAGTATTGTTATCCTTAAATTTTTGTTATATTGAGTTTGTAGTCCTTGTTAGAGTATGCTTAGTTTTAATTAACAGTTATTATTGGGTTTGGTATTTGCAATCTGCAGGCCCTTCCTATATACCTGGATAAACTTTTCAATCAGTATGTCGCAATTCTTCTCTCTGTAACTTTCGTTCTTGCTTTCGGGGAGGTATGTTGCTTTTACATGCTTTCATGATTTTGTTGGTTTAGCTTATATTTTTGAAGCTACTACATTTGATTGATGATTATCCTGTTATCATTTCATTTGCCAGGTCATTCCACAAGCAATATGCACAAGATACGGGCTTGCTGTAGGGGCCAATTTCGTATGGCTTGTGAGATTTTTAATGATAATTTGCTATCCAATAGCTTATCCCATTGGAAAGGTAAAATCTAAGACAAATTTTTGAATGTTTTGTGAATAAGAGATTTACATAGTTCTTGTTGCACACTTGGGGTGGTTCCCAAGAAGGTTTCCATTCCTTATTTTTATTATTCTTTCCTCTACACTTTGAAAAAGTTGTTCTCAGAAACCTCTCTTGTAGGCAGTGTCTTCTTATTTCCCCTGTATCTTTCTTATATGTAAAATTGAGTTGCGGAATGAAGCTTTAGTATCATTTTTTTAGCTTCATTTGTATATACATCCTAAAATAGAGAATTAGTGGAGAATATATATAAGATTCCATACAATATCAAAGCACTCCTTTACTGATATTATGGCTAAACTCATCTTCTCCTTTTTGTATTTCTGGTTCTGTTGATATATATATATATATATATATATATAACCCTTAACACTAGAAATATATGTGTTCCAGATTCTGGACTGGGTTCTGGGACATAATGAAGCATTATTTAGGCGGGCGCAGCTTAAAGCCCTTGTGTCCATCCACAGCCAGGAGGTAAAGCCGTTGGAGTTTATATGCATAAACTACTGCAATTATCACTTGTTAAAACTATTCAAATGTTTCAAAGAGTGATAGCTTGTTATTCTTGTTATGCTTAGGCTGGCAAGGGAGGGGAGCTTACACATGATGAGACAACAATTATTAGCGGAGCCCTAGATTTAACTGAAAAGGTAAACAATGTTACTTAAACCGGTGTGCTAGTTTATTTATTGTTTTGCTTGTCATTGTGCATTTGCAGAACTTCCTGATGGTTAAGAGTACCTTGCTTCTTATGTAGATTTGTTTTTAAATTTGCATCTGTAAATTCCCTTCTCTTGATTCAAACAGATCAACTACCTTTGAGTTTGTGACTCGGTGGAAAAGCTAAAATTTTGAGCTTCTGAAAGTGGTCACTATAGTTTGATGTTTCTATATAATGCCTTATCTAAATTTAGATCCTTGATATTAGCTGGAGTTCATATCTCAAAGTCACTCTTCATGTTGTCATTATTATTTTCAATCAGACTGCTGAGGAGGCTATGACACCTATTGAGTCAACCTTTTCTTTGAATGTCAATTCGAAGTTGGACTGGTAAGTTCTACACCTGGCTAAGTTTTGATGCCATTATTATTATCATTTTTTTCTTCTTTTTGATCCAACTTCCTCATCAAGATACCAAGAGTTATACTTTAAAATTTCTGTTTTCACATTCTTCCAAGAATTAAATCCATTATTTTATAATCAATTTCCTGCTTCAAAAAATATGTGCGATTCAACATTTATTTTTATGGGGATCTTGTTTTGCTATCTGATAAATAATTTTTTTAAAAAAAATTTGTGATAAATGAGTATGATTCAAACTCAAATTATTTTATGTTGGTTTAAAACTTTAGTTATGCAGAGCATATCTTAACTAAGTTTTGCATTTGTATATGCTTCTATGTCATTCCAATCAATCTGTTATGGTCTTAACATATGTGAGTGCATTTGCAATAGATTGCAAGTTTCTTTTCGTAGCACAAGAATATTGGCTACAATTTGTTTCTGTTATTTTTGTTAAACTTTCCATTTATCTTGTGATAAAGCTTTGCATGGTCATCACCATTACATGAGTTTGTCTATTCTTAGTAGAAGTTCTAGAATACTAGTATTCAATCTATCCTTTGTTTATATTTGTTTTTTCTTTTCATAATTTTAATAACCCAGGGAAGCAATGGGGAAAATTCTTGCTCGGGGTCATAGTCGAGTTCCTGTCTATTCTGGGAATCCAAAGAATGTAATTGGACTTCTTCTGGTGGGTTGGATTTTAAGCTTTTGACAAACTTTTAAATTATAGTACTGGTTTAGATGTTTGCTGATTTATAACTGGTTATTTCTCTCACTTTTTTCTTTTCTCTTTGGGATTAGGTGAAGAGTTTACTCACCGTACGACCTGAAACAGAGACCCCTGTCAGTGCTGTATCAATCCGCAGAATTCCACGGTATGTTTATATACTTAAAGATGTGCTTATTCTCTCTTTTTTCGGAAGTGTGGATATGAATTGTTGATGTGTGGGATGTGTCCTTAGGGTTCCAGCAAATATGCCTCTGTATGATATATTGAATGAGTTCCAAAAGGGAAGCAGTCATATGGCAGCTGTGGTGAAGTCTAAGGGAAAAGGCAAGACTCTTCCTCCAACAATTGATGGAGAAAAATCTGAAGAGAACAAAGTTTGTGGCGAGGCCTCTCAACTGACTACTCCTTTGTTAAAGCAGGATGAGAAGTCGGACAGTGTTGTTGTTGATTTTGACAGGGCTTCAATGCCTACCAATATGAGGAGGCCACCATCTTTTAGGCGTAATGACACTGCAACTAATGGCACACCTCATTTGTCAGAGGATATTGAAGATGGTGAAGTTATTGGTATCATCACTCTGGAAGATGTGTTTGAAGAACTTCTGCAGGTAAAGTGCAACCCCTTATTTATATATTCCTTTCAGTTTGCATGTCTTTCCAGTTGCCAGTAGATTAATGGTGACGATTTCGTCAATTTATGCAGGAGGAAATTGTGGATGAGACAGATGAATATGTTGATGTGCATAAAAGGTAGGATTAATGAATAAGATTCAATAGCAGTAATGTACGGTTTGAAGCCAAAAAAAAAAAGCAGTAATGTACGGTATTGCAAAAATGAAAAATAAAATGACAATGGATCTTGTTATGAATTCTTTTTTGCAGAATCCGTGTGGCTGCAGCTGCAGCTGCTTCATCAATGGCACGAGCTCCATCAGTTCGGAGGTTAACAGGCCAGAAGGGAGCAGTAAGAGAACCTTTTTCATTATCAATTTTGATATATTTTCCATTATTTTCTTTCGTATCTATTAGCTTAGTAAAATATATTTAAGCTTTGCCCAATGTGAAGAAGACGACATAAATTAAGCAACATTTAAGTGCTGAGAGTCTTGGGACTCAAGTTTCTATGAGAATAATTGAATATAATAAGGAGAATAAAAACCTCCAACAACACATGTTTTGAGCACAAGCAATTGAAAAACAATTTTTTTTAATGATTTTACTCATCCAGCTTCAGTGTATTTTTGTAGACTGTTGGCTAGGGAGAGAACTAATTATCTGGGTCTCTGATCTTTGTCCATAATGGTTTTAGGACAGAGGGCCCTGGATTTTTAGGTACTGTTACTGTGAATTTTGCCCTTATTATTGATATATTGGAATTGGAATCAACAACTAATCAAATATAATACAAATTGATGAACTTTTAACAGGATAAAAAGGAATTAATGTCTTTATAATTGGATGGCAGGTTAATAACCCTCTTATACCTTACAATGAAGGGCATTAATTTGTGATGTACCTGTCACAAAAGATATTAATGGCTAATTAAACGGAAACTTAGATTAAGTAGACTTATTCTCTTTACATTAATCAAATGGTGAAACAAATAGTGCCCTTGGTGCAAAAAGTACGTTAACTTCATTCTCAAATATTTGTATAAAAAAATAGAAATATAATTTTACGGGAGTAATTTTTTTTTCCTGCACCTTTATGCTAGCAAAACATATTTTTCCACATACCCTTTGAAGCTAAATCTTATGGTTTGTTTGTTTGTTTGTTTGTTTCCTTGTTGCTGTAATAACCCCAGGGAGGCCAAAGCAAGCAAGGGCAAACCCCAAAGAAATCTGCCGAGGATGATTTAAATTCCACAAAGTCACAAGGAGCTTCTGGCGAACCTTTTGGGAATAAGAAATGAGTGTATTGATCCCTGTCATCTTTAGCAAGGGTGTTTATTTTCATACAGAGAACTAAAAGTTGGTGGTGGTGCTGGTTGAGGAGAGGAAGGGAGAACAATAAACTCAACCGATATTTTGTAGATATGAAATTTTATTTAGAAGATGCCGTATGGTTCTCTGCTAAACTATCGCTACATTGGGCATGTAAATCTGTACTTCCACGCAGAATGTACGAGATATCAGGATTTTGAACCTCTTGAGCTTAGGCTCAACTTAATTTTGGGAAGAACGGTATGGGAAAAGGGTTCTTAAACTAAGAGGCCCTCTTAATGTTTGAAGAGGTTGTATTATTGAGTTTTACCTTCAATCTGCTGTTTTGAATTATGTGAATTAATAAAATAAATTACTTGTTCTCTCAATCTATTAAAAATTCTGAATAAAGGGAAGCAAAGAGAGTAGCAGACAGGTTGGGGGAGACTGAAACATGAAACTTAGGCAGGTTGGGAAGAAGTAAACCGGAAACTTATTGTCTTTTTTTTTTTTTATTATCATTATTATTATTTGATAGTTACAATAGGAGGGGGCATTTGAACTCGGGGAAACATCAGGAGAGGGCAACCATATAAAATATTTTCCGCAGAAAGTGGATAATGAACATACAATAGCTTTTTATTTTTTCAACGAGTTTAGGCTAAAGTGCACTTTCTCCTCCTATTGGAATGGGCAGGCAAAAAGGTTAGAGTTGGAAAATCAATGATTGAGCTTGTAAATTATAAAATAATTATAATCTTTGCCTGAACAAAAATTAATCAGAATTTTCTTTTCTCAAAAGCCCCAGAAAGAAAGAAGGGTGGGAAGGGACATCTTTTTTCTCTTCATAACTTCATCAAGAACTTCCGAGCTGGTTGGTTGAGTGAGTATTCATGGTCTAGGATACATGTTCCTGGGCCTCAGTTGCTGATAGATTGAGATTGGGACAGTGACAATGTCCTCAGTTTGATCGAAGGTCAAAAAATAAGCGAAAAAAAAAAAAATCAAAATAGACTATTCTGCATATGTTAATCAACAGTAAAGATCCTGTACATCTATCTTACACTATATATGCTGTCATAATTTCAGCCATATAAGTGACCTTAGCTTGTACACAATGTGTGGTCATCCGTACTCTCCGAAACTAGGAGTTCATCTTCATCACCACAGGACTCGAATGTACATGGTTTACTGATTTGCTCATACAAAAAAGGTTTGCACAAAACTAACCTCACTGGACTTGGGAAAAATCGTTACCAAGTTACAACATTCATCAATGTTGCTCATCCCAACTTAGAAGAATCACAGTGCACTTCCATATGATATAAAGCCTTGTTCTCTGCTCTCGGATGTGCCTTGAACACCTTTGCCAAGACCTGAGCCTTGGGAGTCGCACTGAATTCCAATGACTAGCCATGATCATGTACAAAAACAGTAATGGTATGTGGTGGTGGTGGTGGTGGTGCTGAAATTTTTGTTGATCTGAAAAGCCTATGAAAGCATAGGCTTATAAAGGGGGGGCTCAGAAGAAAGGTCAGAGACATTGTATTTGTTGGTAACAAGTGTTGGCCCCTAATTGGGTAAACATATCAGGGTCCCATTTAAACAAAGATAACAAGGTAGACCCATTAGCTTGTCTCCCTGCCAATTCAACTGGAAAAGGACTAGTTATAACTTATCCTAGTTTAATCTGAAGTTTCCATCTCTGACACTGTCTCTATAAGGCTTTATTTGTCCCAAAGTGTTCAGATGTACAGCAAAATTAACCAGTGCCGCCCGAATTCCCGGATGCGTTTGGATGTGTGCTAAGTGGGGGTGTTATGAATGTGTTACATCAACAGCTAGATAACAAAAACAAAAGGGTAACATTATTAATGTGCGAGGTTTCTCATTTGCTGATACAACTTTCTAAGTCTTTAGAACTCCATAGAATATCTTTGTTGCATTGCACATGTATATATAGAGTTTTATATCTTTTTTTGGGACGAAAATTGAACTGCACATGTACATATTTTTTGTACGTACACTCATTTTGAGTCATCTTCAATAAGTAAGGTGGTGAATCATCATGAGCTCTTTGGAAAGAAAAACAAAAGCCTTATCATCAAGCACAGTAAACCTAGTTTCCTGTGAGGGGTGGGTCTTCACTTTTTGAAGTAAACTAAAACCCACACAAAGGAGATATTATTGGAGATTGATGGCTATGGTTATGTCCTGTGAACATGGATAACACTATACTTGTTCAGTTTTTCTCTCACTCGATACTGATAAAGCCAAGGAGACCCATCTTTTTAATTCTAATCAAGCCAATTAATCCTTTTCTCTAAAGGCTTAAATAAAACCAACCCCCTCCAAATTAAAACCTTTTTTTTCCCTTTCTGTCAAAGAGAAAAAAAGGCTTTAAGTCAGTTCTATTCTATGCCAATTAGTTTAGATTTTAAACTCGCAATTAATCAGAATTTCACCAAACATCCAAGGTTTTTTTTTTGGCCAGAAACATCCAAGTTTATATGATGAAAATTTAATATTGCATTCATCTGTAGGCCAATTAGTAGTGTAATAATAAAGAAAGCAGCTTAATAGCAAACTTGAGCGTGGATAGGCATGGAAACACGGATGGATAATAAATATATTTTTTCTTGGATAAATTAAGCAATATTATTAGAATGAAAACAAAGGGTATATAATAATAATAATGACTTCTAGAAGGAAGATATCCTAAAAAAAAAAAAACACTTCTAGTTCTAGAAGGAAGTAGAAACGCAAAGACATCTGGACATGCGTGCACTAAACAACACACTAAAATCTAAATGCAAGGAATCGATTGTATTCATTCATGTAATAATTATGGTGAACATTTCATTTGTACTATAGAGAGAATGTACATATCTTAGTAACAAAAATACAGCAAACTAAACTCATCACATACTAGAAAAACTAAACAAAACCAAAGCTAAATGCTCCTTAATTAGAACCCATGTACGTTGCCTTGAAGTATTTGTGCCAACCAAGAAACATAGAGATGCAAACCCTCATAATATAGAGCTTCCCCTTTTGCTGTCTCACCATTCTCTTCCACTTGGCAAATCTCTTGCCCATGTTTTCCATTAGTCTCTGATATTGCACTAAGCCATTCCAAGACAAGGTCTGAATTTATTGAGATCAAAAAATCCGATGTGGCATAGGATTCTACAAGTCATGAGATTGGACATACAAGTACACACTTCAAGGACACGTCATAGCTGGGGTCCCCTTGTGCCTTCATGTGCATTGATGCCACGTGATCTTTCCCTATCTGAACTCAAACTTAAATCATGCCGGCCATTGACAATTGTCGACCTTTGTTAAACGTTAAGGCAGTTTCAAAGTACATCACCTGAATCTTATCTTCAGGGATGACATACCCCACAATTCATTATCCTTTTCTGGATAGCATTGTCTTTTTCCTTAAAGCAATGACAGAAATTAAAAGGTGCCTTTCTGAGACCTTATTAGGAGTACTGTGTTGAAAGCTAGCTTGCGTGCCTCACACCCCCCTCAGCGTCAAGTCTCACACACACATTTACAATGAAAGAGACGCTTTGAATTCATTTTCAAAAGGAGATAAAAGTAGAATAAGAAGAAGAAGGGAATTATTTTGTACATTAATGGGATGATTGCATGCATGAGTTATATATATATATATATATATATATATATATATATATATATATATATATATATATATATTATATATACTCTACATGTATGCATGATGCAACTATAACCTCATCAATAAACTTTTTTTTTTGCTGAAATAACCTCATCAATTACTGTTATAAACTTCTCATATTTACTTTATGTAATTCCAAATTCTAAGTACTAACTCATCTTATAAATAAACTTCATTTTAAAAAAAAAAAAGACGTTTATTTCTTAAACACCCCCCTTATGCTTGATTTATTTGTCATTCCAAGCATGTCTCATAGTTTTTGAGGTGTGTTGTACTTGCGTATATCTATAACCTGAGCATATATATGACCTTACGAACTCAACTTTTACTTTCTTTTTAACAAAATTTTCTTTAAAATAATTATATTTCATTTCAATGTTCTTAATTACTTCGATCGTGAAAATTCAGGGTCTTTGTAAGAGCTAGTGTTAGGTCTTGTTTGGCAATTTCCATTCTTTTTTGACAATATATAGATCAATGTAAGAATTTCATAGATAATTTCTTTTAAAACTTTTGTAAGACATGTTGAATATATTTCAACAATTTACTTTTGTGATTAAGCAAAAAGGAACTACATATAGATATAATTATAAGCAATAACACAAATAGATGTAATAGGCAAAAGCAATAAAAAGATGCTATATTTATAAGAAGAAATCTGTAAATAATTAAAAACTCACAGACCAAATACGTGAAAAATGAATGATTCAGATAAAGTCTTGTGTTTGACACAATATTCTTAAAGTAGATTTCGCCGCTCATATAATCTGTGGTACTTTGAGACTCACAGACATTTGCCTCCTAAGATAAAATGATCTACAGTACAGAGAAGAAGTACATAAGATCCGTGCTCTGCGAAGTACTCTATGTCTCTTTCTCTCTCTTTGACTCAAATGAATGCACAAAAATATTTTCTCTCTGGGAGTGTTTCTCAAAAGTTGTTTTTCATGAACGAGGGACTATGCATATATACGTTACTGAACAGACACATTGTTTCAGAAATAACTGCTGTATACAGACTTACTGACTCAAAAATAAAATAATAAAATATATTATTATTATTTGGACAAAAAGGCCCAGCCCACACATGCCTAAAACCCAACTCAATGTCCAACTCATGAGTATATAAACTCATATTCTCTATCATTTCCTATGTGAGACTCAAAGATTCTCATCACTTCAATATCATGTTTAAGTGGACACATTAGGAGTCAATTTCTTATTCACTCCATACTATTTTTCTTACAAGACATACTTCTAGTTTGATTTTAAGTTAGATATACTTTATCTTGTGGCTTGACATAACATTTCTCCAACAACTCCTATTAATTTTGGGATATAAGTAATGCTTTCATTCAAATACTCCAATAATCAAGATTTTCTTTGGTATGATGGGAGTATAAGAAATGACACCATCTCGCTGATAATTGTCTCTCTTGATGGACAATCATACTCCCTCCACACACACTCACAATGGAAGAGACACTCAAACTTTCAAAAGAAGATAGAATTTGAGTAACGCTTTCATTTAAAAAATTACGTTTACTTTCTACAAGATACTAATCCATCAAAATTTAACAAGAACATCATATGAGCTCTAAATTTGCTTCACTAAATCATGACTATATAGGAATCTTATTTTATTACAAAATTTTTAGTAGAAAATGGAATTTTGTGGATGATATATATATATATATATATATATATTAATGAACTAATTTTGTGGATGATATTGATAAAGTGGAAATGAGGAATCATGATGTTATAAATGTGACATGATAATTCATTAGGCATATATATCAATTTGTAGAAGATTACAGAAAAGCTTATAATAGAAGTGACAATTATCTCAAGAGGACTGATAGTGTATGTCGCCTTCCTGCGTGTCGTATCATGTTTAATTGCCATGTAAAAGAATGGCAAGGGGAGGCTCTCAAACCTTATCTTAAAGCAAAAGCATGAAGATAAGATCTCTAAATAGCACATAAATCTATGTGGACCTATGGGTTAATGTTCTGATATCCAGCTAATATTGGTATCAAACTTGATGGAAAGGGATTGGGTTTTGGCCTTAGCTAGTGAGTCTTGAGTCTGAGTCTGAGTCTATAACGTGGAAAGTAATTGGAGAAGAGTGCAAACAACTTGGACCATTAGAATGTTGTGCTTTAACAAGCTGAAATGTGAGAAAATTGAATTAAAAAAACCAAGCAGTGGGGGGGTCATTTCTTTTGTTGGGTATTGTTGGGTCTTAATTTGGAAGTACAATAATGAGTGGAAGTAGTTGATCTGTGTAGTTCAAGATGTGACTAACTGAGACACACCACAATCAAAATTCCCTTTAAGAAAAATCGTGGAAAGAGTTGGATGTTAGAGAGAGAGAGAGAGAGAGAGAGAGAGAGAGTTTACTAGTATTGGCAGTGAATATCATGGGAGCCCTGGGCCATCATTTAAATATTATTGTATTCCCTGCAGTAAAGTTATATTTACTTTAGGATAATTAGCAAAAAAATATTTTTACTTTAGGATATATAACATTTAACCCCCTCAAATATTTAAATATTTATATTTTTGTTAGCTTAACTGTATATATTTATAGAAAATACCTAAACAAATTAAATTTTAACTCTTAAATATGATTTATATTTACATGTGGAGAGAAAGAGAGAGAGAGAGAGTTTTAAGACTAAATTAACTTTTTAATTTAGCTTAATTTAGTTAATTTATTTAATTCTATGACCAAAATTAACTATTAGTGTCTCATTTAATAACATAATGTTCCATTTGATAACCTACGTGTATGTGAAAGGTTTAATAAAGAGTTAACTACATGTTCTCTCTTTACCTTATAAAGAGATATTTAGTCTTCCCATCAAATATACTATATAAAACAAAGAGTGCAAAGAGAGTCAAGAGAAAGAAACCTATCATAAAGATATTTTTACAATAATAGGTTATAAATTCAGCATTACTATTTTATGTAAATATAAAATCTATAAACTCTCATTCCTCTTTTCACCATGAAATTTTTTATCAAATTATAAAGAAAACTCTTACATGGCATATAAATTATTGAGTATATGACATGTAATTTGAGAAAAATTATATACTCCTAAATAATTAACTTTTACATTTTAAAAAATAAAAATAAAAATATAAATATAAGATATGAAGAATTCTCTAAATTATACCATATAAAGATAACAGTGTAATTTTTTTTTCCTTAAGCTTGCATAGTAGTGTACATTGGTTTATAAGTAATGGGCAAAAGTGGTGTGATTAAAACAGTCCTAACTAATTTCTGAAAAAATTATATTCTCTTGTATAACTAGCTATTGTGCTCATCGCTCCATATTGGGTCCGAAGTCTATTGTTAGTATCTTAAGGCCCATTGGGCCACGAAGAGAAGTCTAACATGCTTTTTTAGGTTCAAACAATGTAAAAAAGAAAGCCCAAACTGTGATAAAGGGAGGCCTCGCTAGCCAGTTATATTTGTATCCCCCAATATAATTATTTTGAGATATATTATAATGTATTCTTTATTTTTTAAATTGTATTGTAGATTATTTGTTCTCGTTAAAAATTAAATAATTTTTTAAAATAATTTATATTTCTCTATTTTCAAAAATATATAATTTTATTATTTTTGAAGTTTTTTATTGATATTATTTTTTTTGAAGTGGTTCATATTCTTCTAACTATTGTTATTATTCATTATATTTACCTAATTTATTTTGGTATAATTAAAATTTCTAAATTTTAAATTTATTATTCAAATTTCTCATTTTCTTAAGGAGATTCACATAATAATTAAAACTTAATGCATAATTACAATTGATATTACTAAAATAATTGATAGGCACATTCAAATACATAGCCATGTAAATTTTGGTTTTGATATAAAATCAATTTTCACTTCTGAACTAACAAATGATTAACTCAAACCAAAACTATAAGAGGGAGGGAGAGGACTTGTGATAGGGAAATAAAAAAAATAACACCAAAATATATCAATCCAAAGTAGAGACATTAAAAAATAACACCAAAATATATCGGTCCATTTGGGTCTACCTCGGTTCATTTGGATTTACTTTGGTCCATTCAATCAATTTCTTTTCACTTCGGTCCAATTTGGTCCAATTCAATCCTTTTGATCCATTCAATTCAATTCAGTCCACTTTAGTTGTTTCAGTCCATTTTATTCCACTTTGGTCCATCTTGGTCCATTTTAGTCCACTTCGGTTCCTTTGGAAAGGGAATTATGACATTGTTTTGTTGTGATGGAGTTGGGATTAGAGTTTTCTTTGTGGGTGCAGCGTTGGTAGCTTTTCAATTGGACGGGTTTTTGGTTAGATGGGTTATAGGTAATTTCTTTGTTAAATTTTAAGATGGAAATTTGTTTGACTTATAATTTATTTATTTATTTATTTATTTTATATATAATAGAAATTCTACTCTAGCCTAATCTAAGTGTAAATGTGAATTAAACTCCCTCCTAGAGACTTGAACCCCGACCCTTCCCCTTCTCACCCCACAAGCACTTAAACTTGTGAAGTGACTACCACGCCTAAATATTTATATTATAATAGGAGTTTATTGTGGGAACAAATGTATGGGTAATTGGAGTATTAGACCGAAAGTCATATATGGGTATTTGAGATGGTGCCGAAGTGAAGTTGTTTTAAACACTGCAATTTGCATATGAATGACTATGTTGGTTTGGGGCTGAATGAATATGTTCGATATGAGACATAGCGTAACGAGAGGGAATTGTGGAATTGTCTTCTGCAAGTATATATGGTAATAGATATGTGTTCATTGTTCTTGTTCATAATGTGTATAAACCTACATGTGTACACATGCGCATGAAGTTAAAAGTTTTCATTACTGGCTCATGCGTTTTGCTTGTGTTAGAAATACTGGAAGATTGTATTGTATTTCTTGAATGAAAGAATATACATCAGTGCCTTATATAGGAGGCATAAGTGTGCGGTACAAGTAAAGTGTAGTACAAGTATAAGTGTGCTATACAAGTAAAGCAGTTGGGCCTAAAGCCCATAACAAAACACAATATACATTAACAGCCCCTCTCAAACTCAAGGTGGATGTGAGACCAGCTTGAGGTTGTCAACCAAATCACAAGTGCGACCCTTAGGAAGTGACTTGGTGAAGATATCTGCAAGTTGATCTTTGGAGGAGACGGAGAAAAGCTTGAGAGCACCATGGACAAGATGATATCGGATAAAATGACAATCAATCTCGATGTGTTTAGTCCGTTCATGGAAGACATCATTGTGAGCAATATGAATGGCACTCTGGTTATCACAATAAAGGGGAGTGGCAGAGGATGTAGACACACCTAAATCCGTAAGAAGCCATCGTAGCCAAAGGAGCTCAGATGTGGTATCAGCAAGGGCACGATATTCTGCTTCAGTACTGGAGCGGGCCACAAAGGTTTGTTTCTTACTTCGCCAAGAAATTAAAGAAGAACCAAGGAGAAAGCAATAACCTGTAGTGGACCTGCGGTCAGTAGGATCCCCTGCCCAATCAGCATCAGAGAATGCACGGAGTACAAGAGGAGACTGAGCTGAGTAGAAAAGGCCATGGAAGAGAGTGCCTTTCAGGTATCGAAGAATGCGCAGAACAGCAGCATAGTGAGTAGATCGTGGAGCAGACAGATACTGGCTCACCTGATGAACAGCATAGGAGATGTCTGGACGAGTGACTGTGAGATAAACTAGGCTGCCAACCAATCGTCTGTAAAAAGAAGGATTAGACAATGGTTTCCCTCCTGTGGGAGTCAGATGCACATTAAGCTCAACTGGAGTATCAACAGTCTTGCTATCAGTGAGTCCAGCTCGAGACAATAGTTCAGAAGCATACTTGGCTTGAGTAATATAAAGTCCATCTATAGAATGAGTGATTTCAAGACCCAAGAAGTAGCTGAGATGTCCAAGATCTTTCATCTCAAACTGCTGATTGAGAAAAACCTTGAGTTCTTGAATGCCATTAAGGTCATCACCAGTTATGATCATATCATCCACATACAGGAGAAGTAAAATAGTGCCTTTGTCAGTGCGACGAAGAAATAAGGCAGAATCATAATGACTGGCCATGTAACCCAAGCGAGAGATGGTAGAACTGAATTTGGCAAACCAAGCTCGTGGAGCTTGTTTAAGGCCATAAAGTGCACGTCGAAGGTGACAAACCTTGTTTGATTCAACAGAGAGACCAGGAGGAGGTTGCATGTAAACTTCTTCACTTAAATTGCCATTAAGGAATGCATTTTTGACATCCATCTAAAAAAGGCCCCATTTTCTGGCAGCAGCAACAGCCAAGAGGGCACGAACAGATGAGATACGAGCAACCGGAGCAAAAGTCTCTTCATAATCAATCCCATACTCCTGTGTGAAACCTTTTGCAACAAGACGAGTTTTGTAGCGCTCAATGGACCCATCAGAGCGAGTCTTAATCTTATAGATCCACTTACAACCAACCACAGATTTCCCAGGGGGGAGAGTCACCAAGTCCCAAGTATGGTTTTTAGATAATGCATCAAGCTCCTCTCTCATTGCAATCTGCCATAAAGGGTCAGTGGAAGCCTCACGATAAGTGTGAGGCTCGTGCAGTGTAGCAAGGGCAGTGTAACAATGATAGTCAAGTAAATGTGTAGGAATGGATCTTACCCGAGTTGAGTGACGAGGTGGAATGTCTTGTGCATGATCGTCAGGCGGAGCAGGAGCAGGGGACCCAAGCTCAGGGTTGGGTAGCTCGTCTTCAACCTGTTCATCTTCCACCTGTTCATTAAATGGTGAACTAGGAAAGGGATCAAAGTTATCTGGTGGTTGGACAGAGAAGTCTATAGGGGGATCAGGAGCAACTACAGTAGGATCAGGAGCAACTACAAGAGGATCAGGAGCAATTACAGGAGGATCAGGAGCAATTACAGAAGGAATATGTGCCTCATCTGGAAAAAGATCTAAGACAGAGGATGAAGATAGGGAGGCACGGAAGTGAGAGAGCTCGACAAAGGAGCGATGTTCCCAAAATACAACATTGCGGGAGACACGAAGTCGATGAGAGACAGGATCATAACACCGATACCCCTTTTGAGTTTCGCCATAGCCAAGAAAACAACAAAGCCTTGACTGAGGCTCAAGTTTGTTATGCTCATGTGGCTGAAGAAGAACGAAACAAGCAGAACCAAAGGAGCGAAGATGGCGATAATCTGGAGGTGACCCATAAAGGCGCTCATATGGAGTTTGATTGTGGATAACAGGACTTGGAATGCGATTAATAGCATGAACAGCATGAAGAGCAGCTTCGCCCCAAAAAGGAGCAGGAACTTTGGCAGAGAGAAGGAGAGCACGAACAGTGTCAAGAATATGACGAAGTTTTCGTTCGGCTCTACCATTTTGCTGAGAGGTACCTGGACAAGTTAGATGATGAACAGTGCCATAGGAATGCAAAACAGCTTGGAAAGCATATTGAGTGTACTCAAGAGCATTATCAGATCGAAAAATTTTGATACGTTTGGAAAATTGAGTTTCAACTATTTTTGCAAAATTAGAATATACTTCCAATAATTCAGAACGATGTTTCATATGAAAAATCCAGCTATAGCGGGAATAATCATCAACAAAGACAACAAAATATCGAGATCCACCAATACTAGAGATCGGGGAAGGCCCCCAAACATCAGAATGAATAAGGTCAAAGATATCAGTGGATATTGATTCACTAGAATTGAAAGGCAAAGCTGGTTGTTTTCCTAACTGACATGAGACACAATCAAAATTTTCTGTAGACACTGAACCTAACAAACCTCTAGAAGCCAATTGTTGTACCCGAGAGGAAGATGCATGACCAAGACGAGCATGCCAAAGTGCAAGGGAAGGAATTGAAGAGACTGCAGCAGCTGCAGCAACAGAAACAGGAGCAACAAGTGGAAGACGAAGGTTATCCACGGGAAACATACGCCAAACTCTGGGACCGGTCCCAAGTTCCTGTCCCGTCCTCGGATCCTGCACAATACACCCAGAATAATCAAATATAATGCGATAACCTAACTCAGCTAATTGTCCCACAGAAAATAAATTGTAAGAAAGATCAGGAACATTAAAGACCCCAGGAACCGAAAGGTTGGAAGTCGAAACAGAACCGATATTATGACCAGACATTGTGGAACCATTTGCTGTGCGAATATTAAGAGGGTGTGGTGCAGGTTTGAGTTCAGAAAATAAAGACGAGTGAGGTGTCATGTGATTGCAACAAGCGGAATCCATAAGCCAAGAGGAGGGAGACATACCAGATAAAGCTGAGAGAGAAGAGGAGTAAGATGCATTACCAACCATACGAATGACATTGGCGATGATATTTTTAAGGTCATCTGTGGACATGGTGAAAGTGCGTTCTGAAGACTTAGACTGTGCAGAGATAGGAGCCATTGGTTGGACACTCTCAGTGTTAGCAACAATAGCAGCAGAAATTGTAACAGCTGATTTGTTGCGACGATAGCAAGTCTCAATACTGTGGCCAAAACGTTTGCAAAAATTGCAAAAACGTTTGCTGGATTGTCGATGACAATTATTGCAACAAGAAGAAGACCTGTCCTTATTCTTCATTTAGAAGCAAAATATGCAAAAATAGACTGCAAAAATGAAATCTACGCGAAAAACTGGATAAGGAGCACCTGGACTTCAAAAAGTCAACTCTGGCAAAAAGTCAACGGTCAAAGTCAACGGTCAGGCAAAGTCAACGGTCAACGGTCAACGCGGTCAACGGTCAGCAGATGACGTGGCAGTGATGTCAGCAATGACGTGGCAGTGATGACGTCACTAGGGCTGACGTCAGCAAGAGGTACTGGCGCGTGACAGCGCGTGGGGGCGCGTGATGGCGCGTGGAAGATCCTGGCGGCGCGTGGAGGTGCGTGGGCGCGTGAGATCCTGTGCAGAATTTTCTGGCGGCGCGTGAGAGCGCGTGGCAGCTCCGATGATGACAGGGCTTTCACCGACGAGTAGATCGTTTCAAGGCGATCTCAATGATATCACCAGAAATTTGATCGGAGCAATAGTCACGGCGGAATGACGTGTGCAGTGATCTGTGCGGTGTTGGACTCCTCAACGACAACGGCTGCAGGTCCGGAACCCAAAGGCAACGATGGAAGACGTCGGAGGTTCAACGGCGAGAGGCTACAGCGTCTGTTGTGATGGCGGAAGCGATGTTGAGAGTGGAGTAACACCAATAAAGACAAGACTGCTAAGAAAAAGTCAGAGCAGTGGCTCTGATACCATGTTAGAAATACTGGAAGATTGTATTGTATTTCTTGAATGAAAGAATATACATCAGTGCCTTATATAGGAGGCATAAGTGTGCGGTACAAGTAAAGTGTAGTACAAGTATAAGTGTGCTATACAAGTAAAGCAGTTGGGCCTAAAGCCCATAACAAAACACAATATACATTAACAGCTTGAAATGGAAAATGTTGTACTACATGAGAATTCAATGACAGTATACAAAAGAACCTGTACACATATTTGTGAACATTTTCTAATATATAAAAAGCCAGCTAAGCATATAATAAGTTTTAGATTTGTTATATTAAATTTATGGAAAGCTATTTAATAGAAATGTGAAGGTCATGTTTTTAACTAACCATTTTTAGTAATTTATCTAGACAATGCTTGTGCTTACAATATATAGAGAGACAATGTGAATAACAAAGTTTGTGTATTCCCTACGTTTGCTTGGTATGGAAACATAATCATAGCATAATAGTAAGCTATGCATATGAAATTGTGATTATATGAATCCTAATATTTGAAAGTTGCAAATCATAAATATTCTCACCTTTGCTACCCCTATATAAACTCAACTTTGAAACCCATTTCTTGCATGTTGAAAAGCAAAGGAGGTTTTAACCCAAAAAAATAAAAAAGCAAAGCAGGAAAAAAATGGTGTTCAACATTTCTTTCATAGATTATGTAGTCAGAATGTTGGGTGGTCATCTCTTCTGGAATGTATTTGTGCGCAAGGATTTTTGCATCCCTGGCTAGCAGTCATTGTTGTTGTTCTTGGTATATCACCAAGCTGATGGTGATTACTAAAATAAGTCAATAATTGTATCTTATTATATCATATAATTAGAATTCCGTTTCACATTTATTTTTATTTTTAGTTTTAAAATTTTGGCAAAAGAATGTAGTTTACACTTTACACATTTCCTTGCACTAATGAAAGCGTTTCTTTATCTTGACCTCTAATCTCTCACACAGTCTTCGCAGTTTCTTTGATTTTAGTTCTACACAATATATAGTTTGATTGCAATCTACTGTTTTCTCTTTGCTTTTGCTTTTATTATTCCTTGGACACAATATTTATTTTGCCATATTCAAAAAACTGTAGAACTCCCTTATCCCATATAGCACAAATGTAGAATCCGTTGTCAAACATTCAATTCTGAGTTTTAAGAATCAAACAGATTGGCAAAGCTCGTACGCTCAGAGTTTACTTTAAAGCATCAAGGCTGAGACTGAGCCTAAAACCATGATCTCAATTTTTTTTACCAAGTCACTAAATAAAAATAAATGAATTTTTTACCAATCCATTGACCATTTACCACTGTTGTTGCTAACGTTTTGCCTCTTGCACTACCATTGTGGCAATACCTTTTTCTTATCAAACTTGTCTTAGTTTCTTTATAAGGCTCATTTCACCAACCCAGCCGTCAATCACTAGGCCAAGACATTAACAAAATAATGGTTTCAGTTTTGAAAATTGGAAATATATAAGCTTCTCTTCCAAAAATCTGTTAGTCTATGAATTCAGCATTGTTCAGTAAATCCTGTTTGGGGAGTGTAATTGCTTCAGATCCAAGCCTACTTTGGTTCAGTTGATCTTGACAAAAGATTAGCAGGCCAAATCTGAACTTTAAAATGAAAGGAACCTGTTACAAGCACAAATTAGAAACAATTCCCTTTTATTTAAATTCAATATTCTTGCTTCTACCATTCAATTTTACTTGGATAAGTGAAGCCTGTGTTACATTTAGGCACACTCGGGTGCATCCAAGCAAGGCATCGCTTATTGTACTTAAAAGAGATAATGCATATGCCTGATTCACAAGTAATCATTGGTATATTAAAAATCCTTTTGTACACATTAAATAAAACCTTAACCATTCATCATCTTCGAAATACAGAAAAGGGCCATGAGAGAAAACAAAAGATACAACCGTGAAGGCGTTGCGGTAACAAATTTTAATCGGTTATAGTCAAAAAATTGCGTGATGTAGGAGAAAGCTATAGAAAATAAGATTTAAAAATATCTTGTACTTCTTTTTCTTCTTTCTTTTTGTTAAATATATATATATATATATATATATATATATATATTTTTTTTTTTTTTTTCTCTTCATTGTAGTTTGAGATGTTTTTTGTATGTTAGAGACTTGTTTCAATCATTAAATTCTACTAGCAAACTACATGCAACCAATTTCAAGAGGGCATCAATTTCTTAGGAGAAAATGTCTTCTAGGTTATTCGAGTGAGTAAACTGTAAACAATGGCTCCGTGGAGAATAATTGCACCAGCTTCCTTGAAATGAGATTAGAGACTTTTTTTTTTTTTTGGAGAAACGATTTGAGACATTCATTCTTAAGGAATTGACAGAATGCATCAACGGAGTTCTTATACTTGACAGCTTCACCGTATCATATGTCATCATCATTCTTCTTTGGATGATACGAATTGGGGAGGTAAGAGTAAGAGTAGCACCATTTGTGACAATCCAACCAAGAGTAGAGCTAGCAAAGAAACTATCTTGAAATCATGTATAAAATATATGATATGAATTATCAAAATTCACCTCCAACAGAAAGATATTGAATAAGGTTACAACCAATTTTGTAGCTAAACTTTGTCTTATAACATTTAACCCCCTCAAATATTTAAATATTTATATTTTTGTTAACTTAACTATATGTATAGACAATACCTAAACAAATTAAATTTTAACCCTTTTAAAATGTTTGTCAAATATGATTTATGTTTATATGTGGAGAGAGAGAGAGAGAGAGAGAGAATTTTAAGACTAAATTAACTTTTTAATTTAGTTTAGTTTAGTGAATTTATTTAATTTTTATGACTAAAATTAACTATTTATTGTCTCATTTAATAACATAATGTTCCATTTTTTTTTTTGATAGAATATAATGTTCCATTTGATAACCTACGTGTATGTTAGAGGTTTAATAAAGAGTTAACTACATGTCATAAACTATTGGTTAATTGAGGAGGAGTTTTCTAAGTAACTCTCTTAATTTGATGGGCAAATGGAGGCTTAAAAATGAACAAGAAACTAGTTCTCTCTCTACCTATAAAAGAGATATTTAGTCTCCCCATCAAATATATTGTATAAAACAGATAGTGCAAAGAGAGTCAAGAGAAAGAAACCTATCATAAAGATATTTTTTCAATAATAGGTTATAAATTCAGCATAAGTATTTTGTGTAAATATAAAAATCTAAAAACTTTCATTCCTCTTTTCACCATGAAAATTTTTATCAAATTATTAAAGAAAACTTTTACGTGGCTTATAAATTATTGAGTATATGATATGTAATTTGAGAAAAAAATTATATACTCTTATATAATTAACTTTTACATTTTAAAAAATAAAAATAAAAATATAAGATATGAAGAATTTTCTAAATTATACCATATAAAGATAACAATGTAATTTTTTTCGTTAAGCTTGCATAGTGTACTTATTGGTTTATAAGTAATGGGCAAAAGTGGTGTGATTAAAACAATCCTGACTAATTTCTGAAAAAATTATATACTCTTGTATAACTAACAATTGTGCTCATAGCTCCGTATTGGGTCTGAAGTCTGTTGTTAGTATCTTGAGGCCCATCTGGCCACGAAGAGAAGTCTAACAAGGTTCAAACGATGTAAAGAAGAAAGCCCAAACCATGATAAAGGGGGGCCTCGCTTGCAAGTTATATCTATATCCTATTATCCCAAATAATTATTTTAAGATGTATTATAATGTATTCTTTATTTTCTAAATTTTATTGTAGATTATTTGTTTTCTCTAAAAATTAAATAATTTTTAAAAATAATTTATATTTCTCTATTTTCAAATATATATGTAATTTTATTATTTTTGAAGTTTTTGATTGATATTATTCTTTTTTGAAGCGGTTCATATTCTTCTAACTATTGTTATTATTCATTATATTTTCTTAATTTTTTTTGGTATAATTAAAATTTTTAAGTTTCAAATTTATCATTCTCTTAAGAAGATTAACATGATAATTAAAACTTATCACATAATTATAATTGATATTACTAAAATAATTGATAAGCACATTCAAATACATAGCTATGTAAATTTTGTTTGCCACGAAGAAAAGTCTAACATGCTTTTCTAGGTTCAAACGATGTAAAGAAGAAAGTCCAAACCATGATAAAGGGCGGCCTCATATCTATATCCTATTATCCAATATAATTATTTTGAGATGTATTATAATGTATTCTTTATTTTCTAAATTTTATTGTAGATTATTTGTTTTCTCTGAAAATTAAATAATTTTTAAAAGTAATTTATATTTCTCTATTTTCAAATATATATAATTTTATTATTTTTGGAGTTTTTGATTGATATTATTCTTTTTTTTAGTTCATTTTATTCCACTTCGATCCATTTTAATCTACTTATTCGGTCCCTTTGGAAAAGGAATTATGACGTTGTTTTGTTGTAAGGGATTTGGGATTAGAGTTTCCTTTGGGGGTGCAGCGTTGGACCGTTGGTAGCTTTTCAATTGGATAGGTATTTGGTTGGATAGGTTATAGGTAATTTCTTTGTTAAATTTTAAGATGGAAATTTGTTTGATTATAATTTAATTTCTAATAGTAAATATTTATAGTTTATTGTGGGAACAAATGTATGGATAATAGGAGTATTAAACTAAAAGTCATATATGGGTGTTTGAGGCGGTGTCAAAGGGAAGTTGTTTTAAACATTGCAATTTGCATATGAATGAATATGTTGATTTCAGGCTGAATGAATATGTTCGATAGGAGACATGGCGCAATGAGAGGGAATTGTGGAATTGCTTTCTACAAGTATATATGGTAATAGATATGTGTTGGTTGTTCTTGTCCATAATGTGTATAAACCTACATGTGTACACATGCGCATGAAGTTAAAAGTTTTCATTACTTGCTCATGAGTGTTGCTTGAAAGGGAAAATGTTTTACATGGTAATTCAATGACAATGATGTATACAGAGGAACCTGTACACATATTTGTGAACGATTTTCGAATATAAAAAAGCGAACTAAGCATATACGTTTTAGATTTGTTATACTTTCTATTTAATGGAAAGCTATTTAATAGAAAATGTGAAGATCATGTTTTTAACCAACCATTTTTAGTAATTTATCTAGACAATGTTGTGCTTACAGTATATAGAGAGACAATGTGAACAAAAAAGTTTGTGTATTCCCTACGTTTGCTTGGTATGGAAACATAATCATAGCATGCATAATAGTAAGCTATGCATATGAAATTGTGATTATATGAATCCTAACATTTGAAAGTTGCAAATCATAAATGTTATCACCTTTGCGACCCCTATATAAACTCAACTTTGCATCCCATTTCTTGCATGTTGAAAAACAAAGGAGGTTTTAACCCAAAAAAAAAAAAAAAAAAGAGCAAGGAAAAAGAATGGTGTTCAACATTTCTTTCATAGATCATGTGATTAGGATGTTGGGTGGGACTGGTCGTCTCTTCTGGAATGTATTTGTGCGCAAGGATTTTTGCATCCCTGGCTAGCAGTCAACTGTTGTTGTTCTTGGTATATCACCAGGATGATGGTGATTACTAAGAATAATTATACATTGAAATATCATATAATAAAAGTGTTTCTTTATCTCGATCTTTACTCTCTCTCACACGTACGGTCTTCGCAGTTTCTTTGGATTTTAGTTCTACAGTACATATTGTTTTATTGCAATTCTACTGATTTCTCTTTGTTTTTGTTACTACTTGAACACTATCTATTTTGCCTTGTTACTTGACTGTAGAACTTCCTTATCCCATATAGCACAAATGTAGAATCCATTGTCAAACATTCAATTCTAAGTTTTAAGAATCAAACAGATTGCCAAAAGCTCGTGCGCTCAGAATCTACTTTATGGCACCAAGGCTGAGACTGAGCCTATAAAACCATGATGATCTCAATTTTTTTACTAAGTTATGAAAAAAAAATACCAATCCATTGACCACTACCACTGTTGTTACTAACGTTTTGCCTCTTTCACTCCCATTGTGTCAATACCTTTTTCATATTAAACTTATCTTAGTTTCTTTCTAAGGCTCATTTCAATTGTCACGCCCACGAAGGATTTTTATTAAATTACGAGTCATCTACCAACCCAGCTATTAATCACTAGGCCAAGACATTAACAAAATAATGGTTCCAGTGTTGAAAATTGGAAATATATAAGCTTCTCTTCCAAAAATCTATTTAGTCTATGAATTCAGCATTGTTCATTAAATCTTGCTTGGTGAGTGTAATTGCTTCAGATCCAAGACTATTTTGGTTCAGTTGATATTGACAAAAGGAAAGGAACCAGTTACAAACACAAATTAGAAACAATTCCCTTTTATTTAAATTTAATATTCTTGCTTCTACCATTAAATTTTGAGTAATGCTATAGCCACAAACTATTTTACAACATTTTTACAAACTATTGATGTGGCAAATTCTTATTAGTTCTAATATGGGTCCACTACTAACATCACATTTATGTTTACCAATAATTATTTGAAAATTATTAAAGCCACATCAGCAGTTTGTAAAAATTTTATAAAATAGTTTGTATCTGTAATATTACTCTTAAATTTTACTTGGGTAAGTGAAGCCTGTGTTACATTTGGGCACACTCAGGGGCATCCAAGCAAGACATCGCTTATTGTACTTAAAAGAGATAATGATACACAAGTAATCATTGGTATATTAAAAATCCTTTTGCAAACATTAAATAAAACCTTAACCATTCATCATCGTCAAAACACAGAAAATTCCGTGAGAGAAAACAAAAAATAGAATCGTAAAGGGCTTTGCTTAAACAAATTTTAACCAGTACTAGTCAAAAACTTGTGTGATGTACGAAAAATCTATTAAAAATAAGATTTAAAAATATCTTGGGCTTTTTTTTTTTCTTCTTTTTTTCTTTTTGTTGAATATGTCCTTTTGTTTTTCTTCATTGTAGTTTGAGATATTTTTGTATATCAGAGACTTGTTTCAATCATTAAATACTACAATCAAACTACATGCAACCTGATAGGCCAAAAATGTATTGACTGCTTGTGATAAATTAACCAATTAATTAGCCAAGTTAATTAATTAAGTTAATTAACATGCAATAAGTATGGTAGCATAAACAAATCACCAACTAAGTTAATATGCAACGGAAAATAAATTGACACGGTGATTTGTTTACGAATAGGGAAAATCTACACAGCAAAAACCCCACCAGGTGATTTTAAGGTCACCACTCCCGAGAATCTACTATTATTACAACAAGCGGTTACAAATAAAGGAATCCCAGTACCTTATACCAACCTACAGTTGAACCCTTACCCCAATACACAATTGGACTTGTTCTGTAATGACAATCTCTCATTTTCAATGCACAGCTCCTAGAATATGACTAACTAATTCAATGCACGGATCCAAGTACGTGACTAACCACCAACTTGAGAAGGATGTTGGCTGCAAAGTTCTTTAGTTCATCAAAACGATGAAGATCATGAAGCTCATTGGTTACAAAACCCTACGACGTACAAACGCAACAACTTTTTGAAGAAAAAGATGAACTAGGGCAAATTGTCTCCGGTTCACAATATGCTTGTGAAAAACTTTTGCATTGAGTGCATCAACTGTGATGGCCTTTAAAATAATTCTTATATATGTTTAGGGTTGTGAGAAAAGAAAGCCTAAATATGTATACACAAATTGGATGAAAACCATAACTGAAAATATGATTTTCATAAATCTTGATAGATAGGATATCTATCGAGCATATATCGAGCATCAGGCAAAAGCTGTCTTTTAAACCTCGATAGATGCTATCTGTCAAGCTAGCTATCAAGCTTAAAAATTCAGCACTTCTTCACTTAATTCTTGGATAGATTTGCATGGTTTTAACACTTGGACTTGAAACCTTGTTCCTTGAAGTATTAAACACATCCTAGTTCTACCAAATTACAAGTAAAGTGCGTTTTGTCAAAGGATTAGCCTATTCTATATTGATATATGTTCCTAACATGATTCACATATGTCCTAACACAACCAATTTCAAGAAGGCATCAATTTCTTAGGAGAAAAGTTCTTCTAAGTTATTCAAGTGAGTAAACAATGGCTCCAACCATGGAGAATAATTGCACCAGCTTCCTTGAAAAGAGATTTGAGACATTCATTCCTAAGGAATTGATAGAATGCATCAACGGAGCTCTTATACTTGACAGCTTCACCATTTCATATGTCATCATCATTCTTCTCTGGATGATGTATAAAATATATGAGATGCATTGCTTTATGCTTACCACAAATCTAATAACTATTCAATGAATTTGTGCTAAAAAGATATCAGAATAATGTCATATCAAGTATTTAAGATAGATCATGATTGATCAATGGTAATAGAATTGGATTATTGAACATTACTTCTCTAAGTCTTGAATAAATATTTTTCCTCTTCTTGACGTTTTTTCTTAATTTCTATCAATTGCACAAGCAAAAAAACCCAAACAAATTTACAAATTATAAGGTGTATAAGATTGGACTCTTTTAATCCAAATTGGCTTTAGATACCAATCTACTTAAACTAAACGCAATTAACAACATTAAGACTAGTAAAAAGAGAAAAAGAGGGTTAGTTGGATTGTTCTTCATTGTAAACAATTATTAAAGTAATAGTACTCTTTTAATTCAAATTGACTTTTAGAAACCAATACTAATTAAACGCAATTAACAACATTAATGGACTAGTAAAAAGAAGAAAAAGAGGGTTAGTTGGACTAGTCTTCATTGACAACAATTATTAAAGTATGTATTTTTTTTTTTTTTTTTTTATAGATATGATAGAATTTATAGTAAGGACTTTATGATGATTGCTCTTATCATTAAGCTAAAACATCAATGGATTTTTGGTATAGACATATTTAAATCTCAGATCTCTTGCTCAATGAGAAGAGACTTACCCGTTGAGTTAACTAGAATCCACGATTAAAACATGTAATTCATGTCATGAATACATTCTAAAGTTAACATTTATCTCTTACAATGTAGTGAACTTTGGATAATATTTATAAGATCTTTACATACTCTTCATGTTCTCCTTAATTACTTGTACAATTAAAAAAAAAAAAACATTTTTATATTTACTTAATTTAGATTGACATGCGAATTTTTTTAATTAGTAATAATATTTAAAAAGTAAAAATATATATATTTTCTTTGTCTCACACAATTTTTTTTTCTTTCTGAAAGTTGTTTTTAAATATATGAAACTTTTTCAAAAGTTGAAATTCAGTTTCTTATATAACCTTTATTCATCAAAAAATTATAAAACTATTTACTTTTTACATTTTTATAATGACATTTCAAACAACTGTGGGAATTAGTAAAGTAGTTCTAGTATCACATAAAATGTTACAACTTTTGTTATAACTATCTTAATTACATGTAAAGTAGTTCTAGTATCACTTTCACATAGACTTATTACTTTTTTTCACCACTCACGAGTCACAATCTAACATGTGTATAGTTGTATCATTTCATGTGTTTTTAAAATTCTAGATTAGCAAAAGAGAAAAATCCATGGAAAGATGCTAGGTTGACTTCTTCAATACCAAACAAACGACATCTAGGAATATCATAAAGATATTTTTACTATAATAGGTTATAATTTCAGCTTAAGTATTTTGTCTAAAGAGCAAGACTTAAATACAGTATTTAGGTGTTGTTCTTTAGATTTCTCTTTTAAAATTCTGTTATGTGGATTTTTTCTCATGGGATGGAAGTGTATTTTTTAGTTAAGCAGCTACATGGCAGAATTTTAAGAAGTGAACTTAAGGAACAGCAGCTAAGGTACTGTACCTAAGTTTTGTCCTTTGTGTAAATATAATAATCTATAAATTTTCATTTCTCTTTTCACCATGAAAATTTTAATCAAATTATTAAAGAAAATATTGATGTGGCTTATAAATTATTGAGTATATGACATGTAATTTGAGAAAAATTATACATTTTAAAATTATATATATATATATATATATTCTATACCATATATAAGAGAATTCTCCTTTTTGAGCTGAACCTTTATGTAGTTCAAAAATATCCTTATTAATGAAGGATAACTTTATTTAGAAATAATGTCATAAATGTCAAATAACAAATTCAATTTTGAATTTGAAAAGAAAACTCCTAAAATCTAGGATTTTTTTTCCCTTACGTTTCAAAAAAGAAATTACAATTACTGTTTATCTCTAAAGTTTATCTCTAAAGTTTATCATTTTTATTTGTTTGAAATATATATATATATATATATATATATATATATATATATATATATATATATATATATATATATATATATATTTCCAAATTATAACAGATACAAATTATTAACATTTACCTAAAAAAATAGAAGAGTCTCTGAGCACGCACAATGTGCGTGCTTAGAGGCTAGTATGTGTATATATATATATGAAGAATTATCTAAAATATTCTATATAAAGATAACAATATAAATTATTTTTTTTTCCTTCTTAAACTTGCATAGTATACTTTTGGTTTATATTGTGATTGAAAACGAATGTGCTCATAGCTCCATATTGGTTTCGAAGTCTGTTGTTAGTATCTTGAGGCCCATTTGGTCACGAACAAAAGTCTAACATGCTTTTAGGTTCAAACGTTGTAAAGAAAAAAGCCCAAACCATGATACAGTAGGATCCAGATCCTCTCCATTTCCCTTTGAAATGGAGAGTGTCTGGTTTACGGTAGGGATCATCTTTGCATTATATCAAGGGTCAAAAACGTGCCACGTCAATTAAAATGTAAATGCACACTTAACTAGGGTTAGACACTTAAACTAGAGGGTTGTTTAACTCAACCAAACAAAACAAAAAAAAAAAAAAAAAAAAACCTTTAAGGAGGGAAAAGTGAAACAAAGGTTCAAAGCACGTTCAAAGCTTCACAAATTTTAACCCCAAAAAAAAAAAAAAAAAGCTTCACAAAAGGTTCAGAGCACATTCACATCTCTATTTCTATCTTGCCAAAACAAAGGTATATCAGTAAAACTTGTTTATGCTTATCTTATTTGATGTTTGATCATTTTTTTGCATTTATATTGTTATCTTGGTGAGTTTATATTGTTGTTTTAGTGGCTGGATGCAAGTTAGAGTCTATTTGAATTTTTATTTTTAATTTTTTAAGATAAAGATTGAATCTTTATAATGGCTGGATGATTCTTGGAGTATCTTTTTTTTATTTTTTTGAGATAAAGATTGAATCTTTTTTTTTTTTTTTTTTTTTGAGATAAAGATCGAATCTTTATTAGTATATGGCATATTTGATTGCTTGGTCTATTCACACCAATGGTCCATGTTCTGCCTGGTCTATATCCCATTTGATTGCTGACATTCAAGACTTGGCTATGTCTTTTGTTTCTTGCAATTTTAGTTGGATTAGTAGATGCCGTAACTCTACTGCTTATTCACCAGCCAAATTTTCCCTTACTTCCAATGACTCTTTCATTTTTACTCTGGCTACTCTTTCATTTGTAGTCCGTCTCATTTTTTTACATCATCTCTATTTTGAAAACAAATGATACGTGAAAGTTATAATAAATTTATGGTCAATTTTTTCTAGGGATAATGATGGGAATACATGTTCCTTCTAATGTGCCCATGGAATCTACCCCATTTAAAGGGATGGAGTTTGAAGCAGATGAGATTGCATATGATTTTTATAATGAATATGGCGGAAAGGCTGGTTTTAGTATTAGAAAAGAGTATGTAAATAAATGTAAAAAGACTGAAGTGGTTATTTCAAGGAGATTTGTGTGCACGAAGGAGGGAGTTCAAGGCAAAGACAAGAGAGATTAGAATATAAAGAATCCACGAGTAGAAACAAGATGTGGTTGTGAAGCACGTTTGGTTATTGTACTTAATTGAGATAGTAAAAAATATGTGGTGAGTGAATTTATTGCTAAGCATAACCACTATTTCCACCTCCCATCAACTGTGCACGTGATGCCATCACAACGGAAAGTGGCTACAATTCATGCTATTAAAATTGATTTGGCACATGAATTAGGATTAAGATTAAAGCAATCTTATGAGCTTCTTAGTAAGCAAGTTGGTGGATATGATAATCTTGGTTTTACCAAGCAAGATCATAAAAACTATTTACGCACTAAGCGATAGAGAGACATGGAGCATAGGGAAGCTGCTAGCTTGGGAAGATATTTCAGTCATCAACTTAAGGAAAATCCTTCATATTATTTTGCTACTCAATTGGATTGTGAAGAGTTGATCACTAATATCTTTTGGGTCGATGCAAGAATGATCATTGACTATAGCCACTTCGATGATGTATAACGTTTGATACAACGTATAGTACAAATAGAGATGCAAGGCCACTTGGAGTATTTTTGGGTCTCAATCACCATAGAGAAACTGTTGTATTTGGAGGTGCACTTTTATATGATGAAACGATTGGATCTTTTGTATGGTTATTTGAGACCTTCTTAGAAGCAATGTCTGAAAAGAAGCCAATCACTATTTTCACAGATCAAGATGCAGCAATGTCAGCTGCAATAAAAGAAGTCATGCCTAAGACATATCATGCATTGTGTAGTTGGCATATGTGGCAGAATGCTGAGAAACACTTAGGTCATTTACTCAAAAGTGAGTCTCAATTTAACGATGATTTCTTAGCATGTATCTATGAGTATGATGGTGAAGATGAGTCTCTTACAGCTTGGAATGAAATGCTGGATAAGTACGATGTTTGTGAAAAAAAATGGCTAATTGATCTATTTAAATTGAAGGAAAAATGGGCTCAAGCATATGTTAAGAGAACTTTCACTACAAAAACGAAGACAACCTAGCTTAGTGAGAGTTTCAATACTGACTTGAAGGATTGCTTGCGTACTGATCTCAATATAGCAGAGTTTTTCACTCATTTTGAAAGAGTTGTCAATCAAAAGCGAAGTTAGAAGTAGAATACAACTCTAGACATAAATTTCCAAGATTAAAGCTCAAAAGCTCTCCTATACTTAACCAAGTAGCAACAATGTACACGCCTACATTGTTTGATTTATTTTAGACAGAAGTTGAAGAGGTAGTGGCACTTTCCATCCCAGAACACAATGTGAGTCAAACACATAGTTATGTGGTTGGAGTTTTCAATCAATATGGAAAATATAAAGTCATGTGGAATCTATTAGATGAGACTCTATCTTGTAGTTGCAGAAAGTTTGAGTCATTTGGTATTTTATGTAGGCATGGTTTGAAAGTTCTTGATATATTGGATATCAAGTTGATTCCTAATAGATATATCATGAAGAGGTGGAGAAGAGATGCAAAAGATGGAAGCGGAAAAAATTGCACAACACATAACATTAAGCTGGATACTCGACTGGAATATGTAGATCGGTATCGAGATTTATGTCCAAAATATATTCAATTGGTGAATGAGGCATGTGAAACTAAAGAAGGCCATAATATTCTAAGCTTAGCAATTGTAGATTTGAAGAAAAAAAAACTTTGTGACCTTAGGAATTGCAAAGCTAATGTAAAAGAAGACATCATTAGGCCTTTCACCGATTTTGCAAACAAAGAAGATCAATTATGTACTTCGATTACGATTGTACCAAAAGGGATAAAGAAAAGAGAGATTTATTGTAATAAAAAGTGTAGGATGAAATCATGGATAGAAAAGATGAGGAAACCAAAGGAACGCACATCAAAGAAGCAAACAAAGAAAAGAAAAGTGCAAGAGGTAATCTTCTAAATTATCCCTATTTTCACCATTTTATTTTATTTTTACACATTAATATAATATACTATTATTGTTGCTAAACTAGTACAATTTTTATAGGAAATATATGCACATGACATCATGGCACAAAAGAAAACTGAGGATATCTCTTCTGGAAATATTACTAGTTTTACACAACTTTTAATGGTAAAGATATTTACAATTATATATTTTACTTTGATATTAATAATAGTTTAGATGCATGATTTGATAATTTTAATGCTAAGCTTGTGATATGTATAATGTGTAATTGGTTATAATGATCCATAAATTTCCTTTTGTTACCAACTAACAGTGATCAGCATGTCTAATGTATCTTTGCATGGTGTTAATTTCTGCATAATTATATGTTGTAGCAGAAATTTTTATGTTTTTCTGCATAATTACTGTTTCTGCAGATTGTACATTTTGCAGATTGTAATTTCTACATAATTACTGTTTCTGCATAATTACTGTTTGTAATTTCTGCATAATTACTATTTCTGCATAATTACTGTTTCTGCATAATTACTGTTTGTGTTTCTGCATAATTACTATTTGTGTTTCTGCATAGTTTTTGTTTTCTGCATAGTTGTTTGTTTCATGTCATTCATGTAGAACAAAGCCTCATTTGCAGATATGCCAATAGTTGCAAAACAGAAAATACCAATACCAAATTAGATAGTTCGATGCCATTAGTGTGTGTGTGTGTGTGTGTATTGTTCTCTGCTGAAATGAGTGGAATCCATGTGGATTTTGCTGCTCTTTGTGCCCTTTTAAAGCTTAATTGCTAATTAAGAAGAAATTGTTTGTTGATGGACCAGAAATAACATGTGCTTCATATTCAAAACTGATGCTATGAATGTGACAAATAATAATGGTGAATGGTTGTTATGATTGCATCTTGGTGCATTGGTTATTATATGGTCAACCTGCATATTTAGTTTAAGTGTATTAATGGTTTAGGTTCCATTTTGTTGCTTAGCAGATACACATGATGTTTCTGCAGTCTCAAATTGTTGTCTAAAACAGGACATTCAAACCAAGGCACAAACACTTCACAACAATGCAATAAATTATTGGTATACAAGTCATAGATTAATTAAAAAGACCATGTTCCATTTCTAAAGTCTCGGATTACAGAGAGAATTACACCAAAATTCAAGCCTTTTCCCACTAATACATACCAACACAAATCCAAGCCAACACAAACATTCTGCCAACACCTAACAACATACACCAAAATTATGGCCTTTTCCCACTAATACCTACCCACCTAATTATCCATTTCCCCCCCACCTATTTAGCCAACCAAAAGAAGCATCAAGCAGAGTAGCATCCCACTTATCACCAAAGACAACCCCAGGCAAATGAGCAACATCTTCTCTCTCTTCTTGTAGCCTTTGATTCGTTGCCTCTTCAACCAAAATCATGAAAAACAACAGCAAATAGTATTAGCAAAATATGGTCACAGCCAATCCAACACTTGTATTAGCAAAATACTAAAATCCTTGAAACTAAAAAAGACCCACTAAAGAAAATAGCTATAAAATAAAAACTCTTGTGCTCTTTGATCTTCCAAAACTAAAAAGCATTTGCACTCTTGTGCTATCACATAAACAACATACATTGAAGGAAAACCAATTGCACTCCACAGATCAATTTCCTCTTGAATTAATATAACAAGCAAAAACACAAGAACCAAAAGTAAAAAAACAAACATCTCTAATAAAGGCAGACTTGGGTACTCGAACCACTCTTCAGCCCCTTGAAATGCTTATGATTCCAACCACAACACACATTACAAAAGAAGCACCACCTAGTGTTGTATTAAGGCCAACGTCACATGTACCTTCACCCATAAACGAGACGATGCTTGAAAAGAAATCAGGAGCACCATTGCCAAGAGAAAGCAGAGTAACCCAGCAATTGTAGGAGACCCAGAAACCTAGAAACCTTGATAAGCTTTCAAGTGAAGAACAAAAGTACTCAGAAACCCAAAAACCCAGAAACTGAAAAGAAATTTAAAAACTTTATAAAGAAAAAATAATTCAAATAATCAAACCATACCTAAATCCAAAATCATTCCATATCTAGGACGAAAATCAAACAAACTTAACTATAATATCACCTACCTAAATAAAAAATCAAAGCAAATCTGGGAAAAGATCCACAAGTTTAGCTTCCAAACCAGATCCCATCAAGTCACCGCAAATGACCATTGCCACTGCCACCAGCCCCAGCGAGCACAGCACTACCAGACCCGACCGCATCGACTTGGAGTAAGCCATCGTTCACCCATGTCTACCTTGCAACCCCATCAAATCTGGTCTGTGTTCTTAGCATCCATCTCTATTGTGCATTTTTCTTTTTCAATAGAGTTAACACAAAGTAAAACATAAGCTTTTCTTTTTAATGAACTTGAAGAGTTTAAGTGAAGAGTTTAACCCCGGTTGAACTTGAAGAGTTAAGTGATTTGATTTTTAATTGACGTGGCACAGTTTAAGCCTTTGATTTATTTTAAGAGAGAATCTGGTCCCTAACTGGACATTCTCCATTTCAAATAGAAATGGAAAGGATCCAGATCTGATACAGTGGGGGGCCTCGCAAGCAAGTTATATCAGTATTCGATTATCCAATATTTTTTTTTCTATTTTATTTCTACATTTTCTAATAATATATTATTTTTACATGTCAAGTATCATTGAAAATAGATATAAAAAATATTTACTATTTTATCAATGTTTTTTAAAGTTCAAAATATATAAAAGAAAAATCAGGGGAAAAAAGAATCAAAATCTTTAATTCAAAGAGAGAGAAAAAAGAAAAGAAAAGAAAAAAGAAGTGTTACCTTTCAAAAGTGTATGAGTTTAAATCTTTATGTAGTAATTTATTATTTTTCATAAAAATAAGTATTAGGAATTGTGGGGCCAAAGGACCTGGGCACCCCGGCCCATTTCGAATAATAAGCCCAAGGGCCCAACTGAGGAGGAATATGTCCGAGGATGACTAAGGAAGGCCCAAAGCTACTAGGAGAAATCGCCGAGGAGCATCATGTCCTCGGCGTACTGGTGCCCTGAGAAGAAAGGGCAGTACGCCATCCACCGCAGCCCTCTCCATCATCCCCAAACAAAGGGACTAGCGTAGGAAGGCAGCTATGGGAGCAGGGTGAAAGGACCATTGTAGGAGAGCCTGTCACCTTCGCATTGAATGCTCGCAGCTGGCAGTCTGGCCGCATTAATGAGGGAATGACCCCTGAACAATGCCATGCTAACCACTACCACTCACAGCAAATTGAGGGAATCGCTGGATGGGACAGACACTCAAGTGGCGACCTGCACAATTGACAGATGGACGGCCAAGATGAAGAGAACAGAAGGATATATAACCAGGGAGATTTCACGAAGAAGGGGACGGCAATTCGGAAGACACCAGGAAGTTCTATCGGTGGAGTATCAGAAGAGGAGAAGAAAAAGTCATCCTCGGCCGAGGACCGAGGACGAGCTTTGACCTTTCCCCCAACCACGCTGTTGACGATCCAGTTCCCCAACGATCCCGCCCGACCGTTGAAGGCATCCTCATAAAAGCCCAGTTCTCAAGCCCGCTTCTCTACCAAATTCATTGTATTGGGCCTGTTGGGTTTGGGTTTGGGTTTGCTCACATCTACAGTGAAAGGAGCCCCCCAAATCGGGACCCTACAAGAATAAAATTAGAAAGAATTATATAATAAAATTCAAAAATTGATATTGAAGAGGATAAAAATAGGAGATAAGGCCTGACGAGCCCAACGGGTCCATGTCCATGGGCCAAAAGAAGGTCGAGCCCATTCTTCGTGTGGAGTCCCTGATGAAACGAAGGCCCAGACTTGTCCACCACGTTTCAGATTCCTAAAGACTTGCTCTACAAGGATAAGACTTGCTCTACAAGGATAAGACTTGCTCGACAAGGATAAGACTTGCTCGACAAGGAGAAGACTTGTCCTACAAGGAAAGGAGGCAAGACCTCACTACTATAAAAGCCCCAACATCCTCCTCACATCGAGGTACGCGTAATTGACCCCTCTCTAGCACTCTAGAGTTGTAAGAAGATTTCTGACTTAGCCTTCGGAGGGTGTTTGGCTGGCTCCACACCGGTGCCTTCTGTAAGGTGTTCGTGTTTTCTTCTCTTTTGTAGGTGACTGTTTGAGCGCAAGGATCGTGCATCTCACTGGTGAACTTTACGGCATCATCAGTTGGCGCCCTCTGTGGGAAGTTTAAGCCATTGTCGCATCCCGGACATAAGAGTTGCATGGTACTCACACGCTCAATGGCCACCACCAACGACGTTCAAGAAGACGAACCGCCAAGGTCTACCGCGTTAGAAAGACAGGTCCAAACCCTCGCGGCTGCGGTAGAGCGCCTCACAAAACAAAACCATGATCTGGAGGAGCAACTGCGACAGAGGGGCGCGAGACACAACATCCAGGAGGAAAACCAGGGGGATAGCTCAAAACGGAGGGGACCTGAAAGATCAGAGGGCAGCAACGAGCCCAGTAGACCGGAGCGGCGAAACTTGAGCACACCCTCTCTCATGGATACAACCCCACCACCCATCCTTGCGGAGATGCAGGCGATGAAGGAACAAATAGAGGTCATGATGAACGCCCTCAAGGGACGCATCTCCAGCGACCTTGACGATTTAGTGAACAGGACAGACTCGCCATTCACTATACAAGTCAACTCCTGTCCCCTGCCACAGAAGTTCCGAATGCCGCAGCTTGAGAGCTACGACGGGGTCAAGGACCCATTAAATCATCTAGAAACCTTCAAGACCATGATGCACCTCCAGGGAGTGCCGGACGAGATCATGTGTAGGGCCTTCCCTACAACACTAAGGGGCGTAGCAAGAATTTGGTTCAACAGATTGACACCAAATTCAATCAACACCTTCAAGGAGCTAAGTGCCCAATTCACCTCGCACTTCATCGGGGGGGCACAGATACAAGAAGTCTACAGCATGCTTAATGAGCATCAGGCAGTGGGAGGACGAGACGCTACGATCATACATAACTCGCTTCAACAAGGAATCACTCTCTATTGATGAGGCCGACGATAAAATTTTGGTGGCAGCCTTCACCAATAGCCTACGGAAGGGAAAATTCATGTTCTCCCTGTATAAAAATGATCCGAAGACCATGTCTGAGGTACTCTACAGGGCCACAAAATACATGAATGCGAAGGACGCGCTGTCGGCCAGGGAAGACAAACCCAGGAAGAGAGAGAGACCGGAAGACGCTAGGCAAGACCATGGAAGAAAGAAACTAAGGACGGGAGACAGACGCGAGGAGAAGCGTTCTAAACCACCAGGGGGAAGATTTACAAGATTCACCCCTCTGAATGCCCCACTAGACCAAGTGCTGATGCAGATCAAAGACGAGGGATCCCTGACGTTCCTAGGGAAGCTAAAGAGCGATCCAGCCAAGCGATCCAGAAACAAGTATTGTCGTTTCCACCGTGACCACGGTCATGATACTGCGGATTGCTACGATCTGAAACAGCAGATTGAGGCCCTCATCAGAGAGGGAAAACTGCAGAAATTCGTCAACAAGGAAAGGACGGATGCGCATGCACAGGAACAGGCCCCCCAACGGGAGAACGACCATCCGAGACCCCCTGTCGGGGACATAAGGATGATAATAGGGGGCACAGCAGCAACGGGATCGTCCAAAAAGGCTTGAAAGACGTACCTCAAGATGGTCCAGAATGTACAGACAACGGGTTCTGTACCCAAGATAGCGCGGAGGGAAAGCCCGATCATTGGATTCTCAGAGGACGACGCGAGACGCCTCTACCATCCACACGATGACGCCCTTGTCGTCAGTTTAAGGGTAGGAGATTACAATGTACACCGGATGCTGGTCGACAATGGCAGCTCGGCTGACATCCTATACTACCCAACATTCCAGCAGATGGGAATAAATAGAGCACGACTAACACCAACAAATGCCCCGTTGGTCGGCTCTGGAGGAACGAGGGTACTCCCATTAGGAGCAATCACACTCTCAGTAACGGTCGGTGATTATCCACAGCAAATCGTTCAGGACGTGACATTCTTAGTGGTCTACTGTACATCCGCGTATAACGGTATAATAGGGCGACCCACACTGAACTCCTGGAAAGCAGCAACCTCAACATACCACCTGATGATTAAATTCCCTACGGAGTATGGAATTGGAGAGTTGCGAGGAGACCAGGTGGCCGCCCGGGAGTGCTACATCGCCATGTTGGAAATGGAGGATCATCAGCAGACCATGTGCATTGGGGAGCAGCGGACCATCGCAGAGCCGATAGAAGAGTTGGAAGAGGTCACGCTCGATGAATCGAGACTCGGACAGACAACAAGAATGGGCACCTTGGCCAGCTCGACGGTACGTCAAGACCTGGCAAACTTTCTAGGGAAGAATCAGGACATATTCGCCTGGAGCCACGAAGACATGCCGGGAATTGATCCGTCAGTGATAGTCCATAGGCTAAATGTTAACCCGGACTCTTCGCCAGTCCGACAGAAGAAGCGTGTGTTTGCGCAAGAACGAGATAAAGCAGTGGCAGAAGAGGTTAAAAAGCTGCTAGAGGCGGGTTTTATCCGAGAAGTATACTACCCCGACTGGCTAGCGAATGTGGTCATGGTGAGAAAGAATAACGGAAAGTGGAGAATGTGCGTCGACTTCACGGACCTCAACAGGGCGTGCCCAAAAGACAACTATCCACTCCCAAGGATAGATACCTTGGTAGACTCAACGGCCAGACACGAACTCTTGAGCTTCATGGACACCTTCTCAGGCTATAACCAGATTAAAATGGAGGAGGAGGATCAGGAGAAAACCTCTTTTGTAACCAACCAGGGACTTTTCTGCTACAAGGTGATGCCATTCGGACTCAAGAATGCGGGGGCTACGTATCAAAGGTTAATGAACAAAATGTTCGCGCACCAGCTCGGTAGGAACGTACAAGTCTATGTCGACGACATGTTGGTGAAGAGTGTGCACGAGAACGACCACCTGAGCGACCTCCAGGAGACATTCAACACCCTTCGGTCGTACAACATGAAGCTGAACCCAAGCAAGTGCGTGTTCGGGGTTACAGCCAGGAAATTCTTGGGCTTCATGGTGTCCCAAAGAGGTATAGAAGTCAACCTAGAGAAGGTGCGGGCCATAATGGAATTAGAACCTTCGAAGACAATGAAGGCAGTGCAGAGCTTGAACGGAAAAGTTGCGGCCCTAAACAGATTTGTCTCCAAAGCGACAGATAAGTGTTTGCCTTTCTTCCGAGTACTGAAGAAATCATTTGAGTGGACGAACGAATGTCAGAAGGCATTCGAGGACTTGAAGAAGTACCTATCGTCCCCACCACTTCTCAGCCCGTCCATGCCAGGAGAAGAGCTGTACCTCTACATAGCGGTCTCACAAGCAGCAGTTAGCGCGGCCTTGGTACGAAACGACGAACGCTCTCAACGACTCGTCTATTTCGTAAGCAAGGCGTTCCAAGGAGCAGAAGAAAGATACCACCGAATGGAGAAGTTGGCTCTTGCACTCATAACCGCTGCGCGGAAACTCAAACCATATTTCCAAGCTCATATAATCGTAGTTCTGACGGACCAACCTTTGAAGAAAGCAATGAGCAGCCCAGAGGCGGCAGGGAGAATGGCCTTGTGGGCAATTGAGCTAAGCGAATTCGACGTACAGTACCGTCCACGAACTGCAATGAAGGGGCAAGTAGTGGCAGATTTCATAGCCGAGTACACCCAGCCTGAAGACGAAGGGGCTGAAGGACAAAAACCGTGGATCATCCACACGGACGGGTCATCAAATCAGCACTCAGGAGAAGTCGGTGTAGTTATGCTATCACCAGAAGCGAATAAGATCGAATGCATGATAAGGCTAGATTTCCCTACAACCAACAACGAGGCAGAATATGAAGCCTTGGTGGCTGGGTTGGATCTCGCAAAGGCTGCGGGTGCTGAGAACATGATCATACATTGTGACTCCCAGGTGATAACTAGTCAGATCAATGGCAATTTTGAGTGTAGAAACGAGAGGATGAAGAAGTACCTGGCAGAGGTGAAGGGTCGAACCGCCGTCCTCGAGGTCAAATTCGTTCAAATCCCAAGGGAGGAAAACAAATGCGCCGACCGTCTGGCAAAAGCAGCCTCCGCGGAATTCATGAATGCGCCTAAGCAGGTATTATCTTTTGTCCAAACCTGCTCGCTTATTGATGATGGGAAACAAATACAGGAGATAGATGTTGAAGAGGATTGGACCGCGCCTATAAAAGAATATCTACAGTCGGGCTCTTTGCCAGACGAGAAGGACGCTGCAAGAAGATTGAAAGTCCAGGCGTCACGATTCGTGCTGATCAAGGACGTCTTGTACAAAAGAGGTTTCTCTCGACTTTACCTAAGGTGTCTAAGCCGCAGTGAAGCAGAATATGTGATGAAGGAAGTTCACGAGGGGATTTGCGGGAATCACTCAGGAGCACGGTCTTTGGTGCACAAACTGATCCGAGCCGGATACTACTGGCCCACTATGCTCAAAGACACCCAATCATACGTGAAGGCCTGCGACAAGTGTCAGAGGTTCAGTAATCTAATCAGGCAACCATCAGAAGAACTCTCACCTATGACGGCCCCTTGGCCGTTCGCGCAATGGGGGTTAGACATCATGGGTCCCTTCCCAACGGCCTTAAGACAGCTAAAGTTTCTAGTAGTCGGTATCGACTACTTCATCAAATGGGTGGAAGCAGAACCCCTTGCCACTATCACAGAGAAAAGCATCCGTACCTTCGTGTGGAAAAACATCATATGCAGATACGGGATTCCGAGGGTGCTTGTCTCTGACAATAGGAAACAATTCGACAACAGCGCGTTCAGGAATTTCTGCTCAGAGCTAGGCATTCAGAATCATTACTCATCACCAGCACACCCGCAGGCAAACGAACAGGTAGAAGTCATGAACCGGACATTGCTGAAAATCATCAAAACCCGGCTCGAAGCGGCAAAGGGTATCTAGCCAGACGAACTGCCAAGCGTCTTATGGGCGTATCGGACGACTGCAAGGACACCCACAGGGGAGACCCCATTTCGACTTACATACGGAGCTGATGCAGTCATCCCAGCAAAGATCGGCCTCACCAGCTATCGCGTGCAGAGCTACACGAAGGACAAAAATGAAGAAGCTATGCGCCTACAACTAGACTTAGTAGACGAGGCTCGAGCAATGGCAGAACAGAGGTTGGTGCGATACCAGAACCTCATGTCAAAGCACTACAACACTAGGGTAAGGCACAGAGATTTTCAGATCGACGACCTGGTGCTACGAAAGGTCATGGGCGCTGCTAAAGACCCTACACAAGGGAAACTCGGACCAAATTGGGAAGGATCATATAGAATCACAGCATGGTAGAGGAAGGGCACATACCACCTCGAGACCATGGACGGGAGGAAGCTTCAGCACCCACGGAATACGGAACACCTCCGGAAATACTACCAATAGAAATGGCATTCGATTTCCCCCTATTCCCCAGTCCATTTCTATTTAACTAGTCTTTAATTATTTCTTGAAGCACTTACTAGTTTTTTTATTGTTTTTGGCTTTCTGTATGAACAAGCCCTTGCTACAATGGCTCTTTTAGTATCTTTTTAAGCCCACGAGGGCAGGTACTTTTTTCTACAGCTTTAAATCTAATGAAGGAACATTCAAGACCATGCTGTGTCCTTGCTACTAAGATTATTACCACAAAGCGGACGGATCCCACCAAGGGTCAAACATATAAGTCCACAAAGTGGACGGACCCAACCAAGGTCAAACTTACAAGTCCATAAAGTGGACGGATCCCACCAAGGGTCAACACGGTCCACAAAGTGGACGGACTCAACCAGGGTCAAACGTATAAGTCCACAAAGTGGACGGACCCAACCAGGGTCAAACTTACAAGTCCACAAGGTGGACGGATCCCACCAAGGGTCAACACGGTCCACAAAGTGGACGGACTCAACAAGGGTCAAACTCATAAGTCCACAAAGTGGACGGACTCAACCAGGGTCAAACTTACAAGTCCACAAAATGGACGGATCCCACCAAGGGTCAACACGGTACACAAAGTGGACGGACTCAACCAGGGTCAAACTTACAAGTCCACAAAGTGGACGGATCCCACCAAGGGTCAACACGGTACACAAAGTGGACGGACTCAACTAGGGTCAAACTTACAAGTCCACAAAGTGGACGGATCCCACCAAGGGTCAACATGGTCCACAAAGTGGACGGACTCAACTAGGGTCAAACTTACAAGTCCACAAAGTGGACGGATCCCACCAAGGATCAACACGGTCCAAAAAAGAGGACGGACCCAACCAGGGTCAAACTTATACAAATCCAAAAAGTGGACGGACCCAACAAGGGTCAAACTTACATAACTCCAAAAAAAAAAAAAAAAAAAAGAGGACGGACCCTACCAACGTTCAAAACCCCAATACACATAATGGACGGCCATCAGGGGTCACGACCACATTCCACGGAATGAATGGACCCGACCAGGGTCGCAAACATTATGAAGACCCACAACGTGGACGGATCAAATTAAGCAAATATTATAGCAACAAGACGGATCATACACTACAATCATCGACGAAATATTAAAAGAAAGCATTTAAATAAATAAGTTAAATGTCAAATACAACAAATACAAAACGGCCCGGCATACAACGGGCAAAATCCAAATTGTTTTCAAAATACTTGAAAAAAGTAAATAATTATGTCTACACATCAGGAATGACGGGATCTTTGGCTTCAAGGGTCTTTCCATCTTCAACATGAACCTCGGGGACGACGGTGACGGGCCCTTCCTTTGCAAAAAGTTCATTTGTATCATCGGAAGCATCGGGCTGAACGGACATAGCCTCCGCGATATTGATGTTGACGGCGGAGAAGTCAAGCTTGGGATAGAGAGCTTTGGCTTGACGGAGAGCATCATCGAAACCGTCGTTGTATGAAACTCCGAGCTCTGTCAAGAGAGCGTCGGAGTCACGATACTCCTGGAGGACAAGGAGAACGAACTCCGTTTAGCCAAAGCTCCTCCGTCATCCTTTGGTATTCATCCCTCGTCCATTCTGCGAGCTTGAGCTTCTGCTCCGTCACCACCTTCCAATTTTTTAGCTCGAGCAGCTCCTCATCCGCCAGCTTGGCCTTTTCACGGACCCTTTCAAGCGCCATCTCTTGGTGAAGAGCCCAGTCCATCAAGCCCTTCGTCATGAGCATAGCCTGACGACGGATTGGAGTTTTAGATAAAATAAACAAAATAATAATAATAAATAAATGAATAGCGACGGACTCTTACTTGGGCAATGCTGAAGAGGCCCGTCTCCCCCATAGCCTCCGTCGAGTGGTTGCCAAGGTCCTCATAGTCCTCGCTCCCGATAATTGAAGAAATCTTCCCCAAAGCATACTTTGGGTCTTCACGGAGAAGGACGAGCGGTTTCTTCTAACTACCCGGAGGAGGAACCATTAGGCATTTGCCACCCCCAGGTTTGGCCGGGGTCACCGTCTTCTTACCCTCCGCCATCAGGCCTATGACGGGCTCCGTCGAAACTTTTTGTTTCTTGGGTGCACGGTCCACCTTAGGCATTGGTCTCTTCGCCAAAGGCCTGCTTGAGCCCGTCCCCATCGCACCTTCGTCCATCTCCTTGTTCTTCGCGGCCTTGCTTCTGATGGCAGCCCTTCTCTTCGCGTCATCCATCTCTGTAAAAATAAGAGTAGACGGGTAAACTCGAAGGAATTGGTCAAGTTAGTTGTAAAGGGTGACGGACTTACGCTGACGGGTGCGCTCCTCGTATTTTATCGCCGCCGGAGTGGGCTCGGGTCCGTCGCAATACCAATGGACGGTGTTAAGATTAACCAACTTCGCCCATGTCCGTTCCTCTAGCTTTGTCTTTGAAAAAATCATTTCCAAAAAATTATACTCCTCTAGATCAACTTGGGGACGCCGTCGCACTGAAAAATAAAAGGGACAAAATACTCAGGACGGTCATTAAAGAGTTAAAGAAAAATTACCTTCGTAACACGACGGAATAAGTTATACCAGACGGGTCCAAGATCCTTCATGTCTTGTCAACTGGCATGAAGTCCGTCTCCCCCGGGTGACACATCCAGCCGTCACCTTCCAGGAAGAAGTAACGACTCTTCCAATCACGATTGGAGTCAGGGGTCTCATAGATGACCTTCAAGACGGACTTCCTAGGGACAAAGCTATACATTCCCCTTGACTTGTCTATCTCGTCTGGACGGTAGCAATAGAGGAACTCCCGTACGGTCAACGATCTGGAACCATTAAACATGGCTCCGTACAGGACCTCTATTGCAATAAAAACCCTCCAAGCGTCCGGGGATATCTGGCTGACGGACAAACCCAAGTGCTGGAGGAGTTCTCGTTTGAGTCTGTTCAGAGGGAACCTAAGCCCAGCCTTGAGTGCTTGTTTATACACCCCTAGGTCGTCTACTCCGTCGTAATAGCATTTTTCTACCTGGTAGGGTAGACGGATAGGGATGTGGTCGAGTATTTGGTAAATTGCCCTAATTGTTTTGAAGTGCACTTCCTTAATTGTGGACCTGAAGTTATTCACCGTCCACTCAGGTAGCATGACGAACTCTCTAAGTCCGTCAGCCCCAACTACTGACTTAATTCCTTTACCACCGCCGTCAGAACCTTCCTCTGGTTCGGCCAACTCCATATCCTCATTTGTTTAGGACGGTGAAGTGGCAGACGGAGTCCTCTCGCTTAGTTCGTCTGGATCTTTGTAACCTGACGGGTACAATTCCTCGTAACCTGCCCCGTCGCGGACGAACGACTGGTTACTCGACGCACTAGACATTGCCTACAACGTAGCGACAAAGCTTAAGACTGACGGGTCTAAAATAAAAAAAGGAAGAGACGGATGCAAGAAATTTAAAGCTTTTACCATGTCAAGTATAAAAACTGAAAGTATATCAAAGTGAACGGATAGAATCACTTACCGAGAAAAGGAGTGAACGGATAAAAGTTGTTGCTGGAGGATGTGAACGGGTATGCTCTGACAGGTGACGGACTCACTCTGACAATGTAGTTTCTGCGTAAAGTAAAAGAAATGAAGGGGAGGGTGCTGGTTTTTATAGATGGAGTGCACGAAAGACGAAACGGCACTTCGATCCAAGATACGAACCACTCGACGAGTGACACGTGTCATCGCCTTAAATGCCTCTGCAGCTTGTCAGACCTCTATAGACCTGACGGCGTCATGCTCCGTAAACCTCCCTCCAAAGGTCCTCGTCACCATCAACTGTAAAGTTTTGACCGTCAGCTGGTAAGTTTTGACCGTCAGCTGTTAAGTTCTGACCGTCAGCACAGAAGTTCTGACCGTCACCACATTGACTACGTCACCAACCACTCAGTATTCACGATCACCATCCTAGCTCTTCTTTGTCACCGTTCATGTATGTCTGTCCGTCGCCCCCCATGAACATAGAACCGTCATGACTATATTAACCATCACCCCAATTGACCGTTTGCACAAAAGCGACGGACCAAATGGGGTGAAGGGGGCAGCTGAAGAGGATAAAAATAGGAGATAAGGCCTGACGAGCCCAACGGGTCCATGTCCATAGGCCAAAAGAAGGTCGAGCCCATTCTTCGTGTGGAGTCCCTGATGAAACGAAGGCCCAGACTTGTCCACCACGTTTCAGATTCCTAAAGACTTGCTCTACAAGGAAAAGACTTGTCCTACAAGGATAAGACTTGCTCTACAAGGATAAGACTTGCTCTACAAGGATAAGACTTGCTCGACAAGGAGAAGACTTGTCCTACAAGGAAAGGAGGCAAGACCTCACTACTATAAAAGCCCCAACATCCTCCTCACATCGAGGTACGCGTAATTGACCCCTCTCTAGCACTCTAAAGTTGTAAGAAGATTTCTGACTTAGCCTTCGGAGGGTGTTTGGCCGGCTCCACACCGGTGCCTTCTGTAAGGTGTTCGTGTTTTCTTCTCTTTTGTAGGTGACTGTTTGAGCGCAAGAATCGTGCATCTCACTGGTGAACTTTACGGCATCATCAGATATTGTTTTTAAGTTTAATCATTTTATGATTTGAACAGAAAACAACATAAGTTGCGTTTTAGGTTTATCTAATTATTCACCTCAAAAAAAAAAAAGTTTATCTAATTAGATAAAAAAACCTAATAAAAAAATACAATATAATGAATAAGATATTTTTTTATGGGTTTTATAACTTTAAAATTAAATGCCATTTAATATTCATATGAGTGGCACTTTTTTTTCTTTTTTTTTTAGAAACAAACATACACACAAAAGGAAGAGAGAAAGGGGTTCTAACACAAAGGTACACACCACAACTCCACTCAAAAGTTATGGTAAATTTTAAGGGAGGGTGGGGCAAGTTCATATGAGTGGCACTTTATTATACAAATTGGTTTAAGTATTATATATAACTAATTGCAAATTCATGCGATGTGTGAGAATATATAATTATTTTGAGATGTAGTATAATGTATTTTTTTTTTTTCTAAATTTTATTGTAGATTATTTATTCTCCATAAAAATTAAACAATCTCTAAAAGTAATTTCTATTTCTCTAATTTCAAAACTATATAATTTTATTATTTTTGGAGTTTTTGATTGATATTATTCTTTTTTTAAGTGGTCCATATTCTTCTAACTATTATTATTATGCACTATATTTTCCTAATTTCATTTGGTATAACTAAAAATTTTAAGTTTCAAATTTATTATTCTTTTTTGGTACAATTAGGTCAACTTGGATTCTTTTGATTTACTTTGGTCCATTTGGGTCTACTTTTGGTCCAATTTGGTTTACTTCGATCCTCTCCGGTCCATTTTGGTCTTTTCGGTTCATTGGATTCACTTCGGTTCATTTCAGTCCAATTATGTCCATTTGGGTCCTTTTAGTCCACTTCGGACCATTCAGTCCAATTCGGTCCATTTAGAAAAGAAATTATGATGTTGTTTTGTTGTGACAAAATGGGTGCTACTGTTGGGATTAGAGTTTTCTTTGGGGGTGCGGTGTTGGTAGCTTTTCAGTTGGACGGGTATTTGGTTGGATGGGTTATAGATAAATTCCCTTTTAAAATTTAAGATGGAAATGTGTTTGATTATAATTTAATATGTAATTGTAAATATTTATATTATAATAGGAGTCTATTGTGGGAACAAATGCATAGGTAATTGGAGTATTGAACGGAAAGTCATATATGGGTGTTTGAGGTAGTGTCACAGGGAAGTTGTTTTAAACTTTGCAAGTTGCGTATGAATGAACATGTTGGTTCAGGTCTAAATGGTATTTTCGATATGAAAAATGGCATAATTAAGGGGTTTTTAATCTTTAGAATGGACATTTTATTGGTTCTAAAATACACTTACAACTTACGTTTAAATAGGGGCAAAACTTAGTAAAAATACTTCTTTAATTCTCACGTAAAAACCTACATACTCCACACTTTACTCTCTTGAAGTCAAATTTTGTCTAGGCACATGAAGTTAAAAGTTTTCATTACTTGCTTATCGGTTTTGCTTGAAATGGAAAATGTTTTACATGAGAAATCAATGACAATGATGTATACAAAGGAACCTGTACACATATTTGTGAACGATTTTCCAATATAAAAAAGCCAACTAATCATATAAGTTTTAGATTTGTTATATTTGCTATTTAATGGAAAGCTATTTAATAGAAAATGTGAAGATCATATTTTTAACCAATCATTTTTAGTAATTTATCTAGACAATGTTGTGCTTACAATATATAGAGAGGAAATGTGAATAACAAAGTTTGTGTATTCCCTACGTTTGCTTGGTATGGAAACATAATCATAGCATGCATAATAGTAAGCTATGCATATGAAATTGTGATTATATGAATCCTAATATTTGAAAGGTGCAAATCATAAATATTCTCACCTTTGCTACCCCTATATAAACTCAACTTTGCAACCCATTTCTTGCATCTTTAAAAGCAAAGGAGGTTTTAGCCCCCAAAAAAAAAAAAAGCAAAGCAGGAAAAAATGGTGTTCAACATTTCTTTCATAGATCATGTGATCAGGATGTTGGGTGGTCATCTCTTCTGGAATTTATTTGTGCGCAAGAAATTCTGCATCCCTGGCTAGCAGTCATTGCTGTTGTTCTTGGTACATCACCAAGATGATGGTGATTACAACTTATATAATTATATCTTTAAATATCATATGATTATATTTCGTTTCACATTTATTTTTAAAATTTTGGCAAAAGAATGTAGTTTACAAATTTCCTTGCACTAATGAAAGCGTTTCTTTATCTGACCTCTACTCTCTCGGTCTCTCACACACAGTCTTCGCAGTTTCTTTGATTTTAATTCTACACAACATATTGTTTGATTGCAATTCTACTGTTTTCTCTTTGCTTTTGATTTTATTATTCCTTGGACATACTATTTATTTTGCCATGTTAAAAAAACTGCAAGATTCCCTTATCCCATATAGCACAAATGTAGAATCCATTGTCAAACATTCAACTCTGAGTTTTAAGAATCAAACAGATTGGCAAAGCTCGTACGCTCAGAGTTTACTTCATAGCACCAAGGCTGAGACTGAGCCTAAAACCATGATCTCAATTTTTTTTTACTAAGTCATTAAATAAAAAAAATTTTAAAAAAATTACTAATCCATTGACCATTTACCACTGTTGCATACCTTTTTCTTATCAAACTTGTCTTAATTTCTTTCCGAGGCTCATTTCACATGTCACGCCCAGGAAGGATTTTTATTATATTACGAGTCATCTACCAACCCTGCAGCCATCAATCACTAGGACAAGACATTAACAAAATAATGGTTCTAGTGTTGAAAACTGGAAATATATAAGATTCTCTTCCAAAAATCTATTAGTCTATGAATTCAGCATTGTTTAGTAAATCTTGCTTAGGGAGTGTAATTGCTTCAGATCCAAGCCTATTTTGGTTCAGTTGATCTTGACAAAAGCAAAGGAACTTGTTACAAACACAAATTAGAAACAATTCCCTTTTTTAAAAAAATAATAATATTCTTGCTTCTACCATTCAATTTTACTTGGGTAAGTGAAGCCTGTGGTACATTTAGGCACACTTGGGTGCATCTACGCAAGAAATTGCTTACTGTACTTGAAAGAGATAATGCATATGCCTGAAGCACAAGTAATTGTTTGGCTTTGTGGAGCCTAATTATGTTTGATCCAGTTGACAACCTAACTTGACCCGAATAATGTTGCGTGGTTTTTAATGGAAGATTTTCTGAAACTTAGTCCATGAAGCGAAGGCTTGGGTCAAAAAAAATTCAGCCCGTCTATAGCCCATTGTGAATCCTATGTGCAGGATGTAGAAAATGTTTTTTGGTGATTGGGATTTTGTCGTTGTAGTTTTTAAGAGAGAAAAAAAAAACTGTACTGCTGCACTTGTATTTTTTCCCTGATAATAGTGAAATCCCTACAACTCTATGGACGTAAGCAAATTGCCGAACCACGTAAATACTGTCTTGTGCATGTGATTATTTTTTCTTTGGCATGTGTTTTTCTCTATTTTTGTTTCTCACAGGTTTAGGAATTAAAGGTTAATTCCCTACAACTGGTATCAGAGCCAAATTTAGGTTTAAGTGGGAGCAATGGCAGAGGAAGCATGAAAGGCATCTAGAATAGAAAAGTTCGATGGCATAAACTTTGGATTCTAGAGAATGCAAATCGAGGATTATCTTTATGGGAAGAAGTTGCATCTACTGCTTCTAGGGGAAAAACCTGAGACTATAAAGACTGAGAAATGGGTTCTTCTTAACAGACAAGTACTAGGAGTTATCAAGTTAACTCTGTCTAGGTCTGTTGCACACAATGTTGTAAAGGAGAAGACCACAACAGATCTGATGAAGGCTTTGTCTAGTATGTATGAAAAGCCATCAACAAACAACAAAGTGCATTTAATGAAGAAACTGTTCAATTTGAAGATGGTAAAGAATGCATCAGTAGCACAACATCTGAACAAATTTAACACTATCACAAATCAATTGTCGTTTGTAGAAATTGATTTTGATGATGAGATCCGTGCATTAATCGTTTTGGCTTCTTTGCCAAACAGTTGGGAGGCAATAAGGATGGCAATAAGCAATTTTACAGGAAAGGAAAAGCTGAAGTACAATGACATACGAGATTTAATTCTGGCTGAGGAGATTTGCAGAAGAGATGCAAGCGAAACCTCAAGATCTGGTTCTACCCTAAATCTTAAGACAAGAGGCAGAAGTAATGACAGAAATTCAAATCGGGGCAGATCAAAATCTAGAAATTCTAATTGAACCAGAAGTAAATCTAGATCAGGCCAACAAGTACAATACTGGAACTGTGGGATAATGAGTCACTTTAAAAGGTAATGCAAAAGTCCTAAGAAGAAGAATGAAGATGATTCTGCTAATGCTGTAACAGAAGAGGTACAAGATGCATTACTTCTTGCAGTAGACAGTCCACTTGATGATTGTGTTTTGGACTCAGGAGCTTTGTTTCATACCACTCCACACCAAGAAATCATACAGAACTATGCTGCATGTGATTTTGGTAAGGTGTATTTGGCTAATGGTATAGCCTTGGATGTTGTGGGTATGGGAGACGTCCGTATATTATTGCCCAATGGGTCTGTTTGGTTACTGAAGAAGGTTTGACATATTCCTAACCTGAGGAGGAACCTGATTTCTATTGGACAAATTGATGATGAAAGGCATGCAATACTATTTGTTGATGGTACTTGAAAGGTTACAAAGGGAGCTAGAGTATTGGCTCATGGAAAGAAAACTGATACTTTATATATGACCTCAAGTCCAAGAGACACAGTTGCAATTGCTGAAGCAAGCACTGATACAAGCCTATGGCACCACAGACTTGGTCATATGAGTGAGAAAGGGATGAAGATGTTGTTGTCAAGAGAAAAACTACCAGAATTGAAGTCCATTGATTTTGACGTGTGTGAAAGCTACATCTTAGGAAAGCAGAAAATTGTGAGCTTCTTGAAAATTGGCAGGACACTGAAGGCTGAAAAATTTAAGTTGGTACACACTGATTTGTGGGGGCCTTCTCTGGTTGCATCGCTTAGAGGTTCAAAGTATTACATTACTTTCATTGATAACTCAAGCAAAAAGGTATGAGTTTATTTTCTGAAAAATAAATTTAATGTATTTGAAACTTTTAAGAAGTGGAAGGCCATGGTTGAGACAAAAACAAGTTTGAAAGTAAAATATTTGAGGTCAGATAATGAAGGAAAGTACATAGATGGAGGGTTCAGTGAGTATTACGCTGCACAAGGAATTATGATGGAGAAGACCATTCATGGGACACCATAGTAGAATGGTGTAGCTGAGCGCATGAACAGAATTCTCAATGAGTGTGCTAGGAGTATGAGGTTGTATGCTGGACTACCAAAAGCTTTTTGGGCTGATGCTATTAGCACTACATCTTACCTGATAAACCGAGGACCATCAGTTCCCATGGAATTCAGACTTCTTGAGGAGGTTTGGAGCAGTAAAGAGGTAAAACTTTCACATTTAAAAGTTTTTTGTTGTGTTTCTTATGTTCATATTGATTCTGATGCAAAGTCTAAAATATGTTTTTTCATTGGCTACAGTGATGAGAAATTTGGCTATAGGTTTTGGGATTAACAAAACAGGAAAATCATTAAAAGTAGAAATGTGATATTTAATGAACAGGTTATGTACAAGGACAGGTCAACTGTAGTGTTAGATGTTACAAAGATAGATCAAAAGAAATCTGAGTTTGTCAACTTAGATAAATTGATTGAAAGTACTGTTTAGAAAAGGGGTGAAGAAGATAAGGAGAATGTAGATTCACAGGTAAATTAAAGTACGTACACCTGTAGTTAAAGTCCGTAGATCTTTCAGGACTATTAGACCTCCACAGCGTTATTCACCCACTCTAAATTATCTCTTGTTGACTAATGGTGGTAAGCCAGAATGTTATGAAGAAGCCTTGCAGGATGAAAATTCAAGCAAGTAGGAGTTAGTCATGAAGGATGAGATGGATTCCTTGTTAGGGAATCAAATATGGGAATTAACTGAATTGCCAGTAGGAAAGAAGGCTTTGCACAAAAAATGGGTATACAGAATAAAGAATGGGCATGATGATAGCAAGCGTTACAAGACCATATTTAAGGGTCATCAAATAGCCCATGGCCCACAGCCCGACCTAGAAACCCGACGGCCCATTGGGCTAATGGGCGGCCCGGCCCGTTGTTATTAAGGCCTATGGATAGTCCACTAGCCCAATGGGTGAGGCCATGGGCTAGTTTTTATGCCCATGGGTACGTGATAGGCTAGCCCAATAGCCCAACCCGTTGCCCAGCCCGTTGGCCTAACCTATTGGCCCAGCCCAATAACTCATAATTCATAACAAAAATATATAGGAAGTGTATGAAGGATTGATCTCGAGATATTATAGAGGAATTTCTTAAGAAAACTCCCTCAACCACTAAGATACTTAAAGTAATTGTGCTAAACTTAGTTTACTAGATATATATTTTTCTAATAGTCAAGCAAATTTGAATTAACCATTTAACATTTTTTTTTATTAAAGATAAAAATAAAAAACTATTTAAAGCCTTAATAAAAAAAAAATTAAATAGGTTTCCATCAATAAAACAAAAAATTAAATAGATTTGACTGTAAAAAAATTTGTAATTAAGTATTAAATTCTTTAATTCTTTCCTTTAAAAAAATAGATTAATTATTCCCTTATAAAAAATTGATTCTTTCCTTATAAAAATAATAAAATAATATGTTAACACAAACCCATAGGTAGCCCATTAGGCCCAACCCGATAGCCCAGCTCGCTAAAGATAAAATGGGCATTGCCCATGGGCAGGGTCATGCGCTGAGGTTTTCTCTTTCGGCCCAGCCCAACTCAACCCATTAACTAGTTAATAGCACATTATGCTCAGCCCATTATGACCATGAGCCAAGTAAAAATGGGCAGGGCTGGCCTGACCCGGCCCATTGACGACCCTTAGCCATATTATTTGTCAAAGGGTTTCAGCAGAAGAAGGGCATTGACTACTCAGAGATATTTTCCCTAGTTGTGAAGATGTCAACCATTAAACTGGTACTGGGAATGATGACTGCAGAAAACTTACATCTTAAGCAGTTAGATGTGAAGATGGCATTCCTTTATGGTGACTTGGAGGAAGACATTTACATGATTTAGCTAGAAGGGTTCATTGTTCAGGGATAAGAGAATCTAGTCTGCAAACTGAAAAAAGCTTGTATGGCCTAAAATAAGCTCCAAGACAGTGGTACAAGAAATTTGACAGTTTTTTGCATAGAATTGGGTTCAAGAGAGGTGAAGTTGATCACTGTTGCTATGTTAAGTTTTTTGACAATTCTTATATCATTTTACTGTTGTATATGGATGCTATGCTCATTGTAGGGTCTAGCATTGAGGAGATTAGTGATCTAAAGAAGCAATTGTCAAAATATTTTGCAATGAAGGATTTGGGAACTACAAAGCAAATCCTTGGTATGAGAATCATTAGAGACAAGGCTAATGGTACATTGAAGCTTTCACAGTCAGATTATGTGAAAAAAGTTCTCAGCAGGGTCAACATGAATGAAGCCAAACCAATGAGCACACCCTTGGATAGTCATTTCAAACTAAGCAAAAAACAGTCACCGAAGACAGAAGAAGAAAGTGACCATATGAGTAAGGTGCCCTATGCCTCAGCTATTGGCAGTTTGATGTATGTTATGGTGTGTACAAGGCTAGACATTGCACATGCAATGGGAGTTGTGAGCAGATTCATGAGTAGGCCAGGAAAGCAGCATTGGGAGGCAGTCAAGTGGATTCTGAGATATCTGAAGGGTTCATCAGATACATGTCTTTGCTTCACATGTGCAAGTTTGAAACTGCAGGGTTATGTAGATTCTAATTTTGCTGGTGATATTGATAGTAGAAAGAGTACTATTGGGTTTGTATTTACTTTGGGTGGTACAGCTATATCATGGGCCTTAAATTTACAAAAGATCGTTAGTTTGTCTACTATAGAAGCTGAGTATGTTGCACCAACTGAAGCTGGAAATGAGATGATTTGGCTACATGGCTTCTTAGATGAATTGGGTAAGAAGCAGGAGATGGCCACTCTACACAGTGACAGTTAGAGTGCAATTTTTCTTACCAAAAATTCAGCTTTTCATTCAAAGTCGAAGCATATATAGACAAAATACCATTTTATCTGTTACCTTGTTAAAGATAAGCTGGTAATACTTGAGAATATTTGTGGATCTAAGAACCCAACGCACATGTTGACTAAGGGTGTCACTATTGAGAAGTTGAAGTTGTGTGCAGCTTCAGTTAGTCTTCTAACTTGAGGACAGGAGGATGAGTTGTAGGGATGAAGGATTGTTTTTTGAGGATTGCGGTTGATGTAGGTGATTGAACTAGTTTCCAAGTGGGAGATTTGTTGGGTTTTGTGGAGCCTAGTTATGTTTGATTCAATTGACAACCCGACCTGACCCGAAAAATGTTACATGGTTTTTAATGGGAGATTTTCTGAAACTTAGTCCATAGAGCGGAGGCTTGGGCTGACAGGCTCAAGCCGTAGCACTTATGGACAAGCCTCTTGGGGGTTCGGGGGAAATGCCCTCGAGAAAATTTTGTGGCCCATTTGTAGCCCATTGTGAATCCTGTGCGCAGGATGTAGAAAACGTTTTTGGTGATTAGGGTTTTGTCGTTGTAGTTTTTGAAAGAGAGAAAAAAAAAAACTGTACTGCCGCACTTGTATTTTTTCCCTGATAATAGTGAAATTCCTGTAACTCCATGGACGTAGGTAAATTGCCGAACCATGTAAATACTGTCTTGTGCATGTGATTATTTTTTCTTTGGCTTGTGTTTTTCTCTATTTTTGTTTCTCACAAATTTAGAAATTAATGGTTAATTCCCTACAGTAATCACTAGTATATTTTTGTACATATTAAATAAAACCTTAACCAATTATCATTCAAAATACAGAAAAATGGCCTTGAGAGAAATCAAAAAATACAACCGTGAAGGCTTTGCCATTTAGAGCATCCACAACAGATGTGGTATTTGTGCTAAATGTTATAATATTTGGCATTTGGCACACCAAACACAAAAAACGGAGCTTTATCAGATGTGTTAAATGTGTCAAATTTTTGCAACATGCTACAGTACCCTTTCAATTTTGACACGATTTCGAACAGAAATGGTATAACAATTTAATATTTTTTTATTCTATTTTCTCTCTCCTCTCTCTTCACTTTATTCGTTTCTCTTCTCCCTCATTCTTCCTCAGACATCAAGCTTCTCCATTCTTTTCTTCTTTCAATCTTTGTTCTTCTCAATCTCGTTGTTTTTCTCTCTTCCTCTCAGACATCACCCTCAGTTTTTTCTTCTTACTCTTTTTTTCTTTCACTCTAATCTCTGCCACTGTGAGTTTTTTTTTTTTTTTTTTTTTTGAAGTGATTTGATACTCGGTTCGGCAGTGGGTGGGTTGAGATGGTGATTGGAGGATCACTCATGGTGGGTTGCGATGGTCAGATTTAGTGGTGGGTGGGTAGGTCGGCTGGTGATGGGCAAATCGGTGGTGGTGGGTTCTGTTGTGCAAAATCAGTGGTTGGAGGACCGGCCTGTGAATGGGTCTCGAAGGATGGGTCGGCGGTGGGTGAGTTGGCAGCGGTAATGGGTGGGTATGTGGGATGCGGTGGGTCGATGGGTGGCAGCGGTTGTGTTTTGATTTTTTTTTTTTTTTTTTTTCTTTTGGTGGTTGTGGCCACAACAATTTTTCTAGTTATGTTTTTTTTTATTTTTTTATAAGGTGGTGTTGGTGGATGTGGGTTTGTGCCAATGGTGGTTGTCAACGTTGTTGCAGCCAAGGTGGTTGTGCCGTTATTGTTGTTGATGATGATGATGATGATGATGATGGGGAAGTAGTTTAATATATTATTTTAATGTGTTGTAAATATTATTTTAATGTATAAAATTGAATGATAAAACATCTGATAAATGGGATGTTGTAAAATGATGTGGTAAAGTAATAAAGTAGGCTTTTGATGTGTCAAAATGGCATTTTTTATAGAACATATGCTACGGATAACAAAGTTTAATCCATATTAGTCAAAAACCTGTGTGATATACGATAAAGCTATTGAAAATAAGATTTAAAAATATCTTGGGCTTTTCTTTTTCTTCTTTCTTTTTGTTGAATACATCGTTTTTTTAAAAATGGCTCCATGGAGAATAATTGCACCAGCTTCCTTGAAGAGCGATTTGAGACATTCATTCCTAATGAATTGCCAGAATGCATCAACGGAGCTCTTATACGTGAAAGCTTCACGTATAAGAGCTTCATTGGGGAGGTAAGATTAGCACCATTTGTGACAATCCAACCAAGAGTAGAGCTTGAATGTTTTTTATTTAGTATCAAAAAAAAAAACCAAGGGTAGAGCTAGCTGCAAAGAAACTATCTTGAAATCATGTATAAAATATATGAGATGAATTGCTTACCCCAAATCTAATAACTATTCAATGAAATTGTGCTATAAAGATATCAGAATAATGTCATATCAAGTATTTAAGATAGATCATGATTGATCAACGGTAATAGAATTGGATTACTGAACATTACTTCTCTAAGTCTTGAATAAATATTTTTCCTCTTCTTGAGGTTTTTTCTTAATTTCTATCAATTGCACAAGCAAACAAACCCAAACAAATTTACAAATTATAAGGTGTATAATATTGGACTCTTTTAATCCAAATTGACTTTAGAAACCAATACTACTTAAACTAAACGCAATTAACAACATTAAAAGAGGGTTAGTTGAACTATTCTTCATTGACAACAATTATTAAAACAATAGTACTCTTTTAATCCTAATTGACTTTAGAAACCAATACAACTTAAACTAAATGCAATTAACAACATTACTGGACTAGTAAAAAGAAGAGATAGGTTTAAAACCCAAATCTATTATTCAATAATAAGAGAATTTACAGTTGAATTAACTAGAATTCACAATTAAAACATGTAATTCATGTCATGAATGTATTCTAAAGCTAACATTTACCTCTTACCGTGCAGTGAACTTGGGATAATACTTATAAAATCTTTACATACTCTTTTTGCTCTCCTTAATTATTTGCACAATTTTTTTTAAAATAAAACATTTTTATATTTACTTAAATTAGATTGACATGCAAAATTTTTTTAATCAGTAATAATAATTAAAAAGTAAAATATGTATATATATATTTCCTTTGTCTCACACAAGATTTTTTTTTATTATTTAAATAAAAGTTGTTTTTAAATATATGAAACTTTTTCAAAAGTTGAAATTCAGTTTCTTACATAACCTTTATTCATCAAAAAATTATAAAAAGTATTTTCTTTTTACATTTTCATAAAAATCATTTCATTTCAAAGATTCCAAAAATGCAAAAGTTGGAATTAATAAAATAGTTCTAGTATTATATAAAATGTCACAATTTTTATTATAATTATCTTACGTGTTAGACTATGATTGATCGTCTGTCACTTTCACATAAACTCATTACTTTTTTCCACATTTCACAGTCTGCCACATAAACAATTGTACTAAATCGGATTTTTTTCCAAAATAATCAAACCCCTCAAACTATTTTATTAGTTAGCTAAGGTTTTGAAACTGTTTTGGTATCTAACAAATCGAGTGTAGAGAACTCGATTTTGCTATGTGAAATTGCACTTGGAAATCAAGTGTCTCACATTCGAGTTCCAAGTGCAATTTCTCGGAACAAAATCGAGTTCTCTGCACTCGATTTATTAGATACCAAAACAGTTTCAAAACCATGACTAACTAATAAAATAGTTTGGCGTTTATAGTTATTTTCGGGGGAAAAAAAAACCCACTAAATCGTGTCATTTCATATAATCTTAAAATTCCGGATTAGCAAAAGAGAGAAATCCATGGAAAGATGCAACCTTGACTTCTTCAATACAGAAAAACGACAGTCTGGAAAAGTAGGAGAAACCTTTTTACCTTTTTGTTCCCTTAACATGGACCTGGTGACCAACTGTCCATATAAGCTGGATCAGATCGAACGGTAAAACTAACTAAATAATGAGCCAAAAACTCCAACCTTATCTACCAGTCAAACATCCTATATTAATAGTTACGAAAGTAAAAAAAAAAAGCTCCCCAAAGAGTTTTCGAGAAACAAAGAAAGAAAGAGAGAGTTGGAGATCATGTCGTGCTTAATTACTTGCTGTACAACTTCGACATGTGGTCTCTGCAACTGTGTGGCCTCTGGGATCACCAAGCGCTCTGCTAGACTTGCTTACTGTGGTCTCTTTGGTGGATTCTTAATCCTTTCTTGGGTTCTCCGTGAAGTTGCAGCTCCTCTCTTGGAGAAAATCCCATGTCAGTTTCAATTTTTTTTGAGCTTTGCTTTTTCTTTTTTTTTTCGTTTCTTTGTGTGAATTTGTGGAATGTGTGAACTGGGTCTGCTCTGTTTCCAACGTTTTCCAATTGGGTTTTTGTCAGTTGGGGTTGGTTGTTGTTGCTTTGCTTGGTTGATGTGTTCTTGTATATTGGGGATTAATTGTTCATTTGATGGGGGCTGTTGAATTGGAAATAGTGAATTTAATGATAAAACAAGCTTCGAACTTTGGACAACTTGCATTGATATCATGATAAATTACCAAATGTTCCAAAATTTTAAGCGGTTGGAAAATGGTGAATTTAATCATTTTAACTGAAATTCTAACAGGGACTTCCTTTTTCTAGTTCTCTTACATTTTTTTCTAAATTTCCTATCTCGGGTTTGTTTTGCTTTTAGTTATTTATTGAAGCATGCTTAATTATGTGCATAGTTGAGACTAATCTAAACTACTAGGCTGAATTCTCATTTGAGCAGCAGCCGGTTGATATTAATTTGTTTAATAAATGGCTGAAAATTTAAATATTTAGATATTCTGAATTATTTCATCCAAATAATTTGGAAATCCTGTGGAAATTTAGAGAATTTGGTTGATAAGTTAGTAAGTTGAAGAATTTTCAGGGCCTAGTAACGTTGGATGTAGATTAGGCAATATATGCATTTGGGGGCCAAAATGAATTTTCCTGATACCTGATAACACTAATGAGTTACTAGTTGAGATTTATTTTTGAATTTGAGAATTGGGTCATCAGCTTAACGGAGAAAAAATGTATTTTAAATTTGCAACTTTTGTCCTTGACATTTGTGTTAACAGGGATAAACACTTCTGAAACTCACACAAAGGAATGGTATCAAATACAAGCAGTTCTTCGTGTGAGCATGGGGAATTTCTTGTTTTTCGCAATTTTTGCTCTTATAATGATTGGTGTAAAGGACCAAAATGACAAACGTGATGCTTGGCACCATGGTGGATGGATTGTGAAGATGGTGCTCTGGATTTTACTTGTAGTCCTCATGTTTTTCCTTCCTAATGTCGTCATTTCAGTATATGGTAAGTCTTTCTTCCACAATTATGATATTAAGCTAATTGTTATCTTCTGCCGCTTTTCTTTAGCCAGGGTTAGAGGAGAATTTACCTATAAAAAAAAAAGGGTTAGAGGAGAATTGTGTAAACCTTGTTTCGAAATATATGTGTGCTTCACAAATGCCATAGGGGGGCCATTGCCAGAGGTTTTCCTGGCTGCTTTTCAAAAAATTTGGAGTGAAATATTTGAATAAGATGCAATAAATTGCTCATAGCAGCTAAATTAACATAGCAATGGCCTTCTTTTCGCTCTAGGTATTTATGACTTATGCATGGGGCTAACTCTTTATACTTCTTTTTATTCTGTGCAAAATATATAGGACATGGGTTTCCAGAAATTACCATGCCCATATTCTCCCTGGGGATCTCTCATAGTCCTTAGGCTTCAAAGTTTATTAGAATAACATTAAAGCAAGGGAAGATTGCTTTCCTCCTTGCATTGAAATAGGGCTCCACTAACATGATGTGATAAAGAAGACACATCTGTCCATCAGATGATCAATAAGAAATCTTCTCATGAGCAGATTATTCTTTTCCCTGTATTTGATGGGATTGATCAAGTATTTGACTGGCTACATTTTGTCATCATGCACTTACACATCAACTTTCTTTCTTTGATAATGATGCTGTTCCCCAAGGATGGCTGTCTTGCCTCAAATTCCCTACTTAGTCTCTAATTATTCAAAAAAATTCATTCTTTTCCTGAGATATGATGCCAAATATTATTGATCTATGCAAATTTCTGTACTTGCAGGAACTCTATCAAAATTTGGGGCAGGGTTATTTTTATTGGTTCAAGTGCTTATCTTACTAGACTTTACACACGCATGGAATGATGCATGGGTTGAGAAAGACGAGCAGAAGTGGTTAGTTCAAATTTTCAAATCTCATCATACCTTCTTTCATTGCTTTGTTTTGACTTCTAACCTCATAAATGGCATTTTTTAGGTATATTGCTTTACTTGTTATCTCAATTGGATGCTACATTATAGCATTTACATTCTCGGGAATTCTGTTCATCTGGTTCAACCCCTCTGGCCAAGACTGTGGCCTAAATGTCTTCTTCATTGTCATGACCATGATCCTGGCATTTGCATTTGCCATTATTGCTTTGCATCCTGCGGTAAGCTTAGCATTTTGTATTTTACTGGTTCATGCTCTGGGGCAGATCGTTTTTTGTTTTTTTTTTTTTTTGCCGGGGGGGGAAGAGCACAACATTCAGCAGAAATATTAGGTTGCAAAATGTGTGGAGTAGCCCTCCCCCTCCCCTCCCTTGGATGGAAAATGACACCTCCTTATATGTTTTTATTCCTTCGATGCAATTGTGTTCATCAGCCCTTTATGTTATGATGCATAATTGCATCCTGTATAGTTAATGATTTCTTTAAATCCCCTAACTATCCTAGTGCACATGAAGGAACCAACTTTGATTAATTCATTAGTCAATCAAACTATTGTCAACTATCTTTCTGTATAGTTTATATCAACTATCTCCAAACAATCTAAGGGACCAACAATGCTGTTAGTCTGAGGCAGAGGATATAAAACTAAATGCAATCCTTACAGCCTAAAGGATTTAGGCCAGCGTCTTTAAATATTGTACTCTTTTAAATAAACTTAAAAACCTAAATTCACAGTACAAAGGGCTTTTTAATATTCTGGGTTTGGCCACAGAATGGGCATGTTTTGAGGTATTAGATTGGCACCCAGTGGTTGAACTCTGTAAGCTCTGAAAGTATTTTGGGCACGTGGTCTATATGGTAGACCAATCATTTTTTATAAGTATATATAGTAGTAGACCCATCATGCAGAGATTGCATGATTATTTTTCAAAACTAACTAGCAATATTCTCTCATTAGCTGGAATTATCTTGTTAATTTTATGTGGTGCAATGTAATTCTTGTATTTACAAAATTGAAAGTTGGTATTCATGTAACAGAGGGTTGTGACCCCTTTACTGAACTTTAATAATAGAAAATGGCTTTTGACCTGGCAAGATGATTGTGACTGGAAATTTCAAACAGGTGAATGGTAGCCTCCTGCCTGCTTCTGTGATCTCTCTTTATTGTGCTTATGTGTGCTACACGGGTCTCTCCAGTGAACCTCATGACTATGTATGCAATGGTCTGAACAATACCAAGGCAGTCACCACAAGTACTCTTATTCTTGGGATGCTCACAACTGTTTTATCTGTTCTATACTCTGCTCTTCGCGCTGGATCATCAACGACATTTTTGTCACCACCATCTTCACCCAAGTCAGGTGCTCATAGCTAGATGGAATCCTTTTTAGTTATTTTACATTTTGAATATAAGCATTCTGAAAAAATATTTCTTCAGACATCTTGATGAAGTAAATGTTTTCAAAGGAAGGACTAAATACAGTAATTCTTTGTTCTACCTCATTGTAGAATAAAACCATACTGGTAAAAGTTGTTATTTTTCAGTATGTTCTAGGTACTTGGATGAGCTCTTCACACTTGGCTTCTCTGACCTTCCATAGTAGATAAGGTAGTAAAGGCCAAACCATTCTGGTATGGTATAGGATTCTGAAGGTCTGGATCCTGCTGGCTTTTTGGTCTCACCTGCAGCCACATATAATGAATGCTGGCTACATACTAAGTGCTTTCTAATATTGTTAAATCTTGTTGCAGGTGAGAAGAAACCTCTTCTAGAAGAAGAAGAGTTGGAAGAAGGAAAGGAAAAGGAAAAGAAAACGGATGCAGAAGCGCGCCCGGTTAGCTATTCCTATATGTTCTTCCATCTGATATTTGCTTTAGCTAGCATGTACTCAGCTATGCTTCTTTCTGGGTGGACCAACTCATCTGAGAGCTCAGACCTCATAGATGTTGGCTGGACATCAGTTTGGGTTCGGATCTGCACAGAGTGGGTTACTGCTGCACTGTTTGTCTGGTCTCTTGTGGCCCCTCTGATTTTCCCTGATCGTCAGTTCTATTAGGTGTCTTGTTCATGATATGTCTAGCACTCCTGGAATCTGTTATTATATGCATAATTAGGTAATGAGGTATAAATTTAATTTGTCTAAGCTCATTTTTGGGGGTGGAAAAAGAAAAGGGACAGGGAGTAATTGTTCTCTCACATTCGTTAATGTATACTCTGTACAAACAACATCCAAAATTTCATGCACAATGTCCATAAATTTTTTATTGATGTCCACATTTAAAATCTGAAATGGATGATGTATATGGATGATGTACAATAAGGAGTGTGTGAGAATCAAATGTGCAATGGGTAGAGGGGGGAGGGGTGTTAGGTCTATCAAGTGTTGTATCCTTCCGGAGTTAGGTTTGCAAATATCCCAATATGGAACAGATATTGCTATGGTATTTGTGTCTACCATTTGAATTCTATTGTCAAACTTTTTTCTTTTGGAAAGCATGATGCTTGTTCTTCATCTTTTCTTTACATTTATTTTAAGTGACATTGGTTTATTTTGTCAAAACATCGAGTTCGAAATGGGCAGTAATGGGATATTTCTAAAGATTAGTTCCTAGTAAATCAGATCATTTGATTCATTTAGATAGAAGTATTTGAAGAGAGATTTGGATTTCAGATCTAGTGTAAATGACTTGAATAACGTATAGAATTGTTTTTTTTTTTTTGTTTTTTTTAAATATTGATGAATTTAATTAATGGATTTTACCTTTATTAACGTATGGATTTGATGTGATTAGGTGTAAAGCATTATTCAAATACATGATATACAAGTATTTTTGTTATAGCAAACTTCTTCAAGTTCGAGCACATAATGTGTTGTTAAATTCTTATCAAATAATTATTCTAATAATTGTTTCTTAAAACCATGATTTTTGTCATCCAGCCATAAAATATATAAAAAAATTTGTATTAAAAAAAACCCTTAATTTTTGTGAGTTTCAATTAATTTAACTGAAAAAGTTTCTTATTCTCAATCAAGTGAAACGAATTTGAATATTTCCTACATAAAAATGGAATACATTGATATATATATTTGAAAGAATGCATTGATATATTAGCCGGGTGATTGAAATATATATATATATATATATATATATATATATATATATATATATATATATCATGGAACAAATTAGATGTCATAGATTTAAACTCTATTGAATACATGAAAATAAATGAATCCCTTTAGTTATTAAATCTTAAAAATTTAAATATAAGCATAACAAGCCTGTAAATGGGTGCGATCATACCAACACTAATGCACCGGATCCCATCAGAACTCCGCAGTTAAGCGTGTTTGGGCGAGAGTAGTACTAGGATGGGTGACCTCCTAGGAAGTCCTCGTGTTGCACCCCTTTCTTGAGTTTCTCTATGTCTAGGAAATTAGTGTTTCAACTCTAATTTCTCTTGCATAGTAGAATTGGTTGTCCCTTCATTGAAGGTGTTGTCAGTCTCCGTGGAATAACAAGTTTATTCCTCGGCTTTGTTGGGTTTTTTTTAAGGGAATTTGGGAAACACTAGAGTGCAGGATTTATGGACGACCTTGCTCAGTCCTGGAATCGGCTTACTCTTTCTGATAGAGAAGGGTCGGGTTGTTGCCTCACAGGAGAAGACACTGTCAAGGAGTACTCCATTGCAGCAAAATTCTTGACCAAAAGAGCTCTGAATGTCGATGTCATAGCAAGAACTTTCACACCGTTATGGAGAGCTCGCAATGGTTTTAAGATTCAGAATTTTGGTGATCACAAAATTCTTTTCACTTTTGATAATAAGGAAGATGTTGACAGAATTTTGAGAAGTGAACCATGGAGTTTCGATAAGCATTTGGTGGTCATGCAGCGCTATGAAGGTGAGACACCTTTAGAAGATATCAAGTTCAAACGAACCACTCTGTGGGTGCAGGTTCATGGAATTCCGACCAAGTATATGAACATTGGAGCAGCTGAGAAGATATGTGGTGTTGTGGGAGATGTGTTTAGGCAATCAAACCCTAGGTTGTTTGACGGAGGCAATTTCATTCGGGTTCAAGTTTCCATTGATGTCTCTCTTCCATTATGCAGGGGTAGACTTGTTTCCCCTAACAATCAAACTGAAGTGTGCGTTACATTCAAATATGAAAGATTGCCGAACATCTGCTATTGGTGTGGTCGTCTCACTCATGACGATAGGGACTGCGATCTATGGATTGAGAGTGAGGGAACCTTGAGAGCAGATCAAAGGGAATTCGGACCTAACCTTCGAGCACCTCCATTTGTAGCTTCAAAGAGGAATGTCATCACTGTACCAGGGTACTACGCAGCAAGGAAAAATGCAAGTTCAAAGACTACCATGGCAGGTCCAAGCTCAGGCCAGTCCTATCGACAAAGGAGTCCAACCGAGCCGGAGCACCCACAAGCTGAGACAGAGAGTAACGTAAACACTATTAATTCCCCATTAAGATGCGATGTAAATGTTGGAATAAACTCCTCTGAAGTAACGGATACAATCTCTCCAAATCCAGTTAATTCCGTGATTGATGAGGCAATCAAGTCTCCTAACTCATTTGGAAAGGTATTAAATGATATTGATGAGGAATTATGCCGAATTGGGGAAGTTGGTTCGAATGAGGTGGCACTAGGATCACATGCCAACTTAAGTGAATCAGGTGCAAGCCCACTCAACAAGTCACGTGCAAGTCAGTTTTTCCCAGTAATGCTCCCACAAAGTTGAAACAAATTACCGAAAAAAAAAAGAGAGATTGAAACATTGGAAGATCACACGGAGTTGCCTCACAAGCGTTACCAGGCTTCTCAAGATGATGATATGGTGTCTTTTGTATTGGCGGAGGCTGAGAGTCAGCCCCGCCAGCACCAATGAGTTGCATAGCATGGAACTGTCGTGGGCTTGGGAACCTATGTACAGGACGAGAGCTCGGTGAAACCATTCGGGCAAAAGATCCCTCTGTGGTGTTTTTAGCCGAGACACTTACAGATGAAGCAAGGCTAGAGTTTATTCAAAGTAGTATTGGTTTTGAACATCGATGGGTGGTTCCAAGGGTAGGCAGAGGTGGTGGTTTGGTTCTTTTTTGGAGGTCTTCAATTAATTTGATAGTAAAGGGATCGCACAAATATTATATTGATGCTGTTGTTAACAAGGGTATGGATGGTGAATGGCGATTGATTGGTTTCTATGGTGAGCCTGAGACATCAAGAAGAAGAGAAGCATGGGATCAGCTCAGGTCTCTAAACTTACGGCCTGAGGTACCTTGGTTGTGCTGTGGTGACTTCAATGAAATTACAAGACAGGATGAAAAAGTGGGAGGAGCAATTTGGTCTCATAATCAAATGCAACAATTCAGAGATGTGATCGACGAGTGTGGGTTTATGGATTTGGGATTTGTGGGGCCGAAATACACGTAGAGTAGACACTTTGAGAATGGGAATTCAATATGGGAAAGATTGGATAGATGCTTGGTTACAAATAGTTGGTTTCAAAAATTTCCGGGATCAAAGGTTCACCATTTGAGATGTGACTCATCAGACCATTGTCCAATCCTAATTATACCTTCAAGGATTGATCCACCAACAAGGTAAAAATTATTCAGATTCGAAGAGATGTGGTTGTCACATATAGGTTGTGAGGAAGTGGTTCACTCGGCATGGGGCAGCTTTGGGGAGACCGGATTGGAGAGAGATATCATGGCTAAGGTAGAAAAATGTGGAAAAGATTTGACATGGTGGAATAAAAACGTATTTGGCAATGTTAGAATGGAATTGGGGAGAGTGAGGAAAATGCTCTCTAAAGCCGAGAATGAAGCCATACTTTCAGGCAACAATTTTCGGGTTAGGCAGCTACAAAAGGAGATTGATGTACTCTTAGAGAGAGAGGCTACTATGTGGTCTCAAAGGTCAAGAATACTTTGGGCTAGGCAAGGAGATAAAAATACAAAATATTTCCACAATTGTGCTACCAGGAGATACAGGAAAAATTTAATTGAGGGGATTAGAGATGAAGATGGGATATGGAGAAGGCATCCGAAGGAGATTTCTAAAGTATTGGTAAAATACTACGAAACACTGTTTTCCTCAACCAAGCCGAGTGTGTCTACAAATGTTCTAGCATACCTACTGTGATCAATGAAGAGATGAATGCTACTCTTTGCCGAGACTTTGATGCAAGTGAAGTTAATAATGCCCTACAACAAATGGCACCCCTTAAAGCTCCCGGTCCAGATGGCATGCCACCACTCTTCTATCAGCATTTTTGGGGTACAGTAAATCATGATGTAACAGCTTCTATTTTGAACTGGTTGAATTCAGATATCTTACCCACCCTCTTAAATCATACCTTTATTACTCTCATTCCAAAAACAAATTCACCTGAGCACGCACACCAATTTCGCCCTATTAGCCTTTGCAATGTGATTTACAAAATTTATTCCAAAGTTTTAGCCAATCGCCGCCAATCACCTGAAAAAATTACTCCCCTCTATCATCACAGAGCACCAATTGGCTTTCACTAAGGACCGATTAATTTCTGATAATATACTTGTGGCTTTTGAGACCTTGCACAGTTTGCAGAATTATAAATCCTGCTCACATGGTTTTATGGCAGTTAAGTTGGATATGAGTAAGGCTTACGATCGGGTTGATTGGAATTTTTTAGAAAATCTCATGAGGAAGTTGGGTTTCAATGACAAATGGGTAAATCTTATTATGGGTTGTGTGAAAACAGTTACCTATTCCATTTTAGTGAACAGAGAACCATGTGGTATGATTCATCCCACTAGAGGAATTAGACAAGGAGACCCTCTCTCCCCTTTCCTATTCTTGCTTTGTACTGAAGGATTAAATGGGATGATAAAAAATGCTGAGATAAATGGTGATATCCATGGTTTTTCTCTATGCAGGAGAGGCCCCAAACTAACACACCTGCTTTTTGCAGATGACAGTCTTCTTTTTTGCAGGGCAACCATAGAGGAGTGTGGAAAGGTGTTGGAAATTTTGGAAGAGTATGGAAGGGCCTCGGGACAAAGAGTAAACAGAAGTAAAACAGTGCTATTCTTTAGCAAGTTCACAAATGCCGACACAAAGCATAGTATTAAATTGGCTTTGGGTGTCCCGGAAATTATGCAGTACGAAAGATATCTAGGTCTCCCCTCCTTTGTGGGAAAAGGAAAAAAGGCAAGCTTCAATTACATCAAGGAGAAGGTGTGGCAAAAACTACAAGGATGGGAAGGGAAATTGCTTTCTCAAGCAGGTAGAGAGGTGTTGTTGAAATCAGTTATCCAAGCTATCCCCACTTATTCCATGGGATGTTTCAAAATTCCTATTGATTTGTGCAATGAAATTGAAGCTCTAATTAAAAAATTTTGGTGGGGACAATGGGGTGATCGAAGAAAAATTCATTGGGTGAAGTGGGAGGAGTTGACGAAATCAAAAACAATTGGTGGAATGGGTTTTCGAGATCTTGCTTTGTTCAATGATTCTCTATTAGCAAAGCAAGCATGGCGACTTTTGAATGAAAAAACATATCTGTTTTACAAGGTTTTCAAAGCTAGATTTTTCCCAAACTCATCAATCATGGAGGCAGCTGATTCAAGATTGGGTTCCTATGCTTAGAAGAGTATTCTTAAAGGGAGGGATGTGCTTCTACGGGGTGCTAGATGGAGGGTTGGCAGTGGGGAGAATATCAATATATGGCAACATAATTGGTTACCGAAGAAACACCCACCACAACTCCCTATCTGTCCCATAGGAGCTTTTGCAAACTCAACTATGGATACCTTAATTGATCCCAACACAAGGCAATGGATCACTGAATTGGTGGATGGTTTGTTTGTGCCTGGGGATGCTGCCATGATAAAAAATATACCTCTTAGCCGAACTAGAGCAGATGATGTCTTATTCTGGCCTTACTCGAGCAATGGAGAATACAATTGCAAATCGGGGTATAGGTTCCTCAAGGAAGAATCTGAATTATCGGAGTTGTCGGAAACTTCACAGGTTCCACCTTTGCGGGACAAACAAGTCTGGAAACGCGTTTGGTCTATGTGTGTGCAACAGAAGGTGAAGAACTTCATTTGGAGAGCTTGCCGTAACGCCATGCCAACAAAGCTAGCCTTCATTTCCGAGCCAATGTGTGAACGATGCAATTCTGCTGTAGAAGATCCAATACTTGCTCTGTGGTCCTACTCTGAGCTTGATTCTGTGTGGTCTGATCAATCCTTGTGGAGCTTCCGAGGTAAGGTTGGGTTTGTAGATTTCAAGGAGTTGATTTCGTGGATGATTGCAGAAGGTAAATCTCTAGAGCTATTCACAGTCACGGCATGGATGATTTGGAATCAATGTAACCATGTTCGTCTGCACCGCCCTGCTGCTGCTCTTCATCAGGTCGCTGCTCTTGCCAGCACCAGTTTGACTGAATTCCAGACAAGATAGTCAGCTCCCAGGACGGTTAGACAGTTTGAATGAGGAAGAACAACTCGATGGATGCCTCCACCAGCTGACATAGCCAAGATAAACTTCGATGGTGCAGTTTTCATTAACGATAACTGTTCCGAAATTGGAGTGGTGATCAGAAATGGCAATGGCTCGGTGTTAGCATCATGCACAAAGAAACTAAATCAAGCTTATAGTGGAGAACACATAGAGGCATTGGTTGCTGCAAATGCTTTATCCTTTGCAAGTGAGATTGGTTTTAGGCGAGCTGTCCTGGAAGGAGACTCTTTGGCCGTGATAAATGCTTTAAGAGAAAGGGTAAGCCTTTTAACACCAACGGGTTTACTGATAGAGGATGTGAAAGTTTTATCTCAACGTTTTGATCAATTGCTATACTCTCATACAAAGAGAGATGGTAATCAGGTGGCTCACAGTCTGTCTAAATATGCTATACGCATTCCAGATTTTTTTGTGTGGATGGAAGATGTCCCACCACAGTTACATTCTGTTTTACAAGCCGATTTAGAAGGCTATTCTTAATAAAGTTTCAAGTTTTTCCCTCTCAAAAAAAAAAAAAAAAAAAAAAAAAAAGCTTGTAAATGAACCAAGTAGTTCATAAACAGCTTGAACTTGGCTCATAAAAAGCTATATTTGTTTGTTTATAAACAAGCCAGGCTTGAGCCTTAGTTTTATGTTTGCTTAATAAACAAGCCAAGATTAGGCAAAAAAAAAGTTGTTCATGAATAGACTCATAAACATTAAAACTTGATATAAAACAAGCTGAGCTTAGACTAGTTTATATGCTTTGTAATAAGCTTGACAATTAAACCAATATCTTACTATGACTTAGAGTAATTGGGAGTAGGGACCAAACCAAATAAACTTACTAATAAGTTTGATATGAGCTTGATAATATATTTGTATTGGATCTCAAGCTCAAAATTTTGATATTGAGCTCGAGCTTGACTTGAGCTTAAGCTTTTAGAATTTTTAACAAGCTTGAGCTCAAACATCATTTATAGACTTTGTTCAAGCCCGAGCCAATCTTGGAAATTTACTTTCTTTGTTAAGCCAAGCTTGAAACACTTAAGGCCCATTTGGTAGAGAAGTTTGAGTAATGTTGTTTGGGTGTTTGTAATATACGTGTGAGTGAAAAAGTGTGTTAAAATGTGTGTAAGGTTGTTTAAAATGTGAAAATGTGAGTTTAAGTTTGCCTACCATAGTACTCGAAAAAACTTAACTCGTTTACAACCATAAGCATAAGATGTTGGTGGAATTAGGGCTATTAAGACATAATCGAAAATTGCCAAATTAGCATAACCAACTTGCCTGCTGCCAAGTCCAAAGCTCCACTAGTCAACAGCAGGTCTCCACCTTTATGAATCGATGTCGACAAGTTGAGTGGCAGATTTCCTTCTCCAAAACCTGAGCCACCTAACCCAACCAACGAGATAAATTTTGACTAGATCTAACCATATCCACCAAAATCATGACCAAATATAGCAAGATTTAGCTAGATCCATAGGATCCAACCAATTCTAATGACTCTCCACCACCACATCTCTTCACAAGATTCAACTGAACCAATTGGTATCCCACTCGAGCCCAGTTTGACTCGATTAGTTGATGTTGGTGGTTGGCAACGAGTCTTTCCATTTGCCACCTGATGTGAACAAGACGGGTCCAGGTTGAATCTAAAACTAACCAAACCCATTCCGACCTATAGAAACCCGTAAATGGAATGATTGAATAACTTTTCATAAGTTTTACCCTTAGGATGGTTTGAATTGTTAGGGTCTGTTTGGATAGAACTTATTTTGCTGAAACTAAAAACTGAAAACTGAAAACACTGTAGCAAAATAATTTTTAAATGTGTGAATAGTGCCGTGGGACCCATTTTTAATGAAAAAGTTATTGAAAAGTGGAATTTGTGGGTCTGTGAACAGTACACGGGTGCACTGTTCATCGTGGAAAAGTCAACAAATGCGAGCTAAAAGAAAAGGGAAAACACTGAAGAAGTAAAACGTGGACGTGATAAGTGCACTGTTCACCGTGAAAAAGTCAACAAATGCAAGCCAAAAAAGGGGGGGGGGGGGGGGGAACACTGAAGAAGCAAAATGTGGACATGATAAGTTGGATCCAAACACATACTTAGTTTCACTTTTGGAAGGAGGAGGGATATCATAGACTTATGAAGTTATTGATTTTTTTTTTTTTTTTAAATCTAATTTAAAAGTCCAGTGGCTTCAAAAGATCAAAAGTTTCCATCTTTATTCTGTTTATAAACTTTACATCGTGAAAAGTTTATTAAAATTGGTATTATTAGCCAACTGATTTGATATGTCTCTTGCAAAATTAATCATTGTGCATAATAATGACCAAGTCATTGGATTCAATGGGCCAAATGCATTCTGTTATATTGATTTCCCGGCAATTCAGTGGGCCTAATGAGTTTTTTATTATTATCAAAGATTTTTTTTTTTTTTTTTTTTTTTTTGATAAAAGAGCCTAATGAGTTGAAAGAAAGTAATTTGACAATCCACATTTCGCAACACGCAGATAAATTTGAGCCACCTTTATCTAATGGTGTCTAAATAATAGTATAGTCAAGAAATGAGCTTCTTTTTTTTTTTCTTTTTTTTTTTTTTTGATAAAAGGGTTATGAGTTGAAAGAAAGTAACTTGTCAATTGACATTTTGAAACACGCAGATAAATCTGAGTCACCTTTATCTAAAAGTATTAAAGAAATAAGTGGAGAGAGAAAAGTTGAGAATCTTGTAGCTTGAGATTCAAATCCTTCTTCCCTTGTCAATTGTCATAACTACTATTGAATCTAGAAAAAAATATGAAGAGGCAGAAAAACATGTAACGTGTAAGGTACAATGTCTAAATACATTTCTCAATTAAATTCAAACATCTAGTTATTATATACTAAAATTCAAAGTACTGTGTTTAAGTTGTGCATAGGGAAATATGATTTATACATGAACTTGACTTGCATTTTTACTTTATTGTTTCTATTTTTGTGTTAAGTGTAATAAGCTTAGAAAGGAATGTTTAAAGATCTATCTTGATTCAGTGTATCAGTATACAATATAAGATATAGATTTTCGGTCCTTTACCCTTTTCATCATCATCATCATCATCATCATCATTATTTCGTACCCTTTTCTTTTATTTAGTAGTTGGATATTGAAAATATGAGATTTTTTAAATTTATTTTTGAGTTGAATAGTAAAATCTTATATTTTTAAGGATTACGATTAATGTATACAATAACTATTCATTGTAGATAAATTTTTATAAAAAATTAAAAAAATTGACAAAATAAGTTTATCACTTTTCCATTTTTCTATCAAAAAGTGATGTGCACTAAATATCGGACACAATCCTATTTGGTTTGCCATAGATGTACTTCTATTGGGAGTCAATATCGTGAATCACTACGTAACGTGGTGTTGATACAAAAGTTCAATGTCTTATCCATTGAGAGTCGTGCATTTCACGCTTTTGTTGTCCATGCCATGGATTGGGTTCATTGAATTGTCTTCTTTAGCTTCTTTTGTTTACCAATTTAATGAATTTATAGCTTTTTTATGGATTTGTTTGGATACTGCTTATTGCTAAAAATTAAAAATTGAAAACTAAAAACACCATAACAAAATAATTTTTAAATGCATGAATAGAATCGTAGAACTCAGTTTAAAAAAAAAAAAGTTGTTTAATATGGTACTTGTGGATCCCGTAAACAGTACATGAGATTCATAGAAAAAACACTTCTGCTGGGAAACACGCTTCCCAAGTGGAGGCTAAATATCACTTTTCTTTAAGTAAAATTATCTATTTTATATTTCTTGCAGTGTAATTTTTTCATTAAAGAAATATATTTTGATTTCAGCTTATATTTTTAAATAAAACTAGAAAGATGAGTTAGTCTTCTTTCTTCCCCCCCCCCCCCCCCCCCAAAAGTTTTTATAGAGAGAAAATAGAAAGAAACATAAGAGACACAGAAAAAGTTCTAGAGCTCTCATTATCTCTCTCCTACTCTTTTTGCCCCTCTTTCTCTCTCTATTTAATTGAAATCTCCAGCCAAACAAACCCTTTTGACTTAACAAAAAAACACAACTTGACCAAAAGAAACTATTATAGATAAGCTTCTTCGCTCTTATTATGTGGTTAGTAGATAACATAACAAATAACCTAAGCCAAACCAAGCTTAAATCTCATTTTTCAAAAGAGATTCATTCAAGATGTGTTAAGATTAAGATTGGTTAACCTAAGTCAAATAATATGCTTTTCTCTTTTGTGTAATTGAGTTAATGAAGTGGGTGAATAACTACACCCTTTACCATGTCCTAAGATATAAGATGCTTTTCTCTTTTGTGAATGAAGTTTAGTGAATAAGTAACTTCACCTTTGGCAATTAGCATAACCTAACAAGATAGCAGCAGCATAATTGACTTTACAAAACAAGCAAACAAGGCACAAGCCGTACCTACCATAAAAACCAATTTTCATAGTACAAACATCAAATTAAAACTATCATTATCCGTAATGTAATGATTTGTAATCTTGTCCCAAAAATCCAATAAAAGGTTCGCATAAATTGAACACGAATATATATATATATATATATATATATATATATTAACACAAATATGAATAAGGATAACATTCAAACAAAAAGAAAAGAGATAACACTCTCTTTTTTCCTCCGGTTGTAATAATAATTAATCCCAAAATTCCATTCAAATCTACCTCATTGTCATTTTTTCTTATTTATTATTATTATTTTTTAGGCTGACTAATAGATTGTCTAGATTGAATAATTTTTAAGTATTCTCAGAGTATGAAGAATAATGCTCCCTCCTCTTACATTTATGATGGAGTCCATTCATTAAATTCATGGTGGGGTCCACCATGAATGTAAGAAGAGAGAGCACAATTTCTCTATATTTCGAGAATACCTAAGAATTTCCTGTCCAGATTATCTTCTAACATATCTTATCAATTATTACAAAATCTTTTATTTTATGCAATTTTACTTTCTTTCTTTTTTGTTGTTGTTAAAATAGTTAGAAATTTATTAATAATATATTGTTAATTCTACACATCAAAACTCCTCCCCCATAAAAAGCTTAATAAATGAAAAAAAATATTGGTATAAAATAATATGGTGAATTGCATTTTAAATCTCATACTATTTTATTGATGGTTTTCTAGTCTAATCCTACGGTTTTAGAAATTTCGAATTAAATTATATACTTTAAAAAATATTTCAATTCAAATTACAAAATCATTATTCACCAAAGACGTAAACTTTCATGATTTATATTGAAATCTAGTTCTTTTAAAAACGCAACAAAATTTCACAATATTTTTTACAACAAGTGAGGCGTTAGATAGACCATTATATATCGAAATAAATAAAATAATATCATATCAAGAGACCCACCATTATTTTGTTTTTTTCTTAGGAAAAGAATTATTTATTAAAGAAAAAGAAAAATAGAAGCCACAAAAAAGCATGCTACTTGCCTCAACCTTGAACCTTGATAATAGACTCTATATCAAAAAAACTGACCATAATTTAAAACAAATGTTTTCTTATTGAAATAACATTCACACGCAAGTGATTTTATAGGAATGTTTTTTTTAAAGATTTTTTAAAAATTAAATTCACACTCAAGTGTTGAAATAATGGCATCTAGAGAAATTTTCTTTCTCAAAAATATAGTATATTCATATTGAATACGACATTATTAATTCTAAAAATATTGTATAATTAATTAATTAATTAATTACTCGTGTTCTTACATAAAACACCTCCCCCACTCCCTCCCAAGGGCGCGTGCTTCCTCCTCACCACCACCCCCACCTCCCTCTAATCCTACGCACCCCCACCTCGCTAACCTACGCACCCCCATTTCCCTCCTCCCCCATTCCCCCCTCTCCACCTCCACAAACTCTTTCCCTTCAAACCAATACATACATACATACACACATTCCCTCCCTCCCAATCCCCATTTCCCTCCCCTCTCTAACATGCGCCACTTCCTGCTCCCCACCACCGCCGCCACCACCTCAACCACCACTATGCCCTCCTCCTCCTCCCTCAAACCCCCAAAATCCCCAAACCCTAACAACAACCACAACCACCAACACTGCTCTTCTCATCCCCACACCCATTCTCTCCTCTGCAAACACTCTCCCTCCGCCACGCTCGACCTCCTGATCCTCATCCTCGTCCTCTTCTCCGGCTCCTTCCTCCTCTCCTCCTACTTCTCCTACCTCTTCAACTCCCTCTCTCTCCTCCTCTCCCACCTCTCCCTCTCCCTCTCCTTCTCCTTCTCTCTCCCTCTCTCCCTCCCTTACTTCCTCTCCTTCCTCTTCTTCTTTGCCCTCTCCGCCACCCTCGCCGACTTCTGCTGCGGCGCCAGATCTCGCCGATGCAGCAACCCGTCCTGCAAGGGACTCAAAAAGGCCTTGGAGTTTGATCTCCAGTTGCAGACTGAGGACTCTCTCAAATCCAAATCTTCCAAAGATTTCATCGATCGCTTGCCTTGGAAAGGCGGCACCGAGGCTAATCCCGACTACGAGTGCCTCCGATCCGAGCTCAGAAAAATGGCTCCCCCTAATGGCCGCGCCGTTTTGCTCTTCCGTGCTCGGTGTGGCTGTCCCGTCGCCAAGCTCGAGGGATGGGGACCCAAGCGTGGGCGGCGCAATAAGAAGTGAGTCTCTTTAGTCGATTTTGATTCAATTTGAAAATTTGAATTCATTTGCAATTTGGATTCTTCGTTAATTAGGGTTTTTTTTATGTGTTCAATTTGTGAATTGATCTAGAACTTAACTACATCCTTGTGTAACTTGTATTAAGCTTGATCTGTTGTTTTTCGCGTAGTTGAATTAGCAATTCCTATAGCCTATTGTGATTAAATTCAGTTTATCGAAGAGAATTCGAACTTTTTAAAGTTTAAGCAGTGTACTGTTTGGAAAAAGGAGGAACATTTTGTGGCAAAATGCACTCCTATAGACTGGAAAACACAATTATTAAAGAAAATTTTGTGTGTTCTATGAAATATTTCGCGTCATGGATATGGCATTTTCTATTCAAAGTAGAGTGCAATAAGGATTTGTTTGTATTTGGGAAATCGATAGAAATTTGAGTAGAAATGTTTTCAGTTAGACAAATGCTCAAGGTAATGAGCTAATAATTTCTGCTTATGGTCTAATTTTTACCAGGTTTGTGTGTATACCTGTTGTTTTTAACATTTAATTGTTTTTAACATTTGTTTGTGTGGTTTATTAGTATTGAATCTATAGATGAAAGTGTATTGCTTAAGTATTTTATGGACAAAAATTGAATTAAATTCTTATGATGTGAGAGGTTTCTTATACCCGATTTTTTGCTGTTAGGCCTTTGTTGTTACCCGTGGTGCCTACCTCCACTTCTGTAAAAAGAAAGAAAAGAGGATAAAAAAGTGAAGTTCATCATTGTTGATGGTGATCTCCCAAATTATGAGGATATGGGTCAGTAATTTGGCATTTTGGGTAATCGTAAAAATTATTGTAGCAATATTTGATGAACTTGGTGTGAGTTGAGTTTTATGAGTTATCCACTTTTCATGCTTATTCCACTGTGTGCTTTCTCAAGTTCATGGATACCTTCGTTATGTGCAGCTCTTACCCTCATTAAATACAAAGGAACAACGTTCCTAACCTCCCCATTGCTTCTCTTATTAAAACATCCCTTTTAAAAATATAAAAATTCCAACACAGGAGAAGGCATTAGCCGGGAAAAAAAAAAAAGCTGAAAATCAAGGACCACAATTACTGAGCCACCTTACAATGGAGGAAAAGATGGGGACCACACTCTATCCATGAATTTTGCACATTAAACACCACTCCATAATGATTAATCTCGCTTCCTAAGGTTATCTGTAGTAAAAAAAAGTCTTACCTAATCACACACTTCATGTGAAAAAAGCCACCCTTGATGGTACATGGCCTTTCCAAAGAAAAAAAATTCCCACCTCCTCTCAATGTCTCATAATAACCATCTACTTTGAAGCATTGAGTCTTTAAACGGATCCATTTCAAATTATCTGCTTCTTTGCAACGTATCTTTGTAGCATGTGTCATCCAGTAGTTATATTCTGATACTTTGAATGACATGTGAATATGTGCTTAAGTCAAAGCAATGGTATTCCAAGGCATAAATACTTTGCAGGTTGTTCTTTCAATAAATGGCACTTCTTTGTCTAAGTGCCATCTCTTGGACATTGGTCTTGTGGCATTTTTTGTCGAAGTCAATATTTGCTTCAATTCCTGATGTGTCTTCTCTGTTGTGATACCTTTAGTCTTTTAGTCTTTTTTGAGCTCATGTATCACCACTACTTAGGAACTTATGTTATTTTTTTCTTTCTTGGTTCTCCCTTGATTTGCTTTGAAGCTTTAACTTTTTATCTTTTTTTTTGGGTTATAGGTTTATGGGAAAAACCTGCATGCATCTTGCAAATGTTTTTAAATCTCTAAGAGTGGTTGTTTATAGCTGTAGGAATTAGTAGCTTCATCATTCTGATACTTCTGCATTATTTTGTAGCTATGAAAAACACAGGTGGATTTTTTTTTTTTTAACTGGTAAGTTGCACACATGTTATATGGGTCTTGAACCTGTCACCCACCACCTTGCTCTTACACAGGGAGGAGTGAGGGGGTGCCATTTTTGTGAACAGAATGCTATAAGATATACAGCTAGAGATATGTGAAATTAGATAATTTGTGTATTCTCTAATGTTAAATTTACTTTCCATGACTTCCTCCTTACTAACTTAAATTTACTGAAATTGCATGAAGGCCTTTGAAATTGTTTTAGTAACTGATTGTCATTGTTAGTTTATATCAAATTCACCTTTAAGCCTTATGAAAACTTTGTCTTTTTCTATGGTGCAATAGTAAATGCTTAATTTTCTTGGTGGCCTTGTTGTGCTGCTGTACCTTTGGATTCATTTTGTTATTACAGACCCAATACACAATTGTGCTTGCTATTCTTCTTTGATACAATTTTTATAACATTAATATCTTGTCTAAGTAATGGACAACGCAACTCTCAATAGCTTGTAATTTTATTGTTATGTCAGATACATATATAAAACTGTCCAACATGCTTTATTTCTTTTATGCAATATGATTTTACAGCATATACTTATGCACTTGATACTTATAAAAAAATAAAAAAGGTATATGCTGATAGGGACTCAAATCTTGTCCTTCGCATTACTTGGATTTCAATTAAAGGGGCCAATGGAGAATGCTTTAATGTAATGTTCAAATTTGCTGTTCAACTTGGTCAAATTATAGATGGAGCTGGTTCTTGTCAAAAACTTTAGATTGTTTGGAATTTGCAACCATAATGTATCCCAGTGCTTAGCCACTATGTTAATAGTGTGCACATGCCTCATAGGTGTTGGATATGCAGATTGTAGAGAATTTGCTGTCCTTGGTGGTAATTTCATATCCTAGCACTCTGATCATGTGATCAAAAGTGCGTGTAAATGTCTTTAGGCTTTGATTTTGTCGTCAAAAGAGTAGGCTATGCTCATCTTTATGGCTCAGCCACATTATAAAGGCAATGTGATATATAGGCAGAAGGAAAAGCTAATAACTTATGAGAAGCTTTGCTCCAAATTTTTTATTGTCCCCACATTCAGGATGGATGTAGTTTCTCAAAGCCTCAATTATGGCCCTCACACATGGTTTAATCTTATTTTTTATCCTGAAAAGATCCTGCGATTACCCTGTTGACTGGATTAAGTGGTTTGATTGTGTCTGTTTAGCTTTGCTCTTGGTTCTAACCCATGTTTTTTACTTTTTAAATTAGATTGTCTGTTTTCTCAAGAAAAAAGAAAAAGAAAAAAAGTCTGGCCTGTTTTCAGTTAACTGAAAGAAACTAGTGCCCTTCCCCACCCCTTCCTCATTTCTAGGGTTGTGCATTCAATATGCCATTTGATGATTTAGGTTGGTCAGTCTGGGTTGGCAGTTGGCAAAATTTTCATTCTGATCATAACCCAATCTAACCCACGCTAAGAATAGTTCAGGAAAACTGGTGTTTTAATTTTTTTAGTATTTATTTCGGATTTTGATACTCAGTTTATATATGTTACGAACCTGATATGGCCTGATCCAACCCAACGTTTCAGGTTGGTTTCTCGTTGGTTTACGGGTTGGGTCATGTATATATTTGAAGCTTGGGTTCACATTGGCAAAAGTTTCAACCCAAATGACCTGACTCAAATACCAGTTGGGTTGGGTAGAAAGCATTCCAAATCCAATGTGATCCAAACCATGAACACCCGATCTTCATTATGAATTTATGTAAGATCGTTGCCATTATTTTTAAGATTAAAATATAAATTGCTTTTGGTTAGCATTCAGTTGATTAATAAAAATGGATGATGCCCTTTGCCATTCCCTTCCTCACTTTGTAAGTTCAATTTTAATATAGAACTCTGACTGCTAAATATTTGTGCCATATTGCTGGGATTTGCTTTCATTTTGGTTGTTAATTAGTTGTTCTCTACACTAGTGGTCTTTGGTACAAGGTCTGGAGGTCATGGGTTTGCTTGAGTCACAGTTGCCTATCAAGAGGAATCAATTAGTTCCCTGGAAAATTACTCATTTATTAGTGATATTTTCTGTTCAGGACAACTTTTGCTTTTTAATATTATGAGTCATTTTTTGCTTACAACAAAGCTGAGATGGAATTCAAACTTGACTTCTTTTTGTAGAAGAGTCGGAAAATACCATTAAGTTGCTGGACTCTTGGATTATATTATGTTAGTCAAATTAAACCCTGAAGATGGACTGGATTAGACAACTGGGCAGGCTATAATGATTTGTGAATATTCTGTTGGCATAAAACTTGGTTCCCCTTGATTGTTCCCTTCCCTGTACCATAATTTATTGACCATTTTGTGATATATGTTACAATTATATGCTACTGTGACTTGTGGGACAAATATTTTAATTAGTGACTTGAATATGAAATTTTTCATTTTGTTATATGATATAATGTTTTTTTTTTTTTTTTGTTGGTCTTGCAGAGCTCTGGCCAATGTGGCAGTTAATGGGGGAGGAGATCATCGCTGATTGTTTCTGATGCATCATCAGGGCCTACTTATATATTTATCTTTCTTCTCCTGTCACCTCTCAGACTTTCTATGATCTTTCTCAAAGATTAATCTCATTATTAAAACAATTTTTTCAATCCTATAATCTGATAGTACTTCTATATGTCTGAACTGAAACAACCTTCCCTGTATCTGCATTACCTTGGATATTACACTCATTTAAGGGAGGATACACAAAATCTAATGCCAATAAACATATGACATGCTAAATGGATATTTGTCTCAGCTTTAAATAAATTACTGTAGTTTTTCCTGTACTTAGTTGTTAAATCAATACGGCTTCAAGTTTCAAACAATTGGCTGCCTTTTGTATATGAATGTTCAATAACAGATTGGCCTGATTGCGAAGATGATTTTGCATTCCTGGTCTGTAAAAATGTTAAAGAGCAATCAATAATTTCAGAAATACAAGCTTAAATATGTTTACATTGTGTAATTGAGTGAGTCTAGAAGAGGGTGAATTCACCAAAGTCAACAAGATTTTGATTTCTGGGAAAGGTGAGGCCTTAACCTAATGGAACTAAAGAGCTGGGAGAAAAGAGAGCGAGAGAGAGATATCATTGTTCCAACCTGAGAAGCATTCAGCATCCTCAGCAAAATCGCCGTGTAGGTCTTCTTGGCAACCCCCGAAATGTCACAGAAAATAGGAAAGTTCAAATCCGCCAGAGGAGAGTTACAAATAAGGAGGTGGAGATGATTCATGCCATAATTCAAGAAATAATTGAATCAACCAAAAAAAAAAAAAAAAAAGTCTATGAGTTGCTATATGACGAATTTACCTTCTTCTCTCAAAGTTTTTGTCAAGATCGGAATGGAATGAGGAGTAAGGACGCAGATCCTAACCTTATTCTTTATTCCTCTCCTACATAAATCCTCTCTTTTGTTTATTATAGAAGAAAATAGATTTCGTCCCAAGCTTTTTATTTAAAATCTAGAGACTTCTCCGTTCAAACAAAATGGTAATTCAAAACAGAGTTTGTAAATATTGTGATGCTTGACACTAGGGGATGGCAACAATTTTGCCTCACTCAACCCATCCTATTATGTTCTATCTCGCGTAGATTTTTTATGTCTAAAGAGGGGATAGGATAGGGACAAGTTTTGCTTACCTTACCTTATCTTCTAAACATACTAGTCTATTTTTCTCTCTCTAATTCATTGTCGCCTATTCTTTTTCTCTTTTATCTTTATCTCATAAGTGACAGAGCCACCTAATTAGGGATGGCAAAATGCCTTCATCCCGTGTCCCGCTCCTATCATGAAGAAGGGATGGAACAAGAACAAGACATTATGATCTAATTCCCTTGATCCATTGCTATTCCTACTCATGATTTTATTTTTATTTTTTTGCACATAAACAATTTAATTTGTAAATTAAAAAAAGTGATTGCCAATTGCTAAGACTCATTGATGCAATTTGAAGTTTGAATACATCTCCTAAACTTACGGCTCTCTCTCTCTCTCTCATCGCCAATTCTTTTTCTCTTTTATCTTTATCTCATAAGTGATAGAGCCACCTAATTAAGGGTGGCAAAATGCCTCCATCCCGTGTCCCGCTCTTGTTATGAAGAAGAGATGGAGCAGGGATAAGACATCCATAATCTGACTCCCTTGATTCAATTGCTATCTCTACTCATGATTTTATATTTTTTGCATATAAACAATTTAATTTGTAAACTAAAAAAAGTGATTGCAATTGCCAAGACTCAAATTGATGCAATTTGAAGTTTAAATACATCTCCTAAACGTACGGGTCTCTCTCTCTCTCTCTCTCTCTCTCATTGTCGCCTATTCTTTTTCTCTTTTAATTTTCTCATAAGTGACAAAGCCACCTAAATAGGATGACAAAATGCCTCCATCTTGTGTTCCATTTCTGTTATGAAGAAGGGATGAAACAGAGACAAGACATCCATGATCTGACTCTCTTAATTTATTGCTATCCTTACTCATGATTTTATATATATATATATATATATATATATATATATATATATATATATATATATATATATTTTGCATGTAAACAATTTGATTTGTAAATTAAGAAAAGTGATTGCCAATTGCCAAGACTCACATTGACGCAATTTGAAGTTTGAATTGCGAGTTAGTATGCACTTGATTATATACATATTGGATTACTCCATACATTTTTACTATTTTGTTATAAAATACAAAACAATGTAACTATGTGATGGGCAGAAGCAGGAGTCGTTACCACATCATTTTGTGTAGTGTGTTTGAGCTACCTTTTTTTTTCTTTGAGAATGAAGTGTTTGAGCTACCTTATTTTGAAGTTTATTTGATCAAACACAATTTCTTAGTGTATAATTATTACTCCGTATTATTTTTAATACGACTCTACCTTTACCCAAATTATTTTTTAAGCAAAATTAACCACTCAAAATTAGTAGCATTTTCGTACCATGTCGACACTCACAGTCACAGTGAGGTTTCACAAGAATTATTCAAAATAATTTAAAAAAAATAAAAAAAATCTTAAACTTAAAAAACACAAATGAAAGTATAAAAGGGATGATCAAATATTTCCCTCCAAAATTTGTATTCCTTTTTGAAAACTCATTTTGCTTGCAAATGGTCTCATGATCATTTCTCTGAGACCCAAATCACTCCCTTTTCCATTTCCAATCGCAATTCTCAAATGGGTCTCCACCATTTCCTCCAAACCTCCTCATCAGCTTTCTCAACATTCAGACCCACAACACCATCTTCGTCTCTTCTTCAATACCACAACCAAAACCAATCACAACAGCTCGAATTACGAGCTCTCCTTCGTTTCCGTACTCAAATCTTGCTCATCCCTTTTGGCCATTTCTCAAGGCCAACAAATACATTGCTTGGCCTTGAAATCTGGGCTTCATTCCAACACTTTTATCATAAACAGTTTGATTAATATGTATGCGAAATGTGGGTTTATCAGTAATGCTCAGTTGCTGTTTGATTCTTGTCCTAAGTTGGATCCTGTGTCTTGTAATATTATGGTTGCTGGGTATGTGAGAATCGGGCAATTGGATAATGCTCGCCAATTGTTTGATATAATGCCCAGTAAAGGTTTTGTCTCATACACGACTATGATAATGGGTTTGGCCCAAAATGATTGTTGGTATGAGGCAGTTGAGGTTTTTAAGGATATGAGGTTTGCTGGAGTGATCCCGAATGAGGTTACACTGGCAAGTGTCATGTCGGCTTGTGCACGTTTAGGTGGGATTTGGAATTGCCGGATGCTTCACGGGTTGGTGATTAAGCTGCAACTTGAGGGATTGGTTCTTATTTCAACGAATTTGTTGCACATGTATTGTCTTTGTTTGAGAGTATTGGAGGCGAGAAGGTTGTTTGAGGAGATGCCTGAGAGGAATATAGTCTCGTGGAATGTAATGTTAAATGGGTATTCAAAAGCAGGGCTTGTTGATATGGCTAGAGAGTTGTTTGAGAGGAATCCTTCAAAAGATGTGGTTTCGTGGGGTACAATGATCAATTGCTACGTGCAAGTAGAATGGTTAGCAGAAGCTTTTACAATGTATCGTGCAATGTTATGTACTGGAGTGGGACCCAATGATATTATAATTGTTGATTTGTTTTCAGCATGTGGCCAATCAATGGCATTGGATGAGGGTCAGCAGTTTCATGGTATAACTGTAAAGACAGGTTTTGACTGTTATGATTTTATACAGGCAACAATCATTCATTTTTATGCCGCTTGTGGCAGAATGACACTAGCTCGTTTGCAATTTGAAGTGGGAATCAAGGGTCATATTGCATCTTGGAATGCCCTCATTGCAGGATTTGTAAGAAATGAGATGATTGATGAGGCAAGGCAGATATTCAATGAGATGTCAGAAAGAGATGTTTTATCATGGAGTGCCATGATTTCTGGTTATACACAGAGTGAGCAACCTAATATGGCTCTAGAACTCTTCCATGGGATGATAGCTTGTGGCATCCAACCGAATGAAATTACTATGGTGAGTGTTTTCTCCGCAATTGCGACTTTAGGGACATTGAAAGAAGGAAGATGGGCCCATGAATATGTGTGTAATAACTCCATCCCTCTTAATGACAATTTAAGTGCAGCTATCATTGACATGTATGCCAAATGTGGGAACATCAATACTGCCTTGAGAGTGTTCTATCAAATCCGAGAAAATGCCTCTACTGTCTCCCCATGGAACGCAATTATATGCGGGTTGGCAATGCATGGACATGCCAATTTGTCTCTTGAAATATTTTCCGACTTGCAAAGCCGTCATATCAAGCTTACTTCAATCACATTCATTGGAGTCCTAAGTGCATGTTGCCATGCTGGATTGGTGGAGCTAGGGAAGAGATATTTAAAGATAATGAAGAATGAGTATAACATAGAACCAAACATCAAGCATTATGGTTGTATGATTGATCTCCTGGGCAGAGCTGGGCAGTTAGAAGAAGCTGAAGATTTAATAAGAGGCATGCCTATGAAGGCAGATATTGTGATATGGGGCACATTATTGGCAGCTTGTAGAACTCATGGGAATGTGGACATAGGAGAGAGGGCTGCAGAGAGTTTGGCAAGGTTGGAACCATCTCACGGGGCTGGTAGAGTTCTTCTATCCAACATATATGCAGATGCTGGTAGGTGGGAGGATGCATTTTCGGTAAGGAGAGCAATGCAAATTCAGAGAATGAAGAAATCACCAGGGTGCAGTGGTGTTGTATGACAACATGATGGGGTTTGAATACAGTTTGGTCAAATAGAAAATGACATGGGAGTAAAGTGGCAGTTACAAACATGGTGGCATGAGGAGTATCCAAATAAGCTTATAGCCCAATCCAATCAGTTTCTTAAGCCCAACCATGTTGATTTTCAAGCCCAGCAAATAAAGCCATTATTTGCCCAACAATTCAGAAGATATTTGAAGCCATTTTCTCCAAGAAGTCAAAGAATATTTAATATTGGTTTCCTAACATTCAACCATTAGGTTTTGTTCCTCTTGACACCAAAGTGTCCCAAGTTCCAACCGGAGTGTCCCAAGATCCAACATAGCCAATTTGATGACAATCTGGCCCACAAAGCTTTTCTTGAAGATTAGAATAACAGCCCATTATTTTAAAACGTTTTTTTATTATTAATTAAGTCAATTTGTCTTTATTTAGTGTCTCCTAGGATGAATTAGACTTGATGTTTTATTTCTCCTAGGTCAACAGGTAATTTATTATGTTTCTAAGTTCCTAAGAATCATATCTAACTTTGGTCAAATTAAGTGAATGTATTTATTATTATTTTCGTTTTCCTATGCTTGGGGGCTATTTCAAACTCTATTTAAGCCTTTGGCTGAATCAAATAAAAATAAGAGTGTATTTTCAAAATTAAAAAACCTTGTGTTTTTCAAAATATGGATTTCTTCTAAATTATCTCTTATCCCTTGGGTGGATTCCTTTGGGTGGCGAGTATTGGTTCTTGTATCTCTTGGGTGGTGCTAATTTGTATCCCATAGAGTGGTGAGCCAAAATAGTTATGTATCCTCTATTAAATTCCTTTGGGTGGTGTTATCTGTATCCTTTTGAGTATACTTTGGTAGTGAGCTTATCTATCCTTAAACCTTAAATTATTGAGTGTTTTCTTATTCCATCAAAACTAGTAAATATAAAATATATTCATCCGGCCTATTTCCATTTATCATATATTCATCTGGCCTATTTCCATCTATCCTTTACAAATCCGGTATTAGAAAATAAAGACCGCTGTGCAAATAAACTGAAAAAGAGTTTCCAAGTATGTTTGAAAATTTTATAACTTGTTATAAATGTTAAGAAATCCATTTTGAGATTTGTATTAAATTCCCCCTCAAAAAAGAAAAAGAAAAAGAGATTTGTATTAAATTCCTTTATTTTTGGCGTGCACAATTGTTATCTGCTTTTCCTCTTCAATCTTTAATTGGTGTAGATTGAAAAGTTCAAGTTCAATAATGAAATTCTGTTCTGTTGACATTCCCAAATAGGAACTGAATGCTTAACTAGAAAACCGCACAAATGTGTTTCTTTAGTCAGCCTGCAGAACACAAATGAATTCAATGCCATCACATATGTTAACTAATCCATTTGCATACAATTTTATAAACCTTCACTGTGCCTTTGTTTTCTTCAAATTTGTTGCTCAAAATACACAAACAAACATGCAGGGTTTTTTCAACAAATCATAGTTAACATGTAACAGTATCTGATACAGCTAACTAGGTGATGACCCACATGAACCGTAGGTACACTAGAATTTTGCTTCAATATACAATAAATTTTCTATGTAGCCCCATATCAAATGTGCGACAGTATTATTACTGTACCACATCTTCAACAAGAAAATAAAGGAAAAAAATAGAAAAAGCCAGAGTCCGGTCACCGAAAGAAATCTTTACAATTGAAAGAAACCAAATGACTAGATGCCTGTAACTTAAATATGAAGAGGAGAAAATTAAAAGATCAAGGAAAACTTCAAAAGATAAAGAGCCAAACAGACATGATCCAGACAATCCAATTTTATATCTACTAGTCACAAACTTACGCGTCATGGCCTTCTTGAACTCTCACGCACACCGAAATCAATGCGCAAGCCAAAAAGACATTAGTAGAAATCATGGACCTCGGAGTCGAAATTGCATGAAATTTGACAAGCTGAAGCAAAATAGCCTTCTGAGCAATAGTCATCGCTTTGCCACGAGGTACACCTGGAAATGGTGAATTCCTTCATTTAGATCCCGAAAACTGCAATTTTGCCGTTTATAGTAATATTTGTTCCCTTAATTACTTTTTGCTCAAAAGTCATAATAAGGTCCCGTTTGTTTTGGAACGACCCTTAAAGTATTTAACTCAATTTTGCCATTTTTGGTAAATTTTGGTATTTTGTCACCTAATCGCATAATTAGTGCGAATTAGGATTTCAGACGTTTTTCTTAGTATTTATATGTTTCGTAGTCATCAGAGGCAAATTAGACTATTATCAATAAACACATACTTTTTGTCAAGTTATTTCTCTGGTGGATTCTAGTTTTCTTCTCCTTGTGGATTCAAGGAAACCCTTGATAGATTTGAGATTTACTACCAGAAACTAATAGTTTTAGTTTCTATTCCATCAAAAGAATATCGTGTGTGCTTTCTTCAGACTTCCGCGACATCAATATATATATATATATATATATATATATAAATGTAATTTTTTTTTTTGGGGAAACACACACACAAGGGAGAGGGAAAGAAATTCTAACATAAAAGCACATTTAAACTACATAATTATAATATTGGTTTGTATAAATGGAGAAGATGTTATTAAAAATACTTTTTTTTTAAAATATACTATAATCAGTTGACTAATTTGAATATATCCCAAAAAAAAAATATATATATATATATATATATATATATATATATATTTTAAATGTACACCTCTATTCAATAGAACACTTGTAACATGTTACATCTAGTTTAAATTATATAAGTTTAGAATCATAACATTTTTTTTTCTTTCCAATTATAAGTATAGGCTATATTATTGAAACTTGAATTTTAAGTTAACCTTTTGGATATTTATCATTTTATTGCTTTTTTAGGGCTTATATATCTAATTTCTAATGCCTATTTTGTTTGTATTTTTTAACAAAAAACCAAAGAGTTTGGCCCAAATAGAATAAAATTTCATGCTTTTTATAAAATAAAATAAAAAATAATTTTTGAGCCTAAAATTGAAAAAGGAAACTTACAAAAAAGAATCAATTTAAGACTCAATTAGTCCAAAATGGACTAAAGTGGACCGAAATAGATCAAATGGACTAAATGGACTGAAGTAGACCGAATTGGACCAAAGTGGACCGAATGGACTGAAATTGATTAAAAAGGATTGACGGTCTAACGCGATACGTGAAAATATGTAATTATTTTTTAATTGTGATATAAATGTATAATGTATAATTTGTTCTTTAAATTTGTTAAAGATAATTTGTTCTCCCTAAAAATTAATTATTGTAAAATTATTTTCCATCTTTCTATCTCTACCAATATATCATTCTATTATTTTGGGTGTGTTTGATTGATATTATTCATTTTTTAGGTGGTCCATATTTTTCAAAATTATGTTATAGTGTGCTATGTTTTCCTAATTTTTTTTCCGTACAACTAAACTTTTTAAGTTTCAATTAATTATTCAAATTCCTCATTCTCTTAAAGAAGATCGTCATGATAATAAAAATCCATAACAAAATCTCACTTGATATTATTCAAATAATTAATAGGCACATCCAAATGCATAGCCAAGATTGTGTTTTGATATAATTTCAAAATCTCACTTCCAAAATAACTAAGTATTAACTTAAACAAAAATCAAAGTATGGCTAAAAGAGGGAGAGAGACTACTTGTGATGGGGAACTCAAAAACAAAACATGAAAACATATTAACCCAAAATAGAGTTATAAAAAACATAATGATTTATAAACTTAAAGTAGAGTTACAAGAAAGAATAAAAAAATCAAGAGAGAGAGAAAGAGAGAGAAAACTTTTTCAAGAAAGAATGTAAGAGAGAATAACAAATTCATAGAAAATAAGATAAAAAGAAAGAGAGAAAAAATAAAATATATAATAATGTAGTAGGGCAAACTTTGGGCATTATTTTGGGCATTATTATAACGTGATAAATATTGGGCCCAATTTAAGTATCGGCCCAAACAATGGAGATAAATTCAACATTGACCAACCCATTTTTATGATGAACATAAAATCTCAAATCATTGGTCAGGCCCAATACCATTCCAGACCACATGCCGAGGTCATGTCTGAGACGTATCTGAGCTACAAAAATAGATCCTAGAGAAGATAAACCTCTTCAAGGTAGCTTTTTGAGATTTCTAGATGATTCCATAACAACCCCTACATTAATGAAGATCACATGCATGGCATAATCACATTTAATGTAGAAGGACAAGCCTGTACAATAAAAAATGCCCCAAAAGTCTTCATTCATGATGAAAAAAAAAAAAAAAAAAGCCCAATAAGATGAGAAGTTATCTAGGCGGATGCCTAAACAATAAGAAGAAGCTATAGAAATATCTGTTCATGTTGAAAAACCAAGAAAGAAGAGCCTAATAAGATCATAAATTATCTAGGTGAACAAAGACAAAATGTGAAAAAGAAGGAGATGACTCATATAAAAGAGAAGAAAGAAGAAAGAGAGAGGACACACAAAAAAAAAAAAATATATATATATATATATATATAAAGAGAGAAATAAATACAGTGAGAATTGTAACAAAGAACTATTATATGAATAAAAGCTTTTTTACATACTTTGACGGGAATATAACAGTCTTTGGTTTCTTGTTTAAAATTTTCATTGTGGATTGATTTAAGCCCATAATTTAAATTAATTGTGTTCTTAAGCAATTAATTAAGCACTGGTTAATTTCTTGCTTCCACAAGTAATAAACACCAAATTATCCAAGCCATGCTTTGTAATAGAATAACATTATATTCTTATATGCTATACTTATAATGTAATAAGATAACATCTAACAATCAAAGGAAAAAAAAAAGAATAAAATAACAATTTAAAAACACGAAACTAAATCACATAAACCCAAAGTAGAGTTCTAAAGAATACAAAAATTCATTAGCTAAAGAAAAATAAAAAACCACCAAAAAATGAAAAAAAAAAAATTAAGAGAGAGCGAGAGAGAGAGAGAGAGAACCCTTTTTGTGTGGAAAAAATATGCATAGAACGAGAGAGAATGGCATTTATAATAAAAAAAATAAAAAAAAAATAACTAAAATAAAGGAAGATAAATGGATAGAGGGAGAGTGACTTAAGGTAGAATAGTAGAAAGATGAAAATGTAAAAGGAAGGGGGAAAGATTGGAGAAAGTGTAACAATAAGTTGAGAAATTAATAACAAGAAGAAGTGTTAAAAATAAAAGAGAGAGAGTTTAAAATAAATGGATGATGTGGCAATTTAGAGAGAGTAGTAGAATTTATTGCTATACTTCGACTTTTAGATATTATTATATAAACATAGATATAAATATAACATTATCATAGTAAAGTGGTCTCTGCACATGATAATTTATTTAGTATTTGCAATTGAATTGTGACATAATCACTACAAAAAAATCGTCCTGTCCCAGCGTTTTTTTCCCAGCGTTTTTACAAACCGCCGCAATAGATAAGCCTATGCCAGCGTTTTTTGCCGGCGCTTTACAAAGCGCTGTTATAGGAGGCCTATAGCGGCGTTTTTCAAAAACGCTGGTATAGGGTTACGGATTTCCATTATGGAGAATGCCTATCTCGGCGCTTTTAAAAGCGCTGGGACAGCTCTCTCCATACGAAAATGGAGAGACCTATCCCAGCGTTTTTAAAAGCGATGGGATAGGTCATTCATGAGAAAGATCTGTCCCAGCGTTTTTAAAAGCGCTGGGACATCCCTTTCTCATAAGGGGATGAGAGTGACCTGTCCCAGCGCTTTTAAAAACGCTGGGATAGGTCATTCATGAGAAAGATCTGTCCCAGCGTTTTCAAAAGCGCTGGGACATCCCTTTCTCATAAGGGGATGAGAATGACCTGTCCCAGCGCTTTTAGAAGCGCTGGGATAGGTCATTCATGAGAAAGATCTGTCCCAGCATTTTTAAAAGCGCTGGGACATCCCTTTCTCATAGGGGAATGAGAATGACCTGTCCCAGCGCTTTTAAAAACGCTGGGATAGGTCATTCATGACAAAGATCTGTCCCAGCGTTTTTAAAAGCGCTGGGACATCCCTTTCTCATAAGGGGAATGAGAATGACCTGTCCCAGCGCTTTTAAAAATGCTGGGATAGGGTCAATCTAAGAAATAACCAAAATACCCCAAAACCATCAAATGATCAAAGCTTGCTCGAAACCTAAAAATTACAAATAGCCCCGAAACCGAAAAAATGACCAAAATACCTTTGAAACCCAAAAAATGACCAAAATACCCTTGAAACCCAAAAAAAGTGACCAAAATACCCTCGAAACCAAAAATTACCAAAACAACACCAAAACCCAAAAAATGACCAAAATACCCTTGAAACCCAATAAAATGACCATAATACCCTTGAAAACAAAAATTACCAAAATACCACCAAAACTCAAAAAATGACCAAAATACCCCCGAAACCTTTAAAATGGCCAAAATAACCCTGAAACCTAAAAATTGACCAAAATAACTTAGAAACCAAAAAATGATCAAAATACCCTCGAAATCTAAAAAATAACTGAAATACCCCCTGAAATTTAGAAAATGACCAAAATACCCTTAAAATCTAAATATGACCAAAATAACCCCTACACCTAGAAAATGACCAAAATACCCTGAAACCTATAAAATGACAAAAATGGCCCTTAAACGTATAAGTTGATAAAAATACACCCTAAACCTAAAAAATTACCCAAATCCCCCATAAAACTAAAAACTTATTAAACAACCTCCAAAACTTTGAAAATTACAAAAAATGGCCCCAAAATCAAAAAGTTAACAAAACACCCCTAAAACCTCGAAACCTAGTGACATTCCCTCAAAACCGACAAAATGATTGAAATAGTCTTAGAACCTTTAATTTAACGAAAATACCCTTGAAACATCCAAAATACCCCAAACCCCTTTTTGAGTAATTTTAGAGGCTTCGGGTGTATTTTGTTCATCTTATAGGATTAGTGGTATGTTGGTCGTTTTAGATATTTTGAGGGGTATTTTGTTTGTTTTATAGGTTTAGAGGTATTTTGGTTGTTTTAGGGGTTTTAGGGTATTTTTGGTAATTTTAGAGGTTTCAAGTTGTTTGTGGCCATTTTAGTGGTTTTCGGTTTATTTGGGTCATTTCAAAGGTTTAGGGGTATTTTCTTCACTTTATAGTTTTGAGGGAATTTTAGTCATTTTTTAGGTTTCATTGGTATTTTGGTCATTTTTTATTTCGAGGGTATTTTGGTCATTTTTGGGTTTTGGGGGTATGTTGGTTATTTTTTGGGTTTTAGGGTATTTTGGTAATTTTGGGGGTTTCGGGGCTATTTTGCTCATTTTTTGGGTTTCAGGAGTATTTTGGTCATTTTTTAGGTTTCGGGGGTTTTTTTTTTATTTTTAGGTTTCGGGGGTATTTTGGTCATTTTTTGTGTTTCGAGGGGTATTTTGGTCATTTTTAGCGTTTTTAGGGTATTATGGTCATTTTTAGGTTTTGTGATTATTTTGGTCATTTTTTAGGCTTTGGGGTTTTTTTGGCCAGTTTTTAGGTTTCAAAGGGATTTTGGTAATTTTTAGGTTTTGGGGGTATTTTGGTCATTTTTAGGTTTTCGGGGGTATTTTGGTCATTTTATGGATTTCAGGGGTATTTTGGTCATTTTTGTGTTTTAAGGATATTTTGGTCATTTTTAGGTTTTGGGGGTATTTTAGTCATTTTTTTGGATTTTGGTCATTTTGTAGGTTTTGGGGTTATTTGGGTAACTTGTAGGTTTTATGGGTATTTTGGTCATGTTTTGGGTTTTGGGGGTATTTTGGTCATTTTTTGTGTTTCAGGGGTATTTTGGTAATTTTTGGGTTTTGGGGGTATGTTGGTTATTTTTTGGATTTCAGGGATATTTTGGTAATTTTTGGGGGTATCGGGGTTATTTTGCTCATTTTTTGGGTTTCAGGGGTATTTTGGTCATTTTTTAGGTTGAGGGGGGTATTTAGGTAATTTTAGTGGTTTTTGGGCATTTTAGAGTTGGGTGATTTGTAAAAATGATAGTTGTATCATAATTGGGTCTAATTAGGTACCCAATGAACCCAATAAACATTAATGTTAATTGGGGGTATTTGGGTTAATACCCGTTTAACCCAATTAATAATTGGGTGGGTTTAGGTCTCATTTAAGTAAGTAGGTTTAGGTGGACAAATGGGTTTAGGTTGATTTTGCCACCCCTACTAAAACCCCAGAAATGACCAAAATACCCTCGAAACTTAAAAATGACTAAAATACCCCCCAAAAAAAAGACCAAAATACCCCCAAAACCTAAAAATGACTAAAATACCCCCGAAACATAAAAAATGACTGAAATACCCTCGAAACCCAACCTATTTATAACCCAACCCGCCCATTTGCCACCCTTACCTATGGGGTATTTTGGTGTCTCAGCCATTTTTTCAGTTTATATTTTGTCTTAAGGATATTTCAGTCATTTGAAAATGAATATTGAATTATATTTCTTCCAAATTTGGTTTTTCCTCATAATTCAAGGGTATTGTGGTCTTTTTATAGGCATTAATGGTATTTCAGTTATTTTTCTTGCTTCAGGGGTATTTCTGTCATTTTTTGGGTGGTAGGGGTGTCTCAACCATTTGTTGAGTATGTGGGGTAGGTTGGCCTTCTTTTACGTACTGGGGTATTATAGTCGTTTTCACTGAATAATACAGTATATTTCCTTCAATTTTGGTGTTTTCTTAGGATTCAAGGGTATTGTGGTCTTTTTTACACTTCAAAGGTATTTCAGCTATTTTTCTTGCTTTGGGGGTGTTTCAACAATTTTTTGGGTGGTAGGGGTGTTTCGGTAATTTTCTATGGTTATGTAGATAAGTTGGCCTTCTTTTAGTTTTAGGGGTTTTTTAGTCATTTCAAAGTAATAAAAAAATTATATTTTAATTTTTTGGTCCTCCGGTCTCATCTTACATTTTGTTTCTAGTTATTATATCATATTTTAGTAATTTGTAGCGAGGAATTATATTTTATTAATTTGAAGTATTAAATTAAAATATATTAAATTAGTTTGAAGTATAAATTCAAATAAATTTTGTTTAGTTGAATTATGAAAATATATTTCAATTAATTAATATATTTCATTTTATTAATTTGTAGTGTTAATTATATTTTATTAATTTGAAGTATTATATTTAATCTTATTAATTATTAAATTATACTCAAATAATTTGTAGTATTAAAATATATTTACATAATTGGAAGTATTAATTATATTGTTATTAATTAGTAAATTATATGTTATTGACAATTGTAGTATTAAATTTCATTTTAGGCACCTATTGAAGTATTACATTATATGTTAGTTAATTTTTAGGCTTAAATTAAATTTTTTTATTTATTAAATTAAATTTTATTAATTTGAGTAATTAAATATTATTTTATTAATAAAATCCGTAAGGAGCTATTAAGGCGGACTTAATTTTCGCCACAACAAGTTATTTTCCCGTTATAATAAACCTTAGCCTACTCTTTCTTTATTGTAGCAACTTTAAAATTCTGAATGTTGTCACAATAAGTCAAAATGTTGTCACAATAAAAATTCTGAATTCCCTCTAAAACTGTTCGGTTCCCACCAAAACACTTCGTCAAGATTTGGGTCTGATTACTCTCTCACTCAAATCAAACCATCGTACTGCCCACCCAAACACTCTCTATCGCATTCTCCCTCACTCTCGTCTCCGAACCCTCACCGCTCGGACTGCTAAGCCACCATCGTCCTCCTCGCCACTAGTCCAACAGTCCTCCGACAACCTCATTCTCCCTCACTCCCTTCCTCACTCTCCCTCACACTCTGTTGGCCTTGCTTTCTGCCGCCAACACCACCACCGCCAACAACACAGCCACCACGGCCATTCTCGAACCCCTTCCCTCCCTTATCACCGTCTTTTCATTCAGTTGGTACAGTTCCCATTTTTATTTTTTTTGGTGATTTCTTTTTCATTAAATTAATTTACTTTTGTTTTTTTTTTAATATGAAATTTCAAAGTTTGTTGGAAATAACGTTTGTAGGTTTTTTTTGAAATTTTTTTTTTTTTGCCCTCTATAAATTTGAATTGGTTTGGTTCTGATGAATTACCGTTTGTCTGGGTTCTGCAGATTTGAATCTCTTTTTCAATGTTGGGCTTCAAATTTTGAACTTTGATAGTGTAAGTCATTCTTTCTTTCTAATTCCTCTTTCCAATTATTTGTTAATTTTCTCATCTGGGTATACTTTGTTATATAATGGGTTTTTGCTAATTTCAGTTTTGGAGTTTTTGTATCTGGATGTTTTAAACTTCAAATCACTATTTTTATATTAGCTTCGATATCATTTTTGAAATAGTATGCTGTGTATATGTTCTAGGCTTGCATTGAGAATGTGAGAGCATCCCAAGATGATGGAGTTGTAAAAGTCTTAAAAGCAAAGCTAGCTGCAAATAGAGGTTTAGATAAGAAAGTGAAAACAGAAAAGTTAGGTAAAATTTTTATTTTTATACTTTATGTTTTAACATTATATCTAGATTGTGATTGATTTTCGCGTGCACACGCACACACACGTACTATCTATATAGGTTTTGCTCATGAGAAATGGAAATATATATGATGTCTAATATTAAAGTCCTCATATGGGGCTTCCAATTGTAGTGGTGGCAGTGTGAGAGATAAACAGAAAACCAGAGATGCACAAAATACTAAGTTTTAAAGCCCTCCCACCCACCCCTCTCCTAAAAAAAAATATGATACAGCCATCAGATTGTTTGACTTAATTACCGGTTCTGTTTGTCATAGTTGTTATACAAGCTCCTTAACATTTACATCCTATCAAACTTGAGTTAAACAGAACATTTAAACCTAAGAATTAAGATTTTGGGTGATCCAATGATTTCAGGGTTTCCACTTCTATAGAAACACTTGGGTATTTAAAAAAAAAAACATGCAGCCGATGAGGTTAGGATATTTCAAAAACAAAGTAGGTAGAATCTCATCTCTATTAGGGGGGATCTGAAAATCTCTGCTGGTTGGCACAGATTTCGATAAAAAAATTTCCAGTTTAGTGAAGGATATGAAGGTGAGATGTACCTGTAATGCATAGAACACAACCATGGGCAGTGAGTTGATCAGTGGTTTGATTTAAAGAAATTCTCTTTTCTAATGTCATAGGAGTTGAGTGTATCTGCTGTTACTAGAAGTGGGGTCTTACCCTGTCACTGATATTTGTGTTTCTAAGGAGCGTTATGTTATTCCTATGATTACTGTAAATCTAGTCTCTGTAAAGTGTTGAATAGAGAGGAAGACCACACTCGTGCTGCAGTTTAGATTAATGCTTTTGAATTTTACTTAGCGTTTGTTTGTGAAAAGAAAAAAAGAAGTTTTATTCCCCACCACACCCCCCAAAAGACATCCAGCCGCGTTTTAAAATCCAGCCACGTTTACTGCACCAAAAGACATCCAAACTTTTTATACAAATTTATACTCTTATAACTCAAGAGGAAGACCACAGACCTGCAAAATGTCCACTGCTATGCTGGACTGCATGCAAAATTACAATGTCAATAACAATAACGTCAGGCCCCTGCACCCTAAAAGAAAGGACCTGAGTACCCAATTTGTATATCTAACTTCCAAGTCCCAATTAGTACATTAACTAAGGGTTAATATGTGATAGACAAAGGAACTTCCCAGATTAAAGAAAGATATAATTTATTTCTATTGCAGCCTTACCATATTTTGCATAGTTCATGGTAATTCATGGGAGATACAAGAGCCACCCCACTCTGATTGGATGGAATAGGAGTGGCCTTTGAGTTTTTAAGGTTCCAAAAAACAATATCAGGCAACTTATTGTACCTGTTTTCCCTAAACTTTATGCGATGCTTGCTGTGTGCATCACCACCTTTACTTAAAAATATAAGGCGACTTGCAAAGTCAACAAAATAAGCACTTGTCATATAAAATGTAGAAACTCAAAAATAATATAGCACTAAGGCATTTTCCTTAAAATCTTAAGCTTGTTCCACCAACCACAGCTTTAGAAGGTTTTAACATCTAGACTAGTACAAACTTTTGATGCAAAAAATAAAAAATAAAAAATAAAAAAATGCTTTTAGGCTATGTTTGAATTTAATTGACAACTTTATTCACTTAATCCTCATCAACAAATGAACTAGATTGAGATATGCACAAGTTGCCAAAATCCTCCACAAGGCTTTCTTCCTTAGAATCATGTATAGCTAAAAAAGGAAAGCAAAGCATTCATTAGTACATCGAAAATAGATTAATGAATATTTCCATCAAAATATAATTAAGGCTTAAAAATTATGATATACCTGTAAGTATAACCAATGACGATCACATAACAAAGCTCCTGCAATTTGTGGCAAAAGATAGCTGTGAAACTTATCAAGAATGTAGCCACCAATATTTTAGTCTGAGCTCTTCATATTTCAGAATAAAATATTCAATGCCTATCGTAAACTATATACAATCCATTGAACCACTACTCCTGTATACAACTAGGAGAGCGAGGATTCTATTAATAGTTATCTTTTGAAAGAAAAAGCACTAGACAATACAGTCTAGCAATATTCGTGCCTTTTGTAGTTGTGTGTGTGTAACGTGTACACAAATGGTATATTCCATTAGAGTGAAGTTGGAGTGTTTAACAAATTAGCAAAAGATTCCATGTTGAGTTGACTGTATTATTGATCACATAAATTGAAGATTACCTCCAAATTTGGTTCTCCTAAACAATACTTAAAATAAAAAGGAATAATAGCTGAGTTGATGAAAGAAATATGCCCTTAACATAAGTATTTGCATAAAGTCTCCTTCATCTTTACTTCAAGGTTGATACTTGATATTAATTTTGTTCAATAATCAGTTCATCATATTCCTACATAGCTGAGTTAAGCTTTTCCGCGATCTCAGCTCATTAATATTTAATACTTCAAAGTAATAAAATATAATTTAAAAATTAAAAAAATATAATTTAATCCCACAAATTAACAAATATATAATTTAATACTTCAAATTACTAAAATTAAATTTAATACTACAATTGTCAATAAAATATAATTTACTAATGAATAACAATATAATTAATACCCAACAATTATGCAAATATATTTTGATACTACAAATTAATTGACGTGGCATTTAATTTTTAATAAGATTGAATATAATACTTAGTATTAATAAAATATAATTTAATAGTACAAATTAATAAATTAAATTATATTAATTAATAAAAATATTTTTTAATAATTCAATTAAACACACATATAATTTAATTTAATACTTCAAACTAAGTTAATAAAGATAGGTTCAAGTTACACCTGGTGTAACTCTACAAGAGTTAGACATTTTTTAAGCCATAGATTTCCAAAAGATCTAACGGTAAAAAAGAAAACACAATTTTTTCAACTCATCATTAAATACTTACCTAATTAATAGCATCATTATTAACTCTCTTCTAAGTAATTACTTCTTGTCTCTCTTTTTCTCTCTCTTTATTTCACTGTAATTCATTTTTTCTCTATCACTTTTCTCGCCCATTTTCATAAAATGTTCAAGAAAAAACATTAACACCAAGAGCAGCAAATATAAGCATAAGATAATTACTACCATATCATCAATTTGATTGTAATTTTAATCTCTTTTATTCTTCTTGAATGAGAGAGTAAGTCTCATAAAGTTAAGAACTACCACAAACTATGGCTTTGGAGGGGCACCAACACTCTCTGAACCAGTAATCTTTGTTAGATCTATTTGCCCATTAAAACTAATCCACTTTACAAACTAAAACTCACAAACTGAAACTCAGGAACAACAACACAATTACAATTAATTTTCTATTACTTTTCTAATTCAAAGTTTGTTTTCAAATTTTCTCTTCCATTTTTTTCTTCTTTGGGTTTCAAGAGTTATGAGCACAAGATCCCCAAAACTTAAAAATGTCCAAAATATCCCCAAAACATGAAAAATGACCAAAATACCTCCGAAACTCAAAAAATGAGCACAAGATCACCAAAACCTAAAAATGACCAAAATATCCCCAAAACATGAAAAATGGCCAAAATACCTCCGAAACTGAAAAATTACCAAAATAATCACGAAACCTATTGAGTGACCAAAATACCCCTGAAACCCAAAAATGACCAAAATACCCCCCAAAACCTATAAAATGGCCTATGGATTATTTAAAAACAAAGTTCTGAATGGATTTATATCTATAATTATTTATAGCTATGAATTTATGGTCTCGTGCTCAACAAAGAGGGACATAGATTACTATATATACTATATAGACACACATATAATGTGTCTACATTACTGCTGTGGTGGGTTGTTGTTTTGGAGCAAGCGGGTGGCTTGCATGGAGAGAAAAGGTGGAGTATTTTCTATTAGGAGTGTTGTTTGTTTTGTGACTTACATTTTTGAAACTCGATGTGCAATGGTGAAATTGTAGTGTAGGTGCGACTCATAATTCAGCACATATCAATGGATAAGAGTTGGATGGACGCTAAAAAGGGTTCTGAAGAATACTTCCATGGGCTCGACTCATTTATGGAGTTTGCTGCTCGCATGGCATGTCAAGGGAAGATCTCATGTCCTTGTAGGAACTGTAGGCATAGATATATGTTTGATGTAGAGGTCGTGCGTGATCACCTGTACTCATTTGGGATGGTGAAGAATTATAGAACTTGGGTGTTTAATGGGGAATTTGAGTCTACACCAACCACTACTGAAGGTGGAAGTAGTCGTGTGCATGAGACTTTGGATCAATATGGCGATTTCCATGGGATGTTGCATGACTTACACCCCATGCATGATATGGCACCGGATTCAATGGATGAAGGTCCTAGTGTACAACAAGGTCCAGATGGTCCTTCTGTGCAACAACCAGTTGAAGGTCCCAATGATGATGCAAAAAAGTTTTACGACCGAATACAAGATGTGGAGAGACCTTTATACGAAGGGTGTACAAAATTTAGCATATTCTCAGCCATTGTGGTTTTGTACCACTTAAAGACTCTTTGTGGTTGGACTAACAAATCATTCACTTTGTTGCTTCAAGTCTTGCAAGATATGTTTCCTTCAGATGCTAAGTTGCCAAAAGATTGTTATGAGGCTAAGAAGATAATTACGGATTTGGGTTTAGGTTATGAGAAGATTCATGCTTGTCCTAATGACTGCATGCTTTATTGAAGGAGAAGAGTAACCTTGATGCTTGCCCACATTGTGAGGTTTCAAGATGGAAACCACTCGAGTCGCCTATAGCTGATAAGACACAGGCTTCACCAAGCAAATGCAAGAAGAAAGCTGCAAAGGTCCTACATTGGTTCCCTTTAAAGCCAAGATTGCAACGACTCTTTCTATCATCCGAACTAGCCACTAATATGAAATGGCATGCTATTGGTCGAACAAATGACGGAGTAATGAGGCATCCCACTGATTCTGAAGCTTGGAAAGAATTTGATGATAAGCATGTAGAGTTCGCATCTGATCCCCGCAATGTTAGACTTGGTTTAGCAGCAGATGGGTTCAACCCGTATGGAAACATGAGTACCACGCATAGTACATGGCCGGTTGTGTTGGTTCCATACAACCTCCCTCCTTGGATGTGCATGAAAAGGTCTTCCTTGATCTTGTCACTTGTAATTCCTGGTCCAACCTTACCCGGGATTGCAATAGATGTGTATCTACAGCCCTTGGTAGAAGAATTAAGAGAGTTGTGGGATGTTGGAGTCGAATCATTTGACGCATCTTCTAATACCAAATTCCAATTGCGTGCAGCACTGATGTGGACCATAAATGATTTTCCTGCATATGCTGACATTTCTGGTTGGAGTACAAAGGGTTTGCTTGCATGCCCATGTTGCATGGATGATACCGAGTCCCATTACCTTAAACATGGCCGGAAAGTTTGTTACATGGGACATAGGCGATGGTTGGATAACGATCACGAGTTCCGTGAAGATGATATAAATTTTGATGGGACTAAGGAGTTTAGAGTGGCTCCAGTGACACCATCGGGCTCAACGATCATGCAGCAAACAGAGAAGTTAGTTGGACGTTGTCTTGGGAAGAAGCATCAAGCTCTTTATAACAAAAGAAAGAGGGGGGAGGATGCATGTGTCTGGAAAAAGAGAAGCATTTTGTTCACCTTGCCTTATTGGGCTGATCAGAAGTTGCGTCACAATATTGATATGATGCATACAGAGAAGAATGTAACTGATAATATAATGGCGACGTTGCTAGACTTGGCTGGCAAGACAAAGGACACCTACCAGGCACGCCTTGACTTAAAGGCCATGGGTATACGGAGTGAACTTCATCTAGTCCATAAAGGGGTTGATACGGTTGAGATGCCAGCAGCTTGTTATAATATGACTACAAGTGAGAAAGACGGGTTCCTACAAGTTTTGAAGGATGTAAGAGTGCCCGATGGGTATGCTTCGAATATCTCACGTCGTGTCAATCTCAAAGAACACAAGATTTCTGGTTTAAAGAGCCATGATGACCACATCTTGATGCAGCAACTCCTTCCAATAGCTTTGCGCGGATCGTTGCCGTCACAAGTAACAAGGCCTTTGATCAAGTTATCATGTTATTTCCGTGAAATTTGTTCCAAAAAACTGACTGTGCTAGATCTTGAAAACCTCGAGAAAGATATCGCAGTCACGTTGTGCGAATTGGAGAAGATATTTCCTCCATCATTTTTCACGGTTATGGTACATGTAGTCATGCATTTGGCAAGGGAAGCGAAGTTTGGTGGACCAGTTCATTATCGTTGGATGTATCCTATTGAGAGGTAATCCTAATATTTGGCTTATGATTGATTTGATATTTTAATGCATGGTACGTTGTTCAATTGGGGAGTTCGGTATTGTGCCTAGGTACCTATCCCGACTGAAGTCTTACGTACGAAATAAAGCCGCTCCAGAAGGATCTATAGCTCAGGGGTACATAGTTGAAGAGTGCTTAACATTCTGTTCAAGGTACATGCATGGCATTGAAACAATTTTCACACGACCTATCAGAACGGTGGAAAATTCTACCGGTGCGGTGTCTTACTTCACACCAAGTCAAACAGAATTAATTCAAGCTCATCGTTACATTCTTTTCAATTGTGCCAACATAGGACATTTTCGCGAGTAAGTTATAGTTGATTCAATTAGTTTACGATCGTAGTCCATTACTAGAAATACTGTTTTATTATGACTAACACAAATGCATGCACAGTATGCACAAACATGTGATCAAGGATGAACTAGGAAAGGCCTGCCGTCGTATAACCGATGGTGTCATTGAAAAGCACCACATGGAGAAGTTTTGTGGCTGGTTTAGAGATCTTGTAAGTATGAATGCTAGTGACTTTTTTCATGGCTGTATATGGGAAGTAAACTAACTTACTTATAATATGTATGTATAAACGTGTTAGGTTATGTCCATGAGTGATGCTGACAGGCAGAAACTTAGCGTTACTCTTAGTACAATTGGTGCATATCCCTATTCTAGAGCCAAGCGGATGAAGCACTATGTCACCAATGGTTTAAAATTTCGAACTAAAGATTCAGAGAAGAATAAGAAAACTCAAAACAGTGGAGTAAGTGTCGTGACTGACGGTGGTGTTACTTACTATGGTATTGTAACCGATATTATTGAGTTGAATTATTCAGATAAAATAAGACATGTGCTATTCAAATGTAAATGGGTCGACGTTCTTAGTAGTCGGGGGTACAAGATTGATGAGTTAGGGTTTCCACTTGTGAATTTTACCCGCTTGATACATGTGGGGGATGAATTGATGGATGAGCCATATGTATTGGCATCTGAAACTTCACAAGTGTTTTATGTAGAGGACAAGAGGGACAAGGATTGGTTTGTAGTTGTTAAAACTAAAACAAGGGATGTGTTTGATGCGGGCAGTGGTCATTTTAGTGCACAGGATGATGATGGTGATACTTATTGCGAAAATGTTCCTTACAATATCATCAGTGACAATGGGCCTTCTGACAACATTGGTTTGGCTCGACCTAATGTCCAAGGAACCACAATTGATGCAATGGTCATTGAGGAGAATGAGAAGAAAGATGGGGACTTCATAGATGATAATGACTTTATTGATGACGAAGTCAGCGATGAGGAGTATAGCGACAATGAGTACAACGACGATTAGTAGTGTAATGTAGTAAGAGTTTCTTTTGAACTAATACATTCCTATTATAACACTTTAAATTAGAATATGCATTTTCATTGTCACCTATACTGTTTTTGGACTTAAGTAAATGGAAACTCAATTGCTTCCATATGTGTGGCTTGGTAGTGTGTTTGTGAAGTGCTGCATGTTTAAAGCATTTGTTAGAGATTATATACGTTATGTTTTTTATAACTAACAAGCTTGCATTGTTTAGGTACTGCACACAAGAATGGGGAGGAAGCGGCGACTTCAGTTCGTTGAGCCTGGTGAGAACTCCTCACATGTGGAGTCGAATGAAGTACCATCATGCCAACAAGCTCCTCCAGCTGATGATGATAGACGATAGTCTCAGGGGAGTGATGACGAGACTGTACCACCAGGTTGGTGTATTTCTAAATTTGTACTCAATAGCACGATTATAAAATTCAATTCCTATATACTTTTTTCATATTTGTTTTTGTAATAATTATTTCTATATCTGTTGTAAATCTGTTTTGTTTTTAATAAATAAAATCCAATTTAAGTAATTTGTGAGATAATAAGAAGTTTATAGGTTTACTATTAATGTGTTAATAAATATGTTTCTAAGACAGTGCTCTATGCATAGACATTTTGTTATGGCCATAGTAATGAAGGCTTCACATATTTGAAGTTTCTCCCACCATAATAAATAATAGCATTTCCAATAATTGATCCCATTTCTATTACTGACTCCTGTGCACTAAAATTCATTTCAAAAATGCAATTCCTTATAAGGTAGTAGAGTATGTGTTGTCCACTATAATTTACATAATATACTCAATTGATTTGTCCAAATCTAAAAATTTCGCAGTAATATATGTTCAAATTTCATATCTTTTGGCCATATTTTATTAGCCTTTTTCTAATTCATTTCAACTGAAAATCATAGACCTCATTTGATTGGCAAGAAACCATTTGGCAAAAATAGTCAACTCTGTGGCTATATAGGGTGAAACTGAAACAGGTGGTCTACACTCCCTTGTTTACTCTAGCTATGCATTTTTGGCATTTAAAGCCCAGTAGAAGGGAATGCATTATTTACTTGCATGTGTGCCACATTTATGTCATATGTGAGTTCTAAGATCAAATACAGGTTCTCTAATAACCTCTTTTGCGCTCTTGCGATGCATTTTAGACTTTTATATTTGTCAATCTCTAATCAGAATCATCTATGGTGAACATGTTGGCCAATGAAAGAACAAAAATCCAAAAGAGGGTTTGTTAAATATAGCTCTGAGAAAAATTTTTACAGGTAAAAGAAAAACCCCAAATTTGTTATACTTTGAGTTATTTTTTTATATTACCATGTTAATAACAAAAATAGCCTCATTAACAAACTGATATAAAAACTAATTCAAAGTAACTCTTAAGAGTTTAATTTTACACCAATGTAAATGGCTAGTTTGTTGACATTTCATTCTTTTGTGTTTCATTGTAATTTGATGCAACTTGGTGTTTTAATAGATATTGAGGACATACCCATACCCATAGCTGGAGCGGTTATGCCCAACAAACGTGGGCCTAACCGATTCGATGATATATGGAATATGCCACCAGGCAAAAAATTAATCTTGGAAATAAATGGGGCGGGCCAGCCAGTCGGGGAGAATGCTGGACCTTGGGCAAAGTGGCTGGGAACAGTGGCAAGAAAGCCTGATATGTGCCCAATCAATTACCGCTCATGGCATTCCATGCCACTACAATACAAGAATCGGTGTTGGGAGGCCATTCAGGTATAACGCAAAAAGCAATGGTAAAAAAAATGACCATGAATTTCCTTCAAATTGGTAGTCAATTGCTTCAATAGTCATGTCTTTACTCTTCTTCTTCTTTTTTCTTTTATCTTTTGGTTCAAAATAAAATTTAATCTTTCTAAATAAAATTATATAAGGTTATGCAAACTACAAGAATGGGTTCTATCTCTCTTTCAATGGTAGGACTTTATTTAAAGTTTGAAGTTAATTATCTTTAATTTGGAAACCCCTATTTGTTCATTTGGCTAGTAAGGACTGTTAATAATCTATTTTTATTGAGTTTGCAGGTCGTTTAATGTAGGAGACATGTCCTAACTAAGGAGATTTTGTGAAGCCCTAGAAATGATCTTTGTTAATGTATCTTCAAGTTACAAATGTCATTGCTTTGGAAAAATTGTGTGACTTATGGCTTGATAATGGTGTATTGGATCTTTGATAGAACCAAAGTACCAAGTCCATTTGTATATATGTATTTGTAGATCTGCGCTGCATTTGGGCTTACTGAGTATTTGAAATGTCTTATAATATTTTCTTTTGCAAACTACTAGAATAGGTTCTATCTCTCTTTCAAAACTAAACCATTTTGGTATCAAATTCTCTCTCTTTCAAATTCTTCACTCTTTATTACTTGTTTAAAGTTTTATGTCAGTTTGCTATTATGTTAAAAATGTGACATTTTAAAGTTAATTCAACTTTACACATGGTAGGCACGATGGGAAATTCCTGCAGCCCGCATCCCACTTGCCGATCAAAGGAAATGGACACTCTCACGGATTGGGAAGTTGTGGAGGGGCCATAAATCAGAGTTGAAGAAGAAGCACTGCAACCTGAACACAACTAAGGAAGATTTACTTCAGTTATCACTACCGGAGGTTGATGACACTCAATTTCATAGCTTGGTGGAGTACTGGTTCTCTAAAGATTTTAAGGTAGTAATAGTTATGGTAGTATAAATGTTTTGCTTTTATAGGTTCCATGTTTAAGATTTTTGGTTATATTAGCTTGTTATTGTAATTGGTAGTGACTTTCTTGAAATGTTTGTAGGATCTATCGAAAGATAACAAAGCACAGCGTGGCAAGCAGACGGAGCTGCACACGCTCGGATCTAGAAGCATGGCCCAGACGGCGGATATCATTGTAAGAACAATCTTATATATATTAATAACATGCTTACAATTACAAAGATTTTGGTCATTTTGCGTGTGATTCGACCCCAATGAATTGACACCCTCGTTGAAATATGCCAAATGTATTGACCATGTTGTAGGCAAAAAAGAAAGGCAGGCAACTAGAGAGAAGTGAGTTGTACGAAGTGGCGTATTCTCACCATGATGGTGTTGCTATGAATGCCACTGCAGGAGCGAACATTGTAAGTTTGTAACAAATTATATTAGTAATTTGAATGTATTGTGTTTTGAGTTGGAAATAAGTTCTTTGATTAACGTCACATGGTAGGGACTTCAATTAAAGGGGAGACTGGTTTCTCGTTGCCCAACCTTGTCCTTGATTAGGTTGTTGGCATCATTAGATTAGATTAGATTAGGGTCGTACAATGTTAGGAAACTTTTGTTTATAACATTATTATTTTTATTTATTAAAAGATCCTTTACTCTTTTATGATTAAGATTGCAAAGAGAGTCACAGGTTTGAATACTTTACCTACAGATCATTTTTATGATTAAGATTGTAGGTTTTCATTTTCATGGTGAATATTTCTTGACTTAGTCCCCAATGTTTGAATAGTTTTATGGTGCGGCTATATTATTTCTTTAGGATTGGAAATGTAGTTTGTCCTGCAATTGAGTCTTAAAGTTTAAATGTGTTTGTATATGAACTAGGAAACTTCTAAGTTCAAAACATTGTAGTTCTTCACATGTTGGTTTAATTTCTGATATGCTTAGATATTTGATGGAAACTCTTAAGGACACAATATATATGGTTTGGGTTCTAAGTACGCATGGTATAACTTTAACCCAACTTATATATATATATATATATATATATATATAAGCATATTACTCATGTTGGGAGGGGTATTATTGCCCTCGTTGCTAATATGTTGTTTTGTTTATTTGTGATTACTAGGCAAAGATGAAAAAACTTATGACAGAGGGGTCACAGTTGCAAGGAAATGACATTGATGCAGGCATACTTTGGCGCCCTGACGATGCATTTGCACAGGTCCTCGGTGCAGAGAGAGGGGGCCGTGTTAGAGGGGTAGGCTTTGGTCCAACCCCCTCTGGCAATCGTGCGAGGTCAATGGATGATAGTACACCACATCCAACATCTTCTGCAACTAACCAAAAGGTTATTGAGTTGACTGCTCAAGTAGAAGAAATGAAGGAGAAATGTGCGCATTATGATGCTGAAATGAGGTCAATGCGGAGGATGTTGACTTCACTGTTCCCATCATTTCCCAGTCTGTCTACGGTAAGAAGTTTGAATACGAAGTATGTGCATTTTTGTTCATGTTTGTATGGTGATTGGTGAGTTGTCAAGAAGTTTCTGTGATGCAAAATAATCAGATGAAATCTAAGTTTGGAAATGGTTTATGGATAATTTATGAAGTTAATGGGTTACTGGATAGTATAAGGAGGAGCTTTTTTGTGTGTCTGTGTGTGTAGGTGATTGGTGAGTTTTGATCTAATGAATTTTGCTGTGAAATGGGTTAATTGGGTGGCCATGTCTTTGGAGAACTTTTTCTATTTGCTAAATATTGTTGCTCACTTGCTCTATCCAAATAAAGATTCTTTTTAGTTATTTTACCAAAAAATAATGGTAATAAAGATTCTTTTTGTTTATCATTTATAATTACTTCTTTTACTTGGTAACTTAGATTGTATTAGTGTTTATTTATTTATTAGTGGGAGGGTGTCATGTCAGGTTAGGTCTATTTTGCTTGATGTGTTATGACTTTCTAGACTGATTAGTAGTGTGATTGAATATGAGAATTAAGTGTTGTAATGAGGTGTAGAAATATACCAAGGTTGTAAGTAAATGAGTGATCAGAGAAAGGACAATATGCCCAAGTAGTGGCCCAGAATTCGACAAGAACTTTTAAAGAGAAAATATATATGTGTAGCAGGTAGGAACAATTAAGTTACCCATTGAATTAATCTAGTAATTTTTAGGTTCATATGATCTAATGTCTTGAGTTTAAGTCTTTTAACCGACACTTTAAATCATCCCAAAACAAAACTTTCTTCTAATTATCACATGTTTATAAGCATAAAATAAAAAATGTTTAATAGCCAAGTAATCAACTGATCATTCAAGCGGTCTTACAGTGCTTGATTATTACAACCACCTTAATTAGAGGAAAAATAAAATTACTTGTCCTTGAATTATTGCAAGCAACAAAGTGAGGTAAACTCATTCATTCCAAAATGAAATTAAGCTTGTTTAGAGTTTAGACTCGGGCTTATTAATACAATAAGGTAAATTTATGGGTTTTTAGAAGTTACCTTGAATTTAAAGTCACCCCATATGTATTTTTTTGTAAATATTTGTTTATGTTGTTTACTAAATCCTCATTTGAACTTATATTAGTTATTAACTGTATTGTGGTTTTGTAACTTGGAGCTTGGAAAACATTTTCCTTTTCTTTGTATTGATGGTTGTTTTGAGGTTATTTGTAAGTAATCACTTATTGAATCTTTTGCATAAATTGCTTACTAATCACTTTTTGAGAAATTTATTGAGACTAATACCCAATTGATATGCTTAATTGAAATCAGTCATTTTGAGTGTCTTTTAATTGCTAATGTGGCACTTGGTAGTAATAGTAGTGATATTGTGTCATTCAGCTACTAACTCAGTTGTTTGGTACACTAATCCATTGTGTATTTCTTAATTCGTAGGATGGTGATGGTGATTCTGCAGCGGATATCCAGTCTCCCAATGCTCAACACTTATCATTTGATAATACGCAGTAGGCGATGTTTTGGGCACCTATTTTGGAGTAGTTACTATGATATTTTGGTATTTATAATAAAGTTTCAAACTTTGATACATATGTACACATCATAGTTGGAAACTTTATTATAACATTCTAGACAATTAGAATGTATTCTTTTGTGCTAGACATTCTATATAGTTAGAATATATTCTTTTGTGTAGGACATTGTACATAGTTGTTTAGAATGTATTATTTTGTTCCTAACATTCTAGATACGTGGGATGTATTATTTTGGGTATAAAATTCTAGACATTTGGGATGTAATTATTGATATGGTGTAATTAAATATATATATTTAGTTTCTTGGTTTAATGTGGTATGGTATTTGCTATTGGAAAATATGAATTGTAGTTCATTACAGCTGCTATAAAATAGGTATTGGAAAATATGTTTTTTAGGTACATTACAGGTGCTAAAAAATTAAAAAAAAAAAAAAAAAAAAAAGGACCTATACCAGCGCTTTCGAAAGCGCTGGCATAGGTAATATTGATTCAATACCTGTACCAACGCTTTTCAAAAGCACCGGGATAGGTCCCGGCGCTTTTTAGATCCTATTCCGGCGTTTTTACTTGTGTCGGGACAGTCTTTACGAAAATGTGAATATAACCTATACCAGCGTTTTTGAAAGCGCTGGAATAGGTACTACCTATGCCAGGGCTTTCAAAAGCGCTGGCATAGGCCTTCCAAAGCGCTGGCATAGGTTATATTCACATTTTTATAAAGGCTGTCCCAGCGCTTTCAAAAACGTCGGAACAGGGTTTGAAAGCGCCGGGACCTATCCCAGTGCTTTTGAAAAGCGCTGGTACAGGTCCGCACGACCCTATCCCCACATTCAAAAAGCGGCGGTCTGAAGCGTCGGGAAAAAAAACGCCGGGATAGGAATTTTGACCCTATCCCAGCGCTTTTTGGGGCTATCCCAGCGCTTTTAAAAACGCTGGGATAGCCCCGTTTTTTTGTAGTGAATGCACTACGGCTCATATATTCTAAATCAATATATATAAATATAAAAGCAGAGACTTCATGCGAGAAAGTATGAGGCTTTGCCATGTAGCGCATTCCTTGGAATTTTCTTTATTTATGCTTACACTTTAATAAAGTTTGCATTTACACAATAGTTTACTTCATTGAATTAACTAATGGAGTAAATGCATATATTAATTATATATTGCTATACATCAATTATTTATATTAGAGTAATTTAAATGATTATATATATATATATATTTATATATATATATATATATTATAAGAAAATATTTTTAATTATAATTATAATAATTGATTTAAAATATAATATTCTTCCTTATATGAGAAAACATTTATATTTATAATAATAATAAATAGAATGTTTAGTTTTTTTGGTAGCAATTGGCATAAAAGCCATAAAAAATTAAATATTTGTGAATTCACTAAAATTAGTCATAACCATTTAAATTTCTTAACTTCTTTCAGTGATATTATATATATAATCAACATTGTAGCATTTATTTAATGTAATTAAAAAGATTACTAATATGATAAATATATTTTTTTTATATTAATTATTTTAAGTGGTTCATTAATTATTTAATTATAACAAAATTTTGATGTCAGTTTTTTAAGATTTATATAGAACAAAATTGATTAGAAATATGGTATTGTTGCAAAAATTTAGTTACTTTTGCAACGGTGAAAATAAGGTCCAACAAAAGAAATAATAATAATAACACAATCAAGAATGTAAAAACAATCGTTCTCAAAAAGGAATGTAAAAACAATTTATATATATATATATATATATATATATATATATATATATATATTGAGAGAGAGAGAGAGAGAGAGAGAGAGAGAGAGAAATGAGTTCAAGTTAGTGAAGTTACATCTGAGTTAATTTTACAAAAAGTTACACATTTTATCCACCATAGATCTCTAAGCAATCTAGTGGTTTAAAAAACACTATCTTACTTAATAAATATAGCATGTTTTAGTGTTCTCTCTTATTTTAGTATTCTCTCCCTCTTGCTGAACCATTAGAAAAAGAAAAAAAAAATCTCTCATGTTTTCTCAATCCATGGCTTCCTCTTGCCATATTTAAAAGAAGAATAATGCTAGAAACACAAATAATTTTACAATTTTTTTACATAGTATTGATGTGGCGTGGTCCACATTATCTTTTAAAAACAATTATTGAAGGATATTTTTATTTTTATTTATCAAAACATGAGACTCAGGCGATGTACCGCCTGATTATTAATAAGCTGTTGTTTTGAGATTCCTTTGCATATACATTGGCCTTTTTCTCAAGAAATCCCTTTAAATATACGTTAGCCATTTCACCAAGAAGATATTCCTCATACACCACATAATTTTCTCATACGAATAAAATTAAAGACCTTCATTAGTAGAGAAGGTTTATTACAACATAAATTTATTAAATGTAAACTAGATTACCTTTTTAAAATACTTTTAGATAAAATAAAAATAAATAAAAAAATGGGAAACTACAAGGCATTTTCTATAATGAATTCCGCAACTGCACCCATATTACCAGCCCCACTAATAACAAGCAACGCAAGAGCAAGCTTTTCGTTGTTCCACTGCTTCAAACCTCTACTTATACTCTTCAACGCATTTACATCTGTGTTTAGCACCCAAATAGGTGCGCAATCCGTCATCAAGCTCAAAAACTCTGAAACATACACATGCCAAGTTGCCCGATGACATCCAAGTGATATCTTCCCATCAAGTGCATTCGCTAAGAATTTCATATGGCCTTTGAGGATATCATGGCGCCAGTTTGATGCATATGATGCTGAGTCAACACCCCAACCAAAAGCTCCACATAGAAATGCAAAGTATGCAAGTGCATGTCCCATTAGCACTTCAACCATCCCTTCTGACCTTCCTTCCAACTCTGAACTGCGAGGAGATATAAGCCATGAAGTCAAAGTTTCTTTAAACAATGGCTGAACCAAACTGAATCCTCCACATATATATACTAAAGAAGCCCCAAGAGAAGCCATTAGTTTCACCCGTGCCAATGCTGCAGCAAACGAAACTTTTCCAGATCTTACTATATTTTTGGTACTCTTCATCTTCTCCAATGTCTCTCTATGAAGTCCACTACATGCTATTTCTCTCACAGAATGCATCAACAGAGAGAGAATATCTTCTGCAATTAGAAGAGTTCCTTTAAAGGATCGAATGGCATGTAGAAAGAGAATCCCAGGGGCAACAGGAGACCAATCGTTGAAAGGGAATTTGAGTCCATTGCCAAGGAGGACAGCGACACCACCATTGCTTGAGATAGGAGAGGAATTTATGCCAAGTGTGGCAGTGAAGCAGCTTTGAAGAAGTTTTACCACAGCACTATGGTTTTGGAGAAAGACTGTGCGAGATGCACTAAATACAAAGTAGTCAAACATACGTTTCACCTTTTGGCACCACAGGGAAGCCACAATTGGCATACAAGGCCATGGGGATCCTGCAGCAATAAATTCCAAGGCTGGGATAGCCAAATAGAGTGGACTTTCCACAGCTCTAAAGGTTAAGGTTAGGCTTACAAAAGCAGCCAGGGGCAGTGGAAGTGTAGGTGCAGAGCTTCCAGCTGTGAAAATTACAAGTCAGTTAGAAACCTGAAGAGACTGTTTCTAGATTAATATATGGAGAAACCCTTGATACTAATTTAATTGCTAAACATTTAAAAGAAGAGTTTTGATAGTTAAACCTTGTGCCCAAAATAAGCCCAAAGTAAGGGGCATAGACATGAGAGTATTAATTGGTTTTGCAAAGTAGTATTTTAAAGCACCATCAACCAGAACTCTATATATTTACCTAAATACTGCTGGTTAGTTGGGTTGCATGTTTAAGAGATGACGAAACAGTGGACCATCTGTTATTGCATTGTTCCTTGGTTAGAGAATTGTGGGATTTGGTTTTTGTCCTGTTTAGGATTTAGTGGGTGATGTCTAGGAGGTTATTGATTTACTATCCTATTGGCAGAGGTTTTGGGTATCATTGATGTGTTAAAATTTGGAAGATTATTACTCATTGTTTGATGTGGTGTATTTGGAGGGAAACAAATGCAAGGATTTTTGATGGGTGTGAGAGGACTAAGATAGGGCTGAAAGATCTCTTCATGAAGACGCTTCTTGAGTGGATGACTGACAACTTCAGGTTTACATTCTTTAATTTAGTTGAACTTATTGATTTTTTGTAATTTTAGAGTTATACTATGATGTTCCGTTAGTATACTCCCAGTGTACTTGCAGAAATTTTTATTAATAAAGTTTTTTATTACTTATCAAAATAAATAAATAAATACTTCTGGTTTGGAAAATAATACATTTCTTTCTTTCTTTATTTTTTAAATTTGTTGTCCTTGTTTATTAAGCATAACACTCACGTAGAAGGTTCCAGGATTAAAAGGACTTCCATGATCCTGGGGTTGGGGTTCTCATTTATAAGTAAGAGAACTAAAAATGTGGGCAGACGTATGACTTTGATCATTACACACAACTACAAACACATGAGTATATGCATATGTATATTATGGTAAAATGAACCTGAGGCAATGCTTGGGACATCAACACCAGTGGCAGCTACAACTTTCTTTATCTGTTCCTCGACATCAGATAAGTTTGCATCAGGGCTGGGCCAATCCGTTCCATTCATAGAAACTGGTTTCCAAACACCCCGGCATACTTCAGATGAGAAGTAGCTTACAATGGAAGCCAAAGACGCAGGAAGAAAATTACATAAGATTTTAAGCCCTGAGACATTAAAATATTTTAGGTTATATCAGTATCTATTTGATTCAAGCAATAATGAATATTAACTATTTCTACCACAAATGGTCAACTTAGTGGAAAAAATAATAATAATAATTTATTTCTTTTGGCTTCCAAGGTAAAATGAATAATTGTGATTAGTTAAAGTCTAAGATTATCACCAGTTAGGCTGGCAATAAGAGTTGCCAAAAGAATCATAGATTATCAGGCAGAGCAGAAAATGAAAACATATAATTTGACTTGTTTGCCTAGAGGAACCTATCAAAAAAATTGATTTCTCCAATAGAAATCAAATAGTGACATGAGAATGACCTGTAGATAGTTCACGGGGAGAAAGTCTTCCATTAGCACAGGCTTCTAAAGCAGCTTCAACCGCAAAAGGAACCGCTTCCAGTATATTCCATGCAGGCAAATTTAGTCTTAGAAAGGTGTCTTCATCCATAGGTCCACGGACACTACTTCCAGAACTAACAGAATGCAGAGACTGACTTCCTCTGAACATCATTCCAAGAAGCGCATCAACAATCTGACGAACATGAGCCTCTACAACAAGTCCAGAGAGGGTTGAATGTATGCTTGCAATATGCTGCTGATACCAATATCTCATTTTTGGAAATGTGCAAATTAATATGGGGTGTGGACTCAATGACCTTGCAACAGCTTTGTGTCTCCTTTTATTTCGACTTTGGTGGTTGCGTCCATGAGATAGCAGGTAAAAATTACGTAAAAGTAATAGGTATTCTGGAGTTTGGAAGAATTCAATTTGGATTACAATTCCTGTTCGCAGTTTAATCGGAGGATGATAGAACCTCCATAGCCTTAAAAGAAGAGTAAATGCATCTGAAAACACTGTGTGGGCAGAGATTTTTTCCCCTGTTGCAGCAGTGCACAACTCATTGGACACACATGACCCGAAAACCTCACAGATTGACATCAATGAACACGCAAGGTGCGGAACCTGCAAACAAAAGTAGACAAAAATAATTAGTCCATAGCATTGCCTCTCTCTAACAGATCTGTGGAATTAAAGCTCAATACAATCCATATTCAATTTAATCCATATATTGGTGCACCATTAACATCGTTCCTGGATGCCCCTACACCGTTCAATTTTACAAGTAAGCTCCATTTAGTAGCTGAAAGATTCTCATTTCAATAATACCAAATAAAAAAGCAACTAAAATGCTCAACAGTGAGAATAGCTTTGCCACCATTCTGCTTCACCAAGAGCTAGACTCAGTTAAACCATTAACCATCTTGTCTTACATCCATCTTCTAATCTAAATTTTTCCTGGCCATCTGGCTATCCATAAAGCACCTTCAAGTCATGTCATATTGACGCTGCCATTACAATGCATGTTGCAAACCATCTTGGCGGCCGAATTAACTGTTAGGATAGTATTCTATAAAGACAGAGTGGAAACATAGATTCATTAAATCCTGTCACTTATTAAAGACATCTATTCAACCAACATAATATCATTTCTTATCCATGTAATGGAGATGTTTGAATCAGAGGAATCAACATATACCAAGCCATGTAGTGAGAAAAGCTGAAGACATTCAAGGGATGTTATTCCAAGAACAAGTATATCCAGCATGTGAGCATAACCTATCAAATGGCTCTCCCTCCCTGAGTAATCTGCAGGAGCTGGAAGAGACAATAATCTTATAATGAAATCAGCAGTGTGTTCCTACATGAAATGTAGATATTCATTTAACCAGAGTAGCTCAATAATTCAGCAAGAAATTGTAAGAAGTAACAAAGAAAGGGAACAAAATAATTGGGAGGAACCAATGGCTCAAGTATGAATGTGACATTTGTATGATCAGGTAGATAAATTATCACCTGTACTTTCCAACCATGGATTAGGGAGGCCCCACAAAGAATTTTTGCCACTGATATCTTCTCTTCATTTGAACCATTGACAGCAATCTGAAATATTTTTTCGAGCTCTGCTAAACTTCCACCAAATAATCCATGAGTTTAATTTAGTTGCTTTAACATGGATAGATCTACTAAAAAGAGCAATTGATAAACCTGGCTTCAGAATAAAAATGGTGTAACCGAATACCAGGCCCCAGTCAGAGAAATTAGCTAATCTAAAAGTTATGCTCTCTCTTTAACTTCAAAATTATTTTGTCCAACCTCCATTAACATTTTAAAAAACATAGAACTTAGAGGGTTCAAAATGTTACATTAAAGTTGGCATTGTCAAACAATTATATGATCTGACCTCTAGGCATCTTTACTGGAATTATAAGATTCAAGAGTCAAATAAAAGTCTTAACATAGAAATTCTAAGTTGCGAAATCAACCTAATTTGGATATGGTCATTTTTACTGGTAACTATGCCAATTAGGAGCAGATGAATCAAGTGGTATGATTATTGATTGTTGTGTTACTCAATTCCAAGTTCATTTCTTGGACCACCCCTTATACTAAATGCATGTATCCACCTAGGCTAAATTCCACACAACCAATTCTAAGCCTTGACAAAGGATGAGGGTTGTAAGTTGATGGCTAGTGAATGTCTTAGTCACATCTTATGAAAAATAATGGTTTAGAGAATTGAGTTGAGGTGCTCTCCACTTTCATGCACCAGATCCAGATTAGTTAAATAAAGGGCTCATGTAGCTAATACCAATTACATATGGTAAAGGCTTGTTCAATTTGAGTGTAGTTCAGTTGAACTTTAAAAGGAACAAGTGTGAATATACCTTGAAGCAGGAGTGGATACCAAAGCATCTATCATTACTGGAGTAAGCAATTCCCCCTGCATTAATGATGACCAACCAGGCACTTGTCCTGGCAAACTAACTGGCATTTGATTGATCTTTCCATTCACATAGCCTGGCCAGAAATATGCTGATGTGTCCAGTAGATTTCTAGCTATACAAGCTTCAACTATTAGATGCCGCATGTTTCCAGCTGAAACAAGGATAGAACTAATTTTAGAAAGCATTGCACATGCTGCAAAATCTTGGATTAGAAGGCATTACAAATATGCTACAAGGACAAACACAAGTGGCACTGAAGAATTGGATAGAGCACGAAGTTGAAGCTACAATCTGTGGAATACTTTTATATGAAAACTTATTTGTTGAACACTATAGGAAAAAATGAAAACTTATGTGTTGGACAAAAGAGGACATGACACTCTAGTCCATCTGGTCTGGGACACATGCTTTCAGACATAAATGAAATGACACTCATTTCACCTAGAAAGTTAATAGACTTCAAGTGTGTTAGGCAGCCCATTAATTGATGCTATGTTACACATATTAAAGCTTGACTGATACTGTGTTACATATATTCATGCTTTCATTTAGGCGTACATTGTTCCCCATTTATTACTTGCCTTGTACACTATTTTGTACCTCAATTAAGATGAATATCGTACACAGAAATTCTCAAACTTACATAGCATCAATCACGAGGTTGCCTGCCAAGTGCCAACAGCCTTATGGCTGGAGGAGAACTTGGGTTTGAATCCCCCTCCCCCCACTTGTTGCATGACAAAAAAAAATAAAAAACAAAGGCCTGCCCAAGAAAGTGAATTACACATTATCCATCAAGGAGGTAATCCCTAGTTCTTAATTGTCATAGTATCTATAGTTTTGCATGCAAATGACACTCAATAGATGTATGTTGACAAAGATAAAAACAAATAGCCGCATCATTGCTTATAGATTTCTGGGAGTGGTTGTGTCCAACACTGCATATTTGTGTCGAGGACAAAGTTTAGCTCCAAACTCCAACCCACTACATGGCAATTTATAAGATTATCCATGTGTATTATTTAAACAAGTCACATGACTCATCAAAATGCCATATGACTAAAACTAAGCATGGATGGTCCTTTCAATTGTCACATAGTGGGTTGGAGGAAGATATCCAAACCGGTTTGGAGCTAAACTTTTTACTTGTGTCGAAATAAGAAACTTGTATTAGCATCCAACATTAGTTTCATGTTTAGGGACAAAAGGATGCATATGAGTGAAAAGGAATGTTTCCAACATAAAAATACAAAAAGAACGTTTGGAAGAGAAACTAAGATGTTGAAATACATAAACAGAAGACTAGAATGCAAGAACACCATTTTATGGCTTAGGGAGAAAACTTAAAGGAAATAATCTAACAAACCAGGTTAAACTTCTTTTTGTTGTCTGGGAATATCAAATAATCAAGTGTTATTATTGTGATGCATCAAATTATAACTTTTTTCCTATTTTGAGTACCTCTGCTTTTTTCACTCTTGCTTTTGATATAAATGGGAACAAAATAGTGAGTAGGCTTCATAGACTTTTACACACCACCGATATTTTATCCATATCCAATTTTAAGTTGAGCTCACTTCAACTAGATCACTACAGCCGTAAAGAACATTAAACAAGAATGATAAGTAATGAGAAGCTTACATATATCTTTCAGATGAATTGTCAGATGCATTATTTTCAAGAGGTACACTGAGTGAGTTCACCACTGTACCCCCTAGACAGTTATCACAATGCTATAGGAGTTTGAACTTTACGCCTACAGAAAGCTTTTGTAAATCGTAGATAATGAATGAGAACCTGTTATTACTTACCACAATTAGCTGGCATATGATTCATACTGATGCATTCTAAGTTTGTATTTTCAATATTGATGCCTGAAATATAGAACATTGCCTTTGCAGCAGCCTGATTTGCTGCAGAAACAGTGGATTTAAGTGGAATCAGCAACCCCTTATAATCACCTAGCATCTGTAAGCTGGACGCCAACTCGTTGCGACACTTTCCTGGAACACTCCTTTCTTTCCAGCTACTTGTCGAGCCATATTCTGTTTCATCAAGTGGTGCACTTTCCTCTTCGTCAATAAAATCAGCAACCACCAGAGTTATGATGCACAGTAAGGTGCAAAACCGATTATCTAGACGAAACCTAGGAGTGTAAATGGAATCCCGACCCTAACAATAATAAAAAATTAAAATGGAAAGTTCAATCAGTTCAGTTCCTAGAAATAGAACTATATGACACCTAATGATATGCAAAGAATAACTCGATCTACTGACTCCGATGCTCCTGTTGATCAATTCACTAACAAGAAACTTTGACAGTTTGATGGTAATAGAATGTAATTCACCAGCAGGAAACCCAAACAACCAAGTATGGACTGCTTCCCCAAGAACATTATAAGTTTTAAGGAGCCTCAACATGAATCTTCAAGGAAGCATCATTTTTCTTTGTTCCAGAGAACCAAGGAAAAAAATCAAAGACAGAAGAAAATTTCGAGTTAACCACAAATATAATTTACCCTTTGTGCAAGACGAAGAGTCGCAATCCACAGGCTCAAGAAGGTGTTGTGCCAAGTGGTGCAATTTATGGCTTTGAGGACCTTAATCAAACCTGCACAAAATGAAATTTCAACATTCACATAGATGCCAGTTTGTTAAGCAATGAGATTATACAATTTAAAATAAAATTGTTTGGGATAACAATTCTTCACCTGTGATGGTTTCAATGGCGCCTATGACATTGACCTCTTTTGTATCCATAGCATCTTCTAAAATCAGATCAAGTGGGAGCCAATGATCAGAATGACTAGCCCCATTGCACAGACTGGTAGAAGAAGCCATAGCACCAATAACCACAATGTCATTGGAATTTAGCCTAGACTTTAATCTGATTTCTTGAGAGACAATGTGAGAATTTGAAGCCAACTGCAGAAGTGCCTCAGGAGTTATTTCTGCATTTTTCAAAGCTGATGAGTTTGCTTGAAGCAGCCGTAAGCGCTGGGTAAATCCTTTCCAATGTGAGGACCTTACAATATGGCACTAAATGTTAAGAAAAATCATTCAGGAAAAAGACCAAGCAGGAAACTAAGTAATCTATCTGTAAAATTACATGATGGTCTTCCCTTGTTTTTTCGTTTGTTTGTTTGTTGTTGCAGTTAACTCGTGCACCCAATGGAATTTGAAACCATGACCTTACTCACCACCTTAAGTTATGGGGTGAAGATGTCATATGGCTTAAAGGTCATTGGCAGGACATAATGGCTTAAGATTTAGCATTATTTGGATTTCTTTAGAGGGTTTCCTTTTCTTTTGAAAAGAAAATGGGGTTTCTTCATTGGAATATGAATCTGTGATAAAATCAATTCTCCCACTGAACTTAATCATAATCAGATGGTGATTACAGATTATACAAGATCAAACCTATGGGACTTAAGGAAGGATAAAAGGGAATGAATTAAAAATAAAAAAATAAAAAATAAAAAAAGGGAGAGAAAATTATAGAACAGGTAGCTGATACATATAAGTAGGAAAAAACTCAGTTGTGTGTGCATTGACCGTTTTCCATTAAATTGTCATAGAAAAGTCCAAGAGAAATTCACTTTAGTACTAATTGGTGAAGTTTTAGTGTGCTTTCACTTACACAATATAGCAATAATAGTGAATAAATTGTGAAAAAGCAAGTACTAAGAGACATAAGCATATACATGTTCTGGCGTGCTAAGTTAAGAATCCTGGAAGTTACTTTATTCTGCATAAATTGCCCAATAAGCTCAATAGCCATCAATGTATTAAATTTCTGCATTCTTTCATGACATTCACTCTGCTTCTCATCATATTTATCATGACCATCTATTTCCATGTCTTGAGGATTAGTTTCCCATCTAGACTTCTTTTCTGAGGTAAGTTCTAGTAACCCTTCATCATCTAATGATGCATCAAGTAACTGCCACACAAGTGAAAAGATGAGCTCAACTACAATAGTCCCAGCTTCACTAGTTTTCAGACCAAATATCTGGGAGAGCTGAAGAATAGTATCTATCGATTGCATAACCCTGTATAGAAAGATACACTAGAAATTGTCAATGAAAAACCAGAATGAATGCAATGTTATGGAATGACATCAAATATTGCAATCATTTTAACAACATCAACTTTATTTTAAAGCAATGATAATAGAGACTAGTCACTAGAGAGAGAAAAGATTATACTAATTGCAAATGATTTTATTGACATATAAATAATTACCAGTATATTAATGTAGACTAGACCGTAGAGTAATTGTATTTTAAGTAACATAAGGATTTGTACAGGCACATGAATAGAAACTTGTTACCAATTTGGGAGTTACATGTAGTATGAAAAAATTAAATTACATTGAGATGATCTTATCAATGGTGGCATGAAAAATTACAGTGTCCTTGTGGTAAATTTAGTATCCTCTCATTCATTGCTGCGTCCTCTTCAATTCTCAATGGCAGATATGTTCTATTTTCCTTCTAGGGGTGTTTACAAAACCCGTGTAGATGATACTAGAGCTGCTTACGAAACCAAAAGATACATAAAAGAAGAGCATCATCCAGTATTTTTGGTTTCAACTGCAGAACTTGAACAACTATCCTTACTTTGCATGGAAAATCTTTATGTAATATATAACTTAAATCCATAAGAATTAATTACTTTGGGTTTTCTTGACTTCAGAAAGTTTTGTTGCACAAAACAAGACACAATATAAAATATTCCTCAAAAACATACCTATAGATAAATTCAAGACAAGAAGGCAATATAGCACTGACTTAGAAAATAATGAAGACGGTTCATAAATAATCCAGTCTGTCTAACATGATATGCAAAACAAAATTTAAAACTTGCCTTTGATAATTCATGCCCTTTATTTGAGATTTAAGAGTAAAGGCATGTCTCTTAAGGAGCTCCATGAAAAGCCTATATGCTGCCGGCTGGCGACGCCGACTTGGAATAATCCTGTAAACGAATGAACATGAATTTGAAAGGAAACTGAACAATCCACTAACAACATTTTTTTTGACAGAATGAGTGGCAACTTTGCAACAAATACAGCAGAAAAAACAATTTAGTATAAACTGGCAAGTTATATATCCAAAACATCCATTGTTATTTCACACAACAGTTGTTTCTAATTATTTAAATCTACTATTATTTTTTGTTATCTTTCATTATATAGGCCAAGAAAACGTACATCTCAGTCTGTAATTTCAATTCTCTATATCATTTTCATGAACTGTTATTTTATCATGTTTTTTAGTACATAAATATATATGATTTACTATTCATTTACATCTAACAGCTATGCATATACAATTGCATGTTCAATTAATAGGGATTTCTAAACAATTTTATAGTCAGACATCCTTGTTTGTATAAGCTTCTTTGGATGTATGATTAACAAAATTAAGAAATAACTCTCTTGAAATAATACAACCTTTTTCACTAAAAATTTCAGTTACACAATCAAAGGTAAAAATGTTACTCTTGTTAAGGATGTTTTCCACTTCGTCATGCGAATATCTATCTATGATCCTTTACCATGCTGACCACTTGAAAAATCTACAAAAACTTACTTCTTTTTCATCTCTTTTGTTTTTTAGTAAAAAGATAGACAAAGACCCACTTCTAAGAACCTTTAATATTTTAACAAAGTTTGGCAACAGTCAAGATTGTATCTTAAAATTACAACTATACTAAATATTCTTTTATTGAATATGAATTTTAATAAATCCATCATTGGATTACACTTTCTTCTTATATCCTCTATGTTTGCAAAATTTCCAGAAAATCAAAGATCAATAGCTTTGTCATCAATTAAATATTTAAATTTCAAGTTTTTATAGTGTAAAATTATACATAAAAAATAATTTTATGAATCAAATAATAAATAACATCTTATTGATACAAAATTTGATATCTATGTTAACAACATAAAAAAAATAGATTTTCAAAATATATAGTCATGTCACGTAATTATATGCGCACAATATTTTGGATATAAAATTAAAAATCTAGTCTTCCATTCTCGTACAACAAATTCTATGTTAATAAGATGTTAATTATTATTTTATTCAAAAACTCTTTTTAAAAAAACCGTGAAATTCAAACACTTTTTAGATAAAATAGTTCTTTTTTGTCCTCTTGATACTTGCAAGGAAAATGTTTCTCTCCAAACCAACCACGTCATTCCTCAATCTCCAAAAACATATCCCAAACAAAAAATAACAAATTTAGGACACATCGTTTCTCATAACATGTATTTTTTTACGTGACATGTTCTTACTGATGTATGATAAAAATGATATCGGACGAAAAAACAAGAGTAAAAAAAAAAAACCTTGTAGAAAACAAAGCAAGAACGAGCAGAGGGGGCACAATGTTTAGCACCAAGGCCTTGTCTAGGAACTTCCACAAGATGGGAACGTTGTTGTCCCAACAAATGTAGGAAACCAAAGCCTCTGCCACTTCTATGGATGGCAGTGACACTCGTTCCGAGTTCAAGAACTTGGACAGCTGCATTGCCCAGACATGAGGGTCACTACCCTTTTCTTGTGCATCTTTGGTTACCTCTATCACCATCTGGACCCAATCATTGCTTTGCTCCATTTCAAAGGGTCCGTCCCTACGAACAGTTTCTGTGATTTTTAGGCATACACAATGCCATTGCCAGCTTCTTCTTTTATAGCTTGTGATGTGTATTTTGCAGTATAATCGGTCAGAGAAAGAAACAGTCAAATGTAAGTTGACGACTTTATAGTTGTAAGATTAATTAAAGTGAGAGAAAGAGCTATTTCTTTTTATAGATAGGATCAAATTTTAACGGATAGAGTCAAATTCAAAACGATCATTTGTATTATTAGGCCAAATTAATATCGATATAATCTATTTATGTCTAGTTTCTATATATATATATATATATATTAAAAGTTGGAAGTGTAATATTTATTTTTGCTATTTTTTTTAGTTAAGTCACATTATTGACGTGTCACAAATTTTTCTTTTTTGGTTTCCATTTCACATATTTTCTATAATTAATCATCTTTTCTCTCTCTCAACTCATCATCTTCTCATCAAACAAATGGCTAATGTTTCTCCTATTAATAACTTTTCTATTGAATCCAAATCGCCTTAAATTTAGCAATCAATCATCTCCTCTCTCTCTCTCTCTCTCCAAAAATAAATCATCTTTGTCAAACAAACAGCTAATGTTTCTCCTTATCAAACAAACGGCTTCTCTTCCCATCAAAACATTCAGTTGCTTCCCTTTGGATTTAAAACCCACTAATTCAAGGTCAATTTTTATTTTTCTTCCCCTGAACTTCATTGCTTTTCCATTGCAATTTTTATGATTTGTGATGGATTTTCTTTTGCAAGGTTGTAAATATTGTGTTTTTTTTTTCTTTTTTTAATTTTTCAATTTTCAATTGTTAGTTTATTTCTTTCTATTCATGTTTACATTTTTTCTTTACATAATTTCTTTTTACCAATTAAAATTGTTTGTGTCTAAATAATTGGAATGTGTTTTATTGATTTAATACATGGTCATCTACCTCCCATTTGTTTATTTTATTTTTTGAATGGCTTTATTATTTTTTAAAATAAAGTACAACTTAAATTCTTGCTAATTATCCTTTAATCTCGTCTAAATCTATGCTAATTTCTAACTTCTTAGGATACCTTATGATCGATAGGTACGGACCGTATGTGTTCCTCTTTTTCTTTGTATTTAGAATTATAACTTAGCTTAATATGATTTTTTTTTTCATTAATTTTTCGACAAATTATTGTGTAAATATGGGTTCCAGTTAGTTCAACTAGTAAAGTCTTTGATGATTGAATAAGAGATCTGGGGTTCAATTCTCGCCTACACCAAAAATCGATTGGTGTCTTGGTCTGATAATAAAAAGCATAGTCATGAGAAATGGACGCCATAAATTGAAACTCTATAAAAAAAAATTACGGAGTAAATAACATTATGGTAAGTTAAACATACTAAATTTTAAAATAAAAAAAAAAAAATCTAATCCCTAATTCTTACCATTTATCTTCTCAAAAATATATATATTACCATTTATAATTTTTAAGAAAACAACTTTGGGACGCTTACAATGTTTAACTATTGCATCCATTTTATAGGACATACATGCACTATTGCTTTATGTTTTCTATAGTAATACTAATATCCATTACTTTGAAATTAAAAGATTCTCTCAATTAAAGCATATACCTCAATGTGATCTCATCTTTAGGAAATCTTGCAACCTAATTCAAGTCATACTAACCTATATATATATATATATATATATATAAACAAATAGAATGATTTTGTACAATCCAACACAATTAAATCATATTGCCTTAGTTAGCTTAAACTTATCTCATTCTCAAGAAAAAACAAAAACAAAAACAAAACAAAAAACTTAAACTTAAATGTATCTATTATTCTGAGTTGAATTTGGTTATTATATGTTGGACTTCAATCCATGATACTCTTTAAATATACAAAAATATGATAGAAATGAAATAAGAAATATAATAGATAAATAAAATATGAAAGCAAAAAAGTATTTCTTTTGTACTTAAAAAAAAAAAAAAAAAAATTGAAAGAGAGAGAGATGGAAGATTTATAAATTATAATGTTTGAGTGATAAACTAGTCTATACATTTTTACTTATATTTATTGCATTCCACCTTAGCTTTGGGATTAGATCATTCATGATCATGAGTTCTTTGACTTTTCTCAATTTTCACTTGAAAGATTATTATATGGTTAAATTAAGGAGTAAATTTGTAAATATTTTGTAGTAAACTTGATAATAATTTAAATATTTTATTAAATTAATTCATATATCTGTATATATTAAGAGGATTCAGAAAGTTAGTTATTGCTTTTTTTTCCTGTCAAAAATACCCCTAAATTAATTAACCACCAACTTAAAAATGGAGTTAAAATAGTAAATTGGCAAAATAAAGTTAGTTATTGATTTTTTTACTATAAAAAATACCCCTACCTAAAACTTAAAATTGTTGTTAAAATGGTAAATTGAAAAAAATAATAAATTCATATTTCTACATTAAAATGTCTTCATGCTTCTAAGAGCATCCACAGCGGTGGAACTATATTTTTAGCTATTTTGCATCACAAAAAATTACTTTATCTATTTTACTTACTCACATGCTGCAACAGTGGATCTGTGGAGACCATTTTTCTGGAGCTTGGTGGTACACTATTCCCTTGATTTCACAGCTTATAAGGCAGAAAGTGGGGGAGTTTTCCTTTGATGTGGGACTCTAAGCTCTGAGCCAAAATCGATTACAAGTGTCACACTTGGTCTGAGGCAAAAAGGCAAAAATGGTCTCCACAGGATCTATTTTAGTTTTCAATACAATAAAATAATATAAACATCACAATAAAATAATATATTTTCTAGCTCCATTGCTGCAGCTCCAAATAGTTTTTTAGTGGTGCTAAAAATAGCTTTTTAACTTTTTAGCACCACTATTGCAAGTGCTCGAATAAACTTCTACTTTTACGTTAATTTAAATTCCTAACTCTCTAACTCCTTACAAAATATGATCACTCTTTTGTTAGTTTTAAAACTCCTCCAATCTACAAAACTCACCTCAAGTATTCTTTTTTTTTTTTTTTTTTTTGGGTGTGATTAGAAAAAGTAGAAATCCCAAATTATAATAAATGTAAATTATTAATTTTTACCAAAAAAATAGAAGAGTCTCTGAGTACGTGTGTGAGAGGCTAATATATTTTAATAGGATGTCAAGGTAGTAAATTTGGTATCCAATAGTTTGTGAATCATGTGTGTAGAAAAGTTATCAGAATCTAAAAGAATTTCACATTACGAGTAGGCTTTTGATGAAAAAAAAAAAAAAAAAGAAAAGAAAAGGAAAACAGGAAATTGTTCAATGGTTTGGTTTACTATCCAAGAACGTTGAAGGCCCAAAACAAAGATACATAGTCTAACGCATGTTGCTGTGGCTGGCTTACCATCCAAGAACGTTGAAGGCCCAAAACAGAGATACATATATATAATTCATAAAAATTCTAACGCATGTTGTTGTGGCTGGCTTCCTATCCAATAATGTTTAAGAGGCCCAAAGAAATTTTATCTAAGTAAATGAAGTATATAGTATATGTTTTTAGTGAGTTTGAGCCTAAAAACACAAATAGACCAGAATTGACATTGCTTGTAAAGGCATCATAATAAAACTCAATTAAATTCATAAGAGTTAAGTGTCTGTTGCTGAATAGATGAAACTTACAAAATCTCTCAACTCATCTCAGAATTGAGTGCTTTCTTAAAACTCATTATCCGCTTATTCATTATATATATAAAAATACTGCACCTCATGTTAAGCTTCAAAGCCTTTAGCCAAAATGGATTGATTATAAGCAGAAGATGACATAAATTTAACTGGCTGACAACTTTCCAAGAAGAATTTATGGTCAAAGAAATTATGTTGAAAAATATGAGCCCCTTTTGGACAAAATTTTCCCATTCTTGAGGGTAAAGCTTTTCCATTGGACAAACTTTAGAACCTTAACTATACAAAATGGAAGTTTATTCCTCAAAAAACTTTCCTACGAGGGATTAATGTACAATTACATTCTATATAGAACAGAGGCCATCCTAAAAATAATTAATGAAAAGAGGGAGAGGAATTTACATCTCATTTTCTATTATCAGTTCAGCAGCTGCACCCATTGAACCTATCCCACCTATCCCCAGCAATGCCAAAGCAAGCTCCTTCTCATTCCACTGTCTCAGCCCACTACTCAGTCTCTTCAAGACATCTACATCTACCTCTAGTACCCAATTTGGTGTGCAGCCAACCATCAAGGTCACGAATCCTGAGACATAAGCACGCCAAGTGGCCCAATCGCAACCAAGTGAAATTTTCCCATCAAGTGCACTTGCCAGGAATTTCATGTGCGTCCCAAGGATTTTTGGGCGCCGCTTTGATGCAGATGATGTTGAGTCAACACCCCAAGTAAAAGCCAAACAAAGCACTGTGAAGTAGGCAAGAGCATATCCCCCAAGCATTGCAACCATCCCTTCTGACCCTTCTTCCGGCTCACATCTGTGAACAGATATAAACCAAGAAGGCAAGGTTTCTTTTATCAAGGATTGGACTAGACTCAAGCCTCCAGATAACCATACCAAAGAAGCACCAAGGGAAGCTGCAAGTTTCACCTGAGTCATTGATGCAGAAAGTGAAACCTGTCTGTATTTCAATCCATTCTTGCTTGCCCTTAACTTCTCTAATTTTTCTCTTGGAAGCCCACTAGATGCTATTTCTCTGACAGAATGCATCAAGAGAGAAATAATCTCTTCTGTTACGAACACAATATCTCTAATGGATCGAAAAACACGTAGATAAAGAATACCCGGAGCAACAGGAGAAATCCCACCGCTGAAATGGGATCCAAATCCATGGCCAAGAAGTTCACCAACACCACCACTGCTTGAAATAGGTGCATCATTCAGACCAAGTGTGGCAGTGAAGCAGCTTTTAAGGAGCTGAACCACTGCATCACTGCTGTGGAGGAAGACAGTTCGAGATGCAGAAAAGACAAGAAAGTCACTCCAGCGCTTCGCCTTTTGGGTCCACAAGGAAGCCACGATTGGCATGCAAGGCCACGGACAACCTGCTGCAAGGGACTCCAAGGCTGGGCCAGCCAAATTGAGACAACGTTCTGAGGCTCTGTCAATTTTATAGGTTATTGTAAGGCTCACAAAGGCAGCCAGGGGAAGTGGAAGTGTAGATGGAGAGCTTCCACCTGCGAGAACCATTTCTCTATCAGAATACTGGAGAACTAACTCTATATAAAGAAAAGAAAGACCTCCAAGAAGCCAATTTCAATGGCTCATAATCATCTTAATACTTTTTTTGATAAGTATAATCATCTTAATCCTGTAAGACATAATAAGTAAGGGATTCTCTGGTTTTTTTTTTTTTAATTTGTGGGGGGAGAGAGAGGGGGGGGGGGGTGTTAAAAAAACACGAATTTTTATTGACACAGCTTGAATCCTAAATAAGGAGATCTTAAGTATTATAATAATCAGGATTGATTATATTTATCACTAAGCTTCTGACTTTGGACATCTTTGACAATGGCAGACACAGAAGTAAAGGTCTTTGGCCGATGTCTAGACATGCAAAACTAATAATTGAGAAGTTATAATGTTTACAGAAGAAAACCTGCAGCAAGACTTGGGACATCAACACCAGTGGTGGCAAGGATTTTCTTAATTTGTTCTTCAACATTAGACAAATTTGCAGCAGGGCTAGGCCAATCTGTTCCATTCATGAAAACTGGTTTCCAAATACCCCTAGTTACTTCAGATGAAAAGTAGCTCACAATAGTTGCCAAAGATGCAGGGAGAAAATCGGCTAAATCTTTCAGACCTGAAAATATTGAAAAAGTAATAAATTATAACACTACCCTAGTTTAAAAGGAATCTGTTTTGATCAACAACTGGGTGCTACATCAACTCAACCAAAGAACATATTTTGTCATTTACTGACATGTTAAATCAATAATGGTGATTTGAGTGTATCATAAATATCCTGTTGTATAAACTTTATTTACAGTTGCAAAGATCATCTTAGGGTCCCAGTTGTAATTTAAAAGAAATTCAAGTATAAAACTCATTTGATTTTGTTTTCCCAAATTTTACATGTATAACCAGCACAAACCAACACACACACTAACCTGTAGCCAGTTCACGAGGAGAAAGTTTTCCATGAGCACAGGCTGTTAAAGCAGCATCAACAACAAAGGGAACAGCTTCCAGTACATCCCAGGCAGGCAATTTAGGTCTTAAAGAAGTATCCTCATTTACAGTTCCTGAAGAACCACTACTTCCAGATGTAACTGAAGTTAAGGATTGGTTTCCTCTAATAATCCTCCTAAACATCATATTAAGAAGCCCATCGACAATCTGATGAACTGGTGTTCCATGAACAAGACCAGATAATGTTGAAGCTATGCATGCTTGATGCTGCCGATACCATGCTTTCAATTTTGGAAATGAATCCACAAATATGGGTTGTGGAGATGATAAACTTGCAACCGCTGAGAGTCTTTTTCTATTTCGATTTTTGTTTACACTCCCAGAAGATACTAGGTGGGAGTTTCGTAATAATAGAAGGTATTCAGGAGTTCGTTGGGATACGACTGTGGGTACATCTCCTACTCCATGTTCAAGAGGAGGATGATTAAACCTCCATAGCTTCAAAAGAAGAATAAATGCATTTGAAAACACAGCATGAGCAGAAATTTCTTCCCCATTTGTCAGAGTCCATGGGACATTTGGTACACATGATCCAAAAACCTCACAGATTGGCATCAGTGAACATGCAAGTTGTGGAACCTGGCAAGAAATCCAGAAAAGTGACATTATTTTGTAGCTGACCTAACATTCTCAGTCATTAACACCCTTGTGTAGAATCACTGGAGTTTGAAAATAAATGCAATCCAATTCCAAGTCAATTTAATTGAAGATTCAACGCTTGGCTAGAGATATTAATCATAAACTACATGTCTACACCTGTCATTATTGCATTACTAAACGTGCTAACTTCTGATTATTAAATTTGTTCCTTGAGCCTCTATCCCCGTTTCCTCTTTCAATTTCATAACCATGCTTCATTTGGTAGCCAAGAATACACTCAACTGATGTATTCAGTCAAAGGCAAGCAAACCTAGTTGAATAATGCTTTGCAAAGTCTCAACATTATTAAAATGTATGTCATCATGTCTTAATTATGTTTTAGTTTACTTTCTGTTGGCCTTTCCTTATTCTAGAGTACCTTCAAGTTTAATGATATCACTCACATTGTTGCAATTATTTATTGGTTTCATTACACATGAAAAAAAATAATAAATAAACCTTCTTAGCCAAGGAAAAGCATTGAAGAAAGTACCAAGCCATGTAGAGAGAAGATCTGAACACAATCAACAGAAGTTATTCCGACAATTATTACATTCAGCATTGGAGCGTAACCAATCAAGTGGCTGTCACTCCCAGAATATTCTGGAGGAACTGGAGGAGATAATAGTCTAGTAATGAAATGAACAGTATGTTCCTGCATGAAATGCAGACCTTAAAGTTATTAGAGTAGTTGTGCAGTGCCCTTATTACTAAAGCAAAATTAAAAAGAAAGAAATAAAGAAATGCTAGGTATCAATAATATGCAAGGGTAAAGAAACTAGTTGTGTAGCTATTCAGGAACAAAGAATTTAAAATATGGTATGTAAAAGTTCAACTTTGTTACCTGTATATTCCAACCCCGAATTAAAGAGGCCCCACAAAGTATAGTAGCAGCACATATCTTCTCATCATCTGATCCATTGACTGCAACCTCAAATATTTTCTCGAGTTCTGCTAAGCTTCCATTAAATCCATGAGCTTAAATTCAGTGAATTTACCTTTGGGTAGATTTACAAAAAAGAGCATTTGATATACCTGGCTTCAGGAGAGAAAAAGGAATAACTGAAGACCAGGCCATAGTTAAAGGCATTAATTAGTAATCTAAAAGTTCACCACATAGAGATCATCTATATATTTTTTGTATATTGGAACCCCATTTATAAAGTGAATGGATCGTAATTGTTAATGGCTGAAGGAAAAATCCATTATACTCGTGTGTATATATATATATATATTTTAAATCAATGAAATTCGCAAATTGGAATGTCCAACAATCATATGACTAGTTAATTAAGCATATTTTTCAAGAAAGGATATGCAATTTACCATTTAATGCACCCCTTTAGGACAAACCCTAGAATCTAAATAACTCAACGGGGTGACTTGTAGAAACCTTGTTATAAAAATATTGATTTTGTAAGGACGGGAGGAAAGTGCTAGCCACATCTACACTTATAGTTGCAACTGGGTTCCTCATAATCTTATATATCCAACATCTACCTAGGACTTAACACATGCCAGCACAACACACACTAAAACAAACCAATCCAATCCGCAAAATATGGGGTATCACAGATTTATTAACTACAGTACTTAAGAATAAGAACCAGAAAGAGTATACCTTGTAGCAGGAGTTGAAACCAAAGCATTTATCAATACTGGAGTGAGTGGAGCACCCTTCATAAATGATGACCAACTAGGGGCTTGAGCAGGCAGAGTATGAGGTATTTGATTGATGCATCCATTCACATAACCTGGCCAGTAATATGCAGATGTATCCAGTAGGTTTCTGGCAACACAAGCTTCAACTATCAAATGACGCAAGTTTCCAGCTGAAATATTAGTACAGAACTAAGATTAGAAAAACTAGAAGATATATCTCGAAGACTAACACTGGCCCCATGAAAAAAGTACAAAACATGATCGCAAAGATACATATTGATTGAATAATACTGGAGTAAGGAAAGAACGTAGCCAAAAAATAAAGTAAATACATAATCAGTAATATTGGGGAAAGAAAATGGATGTCTCAACAAGAATATTAGAACAGACTACAAATAGAACAAGGAATGGAAACACTCTAAAAGGTTCCAGTGGTCCAACCTAAGAAAAAATGTTTAATTTTGTTAAACTATTCTGTTCTTTATAGTTGAACAGTTGAACAAAATTAAACATTTTTTCTTAGGTTGGACCACTGCTGTATACTTCCTGTACGCCTGGGTGACTCCTTTTTATGACTTCAAATAAAATTTTATTTACTTATAAAAAAAAATACTATTCTGTTCTTTATGATTTTCCTAAGCCTCATTTAAATCATCAAGGAAATTTGATACATCATAATTCATTTTCAACAGTGAGAAAGTATGTTAAGAAAAGAGAGGGGACACAATATCATCTAGAATGAATTACTAGTACTCTTAGGAGGCACCATGATTAGACCTACCTAGTTACTACTTACTGCCATATTCCCATTGGCTGTTGGTCCAACCTTTCCTCACTGAAGAAATTCATTAAATGATCTATTGTTAATAAGAATCAAATATCACTTACAACAGTTGATAGGCATGTCTTTCACATTGATGCACTCAAAGTATGCACTTCCCACATTGATGCCTGAAACAAATAACATAGCCTTTGCAGCAGCCTGATTGGCAGCAGAAACAATAGATTGAGGTGGAGTCAACAGGCCCTGATAATCCCCTAGTATCTGTAGGCTTGAGACCAAATCATTGCGGCACTTCCCTGTAACCTTTTTTTCTTTCCAATGATTAGTGGAGCCGCGTTTTGTTTCATCAACAGGTGCACTTTCCTCCTCCTCAATGAGATCAGCAACCACAAGGGTTGTGACAGACAATAGAATGCATAAGCGAGTATCAAGGCGAGGCACAGGACCCTCAATGGGATCTCTTTCCTAACAAGAAAAATATTTAGAATTTGAAAACATTAACAATTAAGATAATGTAAAATAAAACTTTTAGAGTGATGTGCATATATATCTCCACTGGAAACCTAGATGGTAACAATCTCTTCACCCTAAACATTGTATCTGTGTACTTGAAATTCTTGTTCCCATTGTACACTTTCTGTGTACATGGGCTCTCTTTTTTTCATCAATAAAATACCATTTCTTATATATATATAGAAAATAAAAAGGGCACTTCACTGAACCAAACAGATGTTTTTCCCCCAAAATGCTTAAAACTTCTCCAGATTACTGATCAATTAAGATAGGGAAGAAAACTCAAAGATTGATGTTAAACAAAAACTTCTAAAAACACAAAAATTTGAGTCAGGTCTAAGGCTAAAGAGAACAAGACAATTTAAGGAGTAGGACACGATACTTGAATGAAATAAGAAATCATTGTGATGTCAAAAATATTTGACATATACTCAAAGAAATAAATGAAATTGATTAGTACAATCATGACGAATTCTAACCCTTTGAACAAGACGAAGAGCTGCTATCCAAAGACCTAAAAAGGTGTCATGCCAGGTGGTGCCATTTATTGCTTGAAGGGTTTTAATCAAACCTGCACAATTTGAAACCTTAAAATTATCATTTTTATAGACTTATAGACATTGGATTTGGAAGAACAGATCTCACATCATTTCTATTAATATTCATGTCAAGGACTATGAACAAACTCTGAATTTACCAGTAATTATTTCAATGCCACATGTTGCATTAACTTGATATCCATCCATGGCATCTTCTAATAAGAGATCAAGAGGAAGCCAAAGAGCAGAACGGCTAGCTCCTTGGCATAGACCAGCAGAGGAAGAGAGAGATCCAAAAGCCATAACTGCATGAAACTTTTGTAGTGAACTTGTTTTGCATTCTCGAGACAATACTATTCGAGCATCTGAAGTCAACTGCTGAAGAGACTCAGGAGTTAGAGTTTTGGAATTTCTTAATGCTGAGGAATTTGCTTGAAGCAACTGTAATCGCTGGATGAAGTCTAGCCAATGTGAGGGCCTGACAATGTAGCAGGGACTATTAGCCAAATTTCTTTCATTCAAGAGAAGACCAGATAGAAATATGATTATGGTAGTTATGAAGAGACATGATAGTTATGACTTCATAAAATTATAAAAATGGAATTGAACAGAATAACAAAGCAGGATTCACTGAAAATATAGGACAACTATTTTGGAAACTTCTTTCATAGAATATTAAGTTATGTCTATAAATAATGCACTTAAAGGTCAAGTGATAACACTCCCTATCCAATGCTTGACCTATTATAAGAGTCATCCAGTGTGATTTCACTTGCATGCAATTAAAGTAAGATGAACAGAGTTTGATAAGGAAGTTATTAAAAGGGAAAAATACATACAAGTTTCGACGAGCCAGGTAAAGAATTCTCGCAGTTACTTTATTTTGTAGAAATTCCCCTATTAATTCAATGGCCATCACAGTATTTAAATTTTGCAATCTTTCCTGAAGTTCAGCCCTCTTCTCATCAAAACTATCATTACGATCTATTTCCATTTCTTGAGATTTAATTATCCATTTGGACTTCTTATCTGAGGTAAGTTCTAGCAAGCCTTCATCATCTAATGTTGCATCAAGTAACTGCCACACAATTGAAAGGATAAATTCAACCACAAGAATCCCAGGTTCACTCACGGGCATACCATATCCCTGTGAAAGTTGAAGAACGGCATCTATCGATTTCATGACCCTGCATAAAATTTTTTTTTTTTTTTAAAAAGTTAGAAACTAGAAAACTTTATGATAGAAAATTACAATGGAAAAGAAGCAGTATAAATTAAATGAGAGAAATTTCATCAAACATGAATTTTCAATTTTGGGGTTTTATTGTTATTATATGATTCATGTGTATCACATAAATAAATGTCATAAAAAATTATTTAATATTTGTGAATTAATTAAGAGATAGTAACCTAAAAAATTTGAAAACAACTTTATTACACTTGAATTGTAGAGCTCTTCTATTCTTATTCAAATTATGTAGTACTACATAAAATAAAATTTTCAGAGAAACTCGTTGAAAATTTGTGAATTTATTAAAGATAATAAACAAAAATGAATAAAAGTTACAGCCAGTGATGCATCCAACATGCACCATCCCAAAGAGAAGATTTCAGTTCAAGCCAACATGGAAAGCTCTGGTTTCCTATTCCTTAGCAATTACTGTAGCTATTTTTCATTTCTTCTCTGTATTTCAATTTTATGTGTTGTAGACCAGAGCTGTTAAAAAGGCCTAAGCACACATGAAGGGTTTAGAACAATGGGGACCTCATTAGCTGTTGAATCATGAGAGGTGAGAACCAGTTTAAAAGCCTACTAATTAAAGATAACCACAGAGCATAAATACCTTTTAATCAGTCATAACATCTAGCACTGTAAGGACATCAAAGGGTCTTCTTCTGTTTGGATTCCTACTTTTTGATACCCAAAATACCCTCAAATTCTCTTGATATTGGGTATAGAATGGGAAAGATGAAAAATTGGCAATGTTGTTTAACTGACAAAATTATGCATAATGAGCTTGACGTCTCAAATTCTTGTTCTCGTTACCATCACAGCCATCTTTGGCAATGTTGTGGGAATAGGTACCCTAGCAAGACCATTTATGATTGCATTGTCTACTGTCTAAAGTACTTCCACAAGGTTTTAATAAAGACAGTTCAGGAATTTTTCAGTATATAATTACTAATTAGAAGGTGACTGCGATTAACCAAAAAAATATTTGAAAATCTTCGTCGTATACAATGCCATATGTAAAACTTAAAAGTTTCGAATTTTCTCATGATCCTATCTTTTTTTCCTTTTTTTTTTTTTTTTTGGCGTGGTGCAATACAAATGGTCTGTCAGAACACAACAGTAATTCTATACGTTAGATGGCAACAGAAAAGAGCTTAATTATATTGACAATGTGAACCAAGTAGAATATAAATATATAAATAAGTTAATAAATATAACTTACTTATGATAATTTGGTCCATTTATCTGATATTTAAGTGTAAAAGCGTGTCTCTTAAGGAGTTCAAGATAAAGCCTATATGCTGCTGGCCGAGAATGTCTACTTGGAATGACCCTGCAGAAAATAAAAAATAACAATACTATAAATGTGAATGTGCCAAACAAGACAGCCAAGCCTCCAAGTCATAATTACTTTCTTCGTGTGGATCCTTTTTTCATATTTGATAGATAATTAAGCCACTTCACAAGAGTAAACAAGAAAATTACAGCATCTCAACAAGAGATATATTATTACTGAAAAGTTTCTCATGAATTATGAAACCTCCATATGGATATCAAAGGAAGGAAAGCCTGAAAAATACTAAGAAACAATCTCCACTCCAGTCACCTTTTTTTTCCTCTCCCCCATCCTTCCAAGACCCAAACCGAGGGTAGAACTACTCAATAACTCGATGAGAGCTGCTGAAATTGATTCTAAACTAAATCAAGAATGTAGGTGCCATTCAGTCCCAAAATAAATAAACAAAAACAATTTTGTGCTCATGAATATTGCAAAATCAAGGTCATAGGAAAATGCCATTTGATAAGTATTGTAATGTGCTATAAACAAAAGCTCAGGTCTGTGTTGATTGGAAGAAGATGCAGGAAAAAAAAAAGAAAAAAAAAAAAGGACGTGAGAGACCGAAAGTGTTAGATATGTTGTGCATGACCCGAGAGAACCAATGCTCTACGAGTCAAATGAGCCAAATACAATAAAAGTTGATTTCTATTACTTCTTGGAATCAAATTTGACATCAAGCATTACACGCAACACTCATTTTCATTCGTAGGCCAAACTGAAAGAATTTGGTACGACTGGAAAGATAGATAAAATAACAACTTGTCAAACAGAGAGAGAAACAATGGGGAAATAAACAAAAAGTAAATTCAGAATCTTGAGGTGAAAAAAAAAATAGAATGACCAACAGAGAGAAAGGAATAATGGGGGAAATGAACAAGAAAGAAATTCAGAATCTTGATGTCAAACAGAAACAAAAATAGCACTTTTATCCTCAAATTTCGATCAAGTGAGCTCAAAACAATCATTTGGCTTATTCTCAGCTTTTAAGAACAAAACCAATAACCTCTTGACTCTAGACATTACTTTATTGTCCTCCATTTTCTCAGGAACCAAACACAGTGCAGTCAACAGTCCCAAACTGCATCAGAAACTCATCAAATAACACAGGTACCATGAATCATCAAACACCCAAAATATTCAAAAATAGAAAGAAAATAAAAAAGATTTCAAAAAAATTTCACAAACTTTCGCCAATACCCACCAAGGAATACCCCATTTCAAATCCCCCCACCAAAAACAAAACAAAAAACAAAACCATTGGAAACAGAAAACAGAACTAACAAACAAACAAAAACAAAAGGGAAAACCAATACACTCTTGACCCTAGACATTACTTTATTTTGCTCCATTTTCTCAGGAACCAAACACAGAACAATCAACAGTCCCAAACCAATCAAAAACTCATCAAATAACACAAGCACTAAGAATCATCACACACGATAAACATTCAAAAAACAATAATATTCAAACAAATTCACCAACTTTCTCTAATACCCACAAAAGAATACCCCATTTCAACTCACAAAAACCCAAAAAAAAAAAAAAACCATTTTAAACAAGCAGCAAAACAGAACACAGAAATAAACAAACCTGGTAGAGAGCTGAGCAAGGAGGAGCATAGGGGGCACAATATTAAGCATCAAAGCCTTTTCCAAAAACTTCCATAGAATAGGCACGTTGTTGTCCCAACAAATGTAGGAAACCAACACATCAGCAAGCTCCACAGAAGGCAAAGCCACTCCTGCTGAGCTCAAACTCGATGACAAGTGTAACGCCCAGAGCAGAGGATCCATACCCTTTCGCTGTGCCACCTCTGTTATGTCTATCACACTGTCCCACGTACTACTCTGTACAGAAACAGCCATTTTAGCCTTAAACACTTCGATTATGATCACTGGGACTAAGCAAGATAGAGTGTTTTATTGGTGTTCGTGTTTTGTGTTTTATGTTTTCTATGTGTTTGTGTTTATGTCTGTGTGTAGGTTTATGTTTTCTAGGTGTGTTTGTGTTTTTAACAAGACTCTTTTTTTTTTTGCTTCTCTGTGTGATGGGAGGATATTGTGATGTTCTGATTGCGTGATTGGTCAGAATTCATAAACTACTGAAAGTCAAGCTGCGAGAGGTATAGAAGTGGGGTTTAAATATTTAATATTTTAGGGGGTTCTTTTATTATTTATTTTAAATGAACCACCCAGATTAATATCTGGACTGAATGCTTTATTAATATTTGGTTATTCTCTTGCTTTCATGATTAACCTTTTTGAACTCTTCAAATAAGATATTTTTGTCAATTTTTTCAACTATTAGTGGGATTGTATTTTCATTCACTATTTATAAATGAGTATGTTACTCATGCAAATGTATAGATGCATTTAAAATTAAACACAATTTTTATTATAAAAATATAAATAATTAGTCAAATTATTAAAAGAAATAGCATGTAACACATGCAAAAACTTATAAATATGTTTAAAATTAAACAAAATTTTTATCATAAAAATATAAATAATTAGTCAAATTTATTTTTTAAAGTAAAAGTAATTAATTACATATTAAAATTCTTACCTAAATTTAATGATAATTATGATAATTTTTTTCTAATTTTTAATAAGATAGAACGTGTAGTGACATTTTTCGTGTGGTGATTTTTATTGAGTATATGTAATTAGTTTTTTTTTAAACAATTCATTAACATTATATTTTTAGTATTTTACACTCATTAACTCACTTAGAACAAAAATTTAAACACTTAAGTGGACACATGATACAAACCTTTTTTTTTTTTTTTTTAGAATGAAACTTGTGTAATTTTATTAAGATAAATGAACTACATCTGAATGTAAAAACGAAACAACATGTGATGGGACATCTTCCATCCATACTTGAAAATCTGGTATGTGTATAGCATGTTTCGCCAAATTATGAGCTACACTATTACCGTTTCTCTTAATGTGAGAATACGACAAACTTACAAAACTATTTGCAACCAAATTGACATCCTCTACCAATAGACCCCATGGGGACAGATTAAGGTCTTCTGCCTTCAAAGCTTTGATTAGTCCTAGCGAGTCACCTTCGAGTATGGCGTTTTGGAAACTTAGGTCGAACGCGAATTGTAATGCCTTAAGTGCTGCCAATGCTTCTATCTCCTTTGCCTTGTAAGCTTGGTTTAATTTTTCCGCACAAGAGGCCATAACAACTCCATTATGGTTCCATATTACAGCTCCAACCCCCGACAAGTGTGAACTATCAAACACGACGCCATCAAAATTAATCTTGACAAAACCAGCTTGCGGAGGTCTCCACCTTGTTCCTCCGATGCCACTGCTCCCAAGCTGCAATTCTGCAGTCCGTGTGGTTACCTGGTATTGCGCCAACATGGTTCTTGCTTGTTCTGCCACCTAATGAAGTGGACTGGACTAAATGTTCAACCGGACTTTATTCCGCTGACTCCAAACACTACAAGCCGTAAATGCAAACTGCTCCAGGGGCATTCCTTTCTCAACCATCCATGACAGCAACTCCTTCACACCTAAGAACCCAACTTCATGCCTGAAACTCCATGGTACCTGATCAGCCCACACCACATCCAACTCCGAACATGACCACAAAGCGTGCTCTGCATCTTCCACATAAATTTAGACACATGACACAAAATTGAATTCTAATTGAACTTTCTCTAAGTTTTACCTATTAATATATATATATATATATATAATTTAGAATCTAATTGGATATAAACTCTTTGATTTTTGCACCTAGTAATTCACTTTCAATTAAAATTATTAAAAAAAAATTAAATTGGACACATAGTACAAAATTGAATTTTAATTAAAATTCAATTCAGACTCTTTGGTATTTACAGCTAATAATTCACTTGATACATAACTTTAAAAATTAGATGAGACACGTGACGCAAAATTAGACATGATTTAGAATATAATTGAATCTAGACTCTTCGGTTTTTGCACCAAATAATTCACTTGCCACAAAAATTAAAAAATTAGGTAACACACATGGTACAAAATGGAACTTCAATTTAGAATCTAATTTAATTTAAACTCTTTAATTTTTGCACCTAATAATTTACTTGAAACATAAATTTAAAAATTAGATGAAACACGTGGTGCAAAATTAGACTCAAATTTATAATTTAATTGGATTCTCTCTCTCTCTCTCTCTCTCTCTCTCTCTCTCTCTATATATATATATATATATATATGAATACGTTTTTTTTTTATGGTTTATTTATATTGAACTCCATGTTTTCTACATAGAATTAAACTCTCGATGCACAAAAATTAAAAAACTTACATTAGATGAGACACGTGGCATAAAATTAAACTCTAATTGAATTCCAATTTTTACATTGAATTAAATAACTTAGCACAAAAATTTAAAAACTTAGATTAAATGGGACACGTGACACAAAATTAGACTCTAATTGAAATTCAATTTGAAATCTAATTGGATTTTATCTCTGCTTTGCCTATTAATATATATTAGCTTGTAACCCCATGTATATGCATGAATATACTTAAAAATATACAATAATATGCATAATATAATTATCATATATATAATTGAAATACTATTGAAAAAAATTTGTAAGGATATTATTAGATATAAAATGTAAATTGTCTTTTTTATTTTATTTTATTGTGAAACAATTTTTTTTTTTTTTTTACGATTCATTTATTCTAGACACTTTGATTTTTGTACTTAATAACTCACTTGGATGAATATTTATGATGTGGTCCCACATTTGATTCAAAAATTAAAAAATAAAACTCTTTGAGAATAAATAATTTAAGACACATGGTGCAAAATTGGAACTCTAATTAGGAATTCTAATTTGAGTTTCTCTCAGTTTCATCTATTATTATTATTATTATTATATATAGACTAGTATGTAACCCGTGTATATGCACGAGTACAATTAAAAAAAATCACAATTATATTGTTAAAATTATGCATGAAATTAGTTTACACTTTTTTAAAACCATACATTTCTAAAATATGTAATGATTTATTAGAGGATCTTCTATTTTTTTGGTAAATGTTAATAATTTGCATCAATTATAATTTGGGATTACTACAATTTTCAATTACAAAAATACCTAGTCATATGATAAGTGTTATGCATTTTGGATGCAAAAAAATTTTCATGATTAACACCCAAATCCAAGTTTTCATGTCGTTGATCAGCCCATGATGCGATGGATGACAACCCCAACACTATTAATAGACTTGAACACAACTATTCTATTATTGCATTGTCACAAAACATCAAAGCATATGCTTTAGTTGTGGTTCGTCCATAGTTCATGCTCCCTTCATCTCTCTCTTCTCGCTTTTCACTACAGTCCTCCCTTCATCCCGATTGCCGCATCAATATTGCTAGACTGGAACACATCTCCAACCTTAACTTACGGGTGAAAAAAAAGAAGACAAAATGTAAAAGATCAAAAACCAAAGCAAGATAAAATAGGATAGGCGTGAAGACTTATCTAAAGCAAGATAAAATTTTGACCTTGTTCTTAACCAAGAAATTCATCTACACAAAAGAATAAAAATAAGTAAATAACAACACAATGCATTAGCGGTGATCCTAAAATCAGACATATGACTTTCAAAACAACATTAATGTTTAAACACAAAAAAATTACATTAAGCCTCTTGGATTCAAGACTTCCAACCTATAGAGATAGAATTATGAACAATGAAGGATTTGATATTGTTAATTTAGATAAGTAAAAGAAGTTAAGAGCAATTAGTTTTTTTAAAAAGAAGTTAAAAGCAGTTTAAATTGTAATCAAACGTGCATATATCTATTTAGTTTTTTCTTTTTTTTTCTTTTTTTGATAAACTTGAGGATGTTTTTAAAAAATAAAAAATAAATTGATAGAAAGATAAAAGTGAGGATGGTTTTTTTTTTTTTTAAAGGAAAAAAAATAGCAACGTGGGGTTGTTTAACTTGTTTTTCTATTTAAAAAAAATAAAAAAAATAAACTTAGGGGTTGTTTGGTGAGAGTATTTAAATATAGTTTTTTGTTTTGCAATCCATAAAATGATGGGTCCCACACTTGAATTTATTGTTTGACTAATATTTTCTAAATATAGTTTTCATAAAATTGTATCCTATTTTCCTAATTTAAAACAGAATTTTGAAAATGGCTTAGGGGATGTTTTCAAGATACAAAAAATGTTTTTAATGACATAGTTGTAAATAAATTGAAAACAATGGACCCCACATATTTGTCAAAACTCTTTTATCTCTTAAATTTAAGAGTTTATCTTTATCACAAAAAGAATTCTCATACTTCAAATTTGAAATTTATCATTAAAAAAAAAAAAAATGATGAGCTCTATTACCTTATCATTATCCCCAAAAAAAAGGTAATCTACAGATTCTACATGTTATTTTTTGTAAATATATATTTTTTAAATCTCAAAATAAAAATGGTCTCCCAAAAAATTATTCTTATTTTTAGTCTTTTGAAAATTGTTCTTAAAAGTGGGAGCTAAATACGTAAAATATAAAAATTATTGTCTGAAAACTAGTTTCAAGTTCAATTTTTTGAAAATTGTTTTTATACTGTTTTGAAAATAAAAAACAAAAATCATCCTACAAATTAGGCCCTACGTAGTTGTTTAGAAGAAAAGGGTTAGTGGAAGAGTGATCATATATTTGTAACAAATGTTATAGGTGAGAGTTAGAGATATGATTTTACAATGTTATCATCAAGTTTTACCCTTACTTAAATGTAGGCTGTAAGGGTATTTTAGAACCAAAAAAATGTCTAGTCCAAACAAGAGAAGCCCCTTAAATAGTAGTATAGATATATATATCTATACTATTTATAAAATGATTCACCTCTTTAGATTGAACTTTTCTGTGGTTCAGAAATATCCCTAAATCTTAGGTTTAACATGAAAAAAACTTAAGGATAACTTGATAATCTATATCTCCAACTTCACTTAAAATGCCTACAAAATAGGTCACTCTTCTACTAATTTATATATTCAAAACAAACTTATCCAAACTTTCAAAAAAAAAATGAAAAAACTTATCCAAAATTTAAAAAGAAATGAAAATTCTGACACTAGACCAAAAAAAAAAAAAAAGCCTCATTGCATATGCAAAGCGTGTGATGAGGCTAGTGTGTGTCTATATATATATATATATATATATATATATATATATATATATAGATTGGTACAATTTTATTTCTAGAAAGCCCCGAAAACAGTTTAATATAAAAGTTTTCCTAATTTTTTTTGGTTGTAAATTGAGTAATTCAACCAGTAACTTATGTTGTCCCTAAAAAAAAATCCAAAACGTGTTTAATATGAAAGTTTTTTTTTTTTTTTTTGGTAATTTGAGTAATTCAACAGGTAACTTATAATGTCCCTTAAAAAAAAAAACGTTTCAAATAAATACAAATTTTTTTTTTAGAGAGTTTAAACTTATGACGCCCATTCTTGATGATAGCTCTTTATCATCAAATTAAGACACCAATCAATTTTTAGTATAGGTGGGAATTGAACTCCAGATCTCTTATACAATCATCAAAGATTTTATCAGTTGAGCTAACTGGAACCCACAAAAAATACAATAATAAGTTGTTACAATTACATATTTTAACAATAAAGCTTATTTGTTTATATTGAAAATTGATAAAAAAATATTATTATAGCTTAAAAAATTTTACTTTTAAAATTATAAATAAGTTAAAAAGCTAAAAGAATAAAAGGTTTCATCAAATTTACACAAGAATAATATTGAATTATTTATTAAAAAAATTTGAGTATTTTTATTTTCTAATAAGGCGCTAAAAGTACTATATTTTATGGAGGATAGGACAGGTGTATTACTCTGTGCTTACTCACCATGCAACTTGCTCAACTTTAATTAATAGGTTACCCAAAAAAAAAAAAGTTAATTAATAAATTATATATTAAGAAGATGGGTAGTTTATAAATGAAATTGCCATTGATGTAGACTAATCATCTCTTTTAGTTTGGTTTAGATCCAGATGTCCTGGTAATAAGACAAAATGGCAAAACTAAAAAACAAGGTCACACTGTCACAAATGGAAACACAATTATCACATAACTACCTAGCTTTTGAATTAAAGAAAGTATGAACTAATTCACCCCTAAAAAAAATTTTTTTTTAAAAAAAAAAAAAGGAAAGAGAAAGGACTAATTGGAGTTTCTTAAGTTGTTACCTGTTGGACATTTTGGGGCCAAATCAAAAGAAAACATCTTATGAAACTGACATATGACACAATCTTCCCATATTTGGTGAATCTCAAACATCTTTGAGACTCAAGTATTGTGAAGACCATTTCCATAATCAAAATGCATCCAAGACTACGGCTCAATTGTGCATAATATAACAATTCATAGCCCACATATCAAATATTTCCCTATTAAGGTTACTTTTACAATTTGCTTTATTAAACCTCCAAATAAAATTATTTTCTATTTTCTTATATTTCTTTATTTTCAAATATTTAAAATAGTATAGAAATAAATATTTTATTACTCTTTATTCATTTCCATTACACCAATTTCATTCTTTTATAACTTCTTAAACATAGTATTGGGATCAGAGGATCAAACTGCTCTCAAGACAATGACCCACCTTTGCAAATAGTATGACAGGTCATGGCCCACATATGATCTTCAATCCATAAGGTCCAATAGGTTGGTTACTGGCTCACTGCCTAGTGGAACTACCATTTTTTTATTTTTTATTTATTTAATTTTTCATATAGTGGTTAGGGTAGGTGAAGATGATGACAGGGTGAGAGAAGTGAACCCCACCAGAGTTGGTCCAACTCTAAGTGATAATGATCTCTGCATATTCATTGGCTTTTTATACACACTTTTTTCCATGGAGGCCCAGTTTCTGTTTATTATGCAAATTTATGAATTATATTATTTGGTTGGTAAGCACCAGTGCTGCACAGAGTTCTGGCTTTATCATATTGCTGACAAGGAAATATTGGGATTGGTCCATCTTTATCCTCAAAGAAAAGTCTTGGCATTTGGTTCAACACCCCAGACATTGAAACCAAAAATGGATATGAAATTGAGATTTACATGTTTGTATATAGTTTGGTAAGTTATGAAGCAAGAAAAAATGTCTAAATGTCAAAGCATGCTTTGATGATGCTGAAAGTTGAATCTATGAATTAAATGCTAATTAGTTTAGACTCATTAAGGGTATTTCTTTAACCGTCACCACCATCATTACGTGGTAGTTGTTACTTATTAGTGATAAACTATGTTTACAAATCAATATCATTGCATGGCTATAGCTATAGCTATTGCTATAATATCCACTTGAAAATGAATTAGGTGAAATGAATCAGTCATTCAAATACCTAAAACATGTGACTATTAAAGTCGGCACCATCATCTTATTTGAAGGTGGTAAAGCGTGATAAGTGGGTTTTAAAAAAAAAAAAAAAAACACATGGATTAAAGTTTGTGAGAAACTACAAAATTCACACACTTTATAGTTAAACTTTATGATTATGGTCCTCTCTTTTTTTAATATATATTAATCTCAATAGTACGTTACATTGATTCAGGAGTGCCTCTCAAAAGAGAGTGCCTTCCCACCAAATCCAAGACGGCCAAGGAAAGCAATCATAATTGATAACGGTGACCTACTTAAAAATAAGAAAAATGCTACTCATATATGTATTTACAAAAACACAACAAATTTCATAAATTTTTTTTTTTTGGTAATAATTGAGTTAACGATTTTTACTAATTCTAATATAAATTCATCATTGGAGCATTCACATCTAGAGATGCATGCTAGTTGCTATTTTACAATCTAAAAAGTTAATTTTTATTATTATATCAATTCACTTTATAATACACTCAAAACTCAGCAATTCTAACTAATTCTTTACTAATTCTAACATCATAATTTTACCTGCTAATAACAACTTTGTCGCATCAAAAATTCTAAAATTATTTGTGTTTTTTGTTTTTGGTTTGAAGGGCATGTAGATGGGTGGCCAGTAATGTACTAAGAATATAATATATATATATATATATATATATATATATATATATATATATATATATATAAAAGGAAAGAATTGGAGGTTGGTAGCTTGGTATCAAACAATCACCCACCATTACTTTCGGAACAATAATTTTGAGTGCCCCCTGGACCACTGCCTATAGTGAACATACGTGACAAGCAGATAGCGAGAGAGAGAGAGAGAGAGAGAGAGAGAAAGACAAAAGGGGAGGGCTAGCTATGCCTATGTGATTCTGAATTTGCCACTTATTATTCTAATGTCGAGTTGCAGTCTATGTAGAAGAGGCCAGGATGAGAATCACCACTCACCTTAGTAGGTAGACGACTAATAAATGCATTTGTTTTCTTCGTTTAATACTTCGGTTTAGATTTCGAGCAACTCTGTATCACTAATCAATTGTACAAAAAAAAAAAGAGAGAAAAAAACAACCATGTGACTGGTCTGATGGTCGCTTTACGAGTACAAAATTCTTATGAGTTGGAGAAAAAGATTAGAGTTCAAATCTCTAAGAGAGAATTTTACACAGACATACACTTAAATTAGCCTAAAGTATAATTTTTATCTTGTGACAAAAAAATTATCCAAAAAAAAAATTGTATTGGAGGCATTTAGTTCTATTCTAACATCTATGGGCTCAATTAGTCAAAAAATGGAGATATATGGTGTGTTTGGATACCGCTATTTTACAAAAATTGAAAAATTATTACTGAAAGTACCGTAGATAAAGGTAAAAGTTAGTTAAAATAGTACAGTATGACTCATGAATAGTGCCAAAAAGTACAGTATAACACATAAATAGTAACAAAAATAAGCTGAATAATGAAATAATTTTAATTTTTAATCTCCACCCAAACACACACATAATTAAAGAGAATTTTACCAGTTACCACTCCCTTTCAATCTTTTTTGCTAATCAAAAGAAAGTTGGGGTCTTTTAGGTCCCAATGAATTTTTATTTTTGAGAATTAAAATTTTTTAGGAGTTTGTATATACAAATTTATGAATTTAACTGTTTGAAGAAATTAAATATTAACGTTCAGGATGTATTAAAAAAATTAGTTTTATAAATATATGTAAATTTAATGGGATAGAAAACACACCTCTGCATTATGGCAGTTGAAACCGGTTAAAAAATGTTTTTTACTTATTTAATTATTTGATAATTATAATAGAAAGAGAAGATTTGATTTAATAGGCAAGGATTGTTAACTAGTTTTAAGAGGGATTTGTTATAATTTCAATTAAATGCAACAAACTAAAGATTAAAAATCTTAATTTTGCCAAAAGTCTTGTAATTTAACCGACACTTCTTAATAGTTTCATCAGAAAACGTCTAAAATTCAAATCCTTCCTCCTCTCTCTCTCCTCCTTTAATTATCAAATTATAAATTTATTTTAAAAAAACCTTAATTTTTAGATGAAATTTTAGAATCTCATGAATTATTATTGAGATACCCAAGACTTTTAAACTCATAATATTAGCTATTATTGGTAATTCTCGAGATTCCTCACGTTAATTTCATGTCTAATGATCATATCCTTAAAGGAGAGAGTTGATAAGAGAGGTCACCTTCTTGAAGAGGAAATGACATCATTGCCTTAATTGAATTAGTTCTCAAGCTTATATAGTCCACCTTATCCTTATATCCTGTTAAAGCCATCATGAAACCTTAGAATTTGGATAATTATATATAAAAGGATTAAACCCACTATCTCACTGGGGAAAAAGTTTAATATATAAATAAATGCATTTGTCTGATATATTGGCCCTTTGTACCAGGCGTGATTGAATTAAAAAATCAAGACTTTATGAGTCTTGAGAGTGAAGGGTATAAGGACTTTTTTTATTTATTTTTAATTATTATTATTTTTTTTTTTATGAATAAGGGTATAAGAACATGGGACCACCGCACACTCTTGATGCAGTGGTCACTCCACAAATATAAATACTTGTGGAGTGTTGGGGGGGAGGAAGGATCGGGGTTCAAATCTCCAGGAGGGAGTTTCACATAAATATACACTTAGATCAGGGTAGAGTAGAAATTCTATATTATATCAAAAAACATGAGAGTGAGAATCTAATGAAGTCTAGTATGGCTATTTAATTAAATTTTTAATTTTTTATTACGTGCCGTGTCTTGATGCAAATGGAGGTTATGAAAATGAATTAGGATGCAACACTCAATATATTGGTATATTCCACATATAATTTTCTCACAGATAGATCTGAATCGATTCCAACTGTTATTGACAATTTGATATATATTAATTATATGCCTCTTTGTCTACCAACTTATTTTTTTAAAGATTTGTTGGCCAACTAATTAATCTAAGGTGAGTGCTGAAATGTCTTTGTTTAGATGGAGATTTCAAAACACCATAGGAGCATTAATTACACAACTTGCTGTTGCATTTCTATCCATCAATTAGACCAAGGATTTGGGTTTTCTTTTTAATAATTATTATTTATAATTCAAAAGTAACAATGGAAGTGGAAAGATTTGAATCCTTAATGTGTTTTTTTATTATTTTATTATTTATTTATTTTTACATGGACAATTAGGAGTGGGGAGATTTGAATTTTGAATCATGGATGTCTCCGTTGGAAACACCAAATGTTCCAGTTGCGTTACAAGACTCTTGGTAAACCCTAAAAATCATAATCACAAGCTCTACATCCGTTTAAAATAATTTGGATGTTATTATAAACTCATTTCTTAATAATATGGGACAATGCCCACAAGAACTAATGTTCCTTTTGTGCCAAGTAAGCTAAATAACTCCAATTGCACTTTTAGGCATAACATGCCATCGTTTCTTTAATGGAATTGGAATCTATTTATTTAGGGGAAGGGGGGTTGGTTGGTTGTTTGGTTGGTTGGTTTAGTAATCTATTATGAAAGCCACTCATGCAAATATCCAAAAGGAAACTTCAAATCCAAACATCATATCAGTTCACGACTAAAAACAAGCCATCTCAAATCCAAACATCATATCAGTTCACAGTTAAAAACAAGCCACCACAACATAAATTTTGGATTCTAATAAAAAATGAAAAAATTAATGAATGCACTTTTAGAAAATATTTTTATAAACTCTTATGAAAAAGAAAAACAACTTGGTGTGATGGTCATAGAATTTCTATCTTGATCTTCAAGTTCACCTCTGTTTTTTAGCTTACTAATGTTTGTTTATGTACAACTTATAATGCAAAATGTGCATGCTTTTTGTCGAATTGCCAACCCACAAAAAAAAAAAGTTTCAAGCTTTTTGTGGAAACGCCAACCAAAAATATCCACTTCTTGGAATAAATAATTTGAGAAATTAAATAAACTATGTAGAATTTAGATTGTGGACCTAAACCTTTGTTTAACAGATCAAAACTATTTGTGAGAATGAACTAAATAAATCCCAAATTTGATAAATTAATTTTCTATAGATTGTGCCATTTCCTAGTCCCTAATTCCATGTATTGCCGTCTGTCTCTTTTATGTTTTTCAAGGTTTAATCAGCAAAAAAAGAAAAAAAGAAAAAGAAAAAGAAAAAAAGATCTATCTTAGAAATAGTCATCTATTACATTTAAAAATGTTGCTTTCACTTCAATCACAAGCGCACTTGCATTGCATGCGCCTTGTCCTTTATGGCTAAGCAACATGAGGCTTTTGCACTCGACTCCACCTTCAGCTTTCCACGTGTAGTTAACAACCCCTAACTAAGATTAAAACCTATAATGACGATAGATAATTAATTAATCTGATCCTGAATATGCTCTTCCTTTTCCAATGAGAATTGAGCATAAAATAAAAAGTTCATGAAAGCTTTACTACTAAAAGGAATCATGAATGTCATATTCCTTCAACATCTTTTTTTTTTGGAGATAATTCACCATCTTTCTAAAACTTACAAATTACTACAATTACCCAGCAACAAAAAAAAAAACTACAATTTATTAGAAGTGAGAAGTCCCAATAACTTGAACAACCTGACTTTGGTTTGTGATTTGTCACCCTATAGGTGTCTAGAAATGTGTGCACACACACATACATGCACAGATCCATATCTAAATAAAATAACGAGTGTTCGACATTGCATACACCTTGTTGCGCACACAATATACTGTTTATTTTCTAAATTGAAAGATTGAAATCATGATTTCAATTTTCAAGTCAATATTTCGGTACAAAAAGTTGTGTAATAGATCATGTGTAATAGACGCTACCTAAAATACAAGTGACGAAAGCAAAAGAAACAAATACCAAGTGCAAACAAAGTGCTAACAGCCTGACATAAACATTCCACCCTGAGAGAATCAATCTAAAAAAAAAAGATCAATGCCATCATTTTGATTATGACAGCCACTAAAAATCGTAGATAAGAAGACACGCTACCTTATTATACTGTACATATGACAAGTTTATATAAGTTCAAATAAAAAAAATTTCTAATAAAAATTACAATTTTAAACTAGGCCTTGATGATGCCTTTAAATTGCTTATAATTGGAATAGATTTATACACAACAGGTTACCATGAAGAATAGTAACAAAATTTTGATGCCCAGTTCTAGCATCTGTATGATACATGAGGGAGTGGGATAAGTATGATTAGAAGTCCTCATCCAGCCTAAAGACAAAGTTTTTTCCACCATCTTGAAGGCTTGACATTACAGATGCCTTTTGATATTCACCCACCCTTCTTTCAAAAAAGTTTGCCTTTCCTCTGTTTTCAATCAAACAAATAAAGTTGAAGAAAATTAAGCCGGAACCCAAGTACAAGATGTCATAATCAGTATGTTTATACTTTAATAACCAAACTAATACCAAATTAGAGGACCTTAACCACATTCTATAAATTCATTAGCTCAAAGTCAAAATATTATATGCAGAAGGAAAGGGGGGAAAATGGTTTGACCTGTTTATTTTGGCCAAATATGTCACCAACTCAAATAAGTCTGACTTCCTAAGCGACTCTTAAGCCTTATCCCATACTTCCATCAAGTCTTGCTGTTCACACCTCAATTCTTGTAAACATGATTTGATAATTTAAGTCAGGGACCAATATTTGATTGGTCCCTGCAGGTGCTAATGGGGATATGATTATACTTATGAAAATATGATAGACCTAATATTTTATCACAATGCAGGGGATGGTGGAAACCCATAAATCAATTGGTTTTCAAAGAAAAATTTCTGGCTGTTAAAGCCTTCTAAGAGGCACCCTCAAGGGGTTACAACCTACTTGAAAATTAAAGGAAATCCTAATGAGGTCAGCAGTACTTTTAACCTTTGCTTGACCTGTTTATTTTGGCCAAACATGTCACCAACTCAAATATGTCTGACTTCCTAAGCGACTCTTAAGCCTTATCCCATACTTCCATCAAGTCTGGCTGTTCACACCTCAATTCTTGTAAACATGGTTTGATAATTTAAGTCAGGGACCAAAATTTGATTGGTCCCTGCAGGTGCTAATAGTGATATGAATATACTTATGATAATATGATAGACCTAATATTTTATCACAATGCAGGGGATGGTGGAAACCCATAAATCAATTGGTTTTCAAAGAAAAATTTCTGGCTGTTAAAGCCTTCTAAGAGGCACCCTCAAGGGGTTACAACCTACTTGAAAATTAAAGGAAATCCTAATGAGGTCAGCAGTACTTTTAACCTTTGCTTGACCTGTTTATTTTGGCCAAACATGTCACCAACTCAAATAAGTCTGACTTCCTAAGCGACTCTTAAGCCTTATCCCATACTTCCATCATGTCTGGCAGTTCACACCTCAATTCTTGTAAACATGGTTTGATAATTTAAGTCACGGACCAATATTTGATTGGTCCCTGCAGGTGCTAATAGTGATATGAATATACTTATGATAATATGATAGACCTAATATTTTATCACAATGCAGGGGATGGTGGAAACCCATAAATCAATTGGTTTTCAAAGAAAAATGTCTGGCTGTTAAAGCCTTCTAAGAGGCACCCTCAAGGGGTTACAACCTACTTGAAAATGAAAGGAAATCCTAATGAGATCAGCAGTACTTTTAACCTTTGCTTGAGTTAATTTAAAGACTAAAATCAGAACCTAAGCATGCTTTCAACAATACTCACTGCAGAGAAATAAATTCCATCCAATCAAAAGGATTTTCCACATTGTATTTCCTCTGGCATCCTAATGAAACCTGGGGACCAAAAAAAACATTATTTGACAAAAAGAGAAATCAACATAGAATTATTTAACAAAAAATGCCAAATCCCATACCCTGGGAAAGAATGGGTGAGAAATAAACAAATTCGAGGAAATATACCAAAAGTCGGTCAGCTACAAACTTTATATACTGGCTCATGAGTATTGAATTCATGCCAATCAATGCACATGGAAGGGCCTCGCACACAAATTGCGTCTCAATTTCAACAGCTTCATGTACAATGTGATGAACGTTTTCCCAATGTAATTGATTCCTTAACAAACTGTAAGCAGCAACAATAAATGAACCTTTTGTCTTTCCTATAATTGTTACTTTGCATATCATTAAAGAAACCAAACCTATGCCTCTGATTTCAGTCAAATATTTATTGTAGAAACACCATGTAAACTATTATTCTCTATTCTAGCCATCAAATGTGAAAATTTGACAATTAGACTAGAAAAAGAGACAAAAATAACCTGTAAAGAAGGCAAGCAAAGTCACAATGGAGGCCCTCATCTCTAGAAATAAGCTCATTTGAGAATGTCAAGCCTGGCATCATTCCCCTCTTTTTAAGCCAGAATATGGAACAGAAGCTGATAACCACAAAGAAACAAAACAAACAAATATAACTCAGAACAAACAAGGGAAAAAAGAAAGACAATCATATCCCAATATCCATAATCTCTAAGGAAGAATACCTTCCTGAGAAAAAGATTCCTTCAACACATGCAAAAGCAACAATTCTCTCTGCAAACAAGGTGGAGCTGCACAAGATGAACAATGAGAAATTGTTACTTGCATATGATGCAAAATGAGAAAAATCTTCCAAAAACTAAAGAACTTGTAGAACTAAACACATCAGATAAATGGCCTTATAAATTGATACTTGTTACATTTCCTTTTATGGAAAATTTTATATAACACATCATTAATCCCACTACACTAGCAACATTTAAGTTTTTGAGAATTGTATGCAGCAAAGCCCAAACACATGGTATGAGCATTCTATTGTAGCAGGCATCTGTACTTGTTTGAAAGAAAACATTGAATCTAGTTGCTTGGAGTGTACAAATGTGACCCCCCCCCCCCCCCCCCCAAAAAAAAAAAAAAAAAAAAGGACGGTGCATGATGACAAGTAATTACATACACCCACTATCTCTAAGATTCCTTTTGGGAGTGATCATATGAGATCTTGATACCCTGGATATGTGAGTAAAGGATGCTGCTCATTTTAGTGTTCATAAAAAATATTGGAGAAAAAAAATCCTCAACATTACTTTAAATCCTTATAAATGAATTAGGGTTTCCTTAAATATAATTGCTACATGTAGTGATATAAAAAAAAAAAAAAAAAAAAAAAAACTCCATACATACCTATGAATCCAATCTAAAGCCCACTTAGCCTTCCTAGCCACACAAGGAATGTTTTCAATTGCATTGAACAATCTATGCTTCTCTTTTGAATCCTTGATATATGTCTCTAGAAGCAAGCTGTACATTTCTGAAAATAGGCAGCAGAACATATTTAAGTCAGGTAGCCTGTACTAGCTTATAGAGAACCCCACATATATCACTTACAAAGCTCTACCGGAATGAACATTCTCCATTGCAATTTGAAATCCATAGAATGCCCGAGCCTGAGAGCAAGGAAAAGCCTTGATTTTAGATGGTCAACAATAAGGAAGTAAAAGGTGATACTGATGCACCCCCACTTGGCTTAGGCACTAAAGGGACAAGCGTGACAGAGGTATCTGATCCCCATTATATCTCTTAAAACGGAATACAGATCAGTAGATTTTACTAAACATTTTTATATGTCCAAAATATAAAAACACCATCACAGAACTAAGCATTTAAAAGGCAGATTTTTCCCCAAGTTTCTCATAATTGTGCATAAAAAGAGGCATGAATAACAGAGCACTCTGCCCCTTGACGATTTTGAAGAAATTTAAGGTGATTAACCATAGAAGTTATGCCTTAACTTATATAGCAAGTCCCCAATCCTATTCGCACAATTGAACAAGCAACTAACTCAACAATATAATTCTCCTATGAGGTTATATGTAACTCTCTCCATAAAAAATGAACACCAAAGTTAAAATACTACTGTCAGCATGATCATGAAACTCACCTCTGGTACTTGAACATCATTTAGAAATCTTGCAGCTAAATTCTCCAATACAATCCCATCAGATGCAGCAAAAAATGCCAGCACATGGCTAATGAAGTGTTTCTCAGAGTCAGACAGAGTTTCCCACTGCCTCATATCCTGGGAAAGATCAACCTCCTCAGCTGTAAGTCAAATGAAAAGTTATTAGAATATGCATTGAAAAAAAGAAAAACAATGTGCATTGCCTGATCCAGTAAATAATAACGGCTGGACTCATGGCCTTACATACACATCTTAAATTCAAATCTCACTACGCCTCCATTTGGGAAGCGCATTTTGCACATTTTCCAGTGGAAGCGTTTTTTCTTGTGGGTCCCGTGCACTGTTCACGGGACCCACAAGTACCATATTCAGCAACTTTTTCTTTAAAACTGGGTCTCACGGCACTATTCACACATTTAAAAATTATTTTGCAATAGTGTTTTCAGTTTTTAATTTTCACCAATAAGCATTATCCAAACAGACCCTACCTGTCTTATGCTTGGTACTGCAGGCATGGCAAAAGTATCTTACAATTTGTTTAAAGCACTTACAAGCAAGTCCCAATGATGTAACTATTCCGTGTCTGAGACATATTAAAGTTTCAGTCTTCACTATACATCAATTTTGTGCATTAAACCTGCTGCCCATAATAGCTTACATTTACATAATTTGGTATGCCTGTAAGCTTTCTCGCTAGTGATATTTTTCTGTAACGCTTGCACAGCATCATGAGAAAGAATTCAGATTCCTGATGTAATTCTTGCAAAAGGAATTCACTCAGCTTATTAATGACTGTGCTATTAGAACAAGACATCTCCATATGAATAATGTCTGTCATTACTATGACATGACATTTTCTATACATTAAACAGCTGTCGTATCCCAAGGTTCCCAAACTAATGCATGAATATTTACATGCAATAACCCAAATATTTATTTCAATTACAGTTCTTCCTTTCAAAGAACCAACAATTTCACAAAATCAATATCTATCTCCAAAAACATTATGAAATTCTTGTATTTGTAACGCCACATATGTCCTAGTTGTTGATTTGTCAATAGCTAGAACTGCCCAAAAGGGTATGAATTGAGACTTCAACCCATCTAAAGTAATGTTCTGGATGGCCGGACCCCATTAATGACATTAAAGAGAGTAATTTCAAAAGCATGAGAACATAAACTCAAATTTTAAAAGTAGGGTAGGGAGTGTCATATAACTGAATTACCCAACCAAATTTGATATATTAAATTCAAACACATAAATGAACAACTTCTCTAAAAAATGACAAACATATAACAGAAACAAGCCAAAAGAAAATGCAAAACTTAACCAAAGTATAAATTAAAACCTTATGCAGAATTCCCAATTCAAGTTTAATTTCATTCAAATTCAAACATAACCAAAAAAATAAAAAAAATACAAGCTTTCTATAACAAACACATAATTCCATGAATTATGAGATAACTCCAAAATACATCCATATTATGCGCAGCCCATTGATGGGGTTCAAACAACAACTTATATAATAACATTTATATATCTAAGTCTTTAACGGCAATAACCAACTTTTCAAACTATAGGTGCCCGAGACCATGAATTACAAACAGAAATTAAGAAAAGAAAGAAAAGAAAGAAAAAAAAAAAACCCATTTCCAAGAACACACAGATTAAAATGAAGAAACCAAACTTTCACAAAAAGAACACAGAATACATGTACCAAAAAGCCAAGAAGGTTAAGAAAGTACCGGTCCAGAAACTGGCTTGAGCCTTCTTGTACATCTCCCAAAGCTGCTTGTACCTTATGGGAAACATGCAAAACCTCTGGTTTTGCTCTTTCAATATTGGCTCTTCTTCTTCTTGTTGTTCTTCTCTGTCAAGTAATGTTAGTTGCTCAACCCCATTTTCCAAAGACCCCATTTTTGTGCGTATGTGTGTGGGTTTGAAGCTAATGATATATTGGGGTTTGAGATGATAAACCCTGCAAAAACCCCCAAAGAAAGAGGAGAAACCGACAGTAGGGGTTGAAATTGGTGATGGTGAAACCGTGAAAGCGAAACCACAAACAGAGTCCGTGAATTATTGGTGTTTTTTTAACGTTTGGTTGGTTTCGTGCATGGTGGGTTGGAGTTGATATAGACTTCTTGGATTCCTTTATTACGTTTTGGGTGTCATCTGTCATAGTTGGTTGTAACTTTTTTTTTTTTTTTTTTTTTTTTTGGGTTTTATGGGCTTCATTGTGTTACTATTTTTGAAGAATTTTTTGTGGGTTAATGGGCTTCTCGATATGTTTATTTCTTCTTCTTTTTATTGTTTTATTTTTTTTGAGAGAAAAGATTATTAAATATTGGATGGACAAGGGCTCAGCTCACATGGACTTGCGCCCAACTCGGTTTGACCTAACCTAATTCAAAGCGATGTGGGTGTGTGGGGTGGAAGTCCCACTTGGGTAAGACCTCTTTGTCGTAAAAGTGGGATGCCCTTTGAAACCCCTTATCGAGATGTCAAGAGTATGGTCGTTTTGCGAGAACAATAAATTTTGACACATAACAAATTTTATAACTGTTAGGATGATAAATTGTGAATTGTGATTGATGTATAATAAAATGATGTCAATAATGGTTCTATATAAAAGTGATGTTACACTAATTACAATCTAACACTTTAGATTGTGAAAAAAAAGAAAAGAAATTTGTGATGTACATTGCTGGCCTCAAAATCATCCTCAATGTAACTTGGTTGAAATTGGCCCTTTGGTGTTTTAGGGTTTGGGCGTGTAAGAGTGAGATGTTGGCAGGTATTGAGATTTTTTTTTGGGTGCAATGAGATTTAGGTTAGTTCATATTTGTAGTTATGTTTATATTTATGAGGCTTGTGAAAGTCCATAAGTATGATTTGTGATGTTTTGATTAAGTTTGTTTGTAATCTATAGGCTCAAGTACAAAATACACCCCTAAAGTTTGAAGGTCTTTTAATTTTGGTCCCTAATGTTTCAAAATTTTAATTTGTCTCCCTAACTCTATATGTTGTTTTGATTGGTGACCCATATTATTTAATAAGCTATAAAAGAAACAATTGAAGAAGGCATAAAAGGAATGTAATAACCAAAAATTACAATAAAAAAGAAAAGAAGAAGAAGAAGATATATTAAGAAGATATAGAGGAAATAAAATGGAATAACTTTCAAGGTAGCTTTTTTTTTTTCTTTAATCAAAACTTTCATGAAATAACTTTTAGGTACTTACAAAGTCATCATCCAACTCCTTCCACAACAACAAAGTGGGACAAAGTGTCAGAGTCTCCAATTGGATTTTGCAAGGGATGCCAAATTTTTATGTTGAGCTTTCTGTATGCATAGGCCACCTTGAAGGAAGACAAGTGGATTGAACTTGTCCCGCTGAGAAGAGCAGGCTTTTGCAGGGAACTTTAGACCGCGCATATAGTGACTAGTAAAAAGCAAAAACCACTTGAAATGGCATGGAACAATCAAAGTGGTGGAACTGACAAAAGGAGAGAAAAACTGGCCAGTGCATAATATTGCAAATGTAAGCATATAACTCTTGGGACATAAAAAGTAGGGACTTTTTTTGGCTCGCCTTATCCGTCACAAAATTATGAATATGGTTCATGATTTCCAGCATCTACTGAAGCCTAGGTAAAATCCTCGAAATATAAACTTGAAATTTATAGTCCGAAACAAGTTTTTCAAAATGAGATAGCATAATCTCTTACAGAATCATTAGAGCAAGTAAAAGTAAAATTTTTCATTATTATTGAGAAAGACATTATTTCTTCTTCCCATAAAAACAAAATTTTTGATTTTCAGTTTCTGCTGGTGTCAAAACTCAAGTACTAAGTATGTAAAGTGAAAATTGTTTGTGCACTGGTGCAAACACCAGATGTTAAGCTGATTTAAAGTTTTGAACTCGTTTTTGTGCTTATTTGAGTTTTGAGTTAGTTTGGTTCTTTGATTGAGGATGTTATGGCCTTATGGGATTGTATTTATGACATGCTTAAAGCTTTCCTTGTTGTTGTGATCTTCGGAAGCCATAAACCCTAAGACCCTAAAACCCTAAAAACCATTACCTTCATAGTTCATACCCTTTGTCTAAGTGTCTAAGTGCGTTGGTGGGCTACTTCTTTGTAAGAAATTTGTAAGAGTTACCCAAGCCTTTGGTACTTATTTAGAATCTACATCATGCAAAATCCATTCCTATGATCCTAGTAGTAAACTTGGAGTAATATTACATTTACAATATTTTCACAAAATTTTTGGATGGTGAACCATTACTAGCCATAATTTAGGTTCACTATTAACATCACTTTTTTATTTACCAGTAACAGTTTGCTACCTAAAATTTGTTGTAAAAAAGTTGTAGACGTAGCATTTCTATGTGAACTTGAACTAGTTGAATGTTATCAAGTGTGGCTCCACTAAAGTTTGGGTATTGAATTTTAGAATTTTTAAAAAAAAATAGTAAGTTGAATTTCTCTATAGCTTGGTGGTAATTATAAGTAGTCTCCTAAGTGGTGAAGCCAATACAAACAGACAAGGAATCTTGCGCTGAGCCTGAGATCAACAGACTTCATTTGTGTCCTAGAAAACGGTTTCTCTTTTTTAAATGTAATAAAAACATATTTTAGAATGTTACATAGACCTAAAAAAAGAAACTCCAAAGGGTAACTTCTCTCTCTTCACCCCCTTCTCTACAGACCAATCATTGATCAATGTTATCCAACATTTCACTTTTTTTTCTCCCCTCAAAATCAGTAGCTTTCCCACTTAATTTTTTTTACCTAAACTCCAAATTTAGGGTCTATTTTCCCATTTGGTGATAAACTTGTTTTCCTGTTTGAAAATGTTTTCTACTCACTTATAGAGTTTCAACTTAGCACAAGATAATGAGCTAGTTTTTCATTTAAAAGTGTTAAAAAAATGCATCATATTTTCTAGAAAACATTTTCATTTGAAACAAATAGAATGTAAACAACATGTAATTTTCTTAGATATGTGATACCTAACAAAAAAAGAAACTCCACGAATAAGTTGAGTAGGTATGACTTATTCGAAATTCATTGAATGAGCAATTCATAAAAATGAAAGTTTCTGTGAGATTCCAAGTATGGAAAACTTCCTTCCCGCATCAATTTCTAATTCTTGGTCATTAAGATTCATGGGCGATTCGAATGTTTATTTAGGCTTGGAACCCTCTCTCTTTTTCCCTTTCAAACAATTCGAATTGATTGAAGCTTTTCTATTTTGAATCATGTTAGGTCTAATTCCTATTCCTTTGGTTAGATTATTCATAACTGCATATTTACAAGACAAACGGTGATCAGTTGGACCTTTAATTAATTAACATCTCCTTTGTAATCTTGAGGAATATGTATTTATTTATTTAGTTAGTTTTCAATTTTTTTCCATGACCAAGAATTGGATGTTCAAATTTGTATTGTTGTGTTGCCTCAACTAAAATATGAGTTTATTTTCATCACTAAATAATGTACAAAATTTCAAACCTTTATTTTTTTTTTCAAACAATTGTCAAAAATTAACTTCCATGCGTTGTTTTGTTTTTAATAAATTAGATATTTTTGAGAAGTACTAAAAATGTGCTTGGTGTTAGTTATTTTTTTGCTGAATATCTTGATGTTAGTTTAAGGGCCCATTTGGTAATATTGTTATAGTAGTATTGTTTAAGCGTTGTAAAAATACGTGTGATGAAAATGTGTTTTATGAATCTGTGTTGTGTTGTTTAAACAATCGTTGTTTAAACAACACAACCAATCATGCTCTAATTATTATCCAATGTGTTTTTTGTATTTTACCCAAAATTTAATATTAAAGTTTGTTCCTAAATTATAAAATAATTTTAAATAAAAACAAATTTAGAACTCTTGGAAACAAAAGCAGGGCCATAGAATTTATGGTGACGTGAAAGGAAAAAGATAATAATATGGTTGGAATATAGAAATGTTTTGAAGAGATAATACCTATGTTTAGTCGGTCCTGTAAAAGTGTTACGTAAGTACTGACGTTTCTCAAATATCAAATTCAATTTTTTTTTTTTTGTTTAGTCTTCACCATCTCTGCAATAAGATCTTAGCCAAGCTTCACTTCAGTTTGACTTTGACTTTGATAATTGAAAAGATGTCGAGCTCTCAGTGCTTTAAGAACCCACCAACCCTGAGCTCAACCTGTGGAGAAGGGACTGTCCAAGAGTTTGGAGGCCTTCAAACTTACATCACTGGCTCTCCGGATTCTAAGCTTGCCATCATTCTCATTTCTGATGTTTTTGGTACCAACTTATCTTCTTTCTCCCTCTATACATTTACATACTATTTATGTATATGCTTCAATGTTCTTGAATATCTAGACTCTAATTCAAACAATTAGAAGTGGGTCTATTGATCATTAAAAAAAAAAATTGTCTAGTGGTTCTTAAAGCGTTATGAGGTCCATGAAATCCGGGTTTAAAACTTCTAACTAGTATCTTAAGGCTGAAATAGGATCTCTCTATTTCAGATTTTAAAATTTTAAATGATGTGGCACATTGTACAGCCTTAGATTTGTAAAATGTAACGTAGACTATGAAATGGATGAAATGGATATTTGAAATGGAGACTCCAAGAGATTCCTTCATGCATATACCTTGAACAGAAGAAGTCTACATAGTACATAGTGGAGAGAGAGAGAGAGAGAGAGAGGTGAGTTCGATAATTTTTTGGGTGCATCCTTGCTAAAAAATTCTAATTGCTAACAGACAATCAGAAATCTTTTAACCATCTGGGTCTGTTCATATGGTTCTTTTACAAATTGTAATAAATTTAATTATGTTCCTTGGAGCTGCAATTTAATTTCTGCATCCTCTTATGATGCTTTTCTTTGCAGGGTATGAAGCACCAAACTTAAGGTACTATTATTGACTTCTTTCTTTTACTGGATCAAGTATTGTAACCTGCTTTATTGAAGCGTTCATTTGTGCTGTATAGAGGCAACTAATTACATATTTGGGTGCTTGCCTTTGTTCTTTAAAGAGAATTATCATTCAAATTAAGAGGATAGGGATTTGTGACAAAATTCAATACTAACATTGAGAAGTAAGACATAAAAGAAGAGAAACATAAGATATATATTGAAAGGACCGGCTAACTTAGCATGTCAACACAAAGCCCGTGGTTGTATTGAAAATTTAAAGCCAATAATGCTATGAGTTAGCAAAAGATCTGTACTAGTTTATTGCTAAGCATAAAAAGGATCTAAGCTTGAGTGAAGTATGTGGTTGACGAATATTACGAGAATAATGATTTCAAGGAAAGTGAATAAAAATGAGTTTTTAAACTTTCAGACAATAATTTCTTAGAAGGATAAGAAAAATGAAAGTGGTAAGTATATATAAGGGGAGATTATAAAATATTCCATGTAATTTGCCTGTATAACACAACCATTGAATTTTGGGGTAAGCCTGCATACTAATCACCTCTCATAGACTTTGCAAAAGTGGAAACTTCGTACATTGGTATATATCACCCCATAAATTTTACACAACTACAGGGGGTTATGTGTAACATTTCTAAGTTCAGGCATCTCTGTGTTTTAGAAGCAAATATCACAAGGTTTATTTTGGTAGTTTCCCTTTACTAATTTTAAGGGCTTGTAAACTGAACTTGTTTCAAATTTCTGATTACACATAGCATCAGTATAAGATGTTCAGGTCACAAGTCTGAAACACTATACTTAGCGTAGGATATGTTCTTTTCTTCTTCTTTATATTCTTTTTACCTCACTATGTATTTGATTTTTCTCATACCACATGGTAGTCCTTCACATGTTAATGAGCCAAATGAAATGAATCAAGTCCTTGGTGGTTTGAAATGGTGGAAGCAAATTTTTTTCACATACCATGATTTATCATATTTGATATTCTACTAAGCTCTTGAATTGAATCTAACTGCAATCATCCATGTCTTAGAGCTGCTTTTGTTCCTAGTCACTCATCTTATTCACCTGCTAAATCAATTCTTGTTCTAGATAGTACTAGACATTCATGCATTTAATTCTCAGTTGTTCCTAATTATATAATATTAATATTGTGCATTGTCTCCCTGTGAAGGAAACTTGCAGACAAAATTGCAGGAACTGGATTCTTGGTGGTAGTTCCTGATTTTTTCTATGGTGATCCGATCATTGATTTCAATGACCCTAACTTTGATGTAAATTCATGGTTAAAAGTTCACAACGTGGTTAGTATCTTGCTTTTCAGTTATAATCTTTGGGATTGGCATATGAAAAATTGCACAGGAATCAAGAAAACAAGCAGGGGGCCATTTTGATTTGCCTTTGATGTCCAAATTGATATACTATCACATTTTATGCATGTTTTGTTTGGGACCTAAGTTGAAATAGAATGACTTACCATTTTTTTTTGTATGACTTGAACCTTCCTGTTCCTGACCACTTAGAGCTTATTTGAACAAATTGTTCTTCTAGGATAAAGGAAATGAGGATGCCAAAGCTGTGATTGCAGCTCTAAGAAGTAAAGGTGTTTCAGCCATTGGGGCAGCAGGTTTTTGCTGGGGAGGTAAGTGGTTTGCTTTCAATCCAACTTTGACAAGAAACTTAGGGGGTGTTTGGTTTGTATTTTCAAACAATAATTTTCAGTTTTTAAACAACATTACATGTATTTTCATACACTTTTTCATCCACACGTATTTCCACAAATATTTTCAAACAATAATTTTCAATTTTTAAACACATGTACCAAACGTTGAAATCTTTGAAAATGGTTTTTGCATTGTAAATGTAAGTCTCTATCTGCTAACATATCTAGCTTCGTTGCATATTTTTCAGGGGTGGTATTAGTGAAATTAGCAAGTTCTACTGAGCTTCACGCTGCAGTCATTTTGCATCCTGGTCCGATCACAGAAGATCAAATCAATGGCAAGTATCCCATTTCTCACTCATGATAAATCTTTGTAACAGATTGAATGTTGTCTCAGATGTTAAAGTCAATTGTTTCAGATGTGAAAGTTCCTATTGCTATATTGGGAGCTGAGATTGACCATATGTCCCCACCGGAACAACTGAAACAGTTTGGAGAGAAGTTGTCAGAAAAATCTGAGGTGAGTCCTAAAGAAAGGCCATCCTTAAATTCTCTCATCAAAATTTTTAGTTTAATAACTGTAAACATTTTGTTCCAATTATAAACATTTTAAAGTAATTTTCCGTCATAGAAGTTTTCCAGCATTTAATGAAGCCCAGGTAAGATGCTTGAATTTCATACGTGAAATTCATTGTCATGTCTTTCAAGATGAGAGATCATAATCTCTTCCAGTATTAGCACATGTAGAGTAAAATTTCTAGTTATGTTTATGAAAAAACTATTTCTTCTGCCCATAACAAAAATGAAGTGATTTTCAGTTTCTGCTTTGCATGTTAAAACTTAAGTGGCCTTTTTTTAACCTCCTATTATTTATATCTTTCAGTTCGATAGCTTTGTGAAAATATTCCCTGGTGTGGCTCATGGATGGACAGTAAAGTACAATGTTGAGGATGAGTCAGCTGTAAAAAGTGCTGAAGAGTCTCATTTGGACATGTTAAATTGGTTTACCAAGTATGTCAAGTGAAAATTGGTTTGTACACTGGTGCAGACACCAGATATTGTGCCGATTTGACCTAGATTTTGTGCTTTATTTGAGTTTTGAATAAGTTTGATTTTTATTTTGATTGGGGGTTTTTTTTATAGGATTGTAATAATGAAATGATTCTAGCTTTTCTTGTTGATGTGTTCCTAAAGGCCCTAAACCCTAAAATCCATTAGACATGGCATTGGTACATGTTCAAAATATCTGTCAATCTGTCATGCAAATCCCATTCCTATTATCCTAGCCAATAACTTGAATGGGTTCAATGGTGTTAAGCATGGCTCCAGTAAACTTCTGGGATATTGAATTTAAGAATGAAGTAATAATAACAAGTTGAGTTTCTCTATAGCTTGGTGGTGATGCTAAGCCATCCTAAGAAGTGAAGTCAATACAAGCAGGCAAACAATCCTAGTGGAGACAATCCTGACTACAATGGTCGTACTTTCATGTTTAACCATGAGTTAAGTTTCAAAGAGAAAAAATCTAAATAATAAAATATTTTTAAAAATAGTAGAGAGAGAGAGAGAGTAAAATTAATAATAACATCTATTCTAAATGGTGAACATGAAATCTTTGGATTTAAATACTATAACTGAAGTGACTTTGGTTTAAACATATTTTGTGTATGAAGTTGATATAATTAATGAGATAACTGATAATAACGATGAATTTTATAGAATTAATAATATCTGTCACACATTGGCGCAACAAGGTGCAATCCTTTCCAACTAAAAGAGTAATTGCTATATTCAGAAGAGGAAAGTGATGCTTTGCAGCACTGCATTTTTCCAGTGTATCTACTACTCCAAAACAAAAAAAGACAAGGTGGGGAGGGGAATATCTCAACCTAGAAGTTGAACATCCTGTTTCTAAACCTGAATCCTGATTCTTCAGTTCTCTATTTCAGTGCATATCACTCAACATATACGCCAATAGTTCCAGATGGTAGAAGCTGCAGAATGACCATGTTGTTTGACATTTCAGTCATGTATTTGCCCCTAATTTATCTAACCCATCCACAACTTCAATCAACAGCATAGACCTTTCCACATGAGATAATAAATCCAAAATCAATTATCAAAACAAAATATAGAAAGAATAGGGAAACTTCAGCCTTTAAATGCCTCATTCAAAAAACAAGAGCAATAATGAAAATCCAATTGCAACAGCTAAAGCGTGACACTTCTACTTCTACAGTCAGTTTTATTTGACTAACCTTTGTTTTTCTCTTCTCTAAGTGCCAAGGGGCACAACAGCTCCTTATCTGATATATAGAAAGAATAGGGTAACTTCTCCTCCTGAAACAAGACAAAAATGTAGACATTCATTGCTTTAAAATTCAAGAAACATAAACACAGCCTCTCAACATTTTTCAATTACTTAGGCCAGCGTTTCTAATACATTTGGTTAGTTGTAAAATATAGGAACAGGATTCAAAACAGGAAATGATGATGTTGATCCCAAACATGGGTCCTAAATTCTAAAACTTGGAAAAATACAACTACAACAAAATTCAAGCACTCAACTTGGACTTTGAAAAACTTAATTAGAGATTATATATTTTGAAATAAATCACTTCTAATGAATTTGATACACAACAAATTTTATAACTGTTGATAACTTGTGAATTGTGGTTGATTTACAATAAAAGTGATGTTAGTGGTGGTTCTATGTAAAAGTGATCTTACACCAAGTGAAAAAAAGAATGTGAAATTTGTTTTGTATATAACATTGTTGGGCTAGAAATCTTCCCCGAATGAAACTTTTTCCAAGTTGGCCCTTCAGTGTTAGGGTTTGGGTGTGTAAGATTGAGTTGTTGGCAGGTATTGAGATTTTGCTTTGAGTGCAATGAGATTTAGGTTAGTTCGTATTTGTAGTCATGTTTATATTTAAGAGGTTTGTGAAAGTCCATAATTATGATTTGTGATGCTTTGAACATGTTTGGTTGTAATCTACAGGAATTACGCCTCTAAAATTTGTGCTTTTGTTCTATTTTGCTCCTCAATATTTCAATTTTTTTTATTTGTCTCCCTAACATTATGGGCCGTTTTGAATAGATAACCTGTGTTATTATAAAACGGTATATGCCTCCAGACCTTTTAGTTCACTGTACAAGTTTTACTTTTTCCTTATTTTGTCAGTTCCATGCCATTTCAAGTGGTTTGAACTAGTCACCACATGCGCAGTCTAAAGTTCCCTATAGAAGCCTGCTCTTCTCTGGACAAGTTCAATCCACTTGTCTTCCTTCAAGGTGGTCTATGCCTCCAGGCCGTGCATGTGGTGACTAGTACAAACCACTTGAGATGGCATTGAACTGACAAAAGGAGGGAACAAAACTTGTACAGTGAACTAAAAGAGCTCTATCTTTTAAGAATTACCAGACGGGTCTTCAACGCATTGGCCAGTGCATAATTGTAAATGTAAATAATGTAACTCTTGGGACATAAAAATGATTGATAACTACGTCTTTATTATTAAGACCTTTGAATTACAATATATCCGTTATTAGGTATATATAACAAGTTAAATTTAGTAGGAATATGATTTTTTTTGCTTATATTGCAAGTAAGACTAGAATTGTTTTACTTGAACTCTTAAGTAGAATTTGATCAATGAACTTTGATTAAGATTGAGCCTTGATATCTTTAACATACGAATTACTGAATTCAACACGAGTCTCTATTCAGTCTTCTCTATAAGACCTCTGCTTCCCTCAACTTTTCCCTTCCAACTCTACCTCACATACATTTATACACACTTTGACACTGCACTCTGCATTTGTAAGATGTCGTGCTCTCAGTGCTTTGAGAACCCTCCAACTCTGAGCCCAACCTATGGAGCAGGGACAGTCCAAGAGTTTGGAGGCCTTCAAACTTATGCCACTGGCTCTCCACATTCTAAGCTTGCCATCCTACTCATTTCTGATATTTATGGTACCATTCTATCTTACTTGAGTTTCTTTCTTCAATATAAAATTCATGTAAATGCTGTATTCTTGAATCTCTAATGACTAATAAATATGAAAAAATAAAAAATCTTTTCACAACTTTCATTTAAGCACATATTCCTCAGTTTTCTCTTAGATTTAGTATAGCATAATGAATGTGGGATTCGATTTCTTTTTAAAAGACATAAACTTGATTATGTTTCTCAGATATAATTTAGTTTCTGTATCATGTTGTGATGTTTTGCAGGATATGAGGCACCAAATGTAAGGTACGATGAATTTTTTTTTCTTGATACAATGTCTTCTTTACTTTTCTGGAACAACTATTGTAACTTACAAAATCGCTCACAATTGAAGAGTTCAATTGCATTGTTCCAAGTCACTTGAAGTTAGAGCTGTTTTTGTTCCAAGTCACTTTTCTTATTCACCAGCTAAATCAGTTCGTGTTCTAGATAATACTAGATATTCCTGCATTCAATTATCAGTTATTCCTAATTAGATGGTATTAATATTATGAATTGTCTAGCTTTGCAGATAAAATTGCAGCAGCTGGATTCTTGGTAGTAGTCCCTGATTTTTTCTATGATGACCCTGTTATTGATTTGAATGATCCTAACTTTGATGTAAACTCATGGATTAAAGTTCACAACACGGTTAGTTTCTTGCTTTTCAGCTGCAAGCTTTTGGATGAGCATATGAAAAATTGTATAAGAATCAAGAAAACAAGCAGGGGACATGTTGATTTGCCTTTGATGTTCAAACTGACATGCTATCACATGTTTATGAATGTTTTGGTTGGGAGTTTTGGGACCTTAGTTGAAATAGAATGACTTATTATCTATTATGTATGACTTGAACCTTCCTATCCTTGACTATTTTAATCTTAATTCGAAAAATCCTTGATAGCTACATCTTCATTTAAAGCTCTCTATTACAATTTTGAATCCATTGATCGGCATTATAATATGCTAAATCCTCTATGAACCATACATTAAACTAGGGTTACAATACTTGCAATACAAGTAAGATTATGATTTTTTTGCTTGCACTTCAAGTAGGAGTATACTTGAACTTTGACTAGGAGGCCCAAATATCTTTGACAAATACATTTTCCTTCTAGGATAAAGGATATGAAGATGCCAAAGCTGTGATTGCATCTCTAAAGAGTAAAGGAGTTTCTGCCATTAGGACAGGAGGATTTTGCTGGGGAGGTAAGTGATTTGCATTCAATTTTGACTTTGGCAGGGAACTTAATGCTTGAATTCTTTGAAAATATTTTTTGCATTGTAATCCTACAGTGCTTCAGCTACTAACATCTAGCTTGCTTGCATGTGTTACAGGGACTGTATCAATGAAATTAGCAAGTTCTACTGACCTTCAGAATGTGGTCCTGTTGCATCCTAGTTCAATCACAGAATATCACATTGATAGTAAGTCTCCCACTTTTCAAGCTCATGCTAAATATTTGTTACAAATTGCACGTTGTCTTAGATGTTGAAGTTCATTGTTTCAGATGTTTAGGTTCCAATTGCTATATTGGGAGCTGAGAATGACAATCTGTCCCCACCAGAAAAATTGAAACAGTTTGGAAAGAAGTTGTCAGCAAAATCTGAGGTGAGCCTTAAACAAATTCCATCCTAAATTCTCTCATCACAATTTTTAATTTTAATAACAGTTAGATAAATGATCAAATTCATCATTTCCTAATAACTTAAACTTTTGGAACAATCAGTAATTTATTATGATATAGAAGGTTCTGTGTTCAAACGCTATCTCCATTTTACCTCCCATTTAAAAAGATCCCACATGTTAGACCCTTTCTAATAAGAGCAGTTTAGACCCACATGTGAGGAAGAGTGTTAGATAAATTACTAAATTCAATATTTAAAACATTTCTCAATTTCATAAATTTAGTTTGTTACATCAACATTTTCCATCCATCAAATAACAGTAAGGACCTTTTAAAAATATTTTGAATTATAAGGATGATTTTGAAACAAATTTTCAAAAACATTCAGGAAAAAATATGAAATTATTTTCAAACAATTTCCAACCATAGAAGATTTCCAGCATTTAATGAAGCCTAGGTAAAATCCTGGAAATATATAATTGAAATTCATAGTCCAAAACAAGTCTTTCAAAATGAGATATAGCTTAACCTCTTACAGCATCATTAGAGCAAGTAAAGTAAAAATTTTCATTATTTTTGAGAAAGATATTATTTCTTCTTGCCATAAAATTTTTTATTTTTTTTATTTTTAGTTTTTGCTGGTGTCAAAGCTTAAGTTCTAAATGATAATACAGTTGAATTTTTTTAACCCTTATATTATTCATATCTTTCGGTTCGACGGCTATGTGAAAATATTCCCTGGTGTGACTCATGGATGGACAGTAAGGTACAATGTTGATGATGAGTCAGCTGTCAAGAGTTCTAAAGAGGCCCATTTGGACATGTTAAACTGGTTTACTAAGTATGTAAAGTGAAAATTGTTTGAGCATTGGTGCAAACACCAGATTTTAAGCAGATTTGAACTTGTCTTTGTGCTTATTTGAGTTTTTGAGTTAGTTTGGTTCTTATTTTGATTGAGGATGTTATGGGATTGTATTTATGACACGATTAAAGCTTTCCTTGTTGTTGTGATCTTTGGAAGCCAAAAAACCCTAAGACCCTAAAAACCATTACCTTCATAGTTCATTCCCTTTGTCGTCTAAGTGTCTAAGTGGCCGTTTGGTTTGCAGTGATGTGTCCTTAATATGATGCACATTACGATGATGTGACATTAAGATTTTTAATTTATTTTATTTTTTCTAACATTACCATTGTAGGGTTGAAAGGCCCAAGAATGTATATTAGGCTGTGGGCCTTGTCCGAGGACATTTAACAGTCTGAGGGCAGACGTTAGTGAAGAAGTACAAATTAGTGAGTTATGGAAGGATTCTAGTCATAAGGGTTTGGGAAGGTAGTTCGAGGAGAAATGCCTCCTCGGTTTAGCAGAGTAGAAGTATGAAGGGTTGACCTGACATCAAGAGCAACGCTCAGGGTAACTCTACTAGTAGGGATAAACATCAAGAGGGAATAAGACAAACGGAAGTTAAGAAATATTTAAGAGAAAGTTGCTATCACCCCATTAAATGCCCTGTAACTAACTCTTTAGCCGCATTAATGGAGGTGATACCTGAACAGTGATATTCAACCTTACAGCTACCCCCAAAGACTTTATGAAAGTGCTGATGAGACAAGGATCAAAGCAAGCAACTTGACCTACAAGTGGACGGTGGAGATGAAGCAAAACAGAGTAATATAAGGGAGAAAGACCCCATTACACGGGGATCGGAGAACATATAGAAAAAACATTGTAGCAATAAGAATTGGACTTGTAATCAAATTCAAGAGAGATATATACAAGAACTATTCTCCTCAGACTTTGCCAAGGAAGATTTACTTTGCACAAAACCTGTTTATCTTTGTTTTTCTTATCATCTTTAACCCATTATGATTGTTGTTCAACTCATTGAAGTCTAGTTTTAAGCCCACTCTTTACAAATTCATTGTGTTGGGCTCTTTGGACCTTAATCCCTTTATCTTTTGAGCTTAGGATCCAAACCGTGCCCTTACAACCATAATTTAAAATTACAAAATATATCACATCATATTAATCTTATCACTTTCCTAAACAATGTAATGTTGTATTCTTGTATTGAAATTACATCACTATATATATATATATATATATATATATAAAAGCTGAGATCCCATGCAGGAAAGTATGTGGTTCTGCCATATGGCACACTCTATGAAGAGAATTAAAATACTCTTCAGTCACTTTGATATGAACAAATTTAAAAATAGAGACTCTTTATTTCCTTTGGTTCAATGTTTCAAGACTACTTTTTGTTACATTTTTTATTCAATGTTTTTAGACTATTATTTGTTTCATTTAGTTCAGTGTTTCAAGATTTTTCTTCTTTCTCACACACAAAAAAACTCTTTGCATTTCCATTCACCATTTCCACTTTTACTCCTTTATACACACATGCCTATAACCCTTCATACTATCCCATCTCAAATACACTCAGACAAAAAATGATGCCATTTACTTTCAACCTACGTAACTCTGACATTGTGGTACCATTTAATTCTAACTCGTATGAGTGGGCTATGACAAAGGAAGGGAGCTTGTGTTTTTTATTCAGTGATGGTAGCTTACAATTTGATGTTGAAGTCAGACATTTTGGATTTTGTAAAGGTTGTAATTTGTTTTGAGTCTTTGGGTGTTTGAGATTTTGGTTTGGGAAAGTCATAAATGTATTTTGTTTAGCTTTTAAAAAAAAAAAAAAAAATTTTGTGTTAGAACTCATAATTTGTAGGTTTTTATTTATTTATTTATTTTTACTACTATTGTATGAGTCATAGTGATAAAAATAAAAATTGATGATGATTTCAAATTATTTTCAGTTTTTTTAAAGGGTACGGAAGCCCAAATAAAACCTATTAAATTTTGATAAATGGATGTGTTTTTAGCCAATTTCTCTTTGTTTAGTCATGTTCTCTTTATGTTAATACTTACAAATAATTTACTTAATTTCATTGAGACAATGAGTTGGGTGTTTGCGATTGAGGTCTCCATATTTGGTTGGGAGAATAGAGTGGTTGAGAAAGTGTTTGAGAGGTTATTTAAATTTATGCAATTTTAGAATATAAAAGTATTTTATGCTTTAAATTATTATTTATAGATTTCAAAATCATTTAATCAGTTTAAAAAATAAAATCTACTTTTAATGGTAAATATTATAATATGTTATAGTCTTATAGTGTTATATAATTTTTTAAAATAAAATATGAATTAAGAAAATAAATTTTCAAAGTATTCAAAAATATTGTGGGCAAACATAAATATTATACAACAAACAAAGTATTATATGATGGTTTTTTTTTTTTTTTTTGGAGAGTGATGATGGTCTTAATATATATAAAAATGATTTCAAGTGAAATTATAAAGTAGTCCACATATCGTGCGGGACATCATATAGTTAATGTAAAATTAACAATAACGTAATATTACGGCGTAATATAATATCATAGCGAACCAAACGCCTCTTAAGTGATTTGGTGGACTACTTCTTTGTAAGAAATTTGTATGAGTTACACATGCCTATGATACATATTCAGAATCTACATCATGCAAAACCCATTCCTATGATCCTAGTCGTGAACTTGGAGTAATATTATATTCACAATATTGTCACAAAAAAATTTAGGTGGCAAATTGTTACTGGTCATAATTTGGGTCCGCCCGCCATTAATATCAATTTTTTACCTATTAATAACAACTTGTTACCTGTAATTTGTTGTAAAAATGTTGTAGACGTAACATTTTTTATGTGAACTTGAACTAGTTGAATGGTGTCAAGTCGTGGCTACACTAAAGTTTGGAGTATTGAATTTTAGAATTAAAAAAAAAAAAAAAATAGTAAGTTGAATTTCTCTAAAGCTTGGTGGTAATTCTAAGTAGTCTCCTAAGTGGTGAAGCCCATAGAAGCAGACAAGGAATCTTGGCTGAGCCTGAGACAACCAAGAATTGGATGTTCAAATTTGTATTGTTGTGTTGTCACGAGTTTATTTTCATCACTAAATAATGTACGGATTTTCAAACATCATTTTGAAATTGACTTCTATGTGTCGTTTTGTTTTTAATAAATTAGATATTTTTTATAAGTACTAAAAAGGTGATTGGTGTTGGTTTGATTATTCTTTAATGTGATTTTTGTATTTTACCCAAAATTTAACACTAAAGTTAGTTCCGAAATTATTAAACAATTGTAAATAAGAACAAATTTAGAACTCTTGGAAACAAATGTAGGGACATGGATTTTATGGCGATGTGAAAGGAAAAAGATAATAAAAATATGGTCGGAATATAGAATTGTTTTGAAGAGATAATACCAACAGGACTCCTGTTAGTGTTACGTAAGTACTGACGTCTCTCAAATATCAAATTCAATCATTTTTTTTTTTTTTTTAGTCTTCACTGTCTCTGCAATAAGATCTCAGCTAAGCTTCACTTCATCACTTTGAATTTGACATTGATAACTGTAAGGATGTCGAGCTCTCGGTGCTTTGAGAACCCACCGATCCTGAGCTCAACCTGTGGAGAAGGGACTGTCCAAGAGTTTGGAGGCCTTCAAACTTACATCACTGGCTCTCTAGATTCTAAGCTTGCTATCCTTCTCATTTCTGATGGTCTTGGTACCAATTTATCTTCTCTCTCTAATTAAATACATGTTATAAGTTGCATTCAAGTAATACGTGCTGATGGTCTTGGTACCAATTTATCTTCTCTCTCTAATTAAATACATGTTATAAGTTGCATTCAAGTAATACGTGGTGTGTCTTTCTGTTAGAACCCTTTTCTCTCTCTCTTGTGTGTGTTTGTTTTTCAAAAAAAAAAAAATTTATACGTAATGTAATTTTTAGAAATGTTACACAATTCAATATCTTTTTATCTAATACATACCTTGACACATTGACAAATCTACCATTAAATTACTCTATGTGGTTGTAAATTTTCAAGATGATTAGAGTTTAATAACTATTTACCACATTCAAAATATGAATTTTTTTTAATACATTACACAAAACATGATAGAATAGTTAATGATATCCAATTAATAAGAAATTTGACATACATGTTAAGAATAATGTAAATATTTAATTTAGCAGTAAATTTATTTGAGTGGTGTAGCATTTGTAGAGAGTTATACTGGGTGCTTTCCCCTCTCCTTGCGTGTGTGTTAAAAATATTTAGGGTATGTTTGATAACTGTTTTTTCCCTTTATTTTCTGTTTATAAAAACAATTTTCTATTTTTGAAACAAAAAAAACTTGTTTAGCAACTTAAAATGGACAAAAAACAAAAACTGTTCTCAAAACTCAATTTGTTAAAGAAACTGAAAACATGCAAAATGCTGTTTTCAGTTTCTAATTTTCAAAAGTCAGTGAATACACACATTTAATTTAATGAATCTATCTCATTTAATGAGTTAGTATTGGAGTTCAAATCCTAGTAACAACATATTTTAGTTTTTTCTATTTTTTTCTTCATTTTTTTTAAAAAAAATTTCAACTAACAAAATATGTTTTTGATTTCAAAAATACAAGATTTTTTTAATTTATTTATATTCCCAAAAAAAGTTTTTGAAATAGAAAACAAAAACTATTACCAAACATAACCTTAGTATTTTCAAAAGAAAAAATAGTGGGTTAATGTCGCATTAGAAAATGAGTGTGAGTTAAAGAGGCTTAAAGCATATGCTGTGTATTCAAGAGTTAAGCCTTTTTGGATATACACTGCTGTTAGTTTTTTTAAGACATTTTCCCCTCTACCCATGTGTGTGTGTGTTAGTATGTTTGATAACTGTTTTTTCCCCTTATTTTTTGTTTTCAAAAACAAATTTCTATTTTTAAGACTAAAAAACTTGTTTGGGAACCCAAAATGGACAAAAAAAAAAAAAAAAAAACGGTTCTCAAAACTTAATTTCTGAAGGAAATTGAAAACATGCAAAAGACTGTTTTCAGTTTCTAATTTTCAAAAGTCAATGAAAATAGAGAACAAAAACTGTTACCAAATATATTGGGTGTAACTTGATCTTATTCCATATTTTATATGTATAAAGTTTTATGTATATTTTGAAGTCTTGAATCTCTAGACTCTACCTCAAAACACTTAGAGGTGGGTTTTGATTATCTTTTTGGGTACATCCTTGCTCAATGCTATTCGATTTTAATTGCTAACAGAAAAAAAGAAAAAGAAAAATCTTTTAACCATTTGGGTTTGTTTATATGGTTTTTGTATAACTTGTAATAAATTTGATTATGTTCCTACGAGCTACAATTTAATCTCTGCATCCTCTTGTGATGTTTTGCTTTGCAGGGTATGAAGCACCAGATTTCAGGTACAATTAATGACTTCTTTCTTTCACTGGATCAAGTATTGTAACCAACTAGATTGCTCAAAATAGAAGTTCAATTAAGCTGTATAGAGGAAACTAATTGCAAATTTGGGTGCTTGACTCTGTTCTTTAAAGAGAATTATCATTCAAAATAAGAGGATATGGATTTGTTACAACATTCAATACTTACCATTGAGAATTTAAATATTAAAGAAGAGAAACATAAGATAGATATTGAAAGGACCAACTAGCTTTGGTTGAAAATTTAAAGCCAATAATGATATGAGTTAGCAAAAGACCTGTACTAGTTTATTGCTAAGCATAAGGAAAATGTAGCTGTTGAATACTATGAGAATAGAGTTATCAATGGAAGTGGATACAACAATGAGTTCATAAACTTTCAGGCTACTATTTCTTAGAAGAACAGGAAAAATGAAATTGGCAAGTATCTACATGGAGAAATTATAAAAAAAAAATTCCATGTGGTTTGCCTGTAAAACACAGTCCCTAAATTTGGGGGGTAGGGATGCCTAACCAATCACCATTCCCAAACCCTTCAAAATTGGGAATATAAAGAACCCCATTAATGTTACACAACTACAGGGGGTCATGTGTAACATTTCACAGTTCAGGGGGTCTCTGTGTTTTAGAGGCAAATATCACAAGTTTTGTTTTTTTTTTGGTAGTTTCCCTTTACTAATTTTAATGTCTTGTAAATTGAACTTGTTTCTATTTGTTGATTGTACATAGCATCAGTATAAGATGTTCACATCACTAGTTTGAAACACTATACTTAGCCCAGTATATGTATTGTTCCTCTTCTTTATATTCTTTTTCACTCACAATGTATTTGATATTTCTCATACCAACTGTTTGCCCTTCACATGTAAATGATCTGTTGATTATGTTCATAATGAATGACCTAAACTTGAGCCAAATGATATCCAGTCCTCTGTCGTTTGAATTGGTGGAAGACTATGTTTTTCAAATACCATGATTTATCATATTTGAGCTCTCACTAAGCATTTGAATTGAACCTAATTGCCATCACCCATGTCTTGGAGTTGTTTCAGTTCCAAGTCACCCTTCTTATTCACCAGCTAAATCAATCCTTGTTTTAACTAATACTAGACATTCATGCATTCAATTATCAGTTATTCCTAATTAAATGATATTTAATATTATGCATTGTCTCACTGTGAAGGAAACTAGCGGACAAAATTGCAGCTGCTGGATTCTTGGTGGTAGTTCCTGATTTTTTCTATGGCGACCCCGTTATTGATTATAACGACCCTAACTTTGATGTAAAGTCGTGGGGCAAGAATCAAAGTTAGGGATGGGCATATGAAATTTTTTGCAAGAATCAACAAAACAAGCAGGGGCCATTTTTGATTTGCCTTTGATGACTATCACATGTTTATGCATGTTTTATTTGGGACCTAAGTTGAAATAGAATGACTTATCATCTGTTTTGTACGACTTCTACCTTCCTTTTCCTGACTCCTTAAAGCTTAATTTAAATACATTTTCCTTCTAGGATAAAGGATATGAGGATGCCAAAGCTGTGATTGCAGCTTTGAAGAGTAAAGGGGTTTCTGCTATTGGGGCTGCAGGTTTTTGCTGGGGAGGTAAGTGATTTGCTTTCAATTTAAACTTTGACAAGAAACTTAAAGCCTGAAATCTTCGAAAACGTTTCGTTTGCCTGCATAATTTTCAGGGATGGTGTTAGTGAAATTAGCAAGTTCTACTGACCTTCACGCTGCAGTCGTTTTGCATCCTGGTTCAATCACAGAAGATGAAGTCGATGGCAAGTCTCCCATTTTTCAAACTCATGCTAAATAACTGTTACATATTACATGTTGTCTCAGATGTTAAAGTTCACTGTTTCAGATGTTAAGATTCATATTGCTATACTGGGAGCTGAGATTGACCAGTGGTCCCCATCTGAAAAATTGAAACAGTTTGGAGAGAAGTTGTCAGCAAAATCTGAGGTGAGTTCTTAAGAAAGGCCATTCTTGGGTTTTCTCATCATGATTTTGAATTTAATAACTGTAAACATTCTGTTCCAATTTAAATAACTTTTAAGTGATTTTCCATCATAGAAGATTTCTAGAATTAAATAAAGCCTGTAAAATGCTCTTAGTCATGTCTTTCAATTGAGAGAGCATAATCTCTTCTAGCATTAGAGCAATTTGAGTAAAATTTTATAGTTATTTTTGTGAAAGATACTATTTCTTCTTCCCAAAACAAAAGTGAAGTGATTTGCAGTATCTACTTTGCATGTCAAAACTTAATGATAATTCAGTTGCATTTTTTTAACCCTCATACTATTTGTATCTTTCAGTTCGACAGCTTTGTGAAAATATTCCCTGGTGTGGCTCATGGATGGACAGTAAGGTACAATGTTGATGATGAGTCAGCTGTCAAAAGTGCTGAAGAGTCTCATTTGGACATGTTAAATTGGTTTACCAAGTATGTTAAATGAAAATTTGTTTGACACCAGATATTATGCTGATTTCAACTAGACTTTGGGCTTTTTTTTTTTTAATTTTATTTTTAATTTTGAGTATGTTTGATTCTTATTTTGATTGAGGATGTTATGGGATTGTACTGAGGATTTTATGGGATTGAATTTAAGTCATGATTATAGCTTTCATACTTGATGTGATCCTGAAAGTCCTAAATTTATGCCCCCTGTTTAAGTCTCCTGTCAAGCCACTGCTTTGTAAGAAATTGTATGAGGTGGATGCAACTTTGGTACTGTTAGAGAAATTCAAGCCCAATCATGCTTGATGTGCAAGCCAAGACATACTTGTACTACAAGTTTATTAATTGTAAATACTTATAATGAGTTCATTGTAAATTTTTTAGAAACCAGTTCATTGTAAATTTGTAACACAATAATTGTACTTCACTCATATATAAAAAATGTGGTCCTTAAGAGTAAGTTGTTAGACCGAATCTCGTAATTCTTCAAGTGTTATTGTGTTACTCTTTTATGCTTCCGCATCTATTTTTTGTCTCCTCTAATTTATTTAACATGGTATCAGAGCATCTTTAACATGTAGATGTTTAGAATCTCCGTCTTGTGAATCCCATTTCTATGATGAACTGGAACAAGTTGAATGGGATCAAGCATAGCTCCCATAAAATGTTCGGGATATTGAATTTTAGAATGAAAAAAAATACGAAGTTGAATTTCTCTATAGCTTGATTCTAAGCAATCCTAGATAGTTAAGCCAATACAAGTAGACAAGGAACCTTGGTGGAGGAAACAGTTAAATTGAATTTCAATTGAAGTTCAATTTTATGCCATGTGTCCATCTAAATTTTAATTTTTGTGGCAAGTAAATTATTGGATTCAAAATCTGAAAAGTCTAAATTCAATTTAATTCTAAATCATATATACAAATAATAAGAAACCATTACATATTTTAGAAATGTATGGTTTAAAATGTGTAAACTAATATATACCATATATAACTTGAACCTATTCTCAAAAAAATATACAATTTAAACCGTTTGATTATGATTGTTTTTAATTATATCCGTACATATGCACAGGTTACACACTAGTAGAAATAATTCATGGAAATCAAATTGAGGCAATTGTTTTGAAAAAAAAAAAAAAAAAGGTTTTGAAACCTGTACATAATCTGACTATGAAAGTAAACTGAGATTTTAGTTGAGGCAACACAATAATACAAATTTGAACATCCAATTCCTGGTCATGGAAAAAAGATTTTGAAAACTAAATAAATAAATAAATATATATATATATATATATATATATATATATATATATATTCATCTAGAATCCTAGATTTTCACTCAACTTAATTATCGAGTTTCTTATTTGTAGGGTTACTAGACTTATCACATATCCAAGAAAACTATACGATTACATATGTTAAGAGAGATAAAGAGAGAAGTTACATTTTTCACATACGATTACATATGTGAAAACCGTTTTTTATGAGAATTGGGGTGAGTTTGGTTCAACTTTTTGATACTGTGCTTTTTGAAAAAGTGCGGTGAAATTTGTTTTTTTTTTTTAAATTTATTTTTAAAGTAGAGCGTTTGGCAAAATCTGTTAAAAAGTGTTTTTTTTTTTTAAATTTTTTTTTTAAAAGCTAAATGTTTGGTTAGCACTTATAAAAATTGTGGTTTAAGTTGTAAATTACCAAAAGGACAAAATGTATATATAAAAGAGTTCATTTCGTACTTAGTATCAACTTCTTAATAATAATAGCTAGCTGCTAACCCATAATATGCATAGAAAACTGATAAAAATGAGATCTTAAAAAATTTTGTGATAATTTTTCTATTAAATATGTCCACGTTGCTCTAATAATAATTTTTTTTAAACAATCTTATTTTTAAGTAGCCAAAAATAAATTAAACCAAAACAACACATAGTTTGATTAAATTTTCACCAAACTTGACGAGTCTAAAATTCATATACCTTAAGGACAAAGAGTTTGTAGAAACAAAAAGAATGAGCAAAGTGAGTTTTGGAGTAGTGTCATATACATACTATTGGAGAAGTAGGTCTCTCTTGTTATATGGTTTGTTACAATTATCTTTTATATATATATATATATATATATATATATATGTTTTATTAATGTATGTCCTTAGGGCATATGTTATTAAACCATTTTACGAAATATTTTATAAAAAAACAAAAAAATAATTAACTTTTTTTTACAGCTTTTTCAATTTTTCATAAAAAAGTTTTAAAATTGACGATTATTTTGCACTCTAATAACCTACATTAACCGGACCCTATATATATATATATACATACATATAATATCCAATGAAAACATATTACACATATACATGTAGCCAAAACAACACAATTCCTGAATGAATATTTGACTAAAGAATAATCTTAATCAAGTAATCTTAATTTTATTTATATACATATATTTTTTTAGATTATTGTGTTGTTTTACAGATTATTCTTTATCCCATATTTATACATAAATATGTTCATGCGGGCCAGCCAAACAATGTGAGACAATTTTTTTTTTAGTTTGAATTTTGAAATGAAGCTCGCGTTGGATTTTTCAGTAACATTAATTATTACCTCACATTCATCACTACACACAAAACTAAAAAGTAAGATTGTAAAAGAAGGCAAAAGACACATTAAAAAGAAGCAAAAAAAAAGAAAAAGAAAAAAAAAGAAGAAGCATTTTTTATGATCTGTGCGAGCTGAAGAAGAAGAAGAAGGTAGAGGAGGAACGTGGTGGTGGCGACAATTCTGCAGTGGAAACAACCCAAAAAAAAAAAAAAAACCCACATCTCCTAGGAGGGAAAAAAAATTTGCACTTGATGATGCCATAAACATCCGTGAAGAGTTATTATGATGTGAATCAGATTTGTATCTGTGGAGAGTTATTATGATATGAATTGATTTGTGTTTGTGTTTTCCATGGGGGGAAACAATTTAGTGGCAGAGAAATTTTGAAGGAGATTGGTGGAGCATTTGAGTTTTTGGGAAGGAGAGTATTGGGCTTTGCATTTTGGGAGAAATAGTTTTGCTTTTTTTTTTTTTTAATATAGTTGACATGGAAAATTGTGAGGGCTCTAAAAGGTCAAATCTTGGTCAAACATGCGTTATGTAATTAAAATAAAGTTAATTAATTTTGTTTAAAAATAATAATAATGATGTGGCAAGCTCTAGAGAGATTAACAAAAAGTTAAAGGTTTCAGTTATATAATAATAATAATAATAATAATAATAATAATTGTAAGGACTGGTTTTTGAACCTAGGCCCACCAAGAACAGTAGATGCTATCCTAACAAGTCCAAAACAATAAATTTGTTAGAGAGTGAATCTTACAAGCAAACTACTAAACTAAGTAAATGCAGGCCTTAGATAGATTGGGTTCAAGATAATACGATTAAACAAACAAATTTACAAAAATATCACTCCTTGGTCTAGCCCGAGGACAAAATGTTCTCATATTGATCAAGTTTTTTTGTCTACAAAGTGTTCTTCTCTCTTTCCTCTCCCTCTTTTCTAGATTGCACGCCCATTTTTTATGAAGGCCATTTCCTTATATAGTCCATTCCTAATACATCTCATCCTTCCACCTATTCAATTTCTAGGAAATCTTTTGGATGCTTGTCCCATCAAGGCCTTTATGGAGGTAATAAGAAGGGCTGTGAGCTAGGATGACATTGTTCAGGAGTTATTTCTCCATAAATGCGGTCGGTTCAGTTGGTGTAGTGCATTTAATGTGGTGGTGACAGTCACCTTCCCAGATATTTTTTTCTTTCCATTGTTGATATAGCTCTACTGCTTTCCCTAAAACTTATCTTTCCAAAATGGTTGACTTCCTAAAGCACTCTTGAGGTGCCTTTGCTCCTCGAAACCCCAGTTACTACGTCAATTTCCTCTTTTTACCTCGGCCTTCTTGTCTATGTATGCATGGACCCTTTAACCATCCTCGGGTGTTTGATTGTCCTCAGGTATGGCCTATAACCAAAAAACGTGCTCAGATTACTTGCCCTCACAATAATAATAATAATAATAATTATTATTATTATTATTATTACTTCATGTTAATAATAAATGACCCTCTTAATAAAAGATTTTGTAAAAAAGCATTTGGTTTTAGCATTTCTCTTTTCAAGAAGTGTTACGTTTACAACATTTTTGTTACACTATTACAACAAATCTTATGTGGTAAGCTATTATCAATTTTAATTTGAACCTATCACTTAAATTACTTTTTTGCTCATCAATAACAACCAATAACAACTTGTCATTTAGAATTTTTTTGTGTGAAAGTGTTGTGAAAATGTTGTGGAATAATATTTCTTTTTTCCATAATGAATACCAAATCATTATGTGAAAAGTTGAAACCCAATAATTTTGGCAAAATTAATCTCTACAGAATAAAATTTTATTAACACTTGTCTTTTAAATGAGTTGTTCTAAGATTACAAATTATTTCACAACTTCTTTGCCATGTTTTTGACGTGGCAAACTATGATTGATTACTTTTCACTTGCACATATATGCACAATTTTTTCTTCACCACATACTCCGCAACATCATAGTTCTTAAAAAGAAGTTTTGAAATAATTTGCATTCCTACTTCCTATATTTTCTTCCACGTTGCTTTACCCAAATCCAAAACCTCTTCTTATTTTTTTCTTTTTCTTTTTTTCTTTCTCTTTTTTCTGATCCACTTGTTCACTTCTTCCTCATCTTCTTTTTTTCCTTTTCTTTCATTTTCTTCCACATAAAGCTAGACATGGTAAAATGGGTCACAATTTTCTGACCTAACCTTAAAAATACTTGACTCGAATCCAATTTTTTTGACCTGAAGCAAAAATAGGTTGACCCATGACCCGACCCATGTTTTTTGTGGGTCAACTTGACCCAACATGCGACCCAACCCGACCCGAACCAAACCATTTTTAAAATGTTTTTTTTTTTTGGGTAAAAAATAAAATAAAATAAAGACAATATTGGTTTAATTGTTTATTGTGAGTTTTAAGGAAACAATTGAGACATTTACATAACTGCATGCAAATTAATTGAAAGATGAATGGTTGAGCATTTTGTAAACAATTAAATTTTAATGTATATCTCAAATTGAAATAGAGTGCCAACCACAATTGACAATAGATTATAAAATTAATTTTCAAGATTGTAAATTTCTTATATGTTTTTATTTTTTGTCAAATGAATTATCCAATAAATCATTTGTAATTTTGTTTTATATTTTGGGATGTTGATATTGTGTAGAAATAAAACTTGTGTTTTACTTATCTTTGTGTTATTTTGTTTTAGATAGCAATGTTAGGATTTGTATAATTTTAAAATTATTGAATAAGTATTAATAAGTGTAGTTCATTCTTGATATAAGTTGTGAATTCAAAGTAATGCATTTTACATCAAGTAATTTGTTACATGACTTTCCAAATGGTGAATACATGATGTTTTCTTTAAATAAATAAAAAAATCATGTGAAAAATACGGGTCAACCCGTCCAAACCCGCAACCCGATTGACCCGAGCCCGTTTTAAACCCACTTAAAATGACCCATTTTGACCCATAACCTGTTTGACCAGACCCGACTCGACCCGCCCCGCCCGTTTTGCTGTGTCTACATAAAGCCACACATGGTCTCATCTTCTTGTATATTTTCCTTTTCTTTTACTTTCCTCCACACAAAGCCACACACACAAAGGTCTCTCTCTACTCCATATTTTCCTTTAATCAAAAACTCTACCGAATTCAAAAAGTTTTATGAGATCAGATATATAGAAGGAAGGACTAGGGGTGTCAATGTTCGACCTAACCTGCGAACACGACATGAACCCGACACGGGTTTTTTCGGGTTAGGGTTGGGGCTTAATTGGTTTGGGTCATAAACAGGTCGACCCGAAAGCGACACGATAAGAAATAGATCATAAACGGGTTAACCCACGTAACTCGCAGTAGACACGTTTGACATGCCAATTTATTTATATCAACCCGAAATGACCCACTTAACATAACTCGTATAACAAATAAATATTTATTTTATTTTAGATTTGTCAAATACCTTTTATATCCAACATATATTTTAAATTTAAAAAGAAAAGTAAGTAATTACAAAAATTTACAAGGGATATAATTGAAAATTGAAACTTTACAGACCCTAAAATTACTAATACTTTTTGTTTTTTTGGCATAGAACTTACAAAAATGAAATTGGATGAGCTTGTGGAAGATGTTATGAATTTGGACATCAACAAAAAATCTATAGATGATAATCGTGGTCATAGTCAGGATTAGTCTACTGTTTGCTCAAATTCTTTCAATATTGATACTTAGCATTTGGCGAGTTTCAAGCATATTATATTTTTGTTAAACTATGTTATTTTATTTTTGTTAAACTTTGTTATTTTGAATTTGAGTTGAAATGTATGCACTTCTTTTAGAGTGTAAAGAACTTATTTCTAGATGAATGTTATATTTTTGTTGAACTATATTATTTTGAATGTGGGTTGAAAACTTGAAGTATATGCACTGTTTTTTGGGATAAAAAAAAAATATTTCTAGATGGATGTTATATTTAATATTATGCAGGTTAAAATGGGTTGTGTTACATTCGTGTCAACCCAACACGACTCGTTTATTAAATGTGTCAAATGGGTTGGGTTAGGTCAACCCACCTTATTAACAGATCGGGTTAGGGTTGAAGGATCATGACATGATTATTAAATTGGTCGGGTTAGGGTTGAGCCATTTAGTTGAATACCCCTACCTCGACACGACATGAACCCAACATGCTAACTCGAATTGACACCCCTAGAAAGGACCTAGCAACAGCACAGAGGAGCATAAAAAATTAAGCAAAAGAAGAAGAAGAAGAAGAAGAAGAAGAAGAAGAAGCGCAAAGGAAAGGACCCAGCAGTAGCAGAGAGGAACAAAAAAAACTATTGTAGATTTGTGAGATCTTTGACTTGGGGCTACACTGTGTAGTAATTTGCCTTTTGGGTTTAAATTGGTTTTTTAAGGAAAAATTGTGGGTAATTGGGAAATTAGTGAACCTTCTAGCAATAATTTTACAAACGCGCTTGTGGCATTTTGCAATTGCAACTCCTATGGGAAAAGTGCGTTTTGGCTCAAGAAAGTTGAACCAAACGCACGCTTAGCATTCACAACTAGAAATCCTATCCTATTCTATTTTATCATCTCAAAAACCTCCTTTATCATTTATACCATACCATTTTACAACACTCCCAACATCCCCAACTCTATATTTTTTGCTACTTTATTTAAATATTATTTTTTATTTTTTTATTTTTACTATTTCTCTCTCACCACCAAACAACTGCCAAACAACCATAACAACACAGTGAACACATTGCCACCCCCAATATATCCTAGCACCACCATCGGACTATCAAACCAAAAGCAAAACCACGTTAAAAAAAAAAAAAAAAAAACCACCAAACCAAAACACCCCACATATACCAAAAAACCTAGAAAAAAACCATTAACGAAGACCCATCGAAGCCAATAATAGAGCCATACACACAGTTCCATACCAATTTTCCACGACCACCACAGCTCCACGCTGATTTCCACCACGTCGGACAGCAATCTCCACACCATAACCCACTTGACCTATGCCAAACGAAACCCACCACCTGAACCACGCCGCCAAAGAAACCCGCGCCAAAATAACCCACACCTCCAAAGAAACCCACCACCGATCTGCCATGATCTCCACCACTAATCCACCACAAAACCACTAGATCAAAGAGAGAGTCTAAGAGTTTGGAGTTGGAAAGATTAACCACCAGTCATGATCCTCTACGAACAACCCATCAACAAACCTCCATGCCACGCCAATCGCTGTGAGAGACCCATCACACCACGCCACGCCACGCCACCACCAGACCCACGTCGGACCCACGACCCACGCCAGAAAAAACCACCATTGTGAGAGAGATATGTGAGAGAGAGGCTTGGAATGTCAAGAGAGAGAAGAGATACATAGATTGATATTTAGGAATAAAATATTAATATTAATATAATCTTTGGCATTGTGCTACAGTACCATCATACATTTACGATGGTACTGTAGCACAATGCCAAAAAAATTTACAAATTTTCAAGTTTAGCAGGCTAGCTGTTGAGTTCTTTTGACGCTTGATTCTAAATATTGCTAACATATGGAATTTACAATTCCCATTGTGAATGCTTTAATTAGATTTGGATTCTTCGATTTTTACACTCAATAATTTACTTGATACAAAAAAAAAAAAAAAAAAAAAATTTGTATGGGACACATGATGCAAAATTGATAATCCAATTGAAATCTAATATGATTTTTTCTGAGCTTTATCTATTAATATTATATATATATATATAACAAATTAGATATTTTTAAAAAGTAAAAAGGTACTTTGTATTAGTTTAAATCTCAAAGATGGTTTTTTTTTTTTTTTTTTTTTTTTTTTTTTTTTTTTTTAAATTTAGAAAATCTTATTACACACGATATAAAAACACAATTTCACGTTTTTCAGCTAAAATGGTTAAAAAGACGATTTCAACCATGTGGTAGTGTGTGTATGATAAGTGTATGATAAGAAATGTATAACTATTATTGTTACTATTATTATTTGTATTTTACCCAAAATTTAAGATTGAAGTTTATTTATATATTATTAAAAAAAATTAAATCAATCATCAATATATATATACTCTATATAAAAAAGGAGAGTTGAGGTGCTTGTTTGACAAAACGACTTCTCAAGTGTTAAAACGGCAAACCCAGCAAAAAGAAGTTTGAAGCCTAGCAGATTCTTTGGAACTCTAAAAACATCAACATTTGACTGAACTTACTTAATTGCCCCTACCTTCATTTGTGAGCTAAATAAAAATGGGTCTTTTTAGTCTCTTTCTTGTCATGTTTATAGTGCTGGCTGCCAGATATGTACAGGTACTTTGACATTTTTATCCTTTAAAACTTTAAATTAGAAGAGTGAAAAAGCGTGGATAGTTTCGTCATTTTCGCTCTACCTTTCTTGTCTTATCTCTTTGCTTGAGGTGTTTGACACTCAACTACTTTACTGATAGACACAAAGTGAAGCAACATGGTAAGGAGAGAAATAGTGAGTCTCTGAGAGATAAAAAAGAAAAAAAAGAAAAAAAAAGGGGTCAGCCATGACCCATAAGTCAACTGCTTCCATCACAAATAAGAGAAAGAGAAGAAACAAGAAAAAGAAGGTTGGAGAGAAAGAAAGATGGAGATTTTGTTTTGGTTTAGCTCATTAACTTTTTTTTTATTTATCTCATTTAGATGTAGCTTCTGCACATGGGTTCATATTGCATGTAGATTATTACTTCTTGCTTGCTAGCTTTTTTTTTTTTTTTGGAGAAAGTCTTGGTGGTTTGTTTTAACAAAGATGGAAATTTTGTTTTGGTTTAGCTTATTCATTTAATCTCTTTTTTTTTATTTGATGAAATTATATTTATTTCATTTAGATGTAGCTTCTCTGCATGGGTTCATCTTGCATGTGGATTATTATTTTCTTTCTTGCTTTTTTTTTTTAGAGAAAGTTTTGCTAATTTGTTTTAATCTGTTGTATGTAGTTATGTTTCTTTTTTTGGCAAAGTTATATGTAGTCATGTTGAAATTATTGTGTTGCGTGTTGCTGCTAAAAAGAAGTGTACCCCTTTTTGGTATTTTCGTCATCAGTTCTAGAGGTTTCCTGTTCCTTTTTTTTTTTTTTTCTTTTTTTTTTTGGATATATGTGAGTTGAGAAACAAAATGTTGGAGCCTGGAGCACTTTTTGGTCTTTCCCTCTATCATTTTCTACTGGCACATTTGGTTCAAATTATTTTGTTGTTTTTATCTTTATTTGTTAGCTAGAGAAAAAGTGGGGGCCTTTTAGTCTTTTTATTCTCAACTTAATAGTGCTGCCAACCATTTCAACTTTATAGTGCAGCCATCTATATTGCCTTTTTTTGTTAAAATAGTCGCAAACCCATGCGATGCACGGAAAAATATGAAACACTATGCAATAAAAAAAGTTATCTCTTATTTAATAGTGTGAGAACTATTAGACCAAGTTGTAACCATATATATTTTGTTAATTACTATATAGATATATGCAAATCAACTCTTATAGGTATATTTTTCTCCTAAACATAGATCAACATTTCTTTCTTTCTCATAATCAATAAATCATATATCATAAAGTGAAAATATAAAATAAAATAAAATTCAAAAAACAAACTTTTTTAATTCATCATATGAACATTTGAATAAATCCTGCAAATTATAACTCTTCAAATTCATAAACCATATGATTCCTTAGATTATATAGTAAAATAAGACCAACCTATCCATCATAACATTGCGATATCATCTAAATATAATTATATAAAAGTCATGTTTTGTTGATCTTGTCTCATTAATCCAAAAGTAATATCTATATATCTAATAAGATCTTTAGAGAGTAACATATGACGGAGAATTCTTAGTTTTAATAACCAATTATAGATATATAAATCATCCAACATAAACGTCTATTAGAAGATAGAATCTATAACTTTGATACAAAAATTTGGCAAAATGATTAAATAGTATACTACCTTCAGCTTAGTGAGATTAAGATATTTTTTTATAAGGAGTGTACACATTCAACCAAGAGGAATTAATCAAAGAATTTTTAATCACCATCAACTATGTTAGTTTACTCTTTGTTTTTCATGGTTTCTCTTTAGAATGAAGGTGAAATTGACATATTTAAACTACAACAATTATGGAGTAGTCATACAAAACTATTCAAAAACTATTATTCAAAACTTTGTACAGATAAATTCATTTTCATGTTCCATATGTTGTACACACTTATGGAATTTAAAAGTTCATGCTCCATTAAGGCTTGCATTACAAATACCAATGACTTCATCATAGAAATTAACCCTATTGAGAAGTTGATGTGGTGTAATGCTTAATTAGTCAAAAGTGGGGGCACCTTAGGCATTGTGTTTGTTGTTACAACATAAGCTTAATCTGGTGCTATGTAATAGAATTTGTGCAATTTCAAAATCACAAAGAGACTAAAAGGGGGGGAGTGGGGGGGGGGGGGGGGCGAGGGGACAAAAGATTGATTCAAAAATGTTAAATGAATTAAGCATTGCATATATGAAAGATTTAAGCAAATAATGGGACATAAAATGTTATTCAAACTAATGCAAACACTAACCTTCTTTTCTTTTTTTTTCATAGGTATATAGTGGTGGAGGGGGGATAGTGGGGTTTGAATTGCAAATATGGGACACCACAAAGAATATATTTACCTCTAGGCTATCATTTGCATCCCTAAAAATTAATCTAGAAGGCTAGACAAAAGAACAATTGGAATTCCAAAAAGAATTAATCAAGTTCCTCTACACATAAAAAAATTAATAGCATAATGATACTCTAGAGTAAATTATATTTTTCTTATTCTTTTTTAGATATTTTCCTTAAAGATGATTAATTAAGCAAAGTAAAAACTTATCAAAAAAACTCAGATTAACTAAAATTATGTTGCCAATTCTAAGTGAATTAAGAGTAACAAAAGTCAATATGATTAAAAAATTTGGGAAGGAAAACAGCAAAATCACTTCACATAGACTAAATATAAGAATACCAAAAAGAAAGGGGAAAAAAAAAAAAAGAAGATCATTTCTATTTGTGCGTTTTGTTCACCTCAATGGTCATCCTATTGCCGACTTAACTTTGAAAATCTCTGACAAAAGCAATCGATGTCTTCTCAAAATGGTGAAAACTAAAGCTTGATTGAAAAATGTGGAGAACAATTAGTATTGAGCTAATTTTTTTGGTTGTAAATGATGGGTGATTGTATCTAGAATGTACATTGGTAGATATATTGTAAAGCTTAAATAAATGATTGATGTGTGAGTGAGAGAAAGATATGGTTGTGAAAAACTGAAAATTTGAAAGAGGAAACATTGTAACTATAGATAAACGAAGAGACACAAAACTCATCTTTGGGCTAGAGATTATGCTTGAAATTTTAATCGTATCCACTAAAAAGATAATGAACTATTCAATTTTAATAATTACTTGAAATTAGAAAGAAGAAAACGAAAAGTTGAAATCAATTTGGGTGGCTGAATAGTCAAACATTTGTATCTAATATATAGTAACGTTTATAATTTGAATATTTATTATTAGATATTTAGTTTAATAAGCCTACCTTCTATCCATATCTTTTCAAAGAACACAATCCTTAAACATTCAATCTAAAATTAAAAATGCAAGTCTTGAAACTTAAATATATTTTAATCCTTCATTAGTTAAAGATTTTATCTCGGTGAATTTTTTCATTGTCAAATGCAATTTCTAGAAATTAAGATTCTTTTAACAAATTTCAAACAATTAGATGAATAGTTAAGTATATTTTTGAAAAGATATTAACACGAGTAGTTTCTAAAAATAATCATTTGGTTCTTATTTTACTTACAAGTATTACGAATTGTAAAGAAAATTTTCAAATTTCAACAATTATTGAGAAATTAATTGTTGAAATTTGTCATATGTCAATCCAAATATGACACATAGCACCTTAGCACCTTATCATCCAAACATAGCACACTTACAAAGGATAATGACTAACATAGGACAATGTTAAAGTGAAAATTTAATTAATAAGACTATGTATTGCATAGAAATTATTACCAACCATAATCACACAAACGAATGTAACCAAAAAAAAAAAAAAAAACGTAGAGGTGAAAAATATATATTATCAAAATTATAGAAATTTGTATAAATCAAAAGAATGATTATTACACATTTATAGAGTTGGAATATGTCCCAACTCCACCACATTCTAAGTCCTCAAACAACAAACAAAGTCTATTGAACACATGTACTTCAATTTCACTACTTAAAAAAAAAAATCCAAAATTTTTTTCTATAAAATAAGTTACTTATAAAACGTTTCTCAAAAAAAAAAAAAAAAAGTTACGTATAAAACTTTTGAGTTCTAAAAAAATCTAACAATTTATAGTTTGATTATCACTAAATGAATGTTAAAAGAATCAAGCCAATTTAATGTTACACCAATATCTCCCAAAAAATATATTGATACTTTTTCATTGCAAACAACTAAAAACACTTTAATCTTTATTGGGCATGAGAACCATGTATCAAATTACTTGGAGACACATTGCAAGAAAAAATTCCAAAAGGAATTATTTTAATCCAAGTAACCCATAATTACAATCCCATTACATAAAATAATTCCAAACCCTAATTGATTTCCTTATGAATAAAATATTATCAAAATTATAAGAATCCATCAACACAAAGAGACCAAACAATCAAAATAACAATCTAGATATTTTTTATTTGGTGATTGTAATAAAATGTTGAATTGTGAGAATAGAGCAAGAAAGAGAGAGAATAGAAGCTTACTAAGTAGAGCTGTCAAATTCATTAAGATATGAGTCTTTAGAGGGAGACAGTTCCACCATTGAAGAAATGCCAAGTGATTCTATTTGGCTTTCATAGACAAAGTACACCAAGTAGATAAGTTTTATGTTGAGAAAAATTGACATATATACACAATAATTTTTGTATAAAATAGTTCAAACTTTTATGTCTACCTAGAAAGATTGGAACTCCAAGATGACTCTAAAAGTCACTTTTATTCTCCTTCAATGTCCCTTAAAAATTATTATTAAAAAAAAAAAAAAAGTCGAAATACATAGCCAGGAGAAGAGTTCATGAATATTGCTAAACACATAGATAGGGGTGCCAGTGCCAATGGTTGGTAAAAAAACAATTTTTCTTGTGACTAAATGAAAAAAAAAAAGAATAATTATTTAATAAAAAAAACATGAGTTACATTGATTGGTTGGCTACCTTCTAGAAATATAACATCATGCTGCACATTGTGAGCAAATTAGCATTTAGTCTTAACGTTAAACAAAAAAATACTAACCATTCAAAAAGTCATCAGAAGTTGCAATATGAATATAGTGATAATCCAACATTATGCGACACACCTAAGCAAAAATCAAGAGTGATATGTAAAAGAAATTGATTACCAAAATTTCAATAAAGAATCGAAAAATTCTTCTAGGATTGTAAGCAATAATCAACAGTGGAATTGAATTCTTGATAGTTTGCACACCTTTGCCTTGCATATTCACTGGGCATTGGCTAGAACAGAAATTTAAGGAAAAAGTGGAGAGAGAGAACTTACAGGTAGAATATATAAGATTTAGATTAGCTATTGAAAGTGGAAGGGTGATTTGGATCGAAGACTCTAACTCTGCATTTACGTTACAAAGAAACTGTTTTGCTTCCTAATTCCAATTTTAGATAGAAGGATGTGAATAGTTGTAACTAAAGACAATAACTCATGTTGTTTGGATAACAATTGAGATGATTTAGTAATTAGTAGTAGATTAGTAGTAGATGAATTGTCATCTGTTTTTTTTTTTTTTTTTTTTTGTTGAGAAGGAGATGAATAGTCATCTTAATAGAGTGCATCAACATGTTTGCCCGTGATCTATATTTAATTTATATATATATATATATAAAATAGAGAGTGTAAAATTGTGATTTACAACTATGTTTTATGTTGGCTTTATTCCATGACAAAAAGTGTTGTAATTGCTTTTATTTTGTTCCTTGTATTTTGTCAGATTTTATTATATTAGGTTTAGTATTAAGTTGGTGAAGACTCGAGCTTAAATGAAGATCAGTGCATTTTGCGACTAGCTTGCAAGAAGTTCGCAAGAAGGGTTCCCACAAAAAGGGCATGTGAGAAGCACATGACTGGAAGCTAAAGAGTCGTGCCAGGCTTTCAATTTCACAAGTATTTTGCAGATAAGGTCTTCCCACGAGATACTCGCGAGACTTTCTGCCTGGAGGATTTTTGAGGGTGACTTTCTTACCCTTCACCCATACTATATATACCCTCATTACCCATAAATGTAAAGGAGACCATTCAGAGAGAAAAACCCTAGATAAGTTTTTTACAATACACACATCCATCTTTTAGAAAGAGAGTTATTCATCCTTAGTGAGAAATCATTCTAGCATTTTCTCCTTCCCTCTCCCATTGTCATACCTTGAGAGGAGATTTGTATCCAAACACAACCTACTCCTATTCAGAGTGTAGAGAGTGTTTTGGAGCTTGGGAAACTTTGGGGATTTGCCAAAAGAAGTCGGTGAGACTTGGCAAATGCAATCGGGCGTATTGCGGGATCCAGAAAGCTAGACAAGACACGGTTTCAAGAAGCCTTGTTGGAGCAGGAGCTTGGAGGGCTTAGGTACATTGGATAGATTAGGCTTGGAGGGTCTCTTGCTATTCGTGTATCCCAGCTTATTGTCTAGTGGATCGTTTTACTGCTTGGAGGGTGGCGGAGAGGTTTTTCGCCGGCGTGTTATCTTGTGGTTGCATCTCTCTTCCCTTACTCTTGTGCTTTATTTTTATTGTTTGTTATTCATGTTTATGCATTAGAGTAGTTATCGGTTTATTGCGCCTCATTTACTCTTGTTCCGCATTTAGATAAATTAGAGTAAAAGCAATCTAGCAATAATTTTTAATTGGGGGTCTAAACAAGCTCTTGTTTTTTTAACACATTTTCGAGTTTTTAGAGAGAAATCATAAAGGAAAAAAGGATTTTAAATAAAAAGTATGAGGTTGAGGATGAGGTGGCTCAATAAGAGCGTGACAACATTAAATACTACACTTTAGTTTTTAATAATATATAGATAGATATAGATTACCATCTTCACTCTTAAGTACATGTTAGCTAGAGAAAAAAGTGGGGGCTTTTTAGTCTTTTTCTTCTTAATTCTGTGTTGCTGCCAAGTCGTTTCAACTTTATTGTGCAGCCAGCTATGTTGCCTTTTTAGTTATATTACCATCTTCACTTTTAATTACATGGGTAGGCTAAAAATATAGGGCTGAAGTATTGGTGTCTATGTTGAAAGTAATCATAGATTTGATAATATATCTGAACATTTTGAAACATTTAATAGTATAATTTGTAAGCAATCGAATAATTAAATAAGTATAAATAAATTCTATTTCTAACCTTAATTGTAATCTTTTTACTGGCCAACACGTGCTTCAAAACTAGTATCTATATATTACTAAAAGCTGAAGCGTAGCATTCAATGTTGCTACGCTCAGGTTGAGCCACATCAGCTGCCATGTCATTACCATTTTTTTTCCTGAATTTGTCCTACAATTTAAAAATAGTTTTTATAAATTTAAAAATCCTAATAAAAAGAAAATAATTATCAACTCTATCTCTTTCATAGTTACAATTTTAGATGGCAACCGTTTGTGTTCTATGGTTACAATTTGAAACAGCAACCCTTTGTGTTCCACGGTTACAATAAACAACAACCCTTTAGCTTCCTAACGCCAAACTTTGGTTTTCTAACTCCTTCATCTCTTCCTCTCCTCACACTATATTAATACTGAAAATCTATATCTATCCATATATAACATAAAACACCACTCCTTATTGCACCAAACACGTTTACATTTAAAACACTTGAAAGCAAGTGACTTTTCGTTAGTGTATTAAACGTATGATTTAGTAACTTTGGTGTTTAGTAGCCTATGTTAATTTAAAGAAACAATGTTCTAATTCATTAGAACGTTCTGAATCTTGGGTAGTAGTTACAAACCCGTTTCATATTCCTAACCATAAAAAAAACTGAAGCAGCAACCCTTTGTGTTCCACGGTTACAATAAACAACAACCCTTTAGCTTCCTAACGCCAGACTTTGGTTTTCTAACTCCTTCATCTCTTCCTCTCCTCACACTATATTAATACTGAAAATCTATATCTATCCATATATAATATAAAACACCACTCCTTATTGCACCAGCCACGTTTACATTTAAAACACCTGAAAGCAAGTGACTTTTCGTTAGTGTATTAAACGTTTGATTTAGTAACTTTGGTGTTTAGTAGCCTATCTTAATTTAAAGAAACAATGCTCTGATTCATTAGAACGTTTTGAATCTTGGGTAGTAGTTACAAACCCGTTTCATATTCCTAACCATAAAAAAAACTATATATATAAATAAAATAAAGTAAAATCTAAAAGTTTACATATATCTTTTTCTCTCTATACGTTCCTCTCTCCAATTCTCTCTCTCACTCTCTTCTAAAAGCCTTTTTCTCTCTAGGCTGCCTCATGATGCCTCTTCAAGAACAAACCATCCTGGATCAATGGGAAAGTCCCTCTCCAGTTTCCGCACATCCAAGTGAGTGTTGCTACGCTCAGGTTGAGCCACATCAGCTGCCATGTCATTACCATTTTTTTTCCTGAATTTGTCATACAATTTAAAAATAGTTTTTATAAATTTAAAAATCCTAATAAAAAGAAAATAATTATCAACTCTATCTCTTTCATAGTTACAATTTTAGATGGCAACCGTTTGTGTTCTACGGTTACAATTTGAAACAGCAACCCTTTGTGTTCCACGGTTACAATAAACAACAACCCTTTAGCTTCCTAACGCCAAACTTTGGTTTTCTAACTCCTTCATCTCTTCCTCTCCTCACACTATATTAATACTGAAAATCTATATCTATCCATATATAATATAAAACAACACTCCTTATTGCACCAAACACTTTTACATTTAAAACAACTGAAAGCAAGTGACTTTTCGTTAGTGTATTAAACGTTTGATTTAGTAACTTTGGTGTTTAGTAGCCTATGTTAATTTAAAGAAACAATGTTCTAATTCATTAGAACGTTCTGAATCTTGGGTAGTAGTTACAAACCCGTTTCATATTCCTAACCATAAAAAAAACTGAAGCAGCAACCCTTTGTGTTCCACGATTACAATAAACAACAACCCTTTAGCTTCCTAACGCCAGACTTTGGTTTTCTAACTCCTTCATCTCTTCCTCTCCTCACACTATATTAATACTGAAAATCTATATCTATCCATATATAATATAAAACACCACTCCTTATTGCACCAACCACGTTTACATTTAAAACACCTGAAAGCAAGTGACTTTTCGTCAGTGTATTAAACGTTTGATTTAGTAACTTTGGTGTTTAGTAGCCTATCTTAATTTAAAGAAACAATGCTCTGATTCATTAGAACGTTCTGAATCTTGGGTAGTAGTTACAAACCCGTTTCATATTCCTAGCCATAAAAAAAACTATATATATATAAATAAAATAAAGTAAAATCTAAAAGTGTACATATATCTTTTTCTCTCTATACGTTCCTCTCTCCAATTCTCTCTCTCACTCTCTTCTAAAAGCCTTTTTCTCTCTAGGCTGCCTCACAATGCCTCTTCAAGAACAAACCATCCTGGATCAATGGGAAAGTCCCTCTCCAGTTTCCGCACATCCAAGTGAGTGTTGCCTTAAAACTTCCCAATTCAATTTCTGATAGTGGTTTTTGCTGTTATATTATTGCAATTTTAATGTGGTTTCCTTCCCTTTGTAAATTTGGAGTTTTTTCTCAAGGTTTCTGTGTAGGCACTGATTTGTGAGCCTTTGATTTATAGATAAATTCAAAATTCGAAAGGAAGTTTTAGATAATAATTTTTATTGGGTTCCATTAGGGATTTCAAGTGTATTTGAAAGTTTAGGGAAAACAAAGAAATAGGTATGATTCTTTTATGATTCATTTATGGTGGATTTGTGCATTGACATTAGAGTTTGGGAATTTCTCTGCAAATTTAAAAAAAATTATTTAGAATGAATTTGGGTCTAATTTAGAGGTGGCTTGGTGTTCTTGAGCGTAAATTTGGAAATGAATTATGGGTATGTGAATGTAAGGTCCTACCTTGGAGATTTTTACTAATTTGCTTGAGTATTGGTTGTGGGATTGACATTGAACTTGGACTTGGTCCTAGCCATTTGGTATATAATTTTGAAAGACAATTTCAGGCTTTCTGAACTAAAGGGGTTGATGTAGTACAAAGATGCATAGACAATAGAGTGCACAACTGAATGGGCTATCTTAATTGATTCACTTACTCCCTGCAAAAATATACTCCTAGGGTTGGCCACAACCTTCACTTGCAATGTTGAGGCTGAATTACTTGAAATAGAGATCATGTCTATTGATGAAATAGAGAAGCAGAAGCAAAGCAGAAAAAAGCACTATTATAACGGTTAGTCTTTTCTGTTGTTCACCATCACTGTTATGTAAGCATATAAATCTTCTTGAAGCCAACATTTTATGGCTTTTCATGCTCAGCAATTCTTCTGTTGATGTAAATAGTGAAGACCAACATCTTATTGCTTCTAATAGGAGGTATCATTATGTTTCTAATTTATAGATTCCATTATTCTAAATATTCTTTAAGTACTAGAAATACTACTTCCCTCTATTACAACACCTCTAGATTAAACAAGTTCTATTTCTTGGTTATATCTGCTATGTGTACGACAAAAGGCCTTTAAGAGCAACTGGTTTTACTTAACATTTTTGCACTTATGTTAGTTTACAAGCCTATACAAGTGTTGAGATTATAGTATAGATGAACTGTCATAAACTACTTGATGATGATCCACTATGTTCTGTATTTATGTTTATTTACTTTTATTTATCACAATAATCATAAATATCTTAGACATTGTACTTGAGGTGTGCATTTTTGCATTATGCAAATTGGGGATATGTTGTCTTGGTTTTGAATACTGGAAATATAATTATTTGGACTATCTAATGTGTTCATTCCCACACCTTTTGATTTATGTTTGGATTGTGAATTCTTGGTTTTATGCTACATTCTAATTTTAGAAATTTTCTTGAAATTAATAATAATTAAGATTTTTTTTTCATATCTGTGGGTTATTGGTTTATAAATCATGTCAAGTGTCAAAACTCATGTACAAATTAGTCCTCATTATTCAAGTTGGCTTGGGCTGCCTCTATATATATTTGGATTTAGAAAAATGCAAGGGTGTTTAGTGGCAAAGTATTATTAGAGGAGGCTATGCTGTATCTGTTCAATTGTAAAGTTTTTAGTTTGTCATGGGTGTAATTTTTGGGTGGATTCAAGTTGTAGTAATTTTAATACTATTTTATCAAAAAGTTGTTCTCTTTCCAAGTTTCTGTTTTCTTTGTATGTTAAGTCATGTTTTTTACTACAACCATAAAATAAAGGACAACATGGTCCAGCTCTTTTTAAATAAATAAATAAAAACACATTTTCTCTTTTAATTTTTCCCCCACAAAATCTGAAATATTTGTGATAAGAGAAGTTAGACAATATATGTGATTGATGATAGTATTAACAACTATGCATGATATATGGTACCTCCAATGCATAAAGGATGAATATTAAAACTTCATTTTCATGGAGTATTGGTACTTTTGCAATTCAATATTGTTGCTAACAATCCAATATCACTTTTCTTCTAATGCATGCATAAGTTTAGTTTCCATGTATAATATATTTTAGATTGTGTTTGGCAGGGAATGATGAAAAATTAGCTGTTTGCAAGGATCGTGGAGCTAATGTTTGCATCAATTACATGATGGAGGATTTTGTTAAAAGGGTGAAGGAAGAAATTGGTGGAAAATGTATTTTCTCTAATATTGAAACCTCACTTTTCTTCAACTACGGATTACTGAAACTAAAGAATAGATTATTATTTTGTTAAGTGGACATTTTCATAGGGAGGTCGTTGTTATTGTTTGTTATTGTCAAGGAAGTTAATAATTTATTTCCTTTTTCAAGGCATATAAGTTGCACTTTTGGGAGTATCTAGGCTACCATGGAAAAGAAAGAACACTGCTAAAGGCCTGAAAACAACTTTTTGTTGCTCTTTGGGGCCATGTTTAACTTTGCCTTGAGGTGAAAAATGAGACTACATCATACAAAAATACAATACCTCTGCAGAATGTACATCAATATAGACTCATAGAGATACGACCATATACAGTAATGAAGATATATTTCCATCCATGAGAGGTGGAAGCATCCAAGCATAAACAAATTATTTTCGTATTTATTTGTATGTGAGATTTTGTTGTTATATTATTGCAATTTTAATGTGGAAATTGTTATATGAACCTATGAAATAACCCTCAAGTTACAATTAACCTTGATTTATTTGTTCATATATACTCTAGAGATAACATATATAATATTATATCATGTTAATATGAAATTAATTGACATCTTTTGATTTATTAGTACTTAATAAAGAAAACAAATATGTATAATATATTAAAATAAAATTACCAAACTTTCCATGCATAGCACGGGTTAGCGACTAGTATATATAAAAGCTGAGACCTCATGTAGGAAAATATGAGGTTTTGCAAAGTGATGCATTTTATGTAAAGAGAATTGAAATATTCTCAAGTGCCACATCAAAGATAAGAATAAATTAAATATTGATTTTTTGTTTCATTTGGTTCAATATTTCAAGACTTTTCATCCCTCACACATACACACAAAACTTTTTGCATTTTAATTAACTATTTTCACCTATTGCACTTCTACCCCTTTATATATACTTAACCATAGTCATTCATGTCATCTCATGTAAAATACATAAACCTAAAATGATGTCATTTACTTTCAATCTTTTGACAAAACCTACCTATCTCTAACATTGTTGTTTCATCTAATCCTAACCCGTATGAGTTGACTACAACCAGGAAAGGGAGGCTTACGTTTTATATTGAGTGACAACAGCAATGTCGATTTTAATGTTAAAGTCGGACATTGTGGATTTGTGAATTTGTAAATTAAGTCATTGATTGTGGATGTTTGGGATGCGCATTTTGTTTTATAATTAAGGAGAAAAAGAAACGCACATTATATATAAACTTTTATTATATAATATTCCTCCAAAATTGTTTTTTTTAATATTATTATTTCTCATTACCTCAATTAAATAATTATAATATATATATATATATGTGTGTGTGTGTGTGTGTGTGTGTGTGTGTGGGGGGGGGGGGGGGGGGGGGCGCAATTTATAATTGTTGTTTTTTTATGATAAACTCATTACCAATAAAATTCTATAACAATTATACTATAATACATACTGATGCAGCCACCCTCTATCCTTAGGACTGACAACCAGCCAGCCAACCTTTCTGACCTCTTAGGACTGCCAACAGCCCCTTATTTTGACTCTCATATTTGTCATGTATCCTCTTTAATTACAGGTTTGACTTATGTAACTATTAACTACTTTATTTCCTAATAGTTAAATATTATAAATATGCTAGTTATGTAAGAGTACAATCAATTTTTATATGTGAATATAATTTAGTTTCAGACCTGGACAGAAACTTGTTTCTCAAGTTTCTTTGTAATTCCAGCTTTAATTCTTAATTTTAATGCAATTCTAGTTAAAGTTCTCAGTCAATTGATCTTGATTCCCATCACATACACAGTATTCTCCAAAACTATTTTGCACGAAACTTTACAACATTGTCCATGTCATACTAAATGGATAAAGTCTTTGGACACAAAAGTAGGGCGGCTCTAGGAAAAAGATGATATTAGTCGGAATACCAAAATTATTTTGTGAGAGAGATTACCAATGTTAGTTGGTCCTGTCGTGTTACGTAAGTACTGACGTTTCTCAAATCTCAAACTCAATTATTTTATTATTATTCAGTGTTTATTCTGTGTGTATAAGACCGCAGCTTCACCTCCACTTTGAAACTACACTGATCACAATTATAAGATGTTAAGCTCTCAGTGCTTTCAGAACCCACCAACCCTGAGCTCAACCTGTGGAGCAGGGACCGTCCAAGAGTTTGGAGGCCTTCAAACTTACATCACTGGCTCTCCAGATTCTAAGCTTGCCATCATTTTCATTGCTGATGCTTTTGGTACCAATTTATCTTCTTTCTCCCTCTATATGTATGTATATTTACTTACTATTTAATTTATACATGTATATGCTGCAATATTCTTGAATCTCTAGACTCTAATTCAAAACGTTTAGAAGTGAGTCTAGTGATCATGAAAAGAAAGGTGGACTATGAAATGGATGAAATAGACAATATTTGAAATGGAGACCCCAAGAGATTCCTCCATGCAAATACCTGGTGTTTGTTGAACGGAAGACTACATAATATACATAAATGGGGGAATCCTGAAATAGTTAGGCACTTAAAGAGATACCCTTTTTGGAGAGAGAGAGAGAGAGAGAGAGAGAGAGAGGTGGGTTTGATAAGTTTTTGGGTGCATTCTTGCTAAACGATTCTAATTGCTAACAAACAATCAGAAATATTTTAACCATCTGGGTCTGTTTATATGGTTCTTGTACAACCTGCAATAGATTTGATTAAGTTCCTTGGAGTACAATTTAATTTCTGCATCCTCTTGTCATGTTTTTCTTTGCAGGGTATGAAGCACCAAATTTAAGGTACTATTATTGACTTCTTTCTTTTACTGGATCAAGTATTGTAACTTGCTATGTTGCTTAAAATTGAAGAGTTCAATTGTGCTGTATGGAGGCAATTAATTACATATTTGGGTGCTTGCCTTTGTTCTGTAAAGAGAATTATCATTCAAATTAAGAGTATAGGGATTTTTGACAAAATTCAATACTAATATTGAGAATTAAGACATAAAAGAAGAGTAACATAAGATAGATATTGAAAGGACCAGCTAACTTAGCATGTCAACACAAAGCCTGTGGTTGTATTGAAAATTTAAAGCCAATAATGCTATGAATTAGCAAAAGATCTGTACTAGTTTATTGCTAAGCATAAAAAGGATCTAAGCTTGAGTGGAGAATGCGGCTAACGAATATTACGAGAATAATGATTTCAAGGAAAGTGAATAAAAAGACGAGTTTTTATACTTTTAGATTATAATTTCTTAGAAGGATAAGAAAAATGAAAGTGGCAAGTATCTATGAGGGGAGATTATAAAAGAATTCCATGTAAGATGCCTGTAAAACACGGCCATTGAATTTTGGGGGTAAGGTTGCTTACCAATCACCTCTCACAGACTTTGCAAAAGTGGAAACTTTGTACACTGGTATAAATCACCTCATAAATTTTACACAACTACAGGGGGTTATGTGTAACATTTCGGAGCTCAGGTGTCTTTGTGTTTCAGAGGCAAATATCAAAAGGTTTTTCTTGGTAGTTTCCCTTTACTAATTTTAAGGGCTTGTAAACTGACCTTGTTTCTAAATATTAATTATACATAGCATCAGTATAAGATGTTCAGGTCACAAGTCTGAAACACTATACTTAGCGTAGGATATGTTCTTTTTTTCTTCTTTATATTCTTTTTCCCTCACCGTGTATTTGATTTTTCTCATACCACCTGGTAGTCCTTCATGAGCCAAACGAAATGATATCCAGTCCTCGGTGGTTTGAATTGGTGGAAGCAAATTTTTTTCACATACCATGATTTATCATATTTGATCTTCTACTAAGCTCTTAAATTGAACCTAACTGCCATCATCCATGTCTTAGATCTGTTTTTGTTCCTAGTCACTCATCTTATTCACCAGCTAAATCAATTCTTGTTCTAGATAGTAGTAGACATTCATGCATTTAATTCTCAGTTATTCCCAATTATATAATATTAATATTATGCATTGTCTCCCTGTGAAGGAAACTTGCAGACAAAATTGCAGGAGCTGGATTCTTGGTGGTAGTTCCTGATTTTTTCTATGGTGATCCAGTTATTGATCCTAAGGACCCTAACTTTGATGTAAACTCATGGTTAAAAGTTCACAACACGGTTAGTATCTTGCTTTCTAGTTACAATCTTTGGGATTGGCATATGAAAAATTGTGCAGGAATCAAGAAAACAAGCAGGGGGCCATTTTAATTTGCCTTTGATGTCCGAATTGACATACTATTACATGTTTATGCATGTTTTGTTTGGGACCTAAGTTGAAATAGAATGACTTATCATTTGTTTTGTATGACTTAAAACTTCTGTTCCTGAACACTTAAGAGCTTATTTGAACACATTTTTTTTCTAGGAGAAAGGATACGAGGATGCCAAAGCTGTGATTGCAGCTCTAAAAAGTAAAGGGGTTTCAGCCATTGGAGCGGCAGGTTTTTGCTGGGGAGGTAAGTGGTTTGCTTTCAATTCAACTTTGACAAGAAACTTAATGCTTGAAATCTTTGAAAATGGTTTTTGCATGGTAAACGTAAGTGCTCTATCTGCTAACATATCTAGCTTGCTTGCATATTTTTCAGGGATGGTGTTAGTGAAATTAGCAAGTTCTACTGACCTTCACGCTGCAGTCATTTTGCATCCTGGTCCGATCACAGAAGATCAAATCAATGGCAAGTATCCCATTTCTCACACTCATGCTAAATTTTTGATACAGATTGCATGGTGTCTCAGATGTTAAAATTCATTGTTTCAGATGTGAAAGTTCCTATTGCTATATTGGGAGCAGAGAATGACCATATTTTCCCATCAGAACACCTGAAACAGTTTGGAGAGAAGTTGTCAGCAAAATCTGAGGTGAGTCCAAATGAAAGGTCAACCTTAAATTCTCTCATCACAATTTTTAGTTTAATAACTGTAAAAATTTTGTTCCAATTATAAACATTTTAAGTAAATTTCCATCATAGAAGATTTCCCGCATTTAATGAAGCCTGGGTAAAATGCTTGAATTTCATGTCTTTCAAGATGAGAGAGCATAATCTCTTCCAGTATTAGCGCAAGTAGAGTAAAATTTCTAGTTATTTTTATGAAAAAGCTACTTCTTCTGCCCATAACGAAAATGAAGTGATTTTCAGTTTCTGCTTTGCGTGTTAAAACTTATGTGGCCCTTTTTTTTCAACCTTCTATTATTTATATCTTTCAGATCGATAGCTTTGTGAAAATATTCCCTGGTGTGGCTCATGGATGGACGGTAAGGTACAAGGCTGACGATGAGTCAGCTGTAAAAAGTGCTGAAGAGTCTCATTTGGACATGTTAAATTGGTTTACCAAGTATGTTAAGTGAAAATTGGTTTGTACACTGGTGCAAACACCAAATATTGTACCAATTTGAACTAGATTTTGTGCTTTATTTGAGTTATGAATAAGTTGATTTTTATTTTGATTTGGGGTTTTTTTATGGGATTGTATCGATGACATGATTATAGCTTTCCTTGTTGATGTGTTCCTAAAAGTCCTAAACCCTAAAATCCATTAGACATGGCATTGGTACATGTTCAAAATATCTGTCAATCTTTCATGCAAATGCCATTCCTATTATCCTAGCCAATAACTTGAATGGGTTCAATGGGGTTAAGGATGGCTCCAGTAAACTTTTGGGATATTGAATTTAAGAATAGTAATAATAATGAGTTGAGTTTCTCTATAGCTTGGTGGGGATGCTAAGCCGTCCTCAGCAGTGAAGTCAATACAAGTAGACAAACAATCCTGGTGGAGACAATCCGGACTACAATGGTCATACTCTCATGTAGTAATTGCTAGATTCAGAAGAGAAAAGTGATGCTTTGCAGCACTACATTTTTCCTGTGTATCTACAACTCCAAAACAAAAGAAGACAAGGGTGGTGGGGAATATCTCAACCTAAAAATTGAACATCTTGTTCCTAAACCTTAATCCTGATTCTTCAGTTCTCTATTCCAGTGCATATCACTCAACATATGCTTTCATCTTTACATTAGAGTCAATAGTTCCAGATGGTAGAAGCTGCAGAATGACCATGCTGTTTGACATTTCAATCATGTATTTGCCCCTAATTTGTGTAACCCATCCACAACTTCAATACTCTATCAACAGCATAGACCTTTCCATATGATATAATAAATCCAAAATCAATTATCAAAACAAAATAAAAATATAGAAATAATAGGGCAACTACGGCCTTTAAATGCCTCATTCAAAAAACAAGAGCAATCACGGAAATCCAATTTCAACAGCTAAAGCGTGACACTTCTACCGTCAGTCTTGTTTGACTAACCTTTGTTTTTCTCCAAGTACCAAGAGGCACAGCAAGTTCCTTATCTGATATATAGAAAGAAAAGGGCAACTTCTTCTCCTGAAAAGAGCCATAAATATAGACATTCATTGCTATTTAATTCATAGAAACACAATCACAGCCTCTCAACATTTTTCAATTACTAAGGCCAGCATTTCTATTACATTTGGTTAGTTGTCAAATATAGGAACAGGATTCAAAACAGGAAATGATGTTGATTCCAAACATGGGTCGTAAATTCTAAAACTTGGAAAAATACAACTACTACAATATTCAAGTACTCAGGTTGGACTTAGAAAAACTTAATTAGAGATTATATATTTTGAAATGAATCACTTCTGAAGAATTTTTTTTATCACTTAAAATAATGTAAAACAAAGGATTTATGAAAATAGAAAATTTATTCAACAGAAAAAAGAACTGTGGGGCCAAAGGACCTGGGTACCCCGGCCCATTTCGAATGATAAGCCCAAGGGCCCAGCCGAGGAGGAAAACTTCCGAGGATTACTAAGGAGGGCCCAAAGCTACTAAGAGAAATCGCCGAGAAGCATCATGTCCTCGGCGTACTGGTGCCCTGAGAAGAAAGGGCAGTACGTCATCCACCGCCGCCCTCTCCATCATCCCCAAACAAAGGGACTAGCGTAGGAGGGCAGCTATGGGAGCAGGGTGAAAGGACCATTGTAGGAGAGCCTGTCACCTCCGCATTGAATGTCTGCAGCTGGCAATCGGGCCGCATTAATGAGGGAATGACTCCTGAACAGTGCCATGCTAACCACTACCACTAACAGCAAGTTGAGGGAAGCGCTGGATGGGACAGACACTCAAGTGGCGGCTTGCGCAATCGATAGATGGACGGCCAAGATGAAGAGAATAGAAGGATATATAACCAGGGAGATTTCACGAAGAGGGGGACGATTCGAAAGACGCCAGGAAGTTCTATTGGTGGAGTGTCAGGAGAGGAGAAGAAGAAATCATTCTCGACCGAGGACCGAAGACGATCTTTGACCTTTCCCTCAGCCACGCTGTTGACGATCCAGTTACCCAAAGATCCCGCTCGACTGTTGAAGGCGTCCTCACAAAGGCCCAGTTCTCAAGCTCGCTTCTCTACCAAATTCATTGTATTGGGTCTGTTGGGTTTGGGTTTGCTCACATCTACAGTGACAGGAGCCCCTCAAAACGGGACCCTACAATTGGCGCCGTCTGTGGAAAGAACTTGTGTGCTAGTGAGGGCGATAGTCGGGCATGACGGGATCAGGCCCCCACGGAGCAGGCCCCCATCAGCCTGAGCCAACCAGATCCCAACAGCAGGGCAATTTCCCAAACCCTGAGCATGGTAGGAACGAGGAAAAGGGAAGGTTTCGGGAGGGGAGCGTGGATACCACACAAACCAGCAGAAGTCACACCCGCGTGGGTAGCCACATGTCCCAGAAACAGGACGGTGAACGAGCCATGCAGCGGGAGATAAACGACTTGAAGAGAAGGCTGCGCTTTGCACAACGAAAACAGTCCCCCCCCCCCCCCGGCACTGACACACCCCTCGACGATGAAAACGACGACGACTACAGGCGAAGATCCAAGACCCCCCCAAGCGAGACTTTCTCCCACGAGGAGGAGCGCCACCAAAGGTGCAAGCGCAGAAGTCCCTCTCCAAGGGGCATGGGGCACAACGCCATGAGCAGGGCCCTAGACTAGCTCTCCAGGTCACCATTCACACGCCGTATTGAAGGAGCTGCGCTCCCCCAACGGTTCCAGCAACCAGCCTTCTCCATTTACAATGGAAACACGAACCCCATGGAGCACGTAAGCCAGTTCAACCAAAGGATGGCAGTTCACTCCAAAGATGAAGCGCTAATGTGCAAGGTTTTCCCATCCAGCTTGGGACCGACGGCGATGAGATGGTTCAACGGCCTGAAAGCGAACTCCATAGACTCATATAGGCAGCTAACCCAAGCCTTTGGTTCACGCTTCGTCACGAATAGCAGAGCCCCTCAACCCCTGAGCGCGCTGCTATCACTGTCCATGCACGGCGGAGAAACCCTGAAAGCTTACTCGGGTAGGTATTGGGAAATGTATAACGAAATGGATGGAAACTTCGACGACGTCGCCGTCAACACATTCAAGAGCAGCCTCCCCGCTGAGCATGGCTTAAGGAAATCCCTAACAGCAAACCCGCCACCAGCGTGCACCAGCTGATGGACCGGATCGACAAGTATAAACGGGTAGAGGAGGACCAGATGCAGGGCAGAGGAAAGGAGAAGGCTATCCCTCAGGAGAGGAGGGATTTCAAGTCGGACCGGTACACAAACAGTCGTTTGAGGAGAGACTTTGCGGGGCAACCAGAGACAATCGGCGCACGGAATGTCGGGGCTGTATTCCAAGAACCAATGCACCAGGTGCTGGAGAAGATCAAGAACGAACCATACTTCAGATGGCCGAACAAAATGGCGGGGGAGTTCGCAAAGCGAAACCAGAATCTGTACTACTAATATCACCAGGATCATGGACACACCACGGAAAATTGTAGAAACCTATGGAATTATCTGGACCAGTTGGTCCAAGAAGGAAAGTTGAAACACCTCCTGCACCATTCTAGCGGTCATCAGAACCAAGCACCTCAGGAGCCCTGGAGGGACGCTGCCCTAAGGCCACCTGTGGGAACGATCAATACCATCCTAGCCGCGCCTGGTAGGACGGGAGGCTACCCCTCACGAGTACTGTTCGTTGCCCAGTTGCCTACCGAAGAATCCCAATCAAGGCCGAAAAGGCCCAAAAGGAACCCTCATCCAGTCCTGAGTTTTTCAGAGGAAGACAAGGTCGGAACCACCCAACCCCATGACGATGCACTGCTGATCACCCCCAGAATCGGGGGCTACGATGTGAAAAAGGTGATGGTGGACGGGGGCAGCGCAGCTGAGATTATGTACCCCGACCTCTTCAAGGGTTTGAAATTAAAACCGGAGGATTTGATGCCGTACAACTCCCCCTTAATGAGCTTTGACAGAAAGCTCGTCACTCTGAAAGGCATGATCAGGTTGCCTATCCAGACTGGCCCTGAGATCGTGGAGGTGAACTTTATTGTAATCGACACTTACTCCCCGTACACAACCATTGTTAGTAGGCCCTGGCTGTATACCCTGGGAGCCGTTGCCTCCTCCTTACACCAGAAGGTGAAATTCCCATCAGGAGACCGGGTTCTCGAGATCCGAGGCTGCCAACCCACGGCAAGGCAGTGCATGGTGGCGGCCATCTCACATCGGTCCAAGATGGAGTCATCAGCCCCCGAGGACAAAGACTTATAGCAATCAAAAGCTCTGGCGCCACCACTTGAAGTAGCAGCCGAGGAGGCAAAATGCAAAGATCTGCAAAGAGTGGTCGTCGGAAGCGATGCCGAGAAGTACTTTCAAGTAGGGGCCAGGCTGCCTCATCAGGAGAAAGAAGAACTGGTCGAATTTCTCAAAGGAAACATCGACGTGTTTGCATGGGACGCTTGTGATGCCCCGGGAATCGACCCAGACTTCATTTGCCACCACCTCAATGTCAACCCCTCTGTTACCCCCAAGAAACAGTCACCCCGGCGCCCATCCAGGGAGCATGCCGAGGCAATTAGAGAGGAGGTGACGAAACTTAAGCGCGCCGGTGCTATAAAAGAAGTTTTTTATCCCGAGTGGCTAGCCAACACTGTAGTGGTTAAGAAGAAAAGCAGAAAGTGGCGAGTCTGTGTGGATTTTACGGACCTAAATAAAGCATGCCCAAAGGACCCGTTCCCCATGCCCCAGATAGACCAACTAGTGGACGCCACCGCAGGCCATCCTCGGATGAGCTTCCTGGACGCCTTCCAAGGCTACCACCAGATACCGCTGGCCTTGGAGGACCAGGAGAAAACAGCCTTCGTCACGCCCACGGGGAACTACCACTACAAAGTAATGCCATTCGGCCTAAAGAACGCGGGTTCCACCTATCAAAGGATGTTTGAGCCACGATTGGGCAAAAACATCGAAATCTATGTCGACGACATGGTGGTAAAGAGCAAGGTGGTCACCGAACACCTGGAAGACCTCAGCGACATTTTTGACGTCTTGAGAAGGCACAAGCTGCGCCTAAACGCTTCCAAGTGCTCCTTCGGCGTGGGATCAGGCAAGTTTTTGGGCTACATGGTCACACATAGGGGAATCGAGGTCAACCCAGACCAGATCAAAGCCATTCGCGACCTAAAACCGCCACGGAACGCTAAAGAAGTCCAAAAGCTCACTGGAATGATCGCTGCTCTGAATCGGTTCATTTCCAGGTCGGCGGATAGATGCAGACCATTCTACCTTTTGATCAACAAGTGGAAGGGATTTGAATGGTTCGAGGAATGCACCGTGGCCTTCCAACAGCTCAAGGAGTATTTGTCGCGACCGCCCATCATGTCTAGTCCTGCGGCCGATGAAGTCCTATACGCATATATCGTTGTGGCCACCCACGCCATGAGCTTAGTGCTGATAAAAGAAGACAACAGCCTTCAAAGGCCGGTCTATTACATAAGCAAATCGCTACATGAAGCCGAGATCAGATACTCCCCCCTAGAAAAAGCAATACTAGCTGTAGTCCATGCTTCAAGGAAGCTTCCCCATTACTTCCAAGCCCACACAGTAGTGGTTTTAACTCAACTACCCTTGAAATCTATGCTCCGGACCACGGATTACACCGGAAGGATCGCCCTGTGGAACACGATTCTGGGAGCTTTCGACATCAAGTATATGCCGCGAACCTCTATAAAGGGCCAAGTCCTGGCAGACCTAGTGGCCGAATTCGCCGAACCGCCAATAGAAACGCTAACCGAACAGCACGCCAGTGAGGTAAGACACGTCGGCGTGGCCTCCGCGCCAAAACCCCCGTGCAGGAAAGTGTACTTTGACGGCGCGGCGAACCAGAGGGGATCCGGAGTGGGGCTAGTCCTAATCACCCCCGAGGGAGCCACCATAGAGAAATCCCTAAGACTGGGGTTCTCGGCCACGAATAACGAGGCCGAGTACGAGGCTTTGATGCAGGGGATGGCTATGGTACAGAAAATGGGGGGAAAAGCGGTAGAAATGTTCTCAGACTCGAGACTGGTAGTGGGTCAGGTGATAGGAGAGATGGAGGCCAAAGACGTGAGAATGCAAGAATACCTCAACCAAGTCAAGCGCCTCCAGTCGGGTTTCGACCTATTCAGCTTGTCACACATCGCCAGAAGTGGCAACACCCACGCAGACTCGTTGGCCACGCTCGCTACCTCCTCGGCGGGGTAGCTCCCTCGGATTATCCTCATTGAACACCTGGGCGGGGCAAGCAAAGTGGCGAAAAACACAACCCGTGTCCATCAAACCAGGGTAGGTCCCAGCTGAATGGACCCTATAGTGGCGTTCCTCAAAGACGATATCCTGCCCAAAGTGAAATCAGAGGCCAAGAAAATACGAAGAAGCGCCACTCGATTCTGGTTGTCGGAGGATCATAAGCTGTACAGGCGCTCTTACTCTGGGCCGTACCTGCTGTGTGTTCACCCGGAGGCATCAGAGTCGTTGCTGGAGGAGCTACACGAAGGGATTTGCGGTAGTCATATAGGGGGAAGATCCTTGTCGCATTGAACCCTTACCCAGGGTTACTGGTTGCCGGGGATGCAGAAGGAAGCCCTGAAGTATGTTAGAAAATGTGACCAGTGCCAGAGGTTTGCCCCGAGCATCCATCAACCAGGCGGCGTCCTCAACCCTTTGTCCAGCCCATGGCCATTCGCCCAGTGGGGCTTGGACATTGTAGGACCCTTTCCCAAGGCAGCAGGAAATAAGAGGTATCTGCTGGTCGGCACGGATTACTTCACCAAATGGGTCAAAGCGGAGCCACTGGCTAACATCAGAGACACAGATGCGAAAAAGTTCATCTGGAGAAACATTGTTACACAATTCGGGGTCCCTCGGGTCCTCATCTCAGACAATGGGCTTCAATTCGACAGCAAGGCCTTCAGGAGATATTGCTGTGAACTGGGGATCACCAACCGGTACTCGACCCCAGCTTATCCTCAAGGGAACGGACAGGCCGAAGCCTCCAACAAGGTCATAGTCAATGGGCTGAAGAAAAGACTGGACGACGCCAAGGGAAGGTGGGTAGAAGAACTCCCACATGTCTTATGGGCCTACCGCACTACGCCGCGACGCTCAACGGGGGAGACACCCTTCGCCATGACTTATGGGGCCGAGGCTGTAATCCTCCTGGAAGTAAACTTCCCAACGCTGAGAACCTAGATCTGGTCGAGGAGAGAAGAGAAAGGGCAATGATCCATTTAGCATATTACCACCAGAAACTCAAACGCGGCTACGACGCCAACGCAAAGCTGAGGCCATTGGCAACAGGCGACCTAGTGTTAAGGAGGGTCGTGGGAGCCGTCAAAGACCCAACTTGGGGAAAGCTCAAGCCCAACTGGGAAGGGCTATTCCGAATTACTTCAGTAGCAAGAATAGGTGCCTACTATTTAGAAGATCTAGATGAAAAAGCTGTACCTAGCCCTTGGAATGTAAATAACCTGAAGAGGTACTATTATTAATGAAGAGCACTTGTCCAATCCCGACCCATTTTTTATCCTGTCTACGCGCTCTATGTCATCCAAGTAAAAATATCTAAGCGCTAGACAGAACCAAGGTATTGCATGGTCCTCGGACTCAAACCTGTGGGGAAACTAGTGACTTCAAAATATCCAAGCGTTAGACAGAACCAAGGTATTGCATGGTCCTCGGACTCAAACCTGTGGGGAAACTAGTGACTTCAAAATATTTAAGCGCTAGACAGAACCAAGGTATTGCATGGTCCTCGGACTCAAACTTGTGGGGAAACTAGTGACTTCAAAATATCTAAGCGCTAGACAGAACCAAGGTATTGCATGGTCCTCGGACTCAAACCTGTGGAGAAACTAGTGACTTTAAAATATCTAAGCGCTAGACAAAACCAAGGTATTGCATGGTCCTTGGACTCAAACCTGTGGGGAAACTAGTCACTTCAAAAAATGTCCAAGTGCTAGACGGAACCAAGGTATTGCATGGTCCTCAGACTCAAGCCTATGGGGAAACTAGTCACTTCAAGAAATATCCAAGTACTAGACAGAGCCAAGGTATTGAATGGTCCTCGGACCCAAACCTATAGGGAAACTAACTACTCCCACCAATAGTTCGCACAGAACGCGAGACCAGCCTAAGCGCACACCCCGCGGCTCTGAATTCTGGGGCTCTAGGGCTCTAAGGCCAGCATGGTGCATACACACACTATCGTTTTCGAGCGCGTAACCCATGCTAATGTTGATAACAGGTAATAAAAATGAGCAAAACGAAAAGGATATAAAAGTTTTTATTCATTCAGGGAAAAGTCCCATTACAGCGTAACACTTTGCAAAAAAAAAAAAACACAGCAAAACAGGACTAAGCCGGGGACTCGTCCTCGATCCCCTCCAGGGAAGGCTGAGCAGAAGAGGCCTCGGGATCTTTAGAGCCCTCGGCGAGGGGAACCAACTGAAGGGACTCAGCAGCGATAACTGGCCCTTCAGTGTGAGGAAATAGACCGCCACTTAAAGGCCCCGCAGCCTCCTTGGGCCCAGCAGGATCCTGACTCTCATCGGCCTTCGCCGTCCCAGAAGGACCACTCCCTTCAGCGGGCACCTGGGGGGAGATTGTTTCATGGGCAGCACTGGGGCTGGCGACCTCAACCCCTTCTGGAGCATCCCGTACCTTGGAGCTGGGGGTGGCATCTTCCCTGATAGCAGGGGGATAGAACACGAACTCTGCCTTCCACAGGTCGGACGAGGCATCAACACCAGCCCATTTTAGAGCCTCGTTCCAAACTTGGGAGCAGTAAAGTCTGCACACCCCAGGAACCTGAGCCTTCAGGGCAACCTCGGTCTCTGCCACCCCCGCATCATAGGCCTCCTCCTCGGCTTTCTCCTTGGAGCACTCGGCCTCTGTCCTGGCGAACTCCGCCTCCTCCTTGGCCCTCACAGCCTCATCCCTAGCCCATATGGCCACATTCCTGGCCTCCTCTGCCTCGGCCAGCTTCTTTTTTAGATTAACAATCTACTCCTTAGCAATCTGAAGCTGCTCCTCGGCCTCTTTCAGGCGCCTTGTCTAATCCTCGGCCTGCTTTTGGGCGCCGGCTAGGCCAGCTTCAGCGCTGTCCTTGGCCTTGGTAGCCTCCTTCAAGTTCTCCCTCGCCTTTAGGAGGTCGGCCTCGGAGTTCTTGAGGGTCCGCGTGGCGTCCAAACGCTTTTCACGCTCGAGGTCCAAGGTCCTGCCCTGGTCATTGGCCACCTCCTCCATCCTATAGGTAGCTTGAACGGCCTGTCAATTAGGAGGGGACAAAGCATAAGTGGAAAACTAGGAAACTAAAACCAAAAAGGCTGAGTATGCCAAAGATCTTACCATGCCAAGGTACCTCTTCATACTGAGGAATAGCTCCTTACTCCGCAGCTTTCTCAAATCCTCCATATCGACAGGGAGTAGCAGGGACCTCTCCACGGCGTCGGCCACATAAGTACCCTCGCCTTTATTGAAGTCCCTCAGGGAAGTATTATCCTTCAGAGGCTCCCCATGGAGCATTGGAGCAGGGAGCCAGGCCTGGGGCTAGGGCTGAACGTCCACTTCCTTCTCCAGACCGGAAGACGCAACCCTAAGCTGTTTCGAAGCCCGCCGCCCCTCGTCCTCCTCATGAGGGGAATGGGATTTTCCCCTATCCATGGGTTCTTTTCCCTTGGCGGACCTCTTCCTCTTGGGATCAGCCGGCTGGACGGCGGGGGGGAGTTTGGCGGGTGGCGGCTGGGCGGACGATGACCTGGTCTGGGGGTGTTCGGGCTTGGAAGGGGGAGGAGGGGAAAGCCTCGGCTGTGATTTCCCCGGCACATCTTTCTCGGGCTGGCCCTCGAGCAGATCGCGAAGGCTCGCGGACGGTTTCCTCTTGAAACCCATGTCGGTTTGTGAGGAGGTCCCTTGGAGATCAGCCTCGGGCAAATTCTGATAACCTGTGTCACCAAAAGGATCCTCGGGCGTATCTAACTACTCAAATACGCCAAATTCGTCCTCGGACTGGTCTAGTTCGATGACCTGCTCTTGGACTTTGTCCCCACCTTCCTCGGTCTCCGCGGCCCGTTGAGCGGAAGACTCCCTGGGGAGGAAAAAACCGTGCTCCGCAACTGTTATCTGTTGGAGTCGGGGATCTTTGGCCCTAATTACGGACTTCGGCGTCGTGAAGCATCTTTGAATGGGTTCGTATCCAAGGATCTTGTGGGCAGCACGAACTTGGTGGTCGCTTTCGTTCACAAAGACCTCGGCGCAAAGAGCAGTCTCTAAATCCGCACGGTTTACCAGATGAAGGTGGCGTTCGAAGGCGTGGGGATTTGCAAAAAGAGAAAATGTACCCCTGTTAGCAATCACACAAGCGCCCATTATGGCAACACCAAAGAAACGACCCTCCCCTACTCAAAATACCCCACCTGGTTCCCCCTCCTTAACCGGGCAGGGTAGGCCGTCATGCCATGCCCTCGACACGATGAGGAAGTCATTGTTTAGACCCTTGCTGGACTCTAGGAGACACTAAATAAGGCGGACCCTTTCGTCCCTCGCCTTCATGTAATAGGTTTTGCCTTTGAGGTACTGGAGATTATAACACCAATTTACATCATGATGGGTCAACCTTAGCCTCATCTGTTCGTTCAAGGCGTCCACGCTGCCCAGGATCCTAAACATATTGACAGCGCACTGGATGGGTGCCAGTCTGAAGTGCCTAAGATAATCTCTCACCACGGGGCGCATAGGGAGCCTTATGCCCCCTTCAAGGAAGGCGATTATAGGAATCACCACCTCTCCCTCTCGCCTCATAATATGCCAGTCTCCCTCCTTACAGTACCTTAGGCCCACATTGTCAGGAATCTTATAATCGGCGACGAATTTCTCCATCGCCTCCTCCAACTCAACTAACTTCTTAAATCTACCCATCTTTGGAACCAACTAAAAATCCAAAGGAAGACGAAAGAAAGGAAAGGACAGGACAGTGAGGGACTTAGAAGGAAGGAAGTAGTAGTTAAAGAGAGGAGAGAACTTACATAAATGAGGAAAGGCTCTTCGGGCAGGCTTTTTATGCTGAGAGATGGCGTAAGTTCAATTGGACACTTGACCAAATTCAAGGTATGTGCGCAGCAGCTCTTGGAAGCAAAAGTAAAATGACAGACCCATTCGAATGGGTATTTATACCCCCAATCAAGGTAACCGCCCGGTTTTTCACGCCCATAAAGGCTGGAGGAATCCCTGCCGTTCGATTGCCATCACACCGTCCAACGTGGGGAACACGGAGCCACCAGAATTTAATGAAGACACGTTCAAGGTACCGAAGCGCCAGCAACGTATCATAAGCAAGCAAAAAGCCTTAAGCGCCAACAAAAGACATCAAAACCCTACTCCCCGTCTGAGGATCTGGACAGCAGGATTTTGAGGGGCTATTATGGGGCCAAAGGACCTGGGTACCCCGGCCCATTTCGAATGATAAGCCCAAGGGCCCAGCCGAGGAGGAAAACTTTCGAGGATGACTAAGGAAGGCCCAAAGCTACTAATAGAAATCGCTGAGGAGCATCATGTCCTCAGCGTACTGGTGCCCTGAAAAGAAAGGGCAGTACGTCATCCACCGCCGCCCTCTCCATCATCCCCAAACAAAGGGACTAGCGTAGGAGGGCAGCTATGGGAGCATGGTGAAAGGACCATTGTAGGAAAGCCTGTCACCTCCGCATTGAATGCCCGCAGCTGGCAATCGGGCCGCATTAATGAGGGAATGACCCTTGAACAGTGTCATGCTAACCACTACCACTAACAGCAAGTTGAGGGAAGCGCTGGATGGGACAGACACTCAAGTGGCGACCTGTGCAATCGACAGATGGACGGCCAAGATGAAGAGAACAGAAAGATATATAACCAGGGAGATTTCACGAAGAAGGGGACGATTCGGAAGACGCCAGGAAGTTCTATTGGTGGAGTGTCAAGAGAGATGAAGAAGAAATCATTCTCGGCCGAGGACCGAGGACGAGCTTTGACCTTTCCCCCCGCCACGCTGTTGACGATCCAGTTACCCAAAGATCCCGCTCGGCTGTTGAAGGCATCCTCACAAAGGCCCAGTTCTCAAGCCCGCTTCTCTACCAAATTCATTGTATTGGCCCTGTTGGGTTTGGGTTTGCTCACATCTACAGTGAAAGGAGCCCCCCAAAACGGGACTCTACAAGAACCCATACGGCTGAATTTTCCATTTTCTATGTTATGCTTTCCTAGAAATTCAACCAATTCAATACAAAACTTTTCAATTCTTCTTCTTTATCCTCCCTGGATTTCTCAACAACTAAACTAAGAACTTTCAGAGCCAAAAAGTTTTAACTTGGTGACATTTTTTTTTTTTTTGGGGGTGATAGATGCATAGTAAACAAAGCATTTTGAGGACCAAAAGATTCGAACTTGATATTTGTGGTCCCTTATTCAATGACACTAAAACTTAATTTAAAATTGACAAGTTGAACAGAGACCAGTTCAACTTTCTATTCTCCTAAAACTTAATTTAAAATTGACAAGTTGAACAGAGACCAGTTCAGCTTTCTATTCTCCAAATTTCTCAAAAACCCAACATGACTATCACTAAAAACTAATTTAGAACTCTTGGACACAAAGTAGCCGCCTAGGAATTTATGTTGGTCTCCGAGGAAAAAGACAATATGGTCGTAATATTTATTTATTTTGGGAGAGAGATTAAAGTTAGTTGGTCCTGTGTGTATAAAACCTCAGCTTTCCTCCAATTTGAAACTGCACTGATCACAATAATAAGATGTCGTGCTCTCAGTGCTTCGAGAACCCACCGAACCTGAGCTCAACCTGTGGAGTAGGGAGTGTCCAAGAGTTTGGAGGCCTTCAAACTTATATCACTGGCTCTCTAGATTCTAAGCTTGCCATCATTCTCCTTTCTGATATTTTTGGTAACAATTTATCTTCTTTCTCCCTCTATATATAGTTACATAATATTTATGTATATGCTGCAATATTCTTGAATCTCAAGATTCCAATTCAAAACGTTTAGAAGTGGGTCTAGTGATCATTTAAAAAAAAAAAAAAAAAGAGTTTAGCGGTTCTTAAGGCCTTACGAGTTTCATGAAATCTTGGTTTTAAAACCTCTAACCTGTATCTTTGGGCAAAATAGGATCTCTCTGTGTCAATCCTTGTCTATTTTGTTCATTTAAAGGTTTAGATTTAATTTCTATATATAAAATTTTATATGGATGAAATAGACAATATCTGAAATGGAGATCCCAAAAGATTCCTCCATGCAAATACCAATTGTTTGTTGAACAGAAGACCACATAGTATACACATATGGAGAAATATTTAGGTACTTAAAGAGATACCCTTTTTGGGTGCACCCTTGCTAAGTGATTCTAAATGCTAACAAACAATAAGATATCTTTTAACCATCTAGGTTTGTTTATATGGTTATAGTACGACTCATAATAAATTTGATTATGTTCCTTCAAGCTAAAATTTAATTTCTACATCCTCTTGTGATGTCCTACTTTGCAGGGTATGAAGCACCAAATTTAAGGTACAATTAATAACTTCTATCTTTTACTGGATCAAGTATTGTAATGCTAAATCGTTTAAAATTGAAGAGTTCAATTGTGCTATATAGAGGAAATTAATTACATATTTGGGTGCTTGCCTTTGTTCTTTAAAGAGAATAATCATTCAAATTATGAGGATAGGGATTTGTGACAAAATTCAATACTAACATTGATAAGACATAAAAGACAAGAAGCATAACATAGGTATTGAAAATACCAGCTAACTTAACATGTAAACATGAAGCTTACGGTAGTATTGAAAATTTAAAGCCAATAATGCTATGAGTTAGACAAAGATTTGTACTAATTTATTGCTAAGCATAAAAAGGATCTAAGCTTGAGTGGAGAATGTGGCTGATGAATATTAAGAGAATAATGATTCAAGGAAAGTGAATAAAAAGATGAGTGTTTATACTTTCAAACTATAATTTCTTAGAAGGATAATGGCAAGTATCTTTGAGGGGAGATTATAAAAAATTCCTTGTGATTTTCCTATAAAACACGGCCATTGAATTTTAGGGTAAGTTTGCTTATCAATCACCTCCCACAGATCTTGCAAAAGTGGGAACCTTGTACACTGGTATAAATCACCCCATAAAGTTTACACAACTACAGGGGTTTATGTGTGACATTTCAAAGTTCAGGCATCTCTTAGTGGCAAATATCACAAGGTTGTTTTTGGTAGTTTCCCTTTACTAATTTTAAGGTCCTGTAAACTGAACTTGTTTCTAATTATTGAATATACAAAGCATCAGTATAAGATGTTCAGGTCACACGTTTGAAACACTATACCTGGCGTAGGATATGTTCTTTTATTCTTCTTTATATTCTTTTTCCCTCACCATGTATATGATTTTTCTCATAAAATCTGATAGTCCTTCACATGTTAATGATATGATCATAATGAATGATCTAAATTTGAGCCAAATGATATCCAGTCCTCCGTGGTTTGAATTGGTGGAAGCAAATGTTTTTCACATACTATGATTTATCATATTTGAGCTTTTACTAAGCTCTTGAATTGAACCTAACTGCCAGCATCCATGTCTTATTTCTGTTTTTGTTCCTAGGCGCTGTTCTTATTCACCAGCTAAATCAATTCTTGTCCTAGATAGCATTAGACATTCGTGCATTTAATTCTCAGTTATTCCTAATTATATGATATTAATATTATGTATTGTCTCCCTGTGAAGGAAAGTTGCAGACAAATATGCAGAATCTGGATTCTTGGTGGTAGTTCCTGATTTTTTCTATGGTGACCCTGTTATAGATTTTAATGACCCTAACTTTGATGTAAAGTCATGGTTGGAAGTTCACAGCACGGTTAGTATCTTGCTTTTCAGTTACAATCTTTGGGATGGGCATATGGAAAATTGTGCAAGAATGAAGAAAACAGGCAGGGCCATTTTGATTTACCTTTGATGTTCAAATTGACATACTATCACAAGTTTATGCATGTTCTGTTTCGTAGAACTTGTAACTTCCTTTTCCTGACAACTTATAGCTTAATTTAAATAAATTTTCCTTATAGGATAAAGGATATGAGGATGCCAAAGCTGTAATTGCAGCTTTGAAGAGTAAAGGGGTTTCTGCCATTGGTGCTGGAGGTTTTTGCTGGGGAGGTAAGTGATTTGCTTTCAGTTTAAACTTTGACAAAGAACATAATGTTTGAAATCTTCGAACACGGTTTTTGCATGGTGAACTTGAGTGCTTTATCTGCCAACATCTGGTTTGCCTGCATTTTTTCAGGGATGGTCTTAATGAAATTAGCAAGTTCTACTGACCTTCACGCTGCAGTCGTTTTGCATCCTGGTTCAATCACAGAAGATGAAGTCGATGGCAAGTCTCACATTTTTCAAACTCATGCTAAATAACTATTACATATTACATGTTGTCTCAGATGTTAAAGTTCACTGTTTCAGATGTTAAGATTCATATTGCTATACTGGGAGCTGAGTTTGACCAATGGTCCCCACCGGAAAAATTGAAACAGTTTGGAGAGAAGTTATCAGCAAAATCTGAGGTGAGTCCTTAAGAAAGGCCATTCTTGGATTTTCTCATCATGATTTTTAATTTTAATAACTGTAAACATTCTGTTCCAATTTTAAATAAATCTTAAGTAATTTTCCATCATAGAAGATTTCTCTAATTAAATGAAGCCTGGGTAAAATGCTCTTAGTCATGTCTTTCAAGATGAGAGAGCATAATCTCTTCCAGCATTAGTGTCACGACCCAAATCCATGGAACATGAATTTAGATACATGACTAACTAAGCATAATTAATCCAAAATAATTCAATACTCCAAAGAAACGGTACTTTTAAAAAAATCTCTTACAAAATCTAAACACCACAAATGGGAAGTTAATCTCCACCATAACAAAAACATGAATTACAAATTAAGGGTAACTAAAATCCTTTAAGGCTTCAAGTAATACTAATGTTGCCTATAGCTCCCACGTTCTACCTTGCACCTTATGAAGTAATCCAAAGGTTATGTTCCCCAACTAAACTTTAATCTGAAAATGGTAATTGATGGGGTGAGCCACACATCCAGTAAGCAATTATACACAATATACAACAGAATAGAGTCAAGCAAGGCACGAGTTTGATTTCACAATTTAACTCAAAATATTCGATGTAGTTTTCCAAACATATAAGGAACCACTGAACACATATATATATTCAAATCTTAAAGTTATTCGAAAACACATACAGATAATTGATCAGAGCACAGTATCACATATACATATCACATATTCTCACATACAATCCTGTGAGTGGATACCAACATCTAACCCCTGCTGGTGAGGGATCAACACATATTCTCACATACAATCCTGTGAGCGGATTTACACACATATTTGATATATCTGATCAATTCTAAAAACACTTATTTTAAGTCACATATCACAAAGTAAAGTTTATACAAAATATAGTAATTTACTTGATATTAACAATTTATTTTCAAATATAGAGGCATATCAAAGATCACAATATTGAACAGAATATAAATCAAAGGATGCTTGACTCTCTTGGGGAACGAATAGAGACTAAGGAGTTTATATGAATAAATTACAATTCTTGAGTAAATTTGAAAATTAAATTTGGCTAAAAGAAACATTTTAAATACCATTTGGAGAATAGGAATATGACCTTGAAATCACTTGGTTTTAACAAATTTGAAGAACAAGAACCTTTTTAGAAATCTTACATTGAAACTCAATTATCTGCGGAAAATAGATTAGTTTAAAAATCATCTTTTAAGTGAGATTTGGCCATTCAAAACTTATTTAAAATAAGAAGTATCTTCTTAAAACATTATTTAATAGTCGAAATTTCTCTTTCAATGATACAAAAATACTTTTAACAATCTTTAGAAAATATAAGTTTGAAATGCAAAACTTTTGAAAACTTCTAAGAACCTAATGGACAAAACTTGTGCACATTATGCATAATTACTTACAGCACTTGAATCACTCTGAAAGTCCAGCTGAAACACCCTCCAAATAGGTCTCAAAATACTCTTAGATAGGACCTAGAATCAATCATGGAAATTACTTAATATCCTCCATAAAATATAAATTTTACTAAACTATACAAACTGACTCGCTAGTAAAATACTTTGCTGAATTAAATGATAACACTAATGCAAAGCATCTCTACCCAAAAAAAAATGTGTTTCCTTGAATTTATCAAATCTCATAGGTAGCAACTAATACTATAGGATTTAAATATATAACCCTAAAGAAAAACTGTGGGCCAAATCTATTATGACTTTGTTCAAGGACTTAATTTCATTGACCCTAATGGATTTAATACCACAATATTACAATTTGGATAAAAGAAACAATCTGACATTGACCCTTTAAGAATAGTAGACATGTTGGACCTTAAGATATCACTTTGTTTGGACTTAGTCAACACCTAGGTAGTAGATCATTAAACCTACAATAAGAAGACTACGTCCTTGACAAAAATGAGAGATAACAAGTGACATAAGGGTGGGGTCGGTGCAAATTTCTCCAGCAAATTAGAATTAAAGTTGCAGCAGCCCCAAAAGTTCCTATACCCTACAAAAGTGACGCAATCTTGATACATGATTTCAACAATTTCGGCTTTTGCTCAAGGGTCCGAACAGTGGCAAATCTAATATTCCTGAATAATTGAAACCATGTAAAACCACAATCTAAGAAATTACCAATTCAACAATCTACACATCACTAAAGCTTCTTTTATAATAAAATTCAAACTCCTTAATTCTTGTTTCTAACGGTGAGAAAATCATACCTTTAAAAATATGATTGTCTCTTCAATTGTATGTGCTCTAACTCCAAGGAAAACCTCTTAGCCTCTTTGACAAAACCCTTTCTATGAAAATTCTAACTGTCTCTTCCTCTACCCTGTAGTTTGTATTAGAGATGTGGGCTTAGTGGTTTAGCGGGCTACAATTACTAATAAAAGAATACTTATGGCCCATCAATTGTCTTTTAAAAGAAAATATAATAATAACCTCAAATAAAAGTATGTGGGGTATTACAATTAGAGCAATTTGAGTAAAATTTCTAGTTATTTTTGTGAAAGATACTATTTCTTCTTCCCATAACAAAAATGAAGTGATTTGCAGTTTCAACTTATTGATAATTTAGTTGCATTTTTTTTAACCCTCATACTATTTTTATCTTTCAGTTTGACAGCTATGTGAAAATATTCCCTGGTGTGGCTCATGGATGGACAGTAAAGTACAATGCTGATGATGAGTCAGCTGTAAAAAGTGCTGAAGAGTCTCATTTGGACATGTTAAATTGGTTTACCAAGTATGTTAAGTGAAAATTGGTTTGTACACTGGTGCAGACGCCAGATATTAACTAGATTTTGTGCTTTATTTGAGTTTTGAACAAGTTTGATTTTTATTTTGATTGGGGATTTTTTATGGGATTGTATTAATGACATGATTAGAGCTTTCTTAGTTGATGTGTTCCTAAAAGCCGTAAACCCTAAAATCCATTACCTTCATGCCCACTGTTTATCTTGGTAGGCTACTTTTGTAGGAAATCTGTATGAGGTAGACTGTAGGCATGGCATTGGTACATGTTCAAAATATCTGTCATGCAAATCCCATTCCTATGATCCTAGCCAATACCTTGAATGGGTTGGAAGGTGTTAAGCATAGCTCCAGTAAACTTCTGGGATATTGAATTTTAGAATGAAATAATTATAACGAGTTGAGGTTCTCTATAGCTTGGTGGTGATGCAAAGCCATCCTAAGCAGACAAAACAATCCTGGCGGAGACAATCCGGACTACCATGGTCATACTTTCATGTTAAACCATGAATTTCAAAGAAAAAATAATCTAAATAATTTTTGTGATAAAATATTTTAAATAATAGCATATATATATATATATATATAGAGAGAGAGAGAGAGAGAGAGAGAGTAAAACTAATGATAACATCTTATTCAAAATGGTAAACATGAAATCTTTGGATTTAAACACTAACTGAAGTAAATTTGGTTTCAACAAACTTTGTTTATGAAGTTGATATGATTAATGAGATTACTGATAATAGCAATGAATTTATAGAATTAATAATATCTGTAACACATTGGCGCAACAAGGTGCAATGCTTTCAACTAAAAGAGTAATTGCTATATTCAGAAGAGGAAAGTGATGCTTTACAGCACAACATTTTTCCAGTGTATCTACAACTCCAAAACAGAAAAGAGAAGGGGGGGGAAGGGAGTATCTCAACCTAGAAGTTGAACATCTTGTTCCTAAACCATAATCCTGATTCTTCATTTCTCGATCCCAGTGCATATCACTCAACATATACTTGCATCTTGACATTAGAGTCAATAGTTCCAGATGGTAGAAGCTGCAGAATGACCATGTTTTTTGACATTTCAATCGTGTATTCGCCCCTAAGTTATCTAACCCATCCACAACTTCAATACTCTATCTTTGCCACCCGACGCCACCTTCTCACCATCCGGACTCCAATCAACAGCATAGACCTTTCCAAATGATATAATAAAATCCAAAATCAATTATCAAAACAAAAAATAAAAAATAAAAGATCTTTATTTGGATGCAGAACATACCTCATCCTCGTGGCCTGGAAGGTCTTGTTTCAACTTCTGTGTCCGGATATCCCAAACCTAGATGATTTTAACAAATTTCAACAAAAGGACATTGGATATGCCCATCCTCAGCAAACACATGACCATCAAATCAAGCAAGGTCCAGCATGTAACAAATATAGTAAGACATCTAGATGTAGATGCTTTAATTTAAAGGGTCTAAACAAATATAATTTGTGGTCAAAATTTGAAAATTAATTAATTCATAATAGATATCAATTCCATCATTGCTCAAGTCACCACCTTGCACATGGCAAAGAGACAATATCAAAGCCGAGAATTTGTAAGTAGGATTAAAGCATGGGGAGGGTACTTATTTATTCATATGGATAGAAGATAACGTTCATGATTAGAAACTCTCCATCAGAAGCAATGTAGCGAAATTAATTAGAATGGCGGATAGCATTTGTTATGAGTCTTTTCCATTTTGTGCATAAGATCTTTTAATTGTAAAGAGATGGCATTATACACATTTTATGGCATCATTTTTTGACAATTAATTATTTTCTAGTCTATTCTTGTTTTAAAATGCCTAAAATCTGAATTGAGTTTACAGTAATATGTGAAAGCAAAGGCTCTCAATCATTTTAGAAACTATTAATAAGAAGAAAAGGTAATAGTTATTCTACGTTACCTTCAGTGTGGAGTCCTTGCTGCCACTCAAAAGAAGCCTACTGTCTGCGGACCAGCTGTTGGGCAACATGCAACATAAACATTAGCTCCAAGACAAGTGGATGATTATAATCACAGAAACAGTACAAACCTGATCTGATAAACAGGCCCAACATGGCCCCGAAAAGCAGCAACAAATTTCCCAGTAGCACCATTCCATAACTTGACAGACTTATCAAATGAGGCACTTGCCACCCATTGCCCATCAGGTGAAAAATAAACATGATTTACCAGCTGTTAGAGAGAGACAAGTACAAACTTAAATTAGTAAACTAGAAGAATAGATTTGTGCAATTATATATGTTAGAGTTCTATATACGGATAAGAAGATTTGGAATCTATACAGCAGCTCCAGCAACAACTAGGGTACCATTCACACTTCACAGGAAAATAAATAACTGAAGGTTTCAAAACAGGCATAGTCATGAAGATTCAGATACGTTCAAATAATCTGGCTGTAAAGGGGAAACGAAAAAAGGAAGTTGAAATTTAACTGCTTAAGAAAATCGTCAACCCTATGCTTCCAGGTACTAAACCCAAACTATCTTTAATAATTTCAATTCTGCAAAGCAGGATGACATGATACTTAAAGATAACTACGGTAGAAAGGGGCAAGAGAGTCAAAAGGAATGTCTCTCTGTTCTTTCCATAGTTATTAGTATGGATCTCAAACGTTATTTTCAGGGCTTCTTAAATGGCGGCAGTCATAAGGATAAGACTTGAATCTTGCCAAGGACTATGATCTTGTTAGTTTTAGTAAACAATTATTGATGCATATTCTTGTGAGTAATACGAAACAAGTACAAATGGAGTTTCATCCATGCCAAAAAGAGAGTCCCACTTCTCTTATTTTCAATCAAAATCACTCAAATAGAAAAGATGAAAAGCTAGGGAAACAAAGTAATCTCGCACTCCCAAGAATGAAAAACAATTTAAATGGCAATTGAAGACAGATAATTGATTATGAAATATTTGTACCTGTTGATGACCTGTCATTCGAGTTTTTGGGTGTTTGCTGACAAAAGGTTCCCAAAGGAACATAGTAAAATCATCAGATCCAGAGACCAATCTTTCAGGGGCATTGCCTTTCATTTTGTTATACCTTTCCAAAGCAACCTATTATTTATTAATAGAGTGAAATGCAATTAGTTCCATATTAAGGAAGATGGAAGAAGATTAAAAAAAATTGGCTTGAAGCCTGGGCTCAACATGACCAATAACCTATGGCTGCATGAAGCATGTGCTCATAAAAATGAACCTAACCTAGAGAATCAAACTTAAGTAACGTTGCATAAAACAACAAGCCTCCAGTCCTCCCCAAATTATTTAAGACAAAAATCAAAAAGAAAAAGCTACATAATACAAATTTAACATGATTGCAGGAAAACTCAAACAAGAGCCCCTAAAAAAGACCTTATTCCTTAAGATTCTGAAAGGCAGACTGCAAATGATTAACAGCAAGACTTTACAGGTGCTTGCAATATCCCTTATCTGGTGCAAATTCTTCCTCAAAGAAGTTTCATTTTCCAATCTTGTTACGTCTCCAACAAGGAGAGAATGAAATGTTATGATGAATACAACATTCAAAGCAAACAAAAAATATTTACCTTCTTCATTTCCTCAGGAGATGAATATTGCTTGCCTGTATGATCAAAAGCCCCAGTGCGAAGAACATATTCAGTGCTCAATGCAAGCGAGTTGACCCAATGCCCATGGCCCTGAAACAAATACTCATTATTCTATATAAAGAAAAGTTTGAGAAAAAGTAGAAAGTAGAGGAAATTAATAAATGACATCAACCATTGGGATTCAATATCATTGACTCCCCAAATAAGACTAATAATAATAGATAGGAACACTAATGACAACAGCAGAAGAATGGCAATACGAGTTGGATAACAATATATGGCACAACCGAAGCAAATGATTTAATTTCAGAAGCAGCCAACAACAACAAAAAAAATCATCACAACACATATCACATAGTTAAACAAATTTTTCAAATTTATTTTTTTGATGTATCCTAAGAGAAGAAAAGGAAATGCTGCAATAAAGCCCAAGGAAATTAGGAAACACATTGACTTCTGTTGTACAATCAGAACATAACCTAAAATTTGATAGGCATTATAAATATCACAAGAGAATGCATTTATTCATGCTTAACAGTGGTGTACAAGCCAAGAGCCTTCTAGCTCAACTGGCACCTCCTAGTGTTTCCAATGAAGGCGTTTGGGATTTAAATTCTCTCTCCCTCATTGTTATAATTATCAAATTATATCCAATAAAAAAAAAAATACAGTGGTTTACAGTACTGGTGGAGGGTAACCCACTACTGGGGCTTTTGGTCATTCAATTAAATTGAATGTCTTAATATGTTTCTGATAGATAGAAGAAACGTGTGTAACATGAAAAATATGAATTCTTGAAAACCCAAGTAAGAATTAGCACCATACTTGATCTTAGCCAAAAGCTCAAATATCCTTGAACATGTTCATTTCAAGTATTAGATAAAATAAAGCGAGATACATGTAAAACAAATCTAAGATCCTCTTTTTTGGGATAGGTACTAATACATTAAGAAACCAAGAAACATAAAGGTATTCAAAGAGATCTTCAAATATTACAATCTAAAAATAAGGAGATCAATCAAGATTTTGCACATTACAATCATCCAGTCATACTAAGATCTTAAGAAATTAGCTAAGTGAATTTAAAGGATTTGGAAACAATCTAAAAAGAACATTTGATTTGAGGAAAAATAAAAAACAGAAGCACATTGATACAATAAGTCTTTTTTTCCTATCATTGACATAAGAAGGCAGAGATGCGAAGAGGACACTTTCCAAGATAAAGGTTTTGTTTGAAGGCCTTCAAGTAACATAAACAAAATGGCACTTACAAATAAAAAAATATTTAATAATGGGTGAAGGGTGAGGTCATGGGTACAAAACTCAATGGTGCACGTGTAACTTCCAATAAAAAAAGTAACAAAAAGCTTTTAATAAACTATCATCATAAATTTTATGGACAACAACAAAAATGGACAAAAACACTATTACTGATGAAATAAAATTACAGCAGACTAGTTCCAACAGAGGAAGACATGGAAGGTGATAAATAATGACATCATAAGAACATTTACAGACAAGTAAAGGACATGAACTATTAGGAAAATGACTCTAAAAGAGTTATCACTACCTTTAATTCACGAATCAGCTTCCCTTGTGAAGTTTCCCAAACTTTGATAGTACAGTCCTGGGAGCTGCATCAATTGAGATGAAGATATGGTTAGAAATCCAGAGAACACTACTTATCAAAAAATATGAAAAAAAAGAAATCCAGAGCACACTGAAGCTTGGATGGAGGCTATTAGACTAGTAAAGCTTATTAATACTTGATTCTGGTTTTCTATAAGTAAGCAGTAATTTGTGTTTATTCAAAATTACAAATATGGCCATCTCCTCAAAAAGGAAGTTCCATAACTTCTTTCTTGAGTTTTTAAAATGTAACTCAATCATCTTTATCATGAAATTTTCAATTCTCCAAAAACTGTCTCTTTTGCTTCATCAAGAGACAACTTCACCATTCTTTATGAAAGGCTCTAAATAAATAAAATTAAGAAAATATCATCTGCATCCTCTAGTTGTATTTATATTGGTTGCTTGTGCCTTCCAGATCATTTTTCCTGCTCTTGAAGTTTTTTCTTCTTTCATAAGAAGAAGACTAAAATATATACCCCCACCCCACCCCCCCTCCACACACACACACACACACACATACATACATACATACATATACACACATTTTTATTTGTATTTTATAATAGGAACTGGCATCTGTCTGACACATTGAGCCAATTTACAAATGAGCAAATCACATCATAAATTAAGATATGTACTCATCCTAACAAATCTCATTACATTGCATAGCCTGGGCATTCCACTCCCAATTTGTAAGCCAAAGTTGGCAAATTTACTTTAAGGGAAGAGAAGGAGGGAGAGGAGGGGGGGGGGGGGGGGGGGGTTGGTAGGGACTTGCTTAAACCCCCATATAGCTTTACTCATATGCAGTGCAATCTTGAACATGTTATTACAAATTTAAAGGATTCACAAATCAGTTAAAGTTGTGAGAAATGCCCAACCAAAAATAAATGGCAGAGCAGCCATGCCGTTCAAAGGTTGAAAAGACATTGAAGCACTTACAAAAATCAATAAATGTTCTAGTAAGACAAAAGTCATTGATCAACTGAATCTACATTTACAGAAAACATTAAATAGGAAAAGAAGTCCGGGTATATGTTTGTAACTATTAAGATTTTTGTAAAGATATAGAACTTCACCGATAAACATTGCAACATAATTATAAGAACTTGAGAAAAAAGGGTACCCAGTATAGATAACTCCATCTCCACCCCATTTTACACAAGTTATTGCAAGTGTGTGGCCACTAAGACAAATAACACATTTCTTAGTAACGATGTCCCATATGCGTGCATCACCATCTTTACTAGCACTTACAAATCGACGACATGGAGCATTCAGGTGGGCTGGTTCCCAAGAGATACCAGTAATCCATTTCTTGTGACCCTAATTAATAGCAGATTCCAAATGTTAATGTCCAGAAAATGTATTGGTAAGCCCACTATTTGAAAATAATAATAATAAAGAAAATTTCTAGCACTAGCATCAATCATTACATTCTGTGAACAATCAAAATTTATACAATGAACCAACATTTTGTCAAGTAAAAGACTTTACGGTAAGTGGATTGCCCGATGGCTTCCCTGTCTCAGGGTCCCAGCATAGAAGTTCTCCAGCCTTGCTGCCACTAACAAGATGCTTACCATCCGGAGACCATGCAATACAAAGAACCCAGTTCTTGTGTCCTGTATAAAAGGAGAAGGCTCATGATTGTTAATACAATGGATAGAGGAAGGGCAATGATTGGCCATCTACTAGAAAATTAAATTAAGTGCTATCCCAGTTTTATAAAATATTAACAGGAAAAAAAAAAAAAAAAAAAAGGATCAAAGCATGTTATTCTCATTTAATATGCAGCATGTTATAGTGGGCACAAAAATTCAATATGAGGGCAATGTCAAAATTTTGAGATTTATAGGACATGTCCTTGAGGAAAAAAAAAAAGCGCACACACACACATACACACACAATTGCATGATTACTTAAAAGTTCTGTGCGTCATATAAGTTAAGTTTTTAATTTTATTCTGTTTCCTTTTTTCCACTACATTTTCTTCAAGTGGTTACACATGAATATCAATGTGAGACGAGTCTTCTAGATTTCAAACCTGTACATGTGAATAGCGGTGTCTGGGTATTAAGATCCCAAATTCTGACTGTGGTATCACCAGAACCACTTGCCAAACGTTGCCCATCAGGACTAAAGGCAACTGAAAGTACAGCTTCAGTGTGGCCTGCAGTGACAAATACAGATTTAAGAAAACCAATGAAATGATACTAAACTACATGCTGATAAAGAAATTGCATATAATGAGTAAATCCAAGAAAACGGTTAACCATACAAATTGAATTCATTAGCTGAATTTAGATCAGTTTGGAATCCAGGATTAACATCAGACAAGAAAAAGGGGGTGAAACTAATTGAAAAAGGGGAAACATTAGATTGTATCAATCAATTAAAATTAGACTGGTGTAATCCTTTATAGATAATATAATTAAAGTACATCGGGAGGGCAGGGCATACAAGATTTTTTTTTTAAGAAGTACATGTAAAACCATTCAGTCATATGTACTTGCCATTGTATATGAATTTATTAACTATTATAAAAAGAACAATTAAAAAAGACTTAGCAGGTCTTATCAGTAACAAGAGTTGTCAAGACAAGGGGCCGTTTGGTAATGTTGTTCTAGTAACGTTGTTTGTATTTTTTAGAAATACGTGTTGGTGAAAAAGTATATGAAAATGCGTGTAATATTGTTTAAACTCTGAAAACTATTGTTTAAAATACGCTACCAAACACCCATCCTTGAAAAGTATTCCTATTCAAAATAACTTGTATATACCATACTACAAACACAAATACCACAAAACTACTGCAATGGAATAGCATTTAAGTAGCACAATGATGGTCTCTAGACCAATGAAAACTAGCAGTAGTCCACTCATAATAAAGTATCACAAAGCAACCAATTATTTTTTGATAAATACAAAGCAACCAATTATATAAAAAAGGTAAAAGAGTTCATGTTGTCTTGTAGTTATAATGTTCATGTAAAATGGTAATGCAAAAAAATTCAAAATATCATACCAGAAATTGTTGCTGAACAACGATTAACCGGACGAATTCGGAAAACAGCTTGTGGTTGATAAACTATTGAGAGTGCCTTCTCCACAGAAACTGCAAATTTGTTATCAAGTAAACAAACAATAGCAAAGCCTCATAAATCATCCTTTAAATGCCTCAGTCAAAAAACAAGAGCAATAACTAGAATCCAATTGCAACAGCTAAAGCGTGACACTTCTACTGCCAGTCTCATTTGACTAACCTTTGTTTTTCTCTAAGTAAGTGCCAAGAGGCACAACAAGCTCCTTATCTGATATATAGAAAGAATAGGGCAACTTCTCCTCCTGAACCAAGCCAAAAATATAGACACTCATTGTTATTTAATTCATAGAAACACAAACGCAGCCTCTCAACATTTTTCAATTACTAAGGCCACCATTTCTAATAAGTTGATCAATTTACCGTCCTTGCTACCATATTACATAATTCTGGGACCATAGCCCTGGCAGTTTTAGTCCCTCTACTTCCTAAATTCAAAGACTCATAATTTCCACTATCCACAAGCCCATGTGGCTGAATTTTCCATCTTCCTTATAATGCTTTCCTAGAAACTCAACCAATTCAATGCAAAACTTTTCAAGTCTTCTTCTTTATCCTCCTACAATTTCTCAACAACTAAACTAAGAATTTTCAGGGCCAAAAGATTCAAACTTGACTTTTTTTTTTATATATACAGATACTACATAGTAAACGAAGCAATTTCAGGGCCAATTGGTTTTTATTTTTATTTTTATGCAGGCCTATTTTGAGGTCCCTTATTCAATGACAACAAACTTTACCAATTGAACTAACTAAACCCAATTCGAACTTGACAAGTTGAACAGAGAAAGCTCAATTCATTTAACAGTTCAGCTTTCTCTTCTCACAATTTCTAAACAACCCAACAGGCCACCGCAACTAATAAACAAAACCCAGAAGCCAAAAAGCAAAAAGAAAAACTTACATTGTTGAGAAGCTGATTGACCATTTGCTGAAGCTGTTGAGGCCCAGCGATTTGGGGAAGGTACATGGGAACTCCTAGAGGAGTTCCTTCTGGGTCCGTCAAAAGACACATCACCTTATTGCTTGTCTCTCTTTGCTCTTCTCCTTCCACCACCTCCATTGCTAAGCTTCAAATTCCAACCGTGTGTATGTGTATGTGTGTGTGCAATGGCACTCAGGGTTTTGTGTTTCAAAGAAACAGGGTTTTAAGGTTTGGGTTTAGGTTTCAGAGTTTTTGTTTTAGGTTTAGCAACTTTTATTACAAAATGCCTTTATAAAATTCCCAAACAAAATTTTGAGCTCCATTAGTTTTTTTTTTTTTTACTAGATCTACTCTAACTTAATCTAAGTGTATATGTATGTGAAGCTTTTTTCTAGCGATTTGAACCTCAACCCTTACTCCCCACACCCTCACAAGCTATACTTATAAAGTGATCATCGCACTAAGGGTGTGCGGTGGTATTAGGCCCATGATCTTAATTTCTAGCTCTTGTGACCAAAACAAATGGATGTCTAAAAACAAAGAGTGAAATATATGAGAGATATTACATCTATACATTTTTATTACATTTTATTTTTACGACAAATCTTAGGTATCAGATTATTATTAGTGGGTAAAAAAATACCGTTAATTGTGGAATTAAATTATAACAAATAACAAAATTCTAACTAAAATTTATTATGAAAGTATTATATATATACTAGATAGTACTACCCCAAATAAATTGGTCTCCTTTACTCTACACTTTGCATTCTTACAATTTTACAAAAAATGGTGGGTCAGTTGGCAGTCGTCGAAACGGAGGCTTGCAAAGAATTCAACTAAAAAACAAAATATGTTTAAACTTTTTTTGCTAATAATATCACTTCTTGTGATTGTTGTATTGTCAATGTGGTATAAGTAATAAACCCATATGAAAATAATGTTACTCTATTCCTAACAAAACATGTCAATGGTTGTGTTCTTAAAATTACTTGTTTAGAAATAATGATTTGTATCAAGATCTTTGTAACTAGGGACGGAAGGGGGGGGGGGGGGGGGGTGGGATTGCCCCCCACCCCAAAAATTTAAAAAAAAAAACTAGTATAAAAAAAAAAGATTTGCCCTTAAATATATATATATTTGTCTCTCCTCCTCTAAAATATTTAGATATTGACCTACAAGAAAATAAATAAATAAAATTCATGCCCCTTTAACTACAAAAACGAAATAAAAAAATAAATATGGACCAAATAAAAATCGTGCACAAAATAAGAAACACTTATTTTGTATGTTATACTTTGTTGATGTGTTTTATAATATGAAATGTTTAAGAAATACTTATTTTGTATGTAGTCTTTTGTTGAATATGAAATAGATGTTAGTTTTTATTTTCATAATTTTTATTTTCGGTTTTAAGCTTTGCCCCCCACCCAAGGTATGAATCCTGGTTCCGTCCCTGTTTGTAATTCAATGACATAATTTGTTCCTCTTAATTAGGATAATACAGATTCAAATCTTCCTTCCTAAGCTATTAGTTTTTTATTTTTTTATTTTTTATTTTTTAAAGGGTGGTTTGTACTTCTAGGGACAACAAAAAAATAAACATTATATTTAAGATTCTCAAATTGAAAAATGTAGTTACTTAATCAGATAATAAAATATAATATAATAAATGTAGGAATTGTACCATACATTTTTAGGATGGATTAGGATCGGATGCAATACCCTATCCCCTCCCCCACTCACAAACACCTTATATGGTTTTACCATTTTTATCTTTAAATTTAGCTTTTTTACTTTTTTATTCAATAGTTAAGATTGAAAATTACTTTTTTCAACTTTCAATCTTAATTGTTGATAGTTATTGCATCAGGTACAATACCTAGATCTCAATCCTTTTAGGATGGCAGCAATGAAAAGTTACAAATGGAGAGAAGTGGGTGGTGTTATCATGATTGCGAAGTTAACGGGTAGGGTGATGAATGCGTGGTAATTTAACTCTTCGACTTTCACTATAGTGACATAGTCTACACAATACAAAATTTAATACATTAAGGTCATTTTCCATCTTTTAATAGAATGCAGAAATGTTAAAATACATGAGTGGTTCTTAAATTAGTTCACGAGTAATTTTAGTTTTTAAAATTTTAAGTTGATCATTTTTAGTCATCAAACTAAAGTAATCACTTTAATTTCTTATTAAAAAAATTAAAACAATCAATTTTAGTATTTATTATCTAACAAATTCAAAGTAACTAGTTTTAATCCTTACAAAATGATGGTGTATTAATTTTTAGTTTAACCACAACGTCTATAAGATTAAAAGTGACCATTTTATCATTACTTGTAGTCTAGCATCATTTATTAGCTAAACCTTAGGGATCTCTCTTCAAAAAAAGAAAAAAAGAAAAAAAAGAAAGATTAAAAAGAAGAAAAGTGCTAAAGAATGCCCTTAGGGTATTGACTAATAATCCATTTAAAGAAAGTTTTTGTGGGGAAAAAAAAAAATTAATGCTTTGATAACTTTTTTCATTTCTCACAAAAGTAGTATAAAAAATTTTCTAAAATGGATTATTAACCGGATAGCACTCATACTTGTACCCTTCCAAGTCCCAGGCGAATCTCCTGATCACGTTATTCACGTCAAATGTAAATTTAGTAATAAACCGACTAACATACTTGGGAAGTGGGATTTTTTTTTCAAATAAAATAATAATACTCATTCTAATATATATATATATATATATATATATTTTTTTTTTGAGATAATACTCATTCTAATATTTAATTGTTATTAATGAATAATTTTCATTTAATATATAATAAAAAACTAATCACCTTATATATAAATGTGACACAATTCTTTTACTTGTGGAAGAACACCTCTTTTTTTTGTTCATTAAAGTTAATGCTTTCTTAAAATAGAAGTTTTTTTTTTTTTTTGAGGAAATTCTTAGAATAGAAGTTATTGTGGCAATTATGAATTTTTTAATTATATTCACTGCTACCCATATAAATTTTTGTTAATAACTTTTTATTTAATCAATATTTTAAAATTTTCATTGTTAATCTTAAGTTCTCACTTTTTTAATATGCAAACTAAAATCGGTCTTAATAAGATTTTTTTTTTTTTTTTTTTTGAGGTAGTGGCCTTAATAAGATGGTATGTACTACTTAGTCCATAAACTCATAATTTATGTATAAATTTTAAGAAAACAAAAAAATTGAAATATAAACAATTTATAGATGAGATAATTATTAATATCTTATTATCTTGAAATGTAAACAATTTAATAGTAGATTTTTCATAATACACATTCAATAAAAAGTTATTGACTAACATACTACTATAAATAATTTTTTTATAAAAAAAGACTGATATAATTAATTTTAATATATATATATATCTATCTTAAGATTCTCAATAATATCGGCAATTTCAACTTGTCATCTATATTTGTCTTGGTTAATCCCTTCTTTTCAAGTTATCTCTTAAAATTTTCAATAATATTGGCAATATTGATTAGGTCAAAGATTTGTCACCTATATTCATCCCGGTTCATCTCTTATTTTCAAGTTTGATTTAGGGTTCGTTTGGATACATCTTATTTTTACTGAAATTTAAAATTGAAAACACTATAACAAAATAATTTTTAAATATATGAATAGTATCGTAGGACCAATTTTTAATTTTTTTAGCCCGTAAACAGTGCTAAATAGTGCTCAACAATACGTGAACAGTACTCTTGTCCTCTAAAGCAGAAATGCGTGCAGGAAAAAAAGAAAAAGAAAAAGTCAAAGTGTAAAACACAATACGCAAAACATGGCTTTCATCTGAATTCAAACGGGTACTTAGAGTAATGATATATACGCAACAAACAAAAAAATGATAAATTTTTTCACTATTGAATTGGTAAAATTTTATTAGTTTTTATATTTTCCGATGAACTATTAGTTTTTATATAGACTTACGAGTTACGATTGATATCATTTTTTAACTTTCTACTGCCAACCTGTCACACTAGCAAGAAAAAAAAATGTTTTGATCTGTAAAGGAGGACGGACTCTGCTAGTAGTATATTACGCTTGGAATAATAAATTGTTTGCTTTTGATAAGCAGAAATAACAGATTGTTATTTTTGGAGGGATGAGACGGACCAAGCCGAAGCGTCCTTTGACGTAAGTAGTGACGTTTACTCCATTCATGTCTTCTTCTCTATAAAACCTCAGCTTCCCTCCACCTTTCCTTCCAAATCTTCAACACTTTTGACACTGCAGCTCAGACTCAGCCACTGATCACAGTTGTAACCAAAATGTCGAGCTCTCAGTGCTTTGAGAACGCACCAACCTTGAGCTCAACCTGTGGAGCAGGGACAGTCCAAGAGTTTGGAGGCCTTCAAACTTATGTCACTGGCTCTCCTCATTCTAAGCTTGCCATCCTTCTTCTTTCCGATGGTTTTGGTACCTATCTTCTTTTCTCTTACTTGAGTTCCTTTGTTTCTTTATGTGTTTTACATACATGATGTTTATGTACATGATTGCATCCTTGAATCTCTAATTCAAAAGTTTTGGACCTGGGTTTTGATTAGTTTTGTGGAAGCTTTCCTTGCAAAGCGATTATAAATCCTAATAAACATTTAAAAAAAAAAATTTTGGCCACCTGGGTTTGAATGATATCGTTGTTTATGAAGTAACAAAGAATATGACTTTGAATAGAATAAAACGATAAGAAAGAATATGTGATTGACCATGATTAGTAGTTGATAATCAATAGTCAACCCCAACAAAATTTGAGACCTAAGGCTTGCCTTTTGTTGTTGTTGTTGTTGTTGTGTGTGTGTGTGTCTGGAAGGGGGGGGGGGGGGGTTCTTCAGTTTTCTTGGAGATAAAGTATAGCATTACAAATAAGGAATATGATCTATCTTTATTAGACATAAATTTGATTATGTTCCTTGGAGCTATAATTCATTTTTTTATGTATCATCTTGTGGTGTTTTGCAGGTTATGAAGCACCAAATTTCAGGTATGATGATTTCTTTATTTTACTGGATCAAATATTTCAATTGCGCTATATAGAGGCAACTATTTACATATAAAAGAAAACTGTCACTCAAACTAAGAGGATAGAGTTATGTGACAACATTCAATAGTTACATTGGATCATTAAAGCAAAAGAAAAACAACACAGGTGATAGAAATGATTTTTAAAGGACGGCTAGCTGAGCTGCTATTTTTTTTTCCCTTGGTTCTCTTAGAGATAAATCTTGCCTTCTCTAGGATTAAGGATTTTGAAGGAAATCCGCTTTTTGTGCAGCTATGATCCTTCTTTTCTTAATCTTCACAAAACTAGTACATGTAGAAAGAAATCAAACAGTAGAGAGAATATTTGGAGATTAGAAAGCTGGTATAGTAAGGTTACATCTCCTTTTATAACACAACATAATCTCTATACAAAAAGAATCTCAAATTTCAAAACCAAATTTATTAAGAGTGATTCTCCTAGATAAAATCTTGCCTTCTATTGGATTAAGGAATTTAGGGATGAAGGAAATTCATTTTTTGTGCAGCTATGATCCATGAAAAGGAAGAATGGAGAGTTTTCTCTTCTTAATTTTCACAAAACTAGTACATGTTCAAAGAAATCAAACAGTAGAGAGAATATCTGGAGAGTAGAAAGTAGAAACTGTATCCTGTTCATTCGGCTAGTATAGTAAGGTTACGTCTCCTTTTATAATACAACATATTCTCCATACAAAAAGAATTTAAATTCAAAATCGATTTTACAAAGAGTGATTCTTAGAAAGTATTATGTGATTGCTCCCTTAGAATTTTCCAGTAGTAAAGGTGGTTGACTAGGACCAACTTTGGTATCATTTGAGTAATTACTTAGAGGTTATTTTGGAATTGCTTCCTTAGGAGGCTCCAACTAATGGTGGTTTATTAGGACCAGATTTGGTAACACCGAGTAATTGTGACCAGCCTAGATTCCTGGATTTCTGCCAATACATGTATTGTTAACTTCACAAATACCATTATCCAACAATTTTGTTCATCTGCCTAAGAAAGTCATTTAAAGGATGTGATGCAGCCACGCAGGATAATGATAATAACATGCAATCCTTAACATCATTGTTAATGAATTTGAAAAAAATAAAGAAAAAAGAAAAGAAAAAATAAGTGATATCAAGTCCAAGAATGTGGGAAACACGAAGCTTGTGGAAGGATTGAAATTTTTAGTTTGAGTGAAGAATGTGGCTGATGAATATTATGAAAATGATGATATCAAGGAAAGTGAATTCAATGGTTAGCTTATAAACTTTCAAACTCTGATTTCCAAGAAGGAAAATAAGGAAAATGAAATAGCAAGTATCCATAATGGGATTCATGTGGTTTGCCCGTAAGACATGATCACTGAATTTTGACATGTGTGATGTGACCCATAATATCCTTGAAGTCATGTTTTAGGTATAACTGTTTTAATTTATCATTATTATTAATGGTAAATAATACATGTGCCCTGCACGGGAAATTATATATGCATATGAAACAGAGTACTGAAGAGACAGGAACATTTCATGCCTCTTTCCAACAGCTATAGAAGCCAAAATTGGGCCATTTAGATGTAATTGGCCTAAATTTTGGCATGTTTAGTTAGCTAATGGAACACAACCAGGCAATCCAAGGGCCAAAGGAGCCTAAAGTTCTTTAAATTTCATGGAAATTATAACTTTTGGAAAGAGGCTGGAGATAGTAACAGAAATAACTCTCCTCTTTTGCCCTTTATTTCAAAGTGTATAAATGCTCACGTGAGGTACAAATATTATTTACCATCAATAGTAATGGAAAATTTCATGATTATCACTAAAGCACGATTACATGGATTTGTGTGTTAGACTTAAAAGTTCATAAGGTCTTTGTGTTTTATAGGCAAACCGCAAGGAGGTTTTCTGCATTTTCCACATTATAGATTTTAAGGGCTTGTAAAGTGAACTTGTTTCTAATTGTTGAATGTATATGCATCCTAAATATGTAGTGTTTTGATAAGTTCATCCTAAATATGAAGTGTTTTGATTACAAGTCTGAAACGCTATACTTAGTCCAGGGTTTATAATGTTTTCTTCTTCTTTATTTTCTTCTGTCCTCACCATTTATTTGATTTTTCTCATACTACTTTTTAGTCCTTCACATGTTAATGATATATATTTGCAATAAATTATCTAAACTTGAGCCAAATAATATCCGGTCCTCAGTTTGAATTAGTGGAAGCGAATGTTTTTCACATACTATGATTTATCATATTTTAGCTTTTATTAAGCACATAAATCCAAACTGCCATCAACCATGTCTTAGAGCTATTTGTGTTCCATCAATTTTCTTATTCACTAACCAAATTTACTCTTGTGTTCTAGATAAAACTAGATGTTATTGTATTCAACTATCAGTTATTCCTAGCTATATGATATTAATAATATGCATTTCCTCTATGTGAAGGAAACTAGCTGACAAGGTTGCAGCAGCTGGCTTCTTTGTAGTAGTTCCTGATTTTTTCCATGGTGATCCTGTCATTGATTGGTTTGACCCTAAATTTGATCGAGACACCTGGATGAAAGCTCACAACACAGTTAGTTTCTTGCTTCTCAGTTGCGATCTTCAGGATGGGATATGAAAAATTGTGCAAGGATCAAGAAAATAAGCAGGGCACATATCAAATTGTGTTTGATGTCCTAATTGACATACTATTACACGTCTATGCATTTTTTTATTTATTACCAAAGTTGAAATTGAATGCTTTTTATCTGTAATGTATGACTTGAACTAACCTAATTCTGACTGCTTTGAGCTTAATTTGAATAAATATTCCTTTCTAGGAAAAAGGATTTGAAGATGCCAAACCTGTGATTGAAGCTTTGAAGAGTAAAGGATTCTCTGCCATAGGGGCTGCAGGTTTTTGTTGGGGTGGTAAGTGATTTGATTTCAATTTCAACTTTGATGAGGAACTTAATGCTTGAATTTTTTGAAAATTTCTTGGCATAGTAAACCTGGAGTGCTTCAGTTGCTAATATCTAGCTTGCGTGCATGTGTTTCAGCAATGGTATTGGTCAAATTAGCAAGTTCTACTGACCTTCAGGCTGCAGTCTTGTTGCATCCTGGACGGATCTCAGAAGATGAAATCAATAGTAAGTCTTCCATTTGTCAAGCTCATGCTAAATATATGTTACAGGTTGCATGTTGTCTCAGATGTTCAGGTTCATTGTTTCAGATGTTAAGATTCCTATTTCAATATTGGGAGCTGAGATCGACCATTCTTCCCCACCTGAACGATTGAAACAGTTTGGAAAGAAGTTGTCAGAAAAATCTGAGGTATGTCCTAAGAAAAAGTCATTCATTGATTCTCTATTCATGATTTTGAATTTTATAAATGTTAATGTTTTGTTCCAATTTAAGTCTTTTTTTTTTTTTTTTTTTTTTTAAGTAATTTGCCATCATAGAATATTTCCAGCACTTAATAAAGCCTGGGTAAAAATACTGGAATTTCTTTCATGACTAGAAATTCATGGTCATAAACACTACTCTTGATAAGAGAGCATAATCTCTTCCAGCATAGTAAATCTTCAGGATAAAAGTTATAATTTCTTTTTCCTATAACAAAGAAGAGTGGTTTTTCTGCTTTGCATATCAAAATTAACAATAATTCGGCTGCCTTTTTTAACCTCCTACTATGTATATCTTTCAGTTCGATAGCTTTTTGAAGATATATCCCGGTGTGGCTCATGGATGGACAGTGAGGTACAATGTTGAGGATGAGTCAGCCGTCAAGAGTGCTGAAGAGGCCCATTTGGACATGTTAAACTGGTTTACCAAGTATGTCAAGTGAAAATTTGTTTATACATGAAAGAGAAATGTGAGGGTTGAAATAACGTAAGGTAATGTGGCTAGAAGACGGGTAATTATCTATGTATTGTATGCAGAAATTAGCGTCTTTGTTTCGCCTAAAAGCTTGTACTTTAGTAGTATTGTTTGGTCTTTCTAGTGAAAAGAACCAAGATTTGAATCCTGATCTTTCACTTGTTGCAATAATTGAATTATCGAAAAAAGAGATTAGCACCCTTGTTTCATAAATTTGGTAATAATTACTTATGGCTGATTATTTTAATTATGATATTATTTTGTACTAGCACCATTTAGAATATTAATTAAAATTGTCTGAATTAAGAGTTCAATTCTCTTTTTGTCCATTAGGCTATATCTTCACTTGAGCAGGATATCTTCTGTTAAAAGTATGAGACTTTATAATATTATTTATCATTCCCTCTCTAACCGGACATTTCCAGGAAAAAAATCCGCTTTAATGGTGATCTACATGAGATTAGAGTTTCTCTATAAATATGTCATACGAAGAATCACAATATTGTTGGGTGCACTGCCAGGCCAGCCCACTTGTAATGGACATGCTCATTTAATGAGCTTGTCTTTCGTGTCTCTTACAGCAGTTTGGTAAAAGATTTCTAATAATATTATTTAAGTGTCATGGAAATATATATGGGCGAAAAAATATTGTAGAAATATGTGTTGTGGACTCGTGGTGTTTAAACAACGAAAATTGTTGTTTAAACAACACCAAACAGACTTCATCATTTACAAAAGTCAGCATGACTCATTGAGTTGGTTGGCTTAGGTGTGTTGGACATGCTGAGGAGGAAAAAGAGAAAAGAAAGGGGCTGATGCATTAAGGCTACTAAAAGGGAGGGCGGCAGAAAAAAGAAATTGGCTGAAGCAAAGTCAAGGCTAGTGGGTTGCAATTATTGTGAATTGATGTCAAGAGTGTGAAAGGAAGAAAAGAAGGAAAATATAAAATAAAAGGAAAGGCCATTCAGCCAGTGAGTAAAAGGGGAAGTCCCAGAAAATGAGACTGAGGACAGTGCAATCTTGAAGAACTATGTGAGTGAGAGCAATCAAAAGAGGAGAAAAATATAGAAAGCAAGAGAAAATTGTGAGAGATATGCAGTGAGGAAGAGCAGTGAGTGAAAAGAAAAAGAAAGTTTTTTTTTCTTTGCTCAGGTTGTATCTTTAAATGTTGTAATTTCTATTTAATTTAATGAAATTACTTGGAGTTTGTGTGATTTTTCATTTCAAAGAGAAAGGATTTCCACGTAAATTTTTGTATTTCTGTGTGGTTGTACTTCCGCTATGCTTGTCGAAATTTATTCCCACTTATATAGAATTTTTCCCAGCAAATATATTCTAAAATAGACATAAAAAGTGCATTGTGAATATAAGTTTTTTTTTTTTTTTTTTTTTTAAGATAGTTTCAACCCATGACGTTCGCTCCTAATAATAGTTTTTTATTATCAGACCAAGATATCGATCCATTTTTTATGTAGGCAGAGATTGAACTCCAAATCTCTTATTCAACTATCAAAGACTTTATTTAACTCCAGTTGAGTATAAACTATTATTGAATTTGAGTTGATGCTTAGAGGACTGTTAATTTGGACCGTTCACACTCTTGTTTGATGTTTAAATCGCAGTAACATAAGCTCATGCTACAGCCAGCACAAGCCTGATCTATGTGCATTGTGCTAATATTTAAAATTTCTGATAGTAGAAATTTGAAAAATCTGTGTGTGTGTGTGTGTGTAAGAGCAGGGAAGTAGTCAAGTAGCCGGTTTTTCAAGGTGTTTTCTTGATTTGATGGGATAGTATTAAATAAAAAAATGGCGGTTTCAAAATAATGATTCATTTTCAATTAGTAATGTCTCTTTCTAGGTTCAAATCCTTTATACACAAAAACCTTTTTTTTTTTTTGGTAAGAACTAATTTGTACCTTTGCCCAATGATAAAGAATGAATCAATTATTATAAAATTGACTAGAAAATGGCACTTTCAAAATAATGATTCATTTTCGATCAATAAGATCTCTTTCTAAGTTCAAATCCTTTATACATTAAAAAAAAAACCAATTATTATCTTGATTTAATAATAAAAAATAAATAAATTATTATAGAATGGATGTCATAAGGTGAAGTTTATTTTATCTATTAAAGCAAAAACAAAAGTAAAACAAAAAGTAACATAATGATGTGACCGGGAGAGAAGGAATATTAGTATATCATGGCTGGAATAATGAATTGCTATTTTGGAGAGATGACCTAAGTTGCCTTCACTCATTTAATGGTAGTGGATCATGTTCGTATCTAGACATGAGTATTAAATTACATGGGTCAATCTTAATGTGACATATTTAATAATCATGTCAAAATCTATCAACCACTAGTTTAAATACACGATCCATTTAACGCACTTAACACATAGGTCATGTTGGGTTGATACAAACAAACTTATTTCAACATTTTTAATAAACATGTATAGAGCTGACACGACCAAGACTCATTTCAACCTATTTAAAAAGATGCCGAAAATGAAGAATTTGTCAAGATAACCATTAAAACTCTATTAAGTTTTAATAACTCAATTCATTATTTAAAACTCAAAATTAAAGTCAAATAAAAAAAAAATAGTTATATGAATTTGGTTATTGTGGATCAACTGCAATCCACTTAGACACTATCTCATTTGTACTAAACACTAAATTCCAAACTAATGTTATTTTTGCTTGTGTTTCCAGACATGTCAAACATGAAAAGAAACTAAGACTATATTATTTTGTTCCATAACTTTATCACAACTCTAATATGATAAAATGAAAATAACCGATAAAAAAAAAATAATGAATTAATATAAAAGTGACAGATCATCTGTTATAATCTACTGCGTAAAGATATTTCCGGTAAACAGCCTGTTACTAGAATTGTCAAGCATATCTATTTTTTACCCTTACACGTACGTAAGCAGTGACGCTGTCTGTCTTCTCTATAAGACCTGAGATTCCCTCCACTTTTCTCCTCAGTCCTGACTTTCACACTTCAACACTGCCACTCAAAATTGTAAAGATGTCAAGCTCTCAGTGCTTTGAGAACCCACCAACTCTGAGCTCAACCTGTGGAGCAGGGACAGTCCAAGAATTTGGAGGCCTTCAAACCTATATCACTGGCTCTCCAGATTCCAAGCTTGCCATCCTTCTCATTTCCGATGTTTTTGGTACCACCCCATCTTACTTGTGTTTCCTTCTTCACTATAACATGTATGTAAATGTTGTATTCTTGAATCTACAAATTCAAAAAGTTTAGAGATGTGGGTTTTGATAATAAAGCATTTAGAGAGAAAAAAAAAACACTTTTTTGCCATCTGGGTTTGAATGATTTTGTTGTTGGTCAATTTATAATTTCACAACTTTCACTTATATACATATATGTGTGAATGTATGTAATACATAGATTTGATAATGTTCCTTGGAGCTATAATTTAATTTTTGTATCATCTGGTGATGTTTTGCAGGGTATGAAGCACCCAATTTAAGGTACGATGATTTCTTTGTTTTACTGGATCAGGTGTTTTGTAACTTACTAAATGGTCCAAATTCAATTGCAGCATATAGAGGCAACTAGTTACATATTTTGGTGCTTGCTTCCATTTTAGAAGAAAACTGTCACTCAAAATAAGAGGATATAATTTTGTGACAACATTAGTAAATTAGATAATTAAAGGAAAAGCACAGAAACATAAGATTAGTTTTAAAAGTATAGCTAGCTGAGCTTATAAATCTTTCGTTCTCTAGGATTAAGGATTTCTTCACAATACATGTACTAGTTGTTGGGAAAAACTAGCCACTTCTTGGTGAGAGCAAAGTCTCCACCAAGATTGTCAAGCAAGTCTAAATTTTCTGTTTTTGTTTGTAATTCTTAGGCTGATTTATGTCATTTTGCATGAAGCAGTCTCTTTTCAATAAAATTATCTTATAAAAAAAAAATTCTAAATTTACCAACACAGAGGAATTGGAAATTAGCCACGACAAATACCAAGGCTAAGCTGGCTATATATGCAATATCGAATATAAGAGACAAATTATCAAACACATAGAAGGCATACACAATGCACACACAAGATTTACTTGGTTTACACTAAGCCTACATCCATGGGTTGCACACCGAACAAATTGTTATAGACAACAAGTTACAACGGTTTTCTACTCAAGTTTTATCACACAACTTGAGGTTACACAACAATGAGACCCCAAACACCTTTCAGACAATTGCTTTCAATAGTTTTTAATGGCCATGGTAGGGGGAAAGAAAACTCACACCCAAACCCTTATCTCTTTTACTTGTGTGTTCTCTTAGCCTCGTGTATATCTCACCATCTATGTGTTTGTGCGTTTGTGTGTGTCTGTTGCTTTGTGTGCTGGAAGTTCCCACCACTTAGTTTTATAAAACGCCTGATGGCTTGGGGCATGAATAAGTGAATAAGCCCTTATGGGTCTGGACCAAACAAGACCCAACACTAGTAATTTGAAAATTTTCACATAACTAAATGTGTTGTTAACTTCATGAATGCCATTATTTTACAATTTGGCTTCTTTGCCTTTAAAAAGTCATTCAAAGGATGATGATAAACAAGCAACCCTTAATATGGAGCAACACCAGGCCTATCATGGCTATATTATTTTGACATCATTTTAAATATATTTCAAAGCCTTTGGAGGAATGAAAATTTTAGCTAATCAAATAATGTGAGTTAGCAAAAGAAATGTATTATTTTATTACTGTGCATAAAACGGATCTAAGTGTGAGTGGAGAATTGAGAATTTCACTGATTGATTTTATGAGAATCGTGAAACAAGAAATGTGAATACAATGATAAGCTCATAAACTTTACGTCTCTGATTTCAAAGAAGAATAAGAAAAATGAAGTAGCAAATATCTATAAGGGAAAATTATTTAAAAAATAAAAATAAAAACAAACTTTGAATTGTGACACACAACCACCTTGTGGTCATGGTTTTCTTTTAACCATAACATTTTTCGTTATTGTTGATAGTGTTTGCCTTACATGGACACTTGTACACCCTAGAATGTTAAAACAGAGAAAAGTTTCCAACAGTTATAAAGGCTTAAATGGCTCAATTTTAGCCATTATAGTTCATAGCTGTCAGAAAGAGGTGGGAAACATTCATGTCTTTTTAGTCTTTGTTTTGAATTGTGTAAATGCATGTGTGAGGCATTTGTTATTTACCATCAATAGTAACAGAAGATGTAACAGTTCCAACTAAAACACAACTACAGGGGTGTTATGTGTTACATTTTAAAGTTTAGTGGGTCTCCGTGTTTTACAGGCAAATCATAAGGGTTTTTTTCTTTTTCTTTTTCTTTTTGGTAGTTTCCCCATACTGATTTTAAGAGCTTGTAAAGCAAACTTGTTCCTAATTGTTATTTGTTCTTCTTGTGCATATGCATTCTAAATATAAAATTTCCAGGTCACAAGTTTGAAACATTAAACTAAGTACAGGATACATACTTTTCTTCTTCTCTTACCGTATAAATGATTTTTCTCATACCACCAGTAGTCTTTCACATGCTAATGATATATTCAACCATAAATTATCTAAGCTCAAGCCAAATGATATCCAGTTGTCCTCTATAGTTTGAATTGGTGGAAGTAAATGTTGTTCACTAGTATGAAATTAATATTATGCAATGTCTTGCTGTGAAGGAAACTTGCGGACAAAGTTGCATCAGCTGGATATTTGGTGGTAGTTCCAGATTTTTTTTATGGGGACCCTATTATTAATTTTAATGACCCTACATTTGATCGAGACTCATGGCGAAAAACTCACAACACGGTTAGTTTCTTGCTTCTCAGTTGCAATCTATGGATGGGCATATGACAAATTGTGCAAGAATCAAGAAATCAAACAGGGCACATATTGATTTGCCTTTGATGTCCAAATTGAACATTTATGCATGTTTTGTTCAGGGCCTTAGTTGATTGAAATAAAATGGCTTATTATCTATTATGTATGGCTTGAACGTTTCTGATTGCTTTGAGCTGAATTTGAATACATTTTCCTTCTAGGATAAAGGATATGAAGATGCCAAACCTGTGCTTACGGCTCTGAAGAGTAGAGGAGTTTCTGCCATAGGGGCTGCAGGTTTTTGCTGGGGAGGTAAGTGATTTGCTTTCAATTTTAAATTTGTTGTATGACTTCATGCTTGAGTGATTTGAAATTAGTTTTTGCATAGAAAACCTAGAGTGCTTCAGCTACTAATATCTAGCTTCCCTTCATATTTACCAGGGAAGGTAGTAGCGAAATTAGCAAGTTCTACTGACATTCAGGCTGCTGTCGTGTTACATCCTGGAAAGATCACGGAAGATGAAATTGATGGTTAGTCTCCCACTTTTCAAGCTCATGCTAATTAATGCTACTGATTGCATGTTGTCTGAGATGTTAAGGTCATTTTTTTCAGATGTTAAGGTTCCTATTGCTATATTGGGAGCTGAGATTGACCATACTTCCCCACCTGAACAATTGAAAGAGTTTGGAAAGAAGTTGTCAGAAAAATCTGAGGTAAGACCTAAGAAAAATTCATTCCTTGATTCTATCATCATTATTTTAAATTTTATAGATGTGAATGTTATGTTCCAATTTAAAACATTTGTTGAATTAAATTTGCCATCATAGAATATTTACAGCATTTAATGAAGCCTGGGTAATAATCCTGGAATTTCAAGACATATAATTATGGTCAGAAAAAATTTCTCTCAATAAGAGAGCATAATCTCTTCGAAGTTCCAGTATTGGGGCATGTAAATATTCTGGCTACTTTTATTAAATATGTTATTTCTTCTTCCAACAACAAACATGGAGTGATTTTTCTGCTTTGCATGTCAAAATTAACAATAATTCAGTTGCTTTTATTTAACCTCCTATTATGTATATCTTACAGTTTGATAGCTTTGTGAAAATATTCCCTGGTGTGGCTCATGGATGGTCAGTGAGGTACAATCTTGAGGATGAGTCAGCCGTCAAGAGTGCTGAAGAGGCCCAATTGGACATGTTAAATTGGTTTACCAAGTATGTCAAGTGAAAATTGTTTATGCATGAAAGTGAACTCTGTGGGTTGGAATGTGCTTGTAAGGCAATGTGCCTAGAAGACTAATTTTCCATGTATTGTATGTAGAAATCAGCATCCTTGTTTCTGAAATTTGGTGATAATTACATACTCATGGATGACTATTTTACTAATGATATTATTTTCAATTAGTACAATTTAGAATGTTGATTGAAATTGTCTTAATTAAATGGCCAATTCTTGTTTGCCATTCATTTTATTTGAAGCTATATGTCCACTTCAAAGTGCAAGACTCTTCCCACGGCAGACTCACCATTGAATCTATTTATCATTATGGAAAATTAGTGTATCAAGATGTCAACTTGAGATCTTATTTCGGTTTCAAACGTCCACATACAAGACTCACCTTCGACTTTTGTCTCGTTAGGTGTTTTATTATACATTTTCCCAAAAGAACATTAGTACATATTTTTCTGCTCTTGCAAACCGATTTACTCTATTATCAAGAAAAAAAAACGCTAATTTTCCAAATTACACGCATTGAGGTCTTTTACAATCGTCTTTCATTAATTTTCATCTCTAAAGAAACAACTCTTAAGAAACCCATTGCAGAGCAGAACAAAATGCAGACCAACATTCACTAATTATAATCACCAAACATCTTGGACAAATACAGAACCAGCCAAGCAAAATGAACCAAGAACAAATTCCTACCACTTCACACCATTCCACCTCAATCTCACTCGAGGCGATACCTTATGTAATAAACACATAAAACGTCATTCTCGCATGCTGTATGGATCTCACAGACATAAAAGAATTATGCCATGTATGCCCATTGCATTACATACTTTATGCTCTATACATTGCCTTAACTTTCATGAAAAACCATGCATAAACCCCAAACATTATTGCAAAGATTGGAAATTGTTTAAGCTCTCACTTGCCATTGAGTCTCTGTATAACAGTGATCAAGCCCTGAGTGCCAAGCTTCCCATCCCCATTAGCCACCATCCCAGAAAACAACTGCTTACACAATGCTGCCCCAGGTAAAACCACAACCTTCTCATCATCATCTTGCTCCACAACATCCACACCCATCCCCAGATCCTTCACATGATATTCTGCAAACCCACCAGGCCTAAAGTCCCTCCCTATCATCCTCTCCCCAAACAACTCCATCACCATCGATCCTGCTGCCCCACTCCTCACCGCCTCGAAGAGCTGCCCAACATCCAAACCCGCCTTCTCCGCAAACACCAACCCTTCACTCAGCCCCAACAAATTCGCTCCCACAACAATCTGATTCCCTATCTTACAACTCTGGCCGCAACCCGCTTGACCCATATACGTGACCTTCCCTAAAATATCAAACAAGGGTGTCAGCCACTTCACAACTTCACCATCACCACCAGCGAGTATAGCCAATTTCCCATCTCTAGCACCAATGTCGCCCCCGGAAACCGGGGCGTCGACAGCCCAGCAATCTATCTTGCGTGCAGCGGAGAAAATTTCGCGTGCGAGTGCAGGGTGACTGCTGGTAGTGTCAACAATGACAGAGTTTGGATTTAGGCCGGAGAGGAGGCCATCCGAGTCGAGGACAATTTGTCGAACATCTGGTGGGTGTCCGAGCATGGTGAAGATAACATCGCAGGAACGAGCGAGGTCGCGTGGGGAAGAGACGAGAACAGCGCCTTGGGATTGCAGAGAGAGGGATGAAGGTTTGGAAGGGGTGCGAGCGTAGAAGGAGAGTGAGTAACCGGCAGAGAGGAGGCGAGAGGCCATGGCAGCGCCCATTACGCCTATGCCGATCCAACCTATGCGAGTTTGGGAAGGAGTGATGGGGTTTGGGAAGGGAGTGAGAGTCCCCATTTGATTTGATTTGCAGTGGTTGAATATTGAATCTTGTTCTTCTGGCTTTAACGGGTTTGCTTTAGGTGATTCAATTTAGAGAAGATGCTCTTTTTTGCATCAACATTACTACAGTACTCATAGTAATCGGCCTGCCGTATTTTTAGTTTACTGCATATGGCCTGTTTGACAGAAGTGTTTGATAATATTCGTTCAAAATAGTGCGAAAACTGTGGGTTAAACAGTGTCGTAAAAACACTTATTTAAAGTATTCATTATACAAAAAATGTGTTTTTAAAAGTGAAAAAACATAGTTGTGTATTTGATGTATGTGTGTGTGTGTTTTTTAAAGTGATAACATGTAACCTAATTAGTGAGATTTACAGTTTTTAAAATATTTACAAGTGTCATTGAGTAACATTGATTGAAAACTGGTAAGAGGAGTTATCTAAATTTAGTATTTAAACACCCTAAAATGAACAACTGTTACGAGTGGATTAAGGCTCGTTTGGTTGGAGATTTCTAGTATCGTTGTTTAAATGATATGAAAACATATGTTTACAATATTCATAAAACAAAAAATGTATTTGGTACCATGTTTCATAATGTGAAAAACAAAATTTTTTGTTTGGTATGCGTGTTAAAATGCTTATAAGTGCACACCTTGGTTGAAATTGAAGAAGAAAGCTTTATGTGTTGTCTAATCAAATGGGCTCATGTTTTTCAAAATATTTATAAAAGTATTATTGAGCAACGTTGTTTGAAATCTAAAAACTAGTAAGAAGAGTTTTTCAAATTACATCCTAAAATGAGTAACTTAACTCAAACACTCCTAAAAATACACCCTCACCAAACGCGTTGATAGTCTCTACAATCACACTTTTACCTAAATATTTCTATATAAATTTCATCTAAAATATTTATTTATATATAAATATCATCTAAAATATTTAAAAGTTATTAGGGAAAATTTTGAAATTTTCACTCTATATATCCTTTAAAAAAAAATTATATCAGGAAATGAGGATTTGAACTTTGAATGTCTCTTTTAAAAATACCAGAATATGTCAAGCAGTAGCGGAGCAAGGAATTTAGGTCAAGGGGAGCAAGATTAAAAGACAAGATTGAAAGTAAAAAATTAATCTAAAAAAATTAATCAATATTAATAACAAAATAAATAAACAACTATATGATAATGTAATTGTCATACAAAATCTAACATAAAATGTAAACTTTAATTTATTTTTTCACACCTAACTTATTTTACTCAATTACTCTCGACGATTTTTTATATTTTGAAACCGCTGCATGATTTCTTCACACTCAATAGTCTTGAATATATCTTTCTCAATATATGTGACTAAGCTATCATTCATCCACTATTCTCCTTTTCGATTGCGTAATCGATTTTTAATTATGTTCATTGCTGAAAAAGTTCTTTCAATAGTAGCTGTTGCAACTGGTAAGATCAATGCCAAAGTCACTAATGAGTAAACCAATGGATATGAAACATCCTTTTTCATTTATACCATCTTTTCAGCAAGCTCTCCAATTTCTTTAAGTGCTGGAAACTCTTCAGTGGACCGCATGTCATGGATGTATGTCTCAAGTAGGTTATCCAAGAAAGAAACTTGAACTGTTGAAAAATCACTCGAATAAAACTCAGCAAGCTGAATCAATTTCTCCTTATTGAATGTTGAAAATAAGTTATTTGGGTTCAAACACGCAACACAAAGTAATAATTCAGAATATTCAAAACAAGTATTAAGTTCCCGAAGTTGCATATCTATAACAGTATAAAAAAGCTCCACTTGATAATAATGTGAATTTTTCATGTTTTGAGCTTTTCGTCATGGCCGAGGTTGATATAAATCATCCATATCAGGGACATCAATATTATTTTTTGCACAAAATGTAGAAACCTCCTCTAGCAAAGAGTTCCACCCATCATCTCTCATTACCTGTAAACATTGCTTTGAAATGTCAACCAACTTCATAGCATTCACAATATCTTGATCTTTTCGTTGTAATGCCTGTGACAACTCATTACTTATGCCAAGCACACCTTTCATCAAATGCAAATCAAACACGAATTCAAATGTTTGGAGTAAACCAATTAAAATATTTGCTTCTGCTCTCTGATCAGAATCTAAATCATCTTCTATAATAGTTTCAATCACATCAATTACAGAAGAAAACATGTGAATAAGATTAACAAATGCACCGTAATGAGAACTCCAACGTGTATCTCCAGGTCTTTTTAGACTCATTTCTTGATTCAAGCCACAACCAGTTGAAATTTCATTATTTTTTAGTGCTCCTATAACTTCAACACTACGTTTTTTGCGAAGAATATCATGACGTTTGCATGATGCTCCAACAATATTGAATACCTTTGCAACCAAGTTAAAAAAAGGTTGCAATCTAGATGTGATTTTTTGCTACTGCAACTAATGTTAGTTGAAGCTGATGTGCAAAGCAATGGACATTATAGGTAGAAGGATTATCTTTCAAAATAAGAGTTTTTAGTCCATTTAACTCACCTTGCATGTTGCTTGCCCTGTTATAGCCTTGTCACCGCAATCTACTAATGCTTAAGCTATGTTTATTAAATACTTCCTCAATTGCACTCTTTAGTGTCACTGCTACTGTATTATTAACATGTGTAATGCCTAAAAAACGCTCATTCACATGTCCCAATTTGTCTACATTACGCAAAGCAATTGCCAATTATTCTTTAGTAGACATATCACATGATTCATCAACTATAATAGTAAATAATGAGTCTCCAATATCTTTAATAATAGCATTTATTGTCTCAACGGTTGCAGCATTTGCTATTTCTTTTGGATATGAGGAGAGGTCATTTGTTAATTTTCAGGAGCATTTTCAAGGACTACCTTATCAATTTCTTCATTATGCTTTGCAAGAAACCGTAATAATTCAAGAAAATTTCCTTGATTATTGGAGTCTTTAGATTCATCATGGCCACGAAATGCTAATCCTTGTTGTTGTAGAAAACAAATACAATCCACTAATGCATTCAAATGAGTTCGATATTCCTTTTCTCAACATTTGATTGCTTGTTTATAATTGTTTGAATACTTTGTCTCTAGTTTAACAAAGCTTCACATTTTCTTTAAGCCATATTATGTGCGCTGTTGTGATCCCCAACGAGATTCTGTAATTTCTCCCTTTTTTTTTTCCAATTTCTGAATCCTTTAGTAACAAATGAGTCTCCCCCTCCTTGATCACTAATATCAGGTCGAAATAGATAACAATATAGACAATTTGCAGCATCTTTTGTAATGCTATATTCCAACCAACTAGGATATTCTTTGAACCACAATTGATTAAATCAACGCTTTGTTTTGCTAAATTGACTTTGTGGAAAATCATGGTCAACTGGTTGACAAGGTTGATTTTGTAGATAATGCCTTCTAATTTGATCTCTTTCATTAGGATGATAGTTCGAAATTTTTATTCTTAAACCAGTATCTGTGGGAAGATTTGCAACATCCACTTCGATACAAGTTTGTTTAGGATTTGATCCAAACTCATTATTATAATCAGGATTCTCCATAATCTCAATTAACTACAAATATATATGTTATATCGTTAAAATAAAGAAAAAGATTACCAATTTATGATTAAGAATAATCATTAAGAGATCATTATAAATACAAATAGTTTAAACATATAATTTGAATTATAAATTTATGGTTAAGAATAGTCAAATCAAGAGATCCGTCTAAATATAAACAATTTAAATATATAATTTGATTCTTCAAAAAAAAAAAAATCAAAGCAAAAGTATAAAGAGTATGCATCTCAGTGAATATTTGAACGTGTGACTTAAAAACCCAACTTGAATGCTTTTAAAAACTCTACAGAAACTCTGAAGTCCAAATCGAAAGAGACTAGTATGAAAAGAAATTTTTTTCTTTTTGATGGGGGGCGTGCTTTGTTTGCACTATATATACACACTTTTTTTTCTTCAGAGTTCTATGCTAGTACTTGATGAGGCGTAACTTCGTTAGTTGAGTTGAATGTGTTCAGATGGATCCAAGCTCTCGTTTGGATGATTACGGGTATAAGAAGACTGCTCCTTGGAGGTGGTCACTAGTGTGGTGCCTGGCACGTCTTTGATGCCAAAGTCAGAATAATGAAATTCTTTGTAAAATAAAATAGAGTAGCAAAATAGCAAGTAAGTGTCTCTAAGAGTGTCTGTGTACCTTGTGTTGGCCATGTGAGGGCTTTATATATGTTGTCTTGGATTCTAGCCATTGTGGTTGATGTTGTGATGTTAATGCCTTTCTTGGTAACGCCTCCTGCTTAGTAATGGGGCTTTAATATGCTCCCAACGGTCTGTACAGTTGGTTTTGTAACCGCCTGGGGCATTATTGGCGGCCTTGAATGATCCTGCTACCCTCGTCGGTGACGTGGGCACCTGTTTAGGCTCGTCTCAGGGAATGGTCTCATCCGCAGTTGATTTTGTCAGTCCCATCAGCTGCCCCCGGATTCTGTGGTCGTCGTGACATGTCATAACAACCATAGAAGATGAAAGGTTTTTGGACTGTAAGCGACTCTTGGGATTTTGCGCCGTATTAAATGCGTAGTGGCGGCGCCACACGTGTCGTGGCCACGTGGTGCGTGCTGATCGGTGAGGTTATTTGTATGACCCTTGGGTTTCTCGTTGTTTTTCAGTTTTTTGGGCCTTATTTTTTAAACTTACTTTTCCTTTCGTTTCTCCCTCCACTTTTTCCAATTTCTTTAATCATTGCTCTGAGTCTCTTCTTCTCCATTTTGCTCTTACGACTGTTCCAATCCTATTCTAGTGACATCCTTTGAATTTTTCTCCGATTGCGCCATACCTTTTCAAGGTGTGTTTCTCTTTTCCTCTTCTTCTATTTCCTTTTTCTTCATAATCTGTTACAAGTTCCTGATTTTTCCTTTCTCTTTCCTTTGTTGTGGTTGTTTTTGTTTTCTGGCTTTTGGCATTTTAGTATTTACCTCTTTCTTCTACGTTTTTTCTGGGTGTCCATGGTTAGTAGCTCTGAGGTTAGAATAGCTTGCCCCCCAGTTTCATTCCTTTTTTGCGCGTTTAGGGGGGTCTTTAGGCGTTTTCCCAAACCTTGAGGACTTCGTTTTTTAGGGCAATTGTTTAGGCGTTGCATTGGCTGAGTTGTTGCCTTTGCTTCGTCAATCAATTGATTGGTTTGAGGGTTTGGTGAAAGAGTGGGGGACGATGTCTAAGGTTAGATCCAGTGAACTTGAGACCGGGTTATCATCTAGTGGTGAACCGGTGAAGGAAGATACTACCGTTTCTACCCCTCGAGAGGTTAAGGCTTTTCACACCCTCGAAGAGGTGTGTGGGCTGGATGCTAACATCGTGGGTAGATTTAAAGATAGGTTTCAATTTCCGGAGCGAGTTCGTATTCGTCGGCCCAATGACAAGGATAGGGCTTGCCACTTCTTCCTTGGTGAGGTATGCTTCTATGAGGCTACCTTCACTTGTGGACTTAGGCTCCCCGTCCATCCGTTCATAATGGAGCTTTTAGATCATTTTGGTATTGCTCCCAGGCAACTTATGCCCAATTCATGGAGGATAGTGGTCAATTGTATGGAAATATGGTTGGCTGCTAATGGGGATATGATTAAGGTAGGTGAACTCGTCTATCTATATCGTTTGAAAAAGTCTAAAGAATACAGATACTATGAGTTAGTACCGTGGGAGAGGAGAACAAGGATTGTCAGGGGTTTACCTTCGTCCTTCAGGTATTGGAAATCAAGATTTTTCTTTGTGTCCGGGGACGATTTTGAGACTCCCTCTAGCAAGGATTGGGGTGATATCCTGAGGTTGCTTCGTCGGTGGGGAACCCCGACTTTAGGTGCGTCAGTATTTCTTCCCGTCGTTTTTAGTTTTGTCGTACTTGCTGTTATTGTCACTGACTCTTTTGCTTTTTGTTTTGCGCAGTGAAGAGACGACCTAAACTCAAAAGTAAGCATAAGGCACATGTTGAGAAGGCAATAGAATACGCCCTAACGATCAAAAGTTGGGACGATCTAGTAGATCCACGGACACCTGCCTTCTATAACCTTGGTCCTGACCCGTCTCCCTACGTCTTGCATTTGTGATTGCACACTCATTGGCTTGTGATATGCTTGTGGTATCTTACATTCGTCCGCGCTTTGTACTTAGTAAAATTCTTGGTTGTGACTTTCCTTTCTCTTCGTCAACGATCTTGTCTGTGTGGGTTTTATTACTTAGTTGGTTTCCTGTAACTTACACCTTTTCAAGGGACCTCGTCGAGGGTTTTGGTGAATTGGTTGGAAGCCCAGATTCATCCTGAGCTTTGTTCTGGGACTTACACCTTTTCAAGGGACCTCGTCAAGAGTTTTGGTGAATTGGTTGGGAGCCCAGATTCATCCTGAGCTTTGTTCTGGGACTTACACCTTTTCGAGGGACCTTGTCGAGGGTTTTGGTGAATAGGTTGGGAGCTCAGATTCATCTTGAGCTTTTTTTTTTTTTTTGGTCAGTAACTTACATCTGTCTAGACAGAATATTGTTACTTAGCCATTTCTTTTGTGGCTTATACCCTTTTAGGGATCTTGTCATTCTTTTTGGATTCGTCAGTAACTTACATCCGTCTAGGCGGAATCTTGTTACTTTTCCATTTTTGGCTTTTGTGATTTATACCCTTTTAGGGATCTTGTCATTCTTTTTGGATTCGTCAGTAACTTACATCCGTCTAGGCGGAATCTTGTTACTTGGCCATTTTTTTGTTTTTGTGACTTATACCCTTTTAGGGATCTTGTCATGTTTTTGGCTTTGTCAGTAACTTACATCCGTCTAGGCGGAATCTTGTTACTTGGCCATTTTTGGCTTTTATGACTTACACCCTTTTGGGGATCTTGTCATTTTTTGGACTTACAGCTGACTAGACTTGTTTGCATGAAGACATTAGCTGAATAATTCTTTTATTAATTTCAAGAATGAATACATTTATTTGTTACATCTATTGGTGGTACTTCTTTAGGTGCTCAATGTTCCATGGCTGCGGGAGCCTCTATTTGTCTAGGGTTTCCAGGTGGTAGCTGCCTTACCTAGAGTAGTGGACAACTCGGTAGGGTCCTTCCCATGTGGGGCCAAGCTTTCCTTGGGTAGAGTCTCTAGTCGCTAGGGTGACCTTGCGTAGGACGAGGTCGCCTATGTCAAGTCGTCTGAGCTTTACCCTTTTGTTGTAGTACTCAACCATCTTCTACTGATACTTCGTCATTCTGCTAGAAGCTTTGTCGCTTACTTCGTCCATACAATCCAGATTGATTCGTAGCTGATCGTCGTTGTCTTCTTCATGCAATACCTCTCGCCTGATGCTGGCTACTCCTACCTCGACCGGGATTACTGCTTCAGTGCCATAGGTGAGTCTGAAGGGGGTTTCTCTAATTAGGGTTCTTGCCGTGGTTCTGTAGGCCCACAGGACGTTGGGTAATTCTTCTAGCCAGGCACCCTTCGCGTTGTCTAGCTTGGCTTTGATAATCTTGAGCAGTGTCTGATTTGTCACCTCTGTCTATCTGTTCACCTGTGGATGCCCTGGGGATGAGAACTGGTTCTTAATGCCTAGGCCTGAACGGAAGTCCCTTAAGCCTTGGTTGTCGAATTGCTGCCCATTATTTGATATGATCGTCCTTGGAATCCCAAACCTGCAAATTATATTCTTCCACACGAAGCTCCGGATTCTTGCTTCAGTGATGGTTGCTAGTGCTTCTGCTTCAACCCACTTTGTGAAGTAATCAATTGCAATTAATAGGAATTTTACCTGACCCTTACCTTGGGGCAGTGGGCTGATGATGTCGATTCCCCATTGTGCAAATGGCCACGGGGATGTTATCGTCGTTAGTCTCTCTACTGGAAGTTGTTGGACATTCCTGAACCTTGGCACTTGTTACACTTCTTGATGAGCTCTACTGCGTCCACCTGCATAGTACGCTAGAAATAACCTATTCGAATGACCTTGCTTACTAGGGATCTAAGGCCAGCATAGTCCCCGCAAACTCCTCGTGGATTTCTTCCAAGATGTACTTGGCTTTGTCTTCATCAACACACTTCAAGTAAGGCATGGAGAAGCCTCTCTTGTATAGGGTGTCATATAGGATCGTAAATCTGGCTACCCTCTTCTTGATCTTCTTGGCCTCCTCGTTGTCCAGAGGGAGGCATCGGTCTTGAAGGAAAGATACGATCGGCATCATCCAGCTGTTTGTGCTTTGGATTGCAAATGTTGGGACTTCTTTGATGCTGGGGCACTTTTAGACCTCCATGTTTAACTCCATGCTTGTTGACCCTTCCTCTAACGAGGCCATTTTTGCGATTTCGTCTACTGCCATGTTCTGGCCTCTTGGGATCTGCATGAATTCCAATTTATCAAACTCCTGGGCTAGATGTTTTGTCAGCTTGAGATATTTCTGCATTCTTTCCTCCTTTACTTCATATTCTTCTTTGATCTGCCCTATTACTAATTTCGAATCGCTCTGGATGAGCAGGTTCTTAGCCCTGAGTGCCTTCCCGAGTCTTAGCCCCGTCAGTATTCCTTCGTATTCGGCCTTGCTATTGGTGGCTGGGAACTTCAGTTGAACTCCGTACCTGAGCATTTCTCCGTCGGGGGTGACTATGATGATCCCTACTCCTCTTCTCTTTTGAGCTAACGAACTATCAGTCTGGATCGTCAACTGTTTCGTCTCGTTGGTGGGGTTGTCATATTTTGGGAGGGTGAACTTGGCAATGAAATCCACCAGAGCCTATGCCTTAATGGCTGTTTTGGGGTGGTACTCAATGTCAAATTGGCTGAGTTCAATTGCTCATTGGATCATTCTCCCTGCTGCCTCGAGTTTGTTCATAGACTTTTTGATGGGCTGATCTGTCATTACCAAGATGGGGTTTGCCTGAAAGTACAGTCACAATTTGTGCGGCTACTATTAATGCAAATGCGATCTTTTCAATCCTTGGGTACTTGGCCTTAGCCCTTTGGAAAGCCTGACTAACATAGTAAACTGGGAGCTACTTCTTGTCTTCTTCTTGGATTAGGATTGCACTCATGGCCGTAGCTAATACTACCAGATATAGATATAGGTCTTCTCCTTGTTTGGACGGACTCAGGAGGGGTGGATTGCTCAGATAACGTTCGAGTTCTTGAAACGTTGCCTCGCATTCGTCAGTCCAGGCGAAAGCCTGTTTCAACGTTTTAAAGAAGGGCATGCATTTGTCCGTCGCTTTAGAAACGAACCTATTAAGTGCTGCGATCCTCCCTATGAGCTTCTAGACTTCTTTGACGGTCTTGGGTGATGTCATGTTGAGGATGGCTTGCACTTTCTCCGGGTTTGCTTCTATTCCTCTCTAGGACACCATAAATCCCAAAAACTTTCTCGAGGCTATAACAAAAGCGCACTTATTGGGGTTCAGCTTCATCTGGTATCGTCTGAGCGTGGTGAACGTCTCCTTCAGATCGTCCAGATGTGTTAGTTCTTCCTTGCTCTTGATGAGCATGTCATCCACATATATTTCCATATTCCTCCCAATTTGTTCTCTGAACATTCTATTCACCAGCCTCTGGTAGGTTGCCTCTGGTAGGTTGTCCCTACATTTTTTAATCCGAAAGGCATTACCTTATAGCAATAGAGCCCTTAACTTGCGATGAAAGTAGTTTTCTCCTGGTTTTTTTTCAGCCATCTTTATTTAGTTGTACCTTGAGAATGTGTCCATGAACGTCAGTAGTTTATGCTCGACTATAGAGTCTACTAGCTGGTCTATCCTCGGTAGGGGGAAACTGTCCTTTGGGCAAGCTTTGTTCAAGTCTGTGAAGTCTATGAAGTCCATGCACATTCTTCATTTCCCATTTGCCTTCTTCACCAAGACGACATTCGCAAGCCATTCTGGATAATACACTTCTCATATGAAGCCTATTGTTAGTAATTTGTTAACCTCGTCTGTAGTTTCCTGGTTCCGTTTTGGGGCAAAGGCCCGTTGATTCTGTTGAACGGGCTTCTTTTCGGGATTCACGTTTAACTTGTGCTCGATAACTCTAGGCGATATGCCAGGCATGTCCTCGTGGCTCTGTGCGAAGACATCAAGGTTTTCCTTTAGGAACTGAACGAGCATTGACCTCATCTCGGGACTCAATGTCGTCCCTATCCTTGTCGTCTTGGTTGTCATTCTGTCTAACAGCTACATTTCTTCTAGGGCTTCTACTTTATCTTCTTCCTTCTCCTCGATCATCCACGTATGGTTCTCCTTCGCAGCTAATACGACTTGGTAGCACTCTCTAGCCAGGACTTGATCTCCTCTTACCTCGCCTACCCCATTCTCTGTTGGAAACTTCACCTTCAGGAAATAAGTGGATGTGGCTAATTTCCATCTGTTGAGTGTGGGCCTCCCAATGATTACATTGTATGATGAAGGGCAGTCCACCACCAAGAAGTTTAGCTGACGGGTCAACTGCTTTGGGTAGGTCCCAACTGTTATCGTTAATGTCACTATGCCCTTGGGGTATACCCTGTCTCCACTGAAGCTAACAAAGGGGGAGTCAAATGGGTGGAGTTTTCTAGGATCTAGTATCAGCTGCTGAAAGGCAGGTAGGTAGATGATGTCTGCGGAGCTGCTATTGTCCACAAGGATCCTCTTGGTATTGAATCCTTTAATCGTGAGTGTTATGACCAAGGGGTCATTATGAGGTTGCTTCACCCCCCTTGTGTCTTCTTCATTGAAAGACATATCTTGGTACGTTCATTTCTGCTTGGACGGGGGTACTGTGTGGACGCTGTTCACCTGCCTCTGGCATGCTTTCTTCAGGGATCTGAATGACCCTCCTGTGAATAGCCCCCCTGCGATCGTCCTTATTTCCCCAATTACATTCTGCGGGGGCTAGAATGGGTGATCCTCGTCCCTGGACGAGGACTCGTGCTGGCTTTTATTCCTGTCTCTGAACCTGCTAGGCTCCCCCTTCTTCACATACTTCTATAATTTTCCTTTCCGTATCAACTCCTCTATCTGTTCTTTTAGGTCCCGGCAATCCTTTGTGTAATGGTCATGATCTTTGTGGAATCGGCAATACTTGTTCTTGTCACGGATGTTGAGGGATGAATGCAACGGCCTTGGCCACTTGAGGTAATGTTCATCCTTAATCTGTGCCAAAATTTTATCAATAGGCATAACTAGAGGAGTGAATTTTACCGTCTTGGGAGTTTTCTCGTCTTTCCTTTTACCCCCATCATTGATCTGTCGGTTTGGATGCTCCCTTTTTTGCCCTCTGCGATCATCCTCCTTTCTTCCCTTATCTCCTGGCTTTTCTACATCTTTTATGGCAGCTAAAGCATCCTCAGTGTTCATATACTTCTGTGCCTTCATGAGCATTTTCACCATCGTTTTAGGTGGATTCTTCGCTAGTGAAACAACAAAATCTCTAGACTTCAACCTTGCTTTAAAGGTCGTTAGCTGCACCTTGTCGTCAGCTTCATCTACCTCTAGAGTCTCCCGGATAAATCGTTTCACGTACGACCTCAGGGTTTCTTTTTCCCCTTGTCTGATAGTGAGTAAATGATAAGTTGGTATCTTCGGGCGTTGTCCTTTGACAAAGTGGCGCAGCAAGGCATTGCTTAATTGCTCAAAACTGCCGACAACCGATTTTGGTAACTTTGTGAACCACTCCCTTGTAGCTCCCTTGAGAGTTGTGGGGAAGGAAAGACATAGTATCTCGTCAGGAGGCTGTTGAAAGCCCAGAGTCATCTTGAAAGTGTTGAGGTGGTTTAGAGGGTCCTTAAGCCTATCAAACGGCTCAAGTTGAGGTAATCGGAATTTAGACAGCACAGGGCATTCCAAGACTGTCGTGGTGAACGACGAATCCGTTGTCCTGACCATCCTGTCCAGACTCCAATCCATTTGCCTTTTAATGGCCTTCCTTAGCTTGTCCATCTCTTTTCTCATCTCCCGGAGAGGGTCTGAGTGGGGTTCATTCGAGGTAGTCAACTCTCGACAGTCACTCCTTCTAAGGCTATTTCTTTCGTCCTCTTGATTGGCTTTAGATCGGTTTTCCTCCTATCGAAGCTGTAGCTTCATCTCTTGATTCTGTCTGGTGAGCGTCTTAACAGTGGCTCCAAGAGCCTGAACTTGCTAAGCCAGAGCTGCAGAATCTTGGTTGGATTCCATCTGAATGTGAAAGCTGATTGGAGATTACGCTTTCGACCCTGAGTACGAAAATGTCGTCCCCACAGATGGTGCCTAACTAATGAGGCGTGACTTTGTTAGTTGAGTTGAATGTGTTCAGATGGATCCAAGCTCTCGTCTGGATGATTACAGGTATAAGAAGACTGCTCCTTGGAGGTGGTCACCGGTGTGGTGCCTACCACAACGTCTCCAATGCCAAAGTCAGAACAGTGAAGTTCTTTGTAAAATAAAATAGAGTAGCAGAATAACAGTAAGTGTCTCTAAGAGTGTTTGTGTACCTTGTGTTGGCCATGTGAGGGCTTTATATATGTTATCTTGGATTCTAGCCGTTGTGGTTGATGTTGTGATGTCAATGCCGTTCATGGTAACGCCTCTTGCTTAGTAATGGGACTTTAATATTCTCCCAACGGTCTGTACAGTTGGTTTTGTAATCGCCCGGGGCATTATTGGCAGCCTTGAATGATTTTGCTACCCTCGTCGGTGACATGGGCACCTGTTTAGGCTTGTCTTAGAGAATGGTCTCGTCCGTAGTTGATTTTGTCAGTCCTATCAATATTGATTCCTATTCCGTGTAGGTGTAGCAAAGTTGTTATTATTTTTTTTTTTTATAATCATTACCAAGTTGGGCTCACAGTTTTATATTATAGTTGTAGACTTGTAGTAGTTTTTGTCTAGTCCATCAAGCTTTTGTGTTCAGAGTTCATATTACTATTCAATGAATCAATGTAGAGATTTTTTTTAATCATTACTAAGTGGGACCCATTGGTTTTATATATTAGAATTGTAGTGAGAGTAGAAGTCTACTAGAAAAGGTACCGTGAATAGAGAAATTTTTTTTGTCTTTTGTTTAGGAGGGGAAAATAAGGTATTTTAAGCCATTATAATAATATTATTAGTGAAAAAATTTGAAAGTTTAGAGGGGCACAATAATATTATAATAATATAATTCTTATATATATATATAATTTAAATACTATTGATAGTCATTTTTATATTTTGTTAACTCTTTAAAAAAAAATATTTAAGGATATTATTAGGTATAAAATGTAAATTGTCCATTTTTAAAAAAAATTATTGTGAAGAACTTTTTTACTCTTTGGTTTTTGTACTTAATAACCCACTTAAATGAATATTTATGATGTGATTCCACATTTGATTCTAAAATTAAGAAATAAAATTCTTAAGAATAAATAATTTAGGACACATGGCGCAAAATTGAAACTCTAATTTGGAATTTTAATTTGAGTTTCTCTTTGCTTCACATATTATTATATATATATATATATATATATATATATATATATAGATGAGAGCATGGTGTCTTTTTCTAGAGAAATTATTCAATACATTAGTTGTATTACATCTCTCTCTTATATAAATGTGGGTTACATATGCAAGGCACATATATAAGTTAGGCGAGAGAAAATTGTAATACACGAGATGCACCGAATAATTTCACTATTAACGAATGAATGGTTTCACCTAAGTTATAAAAGTTCTTTGAATGCTTTGTAATGGTTCATCTGGTTATCATTAAATCATGAATTCGATGATTTCGAGGGGACTTTGAAAATGGTGAAGTTCCTGTAGGGTGTTGCCACACTATGGGAGGCTTTGTAGATTGTTTGGGGTGGGTGTCTCTCAATGATCGACTGTGCATTAATTTGATGACTGAATCCTTGGAAATGGATCAGAAATTTGCTAAATGGATCATGGGATAGAATCTCCACTATGGTGATTATTTGTACTTGTTTTAATTTTAAGCATCGATTCGATCATAGGTTGTGTCGATGGCTAGCGTTAAGCATTTGATTTTGCGATTTCTTTCAAATTAATGGAAACTACCATAATGTAAAGCTACAATGACATTATAAAATCAAATTAAGAAATTACAAGAATACATAGCTACTTACTTGCATCAAATAGCTTAGTAATACAACATACAACCCTAAACTAGTAGGCTACGAGTGAAACATCAAGAAAAATTAGTCTGGGATGTGTCTTTTCTTTGGATGCAAACTTTTATTTATACTCGAGACCTTGACATTATAAATTCAAAAGACTTTCTCATATGATAATTTTTCAACATTAACAAAGTAAAACAAGCCTGCAACTCAATAAGGCTTTTAATCCACGCATTGCCATTTTTGCTCAGGTTCAAAGGGAAAAGGGTATGAAAAGGGGATCTATTGATTCTGTTAGAGATATATATTAGACATATTAACTCAATGTAATAGGCTCAAGCCCAGTCCTGCTTGTACTAGTAGTCTAGGGTTTAGTAGCCTATATATACTCATGTTATGGCTTATTGTAACACAGGTTATTGCACTACACTCTTATACAATAAAGATGTAGCCCTTAAGGGATTCCTCCGTGGATGTAAGCCGTCAAGGCTGAACCACGTAACTCTCGTGTTCTAAATGTTCCTATTCTATGCTTCTTCTTTCGCATCCACTCTAGCATATACAACATAACATAACACATCGCGTTGCTAATAATTATATTTAACATGGTATCAGAGTCAAACTTCGTTCTTGGCATCAAACAAACATCTCTAGCAAGCAAAGAAGATTCTCACGTGCACATCACCATCAGAAGTCACATATGTTTGTTTGCTGGATCTAGACTCCACGGCATCTCGTTGCCACCATGGCTCTGTGCTGTGTCAAGATTTAACAACCAAGCAATCCGTGCCTCTCCCTATCAGATCTGTGCACATCAAGCCTTCGCCTGATGAAACCAACAAGATAGACGTGCTCCACGGCATATCATGACCGAAACCCAGGAACCCGACCTCTAACGGTAGCCGCCACCACGCACAGACAACGGCTCCTAGAACTCTCACACACGCCGCTGAAGAGTCTCAACTCCAAGCTCGGATATCAGCCACACGCGCCTTCTAAGACGGCCTTCTAACGTGTGTTTATTAATAAGCCTACAGAACAGAAGCCTATGAAACCTCAATTTTGTATTATTTAATATATTATTCTATTCAAACATTTCCAAATTTCTCATTATCCATGTGCCATTACTACCAAATTTTCGTAATTTCGAATGGAATGAGGTAAGTAATGTGTTAAAAAATTATTATTTTCTTCATTGCAGCTTGTTTTGTTACTTATCAAAAGAGCTTCATGTTCTTATATTTATTTCTTATTAATGACCATGCAAATCAGCAAATAACACCTAAGGGTGATTCTTTCAAATTGATGGTAACTACGTCTACAATGCTATGTCGATTATAAAGCAAATATTAAGTAATCGATGAGAATAAATATTAAGATGCTATTAATAAACTACAACGATCTGCACTATGGGCAATACTAATTACAAGATAATGTAATTATTCTATCGTGGAATTCTTAAATGAATTTAATTGAGTTAATACCAAATTCTCGTTTCTTCAATTCTTAAATGAATTTAATTGTAAAGTTTTTTATCGTCGAATAAAAAATTTGAAGTTAATCATCATTATCGTGGAGAGATATAGGTTGAAAATCAATTGTAATCTAAAAAATAAAATATAAAGAAATAAAAAGGAGAACACACTTCTCTATCTTTTACTTAAAAAAAAAAAAAAACGCATTAACCACTTAAAAAAAAAAAAAAACGCATTAACCACTCTCACACACAACGTAAGACCCACACATATTGGAGGTTTTTTTTAGAAAATAACAATAAGTTTCAAACAATATAATTAGTTAGCAAACGTTTCAAACTATTTTGATTTATAACAACTCGAGTTCAGAGGAAACGATTTCTGGGTTATAAAATCGAGTATTTTTTACTCGATTTTCCTATTTTGCACTGATCTGAAGTGGGTCTGAAGAGGCCATAAATCGAGTTCATTAGACTCGTTTTCTAAGACTAGAAAACGAGTTCAATGAACTCGGTTTGCAATAATGGAAACCGAGTTCATTGAACTCGGTTTGTAAGAATGGAAAACGAGTTCAATGAACTCGGTTTCCATTCGTGCAAACCGAGTTCATTAAACTTGTTTTCTAAGAATGCAAAACGAGTTCAATGAACTCGTTTTGCAAAAATAGAAACCGAGTTCATTGAACTCGGTTTCTTTGAAAAACTTCCCACATGTCAACCATCGCAGAAGATGACGCACACCAAAGTTTAAAACACCAAAGTTCAAAAAAAAAAAAACCAAGTTCAAACTTTCAGTCTCTCCCTCTTCTCACTCTCAGTCTCCTCTCTCACGAGCTCTCTGTCAGTCTCAGTCTCTCCCTGTCGCTCCGTCTCCGGCACCGTCGCCGGCAGCTTCAGGCACACAAAAGTTGAAACCATAGCAACACACTAAAAAAAAAAAACTAAGTTCAAACAGTCTCTCCCTCTCACTCTCAGTCTCCTCTCTCACGAGAAGTTGAGCTCTCTCTCTCACTCTCAGTCTCTCCCTGTCGCTCCGTCGCCGGCACCGTCGCGGACTGCTCCCGGCGCCGTCGCAGCTTCCGTCGCCGTCGCTGCCTCTCGCTTCCGTCGGTCCGTCTCCGCGTCGCTCACAAAGTAAGGACTCTCTCTTTTTTCTGGGTTTATTGGTAATCTGCATGCATTGTTTTGCTGCCATATCTAGTTCAGAAGAATGAGATAGCATTGCTGCCATATCTAGTTCAGAAGATGCAATATGCCATATCTAGTGCAGAGTTTTTTTTTTGTTTTTCTTACATAAACACACTCCAATTCTCAATTCGCTTAATTTTACTTCTTTTCACACTCTTTAATTTCAAATTTATGGTTTTTTCGGTGGTGCTATACACAGACACACACAGGCCATTCATGGCGAAGCTTGCTAAGATTTACCCAGACTTGTCCCTTCAATTTTGAAGTTGTAAGATTTGATATATTAATAATGCTTCAAATTACATGAAGTCAAAAGGGATGACATTCTCAAAAACTTGTACATAGAAAACCCATTAACCATATGAAGTCAAAAGGGATGACATTACCATTTTCAGTTGTGTATAAATTCTTTCAATATAAGAACTTCCATTTCTTGTAGTTAGTGTTGAAGTCTGCTACTTTTTCAAGCTTTCAAATTTGTTGAATTTATGAGGGTTTTTTTTTTTTTTTCTTTAAATTAGTTTTAACCAGTGGTTTGACTTTGTTTCTTCTTCATAGGACTGGCAGCAAGTTACTATTTGGTTCATGTTCTGAATTTTCTGTTTCTGACATTTCCTGTTTTCAATTGGAAGGATTAACATCTCCTTTTTTTCTCCTGATTTCTGTGCTACCCCCCTCCTTGGTATCGTTATTACTAAACACTTGTAGCAATGCTGATGGATGTTATTTCTTGCCTTAAGCGGTGTCTATCATATCTTTATGCTGTCTCTTTTTTCTGTGAGGCAAATGAGTTTTGTTCAATTCAAGTTCCAACAGTCAACAGTCCCATCATACTAGTTCATACCATAGAGTTCATAAGAATATTATGCTAGCCTAAATTGTTACATTTTTAATATTGTAAATTGTGTGTGATATATATATATATATATATATATATATATATATATATATAATGAACCGAATGAAATACATTTGGCTTAGTATATAACATTTGGTGTTATTAAAAAAATAATCATGGTTTATAATATATATAGTAATATTCAGATATATATATATATATATATATATATATATATATATATATATATATATATATATATATATATATATATAAAGACTCAACCGCCATCTAGAAGGGCAAGAAATTATGGCTCTTGGCTTTCAATGTTGTTTTCTTATGATAAGATTATGGTTATTCTCAAAATTATCTCTCAGTGTGAGTTGCTGAACTATATCACTAACCTCTCCCTTCCTTTCCCTTCTTTTTTCCACGAAAAGAAATATGTGTTTACTAGAAAGTCGTTTCTCATAAATATACCGACTTAAAACATCAATGTATTGTCTCAAGGAGGTGTAAAATTAAATTGTTATAGGTTATGTGATTAGAAGTACTTGATAGCTCATGATAGGGGTGTAGGTAGAACTGAGAAAACCAAACTGACCACCCAGCACCTGACACTGATTTGAGAAAAAGGCTTCTAATAAGTATGCACTAAGTCTAAAATTAATAAATTGCAAAAGCTTGTTTAGTTTTATGCTAGTCGTACTAGTGCTCATTATGCAATGGTATTAAATTATTGTAACTTGGGAATTTAAACTATTTAATTGCACATTTTCTAACCATTTTCATGAATTACATAGAGATGTAAGGGTTGGTGCAAACCCTTTTTTTTTTTTGATTGATATGTACATCAATGACATAGTGTTTCAACAGACCCCTTATACTCTTGACTCCCTAAACTTTGTGCAGTATGGCTGCTGTTCCTGCTCAGATCCCTGATCAGTTCGGTCCTGGTCCCATTGAGGGTTCGGTGTTAAGGTTTCTACAAGAACATCGATCGTGTGCTGTTTGGGAAGGCAAGGTAAAATTAAAACCCACCACTTGCTGAATATTCTCTTCTTATCCTTTTTTACATTATGTTGATTTTTTTTTTCTTCCCATTTCTAAAATTCTAAGTTTGTTAATGGTATTACTAGCTTTGAATACATAGTCATGTCCATTAGTTGGGTTAATTTAGATTGGCATACTGTTCGTTAGATTGGCAGACTGTTGGGCACCGTTATGGCATATTGCATCTCATTACCATGGTTCTATCATGTGCAGGATCCAGGCCCATTGACATGCCGTGGTCGTAATGCCGAGTTTCGAAAACGGCGCCTGATAGTGGTAGATGATCGCGTCGTCGACATTGTCAAGAGAGTTGGATTAGAGGGGTTGTATAGGACCCCGTGCAGAGAGATTGATCATAATTTGATAACGGCTTTCGTTGAGCGATGGCGGCCAGAAACCCACACCTTCCACCTGCCACATGGTGAGACAACGATCACATTACAAGATGTGGAGGTTATTTTGGGCATTCCAATCGATGGTGAGGCAATTGTTGGAACAACTGACAAAGTATGGGCTACTGAATGTCGGAGTATGCTTGGAATCAACCCTACTGGGACGGTGCTTCAAGGACAAAGGATCCTAATTAAGAAGCTACTAGACAAAATTGATCAAGGGTTGCCCGATGATGCAGCAGAGGTGGATGTGCATCGATATGCACGGTGTTATATTCTAGCACTCCTGGCAGACACAATTTTCGCTGACAAGTCTGGCGATAGGGTGCATATGATGTGGTTGGAGATGTTAAGTGACCTTCGCAATCCACGTCAGTATAGTTGGGGGAGCGCTTGCCTTGCATGGTTGTACAGAGAGTTATGCAAGGCAACCGACAGAGGTACCAGTCAAATTGGTGGGGCCTTGCTACTAGTTCAGTATTGGGCATGGTTCAGATTCCCTTTTCTGTGCCCAAGGAAGGACCTCCCACCAGATGATGCATATGGGCCACCATTTGCACCTTCTCCACTATCCATTAAGTAAGTCTCTTCCTTCTCCACTGAGGTCATATGTTATGATTGATGTATATTACAAGTGTTATTAATTTCTAACTCCACCACTAATCATATGTTTAGATAATCATTTATTGGTATAAACTTAGGCGTATGTAATGTTAAATTCACGATTGTCCATTATTTATTGTTGTTGATTACTTCAAATTCTCAATTTCAAGTATTGACTCTCTCTAGGACTGTGTGGGTTGTGAGCACGAAAAATAGCCCCCAAGAAATTTGTCTAGTCCGGTACCGCCAGCTGTTAGATTCTATGCATCCCAAGCAGGTACCCCGAATTTTGTTTCTTCTATTGTTTATGACTATTGTATTTATAACTGTAAGATAGGTCATAGTAAAAAATAATGGAATATTACATAATGTGTTGCCTTTTTATTTGGCTATTTCAGGTGGTGTGGCAACCATATGAAGCTGAATTAGCCCACCTGCCTGCGTTCTGTGTCGCAGGAAGGGATGTATGGACGGCGAAGGTGCCGCTTGTATGTTTTTGGCTAGTAGAGAAACATACACCGGACCGTGTTGTTCGTCAGTTTGGGATGGTACAAGAAATCCCCCCATATGTTGATACTGACGACGCCCTTCATGACATAGACCTGAGGGGGAAGATTGAAGTGAATTGGTTTGACAAACATTATGGCCATATCCAAGTGTGGAATACAAGAGCACGATCTCTATGTCATGGAGTACGACTAGAGGGTGATATGTCGCCTGCTCATCCATACTTCGAATGGTATGGTAAGGTGACTTGGAGGTTCATCGACCACACTACTGCGTCAATTCTTATTATGGTAATTGCTTCGACCTTTCTTTTAAAATTTTGTTGCGTACCACCATTTTTGCATAGAGCATATACTAATTGTATTTTGTGCCGCTTGCAGGTTGACAGTCACAAGCAGTTGTTAATGCGGCATGCAGTAGGTAGTCCTGAGTACACGCAGATTACCAATGTACTTAAGGCAGTGGAACGCCTTCGTCGTATAACTGCCAAACTTCCCTTGGAAGACATTGATGGGGCAAATCCAGAAGCACCAGAAGATACTGGACGACCAAGCACGAGCTCAACTCGTGCCAGCCATAGCCATGGTCAGCGTGCTGCACCCCATCAGGTTGTCAGTAGGCTGGGTCCCCCTCCACCCCCACATGCATCTCCTGCGGTAGAGTTCCCTCCACCCTCACATACATCTCCTGCACCAAATTTCCTTCCGCCCCCACATGCATCTTCTTCCCTAGAGATCCCTCCACGTACTGCCCATGCAGTTCCTAACCTAGAGACCCCTCTACCCACTGCTGATGCATCTTCTCACCCCAAGATCCCTTCACACACCCCACCTACATTTTTTGACCCCGCTCATCTTTCATTTACCCCGCCATCCTTTGATCTCGGCTATGATTTTAGTCAAATCCCTCCAGTCATGCACACTCAATCCCCCTCGTATAGCATTGGTCATATAGACCATGTTCCACCCCATAGTCAGTCCATGTCATTCATGCCTACTCCTGGACTGCATACACATCCCATGACTACGGGCCTCACTCACATCTCCCCTGGTACACCATCCTCCCCCGCAATTGTAGGATCTTCAGTTGTTGGGAGTCAAGCAAAACAACGAGATGTGCATGTTGAGAATGAGCAAGTAGTTGGGTTACAATCACCCCCACAAGGTCGACCTAAACGCACAACAAAAGCACCTCCTTGTGGGACAGGTGGTCACAAAGCAGGACACAAAGCTAGCCCCACGGTATGTTAAGTCATTTAATGCATGGAGCATATAGTATACTCTTTGTTATGGTTGGTAATCGAATTCATGTAATCCATCGTTTGGTTGTAACTCCATTTTTGCAGCGACGCGAGGAGCCACACGAAGGAGGTGCAGTACCTCCTCCCCCACATACCAGACACTATACGAGACAGCATAAGCGCAAAATGCATTAGGATCAGCACCCCATCTGAATGTGTATGTGAATTTTGTTATTGGGTTTTCAATTTGATGTTGTTGCAAAGTTTCAGTGTGGTACATTATCAATCATTTTTGTGAAACACAAGGTTTAGTGTTAGAATTACAGGATAATAATTATTCTTTACCAAGTTATTATTGCCATTGTATTTCAATTTGCATGCTGAGGGAATAGACCTATTAATAACATAAGGGATAGGGAATTTGCTATGGTTTCACTTCAAAGAAAGTATTACAACTAACATGAAAACTTGGACTCTTGGAGAGTTATAGTGGACTGCTTTACATTTTTGTTTGGGCATTTTCTTTGTATAGTCCCCCCATGTACTAGGTTTGTGCCCCTTTATGTGCCGCTGAGTTGAATCTTTTTTATTTCTCAAACAATGTGACTGCATACAAACCTTAATAGGTTTGTGAAGTTTGAAGACCAACTTGCTGATATCTTTACAAGAACATTATGTAGGAGTCAACAAAAGTCTATCTCTTCCAAGTGAGGTTTATATAACATACATGCTCTAGCTTCAGGGGGAGTGTTAGAGAGTTATTGAGAGATAATATTGTTTGTACATTTGTGCTATATGAGTGGTACTTTTCTAGAAGAGTGGAATATTTGAGTGATAAGGTGTCCCAAGTGAAGTGTCCCTATCAGCTGTTACCATCAGAATATTCCCCATCTTATCCTGACTACCCCTTTCCTGTGCAATATCATCATCATGTATTCATTTTCCTTAAACCTCTATCAATTTATTTTTTTAATAAGTATTTTCAGTATCTATAATTTAGAGCACCTAATTACTTTAGTCATATTAAGAAAAGCTGAACACATGGGTGTTGGTACTCTGGCAAGAATATAAACCACTCTACAATGACCACCAGAGAACAGAAAACGAAATCTAAGTTGAGACACAGAACATGTGGTCTAGTCTTTGCCACATGAAGCAAGAAAGGATGGGGAAATGGAAGAGGGCAGGGGGGATATTGGGTATAGTGACAGTACAAGCCTGGAATAGAGCTGCGTTTTTTAGGCCATGATGGGGTGCTGCTCCCACAGGCAAGTTTTTACAGACTGAGTAGGTACTAGGTTTTAAAATGATGTTCACGAAGGGAAGCCAGCAGATTTGAAAATGCAGGGCTGATATGCTAAACCATGATAAGGGAGAAGTAATTTCATTAATAAAGCTGCCTTTGCACCCATGATTGATAAGTTACAAAGAATACAAGAAAATATTGGGCAATTTCTTCTAGAAGATATATTATCCTCTCCCCTCCCCTCAGTTCTGTCCCTGAAAAGTTATTCATTTCACAAGTTAGTGGAATATGTCATAATTAAATACTCAGGATGCAAGATTGTAGGGCATACTACTTGAAAAAAGAAATTTTGTAGCTGGAGCATTGGCTCTTAAGGAGAGGTTCCAGTTGAAAGGAAGGCTCGGTAGCAGGTAGAATACAACTCCTAAGAGTGCATTGGTGACAAATATAGACAATTTGTATGAAGAGGATATAGGAGGCTTTGGAGTTGTTACTGGAAATTCAATAAGGGAGCCTCTTTTTTGCAACTTTTGCATAGCCTGAGACTTCTATTTGAGTTCTCCACAGTTTAGCTTGGTTTGCAGATTGCCAGGCAAAGTGCCACTGAGGGGCCTGTTGTTTTCTTTAGCCAAGACAAGGAATTAAATGCTTAGTCTCATTAATGACCATATTAAGGCCAAAGTTTGCATTTAGAAACCAAAGTCGGCAACTCATAACTTGATGGCCCTAGTTAGAACTTAGAAGCATTCTGCAGTTAGCTGACAACTCTGAACTTCATGCATATAAGCACATATAAAGAGAGGGAAACGCAGAGGCACATCTTTTTTTCACTTTTTGCAACTCAATGTAATAACATAGGATGAGTTTTTTATCCTTTTTTTTGGCTTTAAAAATTTGTAGTGAGAATCAGGATGTCATCCAGTACACAATATGTGTACTGATATTGACAGCCTCAAACCAAATTACAGCAAATAAGAAAATCTAAATAAGTGAACTAGGAATGGCATGGTAACACAACCATTCAATCAAATAGGACATGCAAAAGAATCAACTTCAGCTCCGTTTCCGTCGTGCGTTGTTCTAAATCTTCAAAGGCTCACTCATTACATTTCTTCCAAATGTTCTACATAAGTCATAATGGGACAGCTCCCCAAATGACACCAGAACCACATTTGGCAAATCCCCTATTACAGCACACCAACAACTCAATCACTTTTTGTGGCATCACCCATTGCACCCCCCAAAAAATAGAAAACTAGAGAACACAGCCCTAGCAAACTCACAATGAAGCAGTAGCAGGTGGTCAACTCTCTCCCCACTTTTCTCAGTCTATTTTAGATTTATCTTTAATTAAATTGTATAATACAGGAGTCAATGGGAACAGTGGGTGAATCCTCTCAATGTAGCTTAAAGTTGTGAACAAATTATCCAATTTAACCATTTGAATTGTAATTAGACAATGACAATGAGCTCTAACTCAAAAGAAAGCCTCCTCCCCATGTCAAAGTAAGGTAGTGCATTCAAAATCCACTGGATGAGTGTTTAATTATCAAGTAAAAAATTAGGCTTAGATTATGAACAAGAAAAGATTAGTGGAATAGATCAAAACCATACACAAATCCAAAGATTGTGACTCTTGATCATTCACTAAGTGGCAAAATTTTAAGTCCAAAAAAATTCTCCCATTTGCATAGCACAAAACCTCAGAGACCGAAGCATCCCTAGTCCTACTAATATTATATAAATCTGGAAACACCTCCTTAAGAGGACGATCCCTACACCACACATCAACCCAAAACTTCACACAAGTACCATCACCCACATCATACCAAAGGAACTTAGAAAAATTCAGCCAGCCTTTTCTAATGGACTTCCACAAACAAACACCATGTGCCCCAGACACAGATTTTGTACACCAACCGCCCCACTCATTCCCATACTTAGCCACAAGTTTTAGACTTTTAGAGGCAGACAAAGGCCCTACATTACTTGATACATGATTCTAGCAGGTGGAGTCGTGTATCCATGGTTTACTCCCAATAGGTGAGTCCAGAGGGCCTTGCCTTGGTGAGGTTCCATGTCATCAAAAAAAAAAATTAGCGGCAAACAAAAAATCAAGATTCATTATGTTAGGAATCAAAGGCCGCTAATAAATAATACTCCTAGAATCACTCTAAAGCCAACGCAGCAATGCACAATTTCCAACTAACAACAATTTTAGGGAATTTGTCTATACGTGTGTTGTGGTGGGTTTAGGGCTTGAAGAATTTGAAGATCTAGGTTTTAGAATTATTGAAGATAGGGTCATGGGGTGGTTGTGATAGGAATTAAAAGATGGTTCGATGAGTTATTTGATGGTTATTTGTTAGAAGAAAGCATGTGGGGTTTACAATTTTTGGTAGGTAGAAGAAAGAGCTTGAGGTTGCATGGAGGAAAAAGAGAGAACTTTATTGTATTTACAGGTTGCATGAACAGCACCCATGAACAGTATCACAAGAAAGAGAGAAGGAAGAGAGAGAAGAGAAAAGGAAAAAAGAACACATAAAGTCCAATATGCCGAAATCCTCAAAAACACTCAATATTTTTATTAATCAACTTCTCTCTCTTTAAGTATATTGATCGCAATTATATATATAAGGACTCTATCTTGTACTAGTACTACTATGATTCCTAGTTTAGTAAACTAAAAACCCAATAAAATACTAACTTGGACTCAAAGAAAGTAAAATCTAAGATATTTAGGATCTCCTAGAAAATTCTAGGCTCAACTAAACTACCAAAATAATTTGCAGGGATTGCAGAAATTATAGATTTCCTGTAAATATAAAATTGACCATAACTTATTTAATAAAAACCCAAATTAAAAAACTGTTTTAACCTACAAGTATAACAAGACCTTTAAAACCACATAATTTTCACTTCAATTGGACTTCACACATGAGCCCCGTAAAATAAATCTTGCATAGTTGTGAAGTAGTAACAAATTAATCTTCAATGGCTGCATCAAATTTAAGTACTAAAAAATATTTCTAAATCAAGGTTTCATATCTGATCGGAAGAGGTGAGACATAATGCTTATTAAGATTTGAGAGAACATATAATTTCTTATTTACGCATGCAAGGTTTCATTCGAGCCATCTGAACATATGATCAAAGCAAAACAAGTTCTACAAAAAGCTTCTTACCCGGCCACACGTGAGTATGCAAGCAACTGCATGACTTGCTTCATGAAGGAACACAGTGATGAGCTTAAAGGGCGTCAATAGTACTGTCCTCCATAGCTATAACAATGGAAACAAAACTTCTTCATCAAAATACTAGTGGATCAAACAGAGGCCAGCACATTCAAACTCAATAAGAACTATAAAAAGATTAACAATTTTTTCAGCAAGATTAATATAGTGCATATACCCAAATAGAATATGTTGGAAATTCTCTCAAATTCCTAATTTGACTCGGTTATTCATTTTGAGTGTGGAAGGAAAAATAATTTTTTGTCAAGCTTGTTAAAGAAGTAATTTTGTATCCCTTCTCCACCAATGAATAAGAGTTGTTGCTGCAATTGAGGTGCGTGCCGTTCAATTCTTTATTTGCTTTTAGCTTTTACTGCTTGCTTTCCCTAGCATTACTCAGTTTTTATAAGCGAAAAGTGAATTTAGGCTTGCAAGGTTTATTTTACTCTTCATTCCTTGTTATTAATGTTATATTTAAATTTGGGTTTCGTGGGTTGGTTCTATATTTTTATGTTATTAAAAAAAATGTGGGCTTTCTGTGAATTTAATATGGGTTTTGATGACAGAATGGAATGTAGTTGTATGAGAACACTTGCACGCAAGCTATGAAGCTGTTCAAAGAAACCAAACACCTTCTACAGACTAATGTTTCAGCTTTTGCCTATGGAACGGTATGTATTATTGGTTTGTATTGTCCCGTAATTGTGAAGATAAGGTGAGGAAAGGTCTTTATGTTAACTAACAGATTTGTGTTTTGTCTGTACCAGCTTGATGAAGCAGAAAGGTTTTGGTTTGCTTTTGTTCTGTTTTCTATTAAAAGGCTAATTGAGAAGAATGGGGATAGTGAGCAGCAAGGGTCTGATGATAATGGATATACGTTATGCCAGATATTGAGAGCTGCGAAGCTGAAGTATGTTTCTGATCATTCAAATTTCCTTTATTTTGTGATCGATTGCTTTTTTGTGTTTCGGGGTCATCCTCATATTTTTATTTTTCATAGCATTGTGGACTTCTTCAAGGAGCTTCCTCAGTTTGTTGTTAAGGCTGGTCCAACTTTGAGTAATATATACGGTGCAGATTGGGAGAACAGACTAGAGGTATTGGTGTGACAGCAATTTATGCCTATAATTAAAAAAAATATTGTTTAAGTATGTGTCTGTTTATTTGGGCTTTTATTCATGGTTTTGTTTTCATTTTTCTCTGATCAGGCAAAACAGATGCAGGCCAATTTTGTGCACTTGAGTCTACTAAGCCAGTGCGTATCTTTTCTTTTGCATCTTTTATTTTAAGTAATGACTTTAGTATCTGCTGCACCATCAATTGACTTTTTGTTTAAGATTTTGCCTTCTCCATTGAGTACACCACGTGTTTCTGTTTTAATCCCTTTCTTTTTGCTTGAGTTGGTTTTACTGTTTTATATTGTATGCAAGAAGGATGAGACCAGGATGCAATTTAATACAGCTACCTCCAGAAGTAGTGGAGATCATGCAAATCTCTTTAGTTTTATTTGTGTATTTTAGTAGTCATGATGTGTGTGCTGAAGTATTGAGTGTCCATATTGAAATTAATGCTTTTGGTGGAAGTGGTAGTGCGCATTGATGATCGCCATTTTTGCCATGGTAGATTGGGTTGGCAAACTGTGTTAAGGTGGCAATAGGTTGTGTAGGGCAGTGGTGGCCACATGGTGGTACTTGCTTGGTATATGGAGACAAATTTGTGTCAAAGATTTGATTTTGTAAAGCTTTTGACTTTTCTTTGAGCTCCACTAATTACTTTGGAGGAACTCAACAGCTCTAGTGATATTTTTTTATTCTTATATGTTAAAAGTATTATTCTATTTCTGCATCTGAATTTCACTGTGCATATGATGAAACTTTCTTATATTGCAATACACAATTGTGTTTTTCGGTACTTTCTCTCTTGATAATTTATCGATTTTGTGCAGAAATGGCATAATTATCTTACACATTAATAATTCAAGGTCCTACAAATGTGCAATCCGGGAATTTTTCTTGACAACTGAAGCAAATGTTGATAAGCAGTCCGCTGTTGCTAGTGCATCTGGCTATGTCTCAGACTACCACCGTTTTGGATGGTTGCTTTTTCTGGCACTCCGCATACATGCGTTCAGCCGTTTTAAGGACTTGGTGACTTGCATGAATGGTTTGGTTTCCATATTGGTAAGTCATTTTTCTGTTTTACTCAATTCCATTGCTTTGTAAACTTTTGGGATGTTGTTCTGGTTAGGGGCATGAAATGTTATGTGTCTTATTTTAAATGTTGCTATTCTGAAGCTTAGGAGAGGAGACAGTTGCAACATGAGCCAATGTCATAGATGGAGGATTAGAAAACAATGAAAGCTAAAGATTTTGTATATTGTACATTATTGTTGACAATTTGACCATGTTGAAAATAATTTTTGGCTATACTTTTTACCTTTTTAGAAGATTGTGTGGTAATGTAGAAACAACATTTCCAATAAGAGTGTTTTCTTACTGCTTATTGAAATCTGTAACAGGCTATCTTAATTATTCATGTTCCTGTTTGCTTCAGAAATTTCAAATTTGATGATTCTCAACTATTTTGTAATTCCTCATTTAGCCCTTTTAGCATGTCACCCTCTTCATCATACATAATTACTCCTAAGCCAACCAATTGTTTTTTTCATGAAGCTTTTCTGCTTCAAACTAATAAATGACAATTTGTTGATCATCCTATCAAGTGATTTAAACAAATCACATGATTTTGAAATAAATCATATAGTAAAAATTAATTTGAGTAAGTATTGATTGTAACCACTTACCAAATGGATTAAGGAGCCAACGGGAGCTTGCCTGAGTGGGTAAGGTTCATTCGATTCGTGCACTACACCTAGGTTCGATTCCCGCTGTCACAAGAGTCTGTTGGTGAGCATACTTAGTGAGGGTTGGCCCCCTCACACAGTACTGGGCTGGGCCTCATCAAGCTGATCTCGGTACTGGCTCCCTGCCCGGGGGTGTAATATAACCATAAAGGCCTCCATTTTTGTTTCTCAAAAAAAAAAAAAAAAAAAAAAAAAAAAAAAAAAAAGGATTAAGGAAACTTTTCTCTAGCTTAGTTTGGAAACATTTTTTTTTTTTTTTTTCATTTTTCTTAATATTCTTGTCCAATACAATTCAAGAGGCACCGCATTTAAAATTTTGTTATTACCCTAAAAAGGGAGCCTTATAGTTAATTTTTTTTTTTTTTTTTTTGGTCAACATTGGAATGAGGCTATGCTATTAGATAAAGATTAAGAGAGACACAATGATTAACATAACCGATTTTTTTAAAATAAAAGGCGTTAGAACATTTTATTAATGCACTGTAAAAAAGAATAAAAAATAAAAAGCAATGGAACATTTTATTAATGCACTGTAAGCGTTAGAAGGGGTTGAATAAAACCAGGGCACTCCTCTATCTACACTTTGGGCTGTACACGAAGTATTAAAAGTGTATGAATTTTATTTAATTTTATTTAAAATATGAATTCAACTTGATCTTATCAACAAACTAAATTATATGTTCAAATTTGGTTTATTTTATAATCAAACTAATTTAAACTTGTTCACAAGTTTCTCGTTTGACTCATTCTTTTCCCATATATAATAGATACCATGACAAAAATTTTGTATTCCTCACAAATCTATGCTGTTAATTAATAAATAAATTACAGATGAAATTATATTATGTACATTGACATAACAATTTTCATTTATGAACTTATAAAAAATTAGATTCAATAACCTTTTATTGTGAAAAATTATATATCAAAAGTCAATAATTTTGTATAAAATATATTTATGAGTTATAAGTAATATTAGAAAAACACACACACAAATTAGTGTATGTAGCCAAGAGTTTTGTAATTCAACTGATTGACACTTTTTAATGTTTTTAATATGATATTCAGGATTCAGATCCAGTCTCTTTTATTGTAACTATCAAATTATAAAAAATAAAAATAAAAGTGTACGTATATATTGTTTGAGTTTATTTTAATTAGTTTATCACTTGTATAATTTGAAGACCAGATAAAAATACTTGACTCTATCACACTGATACCTGCTAGGTTTGTATTTTCTTTTATTTAGGCATAGTTGTAGATTTATTTCATGAACCTCTTGGTTTATTTCTTAATTTTTAATTCCATATTGAAAGGTTGTTGCATTATATTTGTAGCTAAAACGCTAAAAGCCTCTGTTCACATTTGCAGACTAACTGCCTCCATGTTTTAAGGATAGTCAATATTTTGGATTAAATAGAGGTAATAAATAATTTTGAGTAATTTGATACAAGTTATAAATATTGGATAATATGTAATATAATATTTTACCTATTGTTCCCATGGTTCCAGTAAGCATGTAGCCTCTTTCTTATTACTCTTATTCCATGAGAGGAGAGCTACATTTCTCTTTGTGGTATTCAGTTCTTTTATATTTTTTATGTAAGTATATTGGATTTGCTGTGTAGACCTTTTAAATTATTCTGACTCACTTCCTTGTCTCCTTATATTATTTGAAGACGACATGTTCCTCTAACTCATTTTTTGTTGTTCGTTGGGGATTTCAGATTTCAGCCATTATATGGCTGTGCAGTTCTTTGTTGAATGGTTATTAATTGGAGAATATTCAACACTAAGCAGAGAGGGAAAAATACATCAGTATGAAATTTAGCTATCACATATCAGACAAAGCCGAGGGAACTGAACAAGATTTGGAAAATAAATACAAAGGTCAATGGATTTATTATTGAGAAAGTAGGAGATTATTCAGTAGCTATCCTTTTCTGAAATAGTTTTAATTATTGAAATTGATTTAGTTTTTATCCTTTTTATCCTTTTTGACTTGAGATTGTTTGAAGTTACATAGAACTGAAGTTACATTTAATAAAATATAAAAAGGAATAGTATTAATATATGAATGCTGCTCTTTACAATGTGGGCATCTTTGCCTTTCCAGAATTTCTTATATTGCCTAGATCAAGGGGTAAAAAAATCAGTGCTAGACATTACGTACAAAAGTACTTCGATTACAAGCAGTCATAATATCAATCTTCATTGATTGATATTAATGAAATTGATTGACTAACATTGTGAGAAATTGACATGCCAGAGCAACATTACAAGCAGTAATAATACCTGTTTTTCTTATATTATGACTGCAAAGTTAGCAGCACTCATAATATCACAATCTACAAACAGGTTGTGGTGGATATAAAATACTTCGATTACAAGTTCATTCAGTGACAAACAAAATAATAATTGTGCCAATACAACCCAGTAGTAAGTTCAAATACATAATAAACAGAACCCCAATTTACATCTACAATGCCATTCCAAACTCGAGAATTTGCATGCCTGAAAAAAATTTAAATATTGTTGTTAGATACCAAAACCAAAAACATACGTATTAATCTATGCAACTTCGCTAATTCATACAGTCATAGCATATTATATAAAAGCATCACTTACCTAGTTTGGATTATTACTACTTGTCGAAGCCCCACGGGAAAGCGGACATCTTCTACGGTTATGCCCATGTTGATGACACAGTCCACAGCTTTGCTTTTGCTGAATCTCCCTCAAGTCAGAATCTGGCCTCCGGCTTCCCGATCCTAGCCGGACCCCATCCATCTCATTTCGTATCCTAGACGCCACAGGTCGACCTTTGCCTCGCAACAGTTTTGGGTCAGGCACCCACTTTGGACCATCCACATCCCTCCACAATGAATCTGACTTTGGCACCACAAATGCATGTGAGTAGGTGTGAATGGCGTTCACCAAACTATAACATGGGTCAATATACGTAGTCGCATCTTGCCCCAAGTGCTGAAGAGCTTTAATTGCATGTGAACAAGGGATCTTTCTCATTTGCCACTTTCCACAACCACATGTTCTGGCCATTATGTTTACTTCATAACTATGGTGTCCCCCGCCAGAGTTATAGATGTTGTATGCAGTAATTACTTGATATATACCATTCAGATGATTAAACGGATTTATTTGGTGTGAAATTGATTTTTGTAGGTTTTGTCCATAGATTTTTAAGGCATATTTAGTCCATACCTTGTCATTTGAGAGATCATGAGTAATTTCTTTGTGTCGATCATGGAAATACGCAACAAGTTTGCTCCAAGTGAATTCAACCATTGCAGCAATGGGTAGGCCACGAGCACCTTTGAGTACTCCATTGAAGCACTCCGAGACATTGGTTGTCATAGCCCCATAACGGTATCCACCATCATGTAGTTGGGTCCACTTGTCTAGATCTTCGTTCATTAGATATGTGTATGGCATGATGGATGAGTCGGGTTGACTTTCCTGCTGCTGGGTTCCCCGTTTCTTCCTAAGGGCCTCGATCTCAGCTTCCTTGATAGGTTGCATGTACAACTCAAACTTAGCTTCCTGAGTAGCATACCCCGCTTTCAAGGCCAACGACTTTAAAGTGGCATCCTGAAAATGCGTGTTGAAGTTGCTAGCAACATGTCGAAGGCAATATCTGTGAACTACTCGTTGTCGTCCATCATCATGTGTAGGCCAATTTGCAATTGCACTTTGAATACCCTTATGTCGGTCAGAAATTATGCAGATGTCCTTATCTGCTATCACATCCCCCAGTGCATTCCTGAGGCGTTCTAAAAACCACCCCCAACTAGGCCCTGACTCTTTGTCCACAACGGCAAAGGCAAGAGGTAAAATCTTGTTGTTGGCATCAGTGGCCATTGCAATCAACAACACCCCTCGATATTTACCATACAAATGGGTCCCATCAATACTGATTACTGGCTTACAATATCTGAATCCTGCAATGCATGGAGCGAAAGCCCAAAATATATAGCGCAATATTGTATCACCGAACTCGACCCTGGGTATGGTGTGAAACCAAAAACGGGTGCCAGGTTCTTGATCCCAGTATGCCAACAATAACTTTCTCAACCTTTGGTAAGACTCTTCCCAATCCCCAAATATCTTTGCAATAGCTCGTTGTTTCGCATACCATATCTTATAGTAAGAAAGGTTATGCCCATAATACTTCCCTTTAATGAAATGTCTGAGGTGATAAATTGTTGCCGTGTGCTTCTCTTGCAACAATGGAACAAATTCTGCTGCTAGAAAATTACAATCCATCATTCTACCATCAAGGGGGGTGGCAAGGGGCATACAACTATGAGGACCCTTATAAGATGTGACCATCCATAGTCTGAGTTCAGGCTTCTCAACTGCCCCAACGTACCACATGCATGATTCATCGCTACATTTCACAGACAATCTACTTGTGGTTGACCTATTAGTCGTAAAGTTTCTGTTATTCTTTGCGGCGTAAATTGTTAATGCACGTCTCACCGCCTCTTTATTAGCAAAAATCAACCCTTTCGCAAAATTCATGTCTGCATTCCAAGAAGAACAAAATGCTTGCTGACCAACTTCAGGATCAACCATATTTTCCCAAGTATTTTCACCAAAATGATGAGGCAGGAGGTTCATAAACGGGGGTCGTATTTGTAACATGCTGAGCTCTAACATTAGCGTCCTCATCATCTTCATCACATTCAGCCATATCATCAACATGAGGAATGGGAGTAATTTCATGGTCATCAAGACCCCTGTCAAAGTCACCATCGTTAATCCTCTCTTCATACTCATCTCTATCCTCACCATCTTCCCCAAAACAGTCTTCGTCTTCGTCTTCAACTACTGGAACTGTAGAGGATTCACCTCGATGTGTACAAAATTGATCTTCATATCTATTTCCAGGTTCGCTCTCAATTGTTACCGGTGTCTCTTGAAAAGGGGGTGTATAGCCTCCTAATGTGGTGCATCGATCATCTAGGACTGCAAACTGTAGAGATGTAGTTGTTTGTACAATTTCTTCCTCTACGCCGACTTCTGCACGTGGCTCCAAAGTGACATACAACTCAAAATCTGCTGCTTCTTTCCATTTGTCCATCTTACTAAACATGAATTTCACATGTTTGTCCTCTATTATTGCCATATATCTGTAATTAATGCATTGATTGAGGACTTCATATGGAGAACGGAAAGTAATATGTATGTCATGCAAAGTAGGGTTCACTTTCAACTCTTCCATAATTTTTACTTTCAGCTCATTCAGGGTCTTTAGCTTACGGCGTATCATCATATAGTAGCACTGGATACCCGGACCTTGAAATGAGACTCCGTCATAAGGGTTGGCATTGCTAAGGGGTCCACCGTAGTATATACTTATATGGATCATTGTCAACCTATAAATCCATCAAGTGCAATTATGTTAGTGACAAATTTATAATGCTCAATCAACATCAATCACAAAACTTTGCATATGAAATGCCAACAATACTAACCTCAACCAAATTTGCATATATACTCAACTTTACTAATCTTACAAAAATAGTCATTACCAATTTCATATTCTTTAAAAATTTTAAATCATTCTAGGGGCATGACTTTCAAAACACATTCAAATCAACATCAATCACAAAACTTTGCGTAATTTATGGTAAAAAGACTATTATCTTAGGTATCAAACTCATAATCCATTTCATATCCATAAGAAAGACCTAAAAGTACTAAATATTCCTAACTAATTGATCACAATATTATTTAGTACTAAATATTCCCAATAATTAATCACAATATTAATTTTTTTTTAAACTTAGCATATTATCACAATATTTATACTAACAAACAAAACAAATATTCCCATATATTGTAATAATCACAATATTTGTAGTTATTTTCTAAAAAATCTCCAATGACTGCTTTTGCCTTCTTCTAATCCCCTAAAAGCCTAAAGGGCTATGGAAATGAACAGCGTTTGCTTTTCTTTTTATTTTTAAAGTTTGCTTCTTTTTTTCTAACTTGGAATGTTACAAATGGTAACAACACCAAATATTTGTAAATTTTTCACAAACTATACGTGCTCATGCTGCACCATCATGAATGGTCATGGTCATGACCATGTGTTTATCACATAGATTCATGCTACAATTTTACAGCTGCAACTTCCTTAAAAAATAATAACAATAATTGGATTTATAAGATTTTGAGCTTCGAACCTTTAGCCAAAAAAGTTTTATACATTCTCTTAAATGAAAAAATATAAATTAAAAGGATTATGTTGCATATCTAGAGTACTCAAATTTTCACATAATAATCACAATATTTGGTACTAAATATTCCCAATAATCACAATATTAATTTTCTTAAAAAAAATCTTAGCAAATAATTTAATCACAATATTTACACTAACAAAAAAAAAAAGTTCCCCAATATTTTGTAATTTAATCACAATTATTTACTAAATATTCCCAATAATAATCATAATATTACTAGTCATTATAGATATTTTTTCTTAAGTAGATTCATGATCTTATATAAATGTGTCCTAATAATAATTTTTTTTTAAAAAAATAGCAAATAATCACAATATACTAACAAATAAATTAATCACAATATCACACTAACAAATAAGAAAAACAAAACTTTTCCTAATATGTTCTAAATATTTCTTTAACAAAAAAAACCTAGCAAATAATCACAATATACTAAACAAATAAATTAATCACAATATTTCTTTAAAAAAAAAACCTAGCATCACAATATTTTACACTAACAAATAAATTAATCACAATATTTACACTAACAAAATAAGAAAAACAAAACTTTTCCCTAATATGTTCTAAATTTTTCTTTAAAAAAAAATCTAGCAAAATAATCACAGTAACAAATAAATTGATCACACAATATTGTAACTAACAAATTAAGAAAAACAAAACTTTTCTTAACATGTTCTAAATTTTTCTTTAAAAAAAAAACCTAGCAAATAATCATAATATTGTAACATAATTACCTGAGAGTGTTGTGTGAAATGAGTGTTCTGTGAGTGTTTTAAACTTGTTTCATAGAGGAAGAGCTGAGTGAGTTAGTAGAGAAGCTGAGTGAATATGTTCTGTGAGCTGAATTCAGTGATAATACCTCAAGTAAAGGAATCAGCTGGGACCCACGTGATGTTGGGGGGACTGTTATGCCACGTGGAGGTTGGGGAGTGATGCTGCTGTGGAGGGACTGTTTATGCCCACGTGATGTTGCTGCTGTGGGGAGCAACCAGCTGTGTGGGATGGGAGTGATGAGACAGAACGTTCTAAATTTGGCAGTGGCTGATACAAAGAAATCGAGTCCAATGGACTCGGTTTCTATGCATAGAATACAAGTCCAAAGGACTCGGTTTACTTTGCAAAGAAATCGAGTCCTAAGGACTCGGTTTCTATGCATAGAAACCGAGTCCATTGGACTCGATTTCTGTGCATAGAAAACGAGTCCATTGGACTCGTTTTCTATGCATGGAAACCGAGTCCATTGGACTCGATTTCTTTGTAGAGTACCGAGTCCTTTGGACTCGTTTTCTGCGTACGTTTTTTCTTAGAAAGTCATTGAGCAGCTGTAGAAATCGAGTCCTATTTACTCGAATTGCTAAAAACCAAAATAGTTTCAAACGTTTCCTAACTAATGATATTGTTTGGGTTTTGTTGTTATTTTCTAAAAAAAACCCATATTGGAAGTAAAAACTACAAACCATGTTATTTTTCCCCAACTTATTACACAGCTTCTCTCTCTCTCTCTCTCGGAGTCCATAACACAAACGCTTGATAGCTTTCGACCCACTCTCTGCCATCTTCGCTTAGCTTAGCTTCGCATCGTTCAAAGACCAAAGGGGTATGAAATTTTGTTAATCTATTCTATTGTTTGTTTAATATACCTATTGAACAGAAGCATATGAAACCTCAATTTTTGTTTTTTAGTATCAAATGCTATTCCAAAATATCCAGATTTCTCATTCCCCACATGCCATTACCATCACATGTTCACACTTTTGAATGGAATGCGGTGAGCAATGTGTAGAAAAATTCTTATTTTTCGAAAATTTTAAAATGATGTTCTTTGATATAAAACTTAATTAATCAAGGATATTCAATGAGTTAATTGTAGCCAAGTTTATTCTTTTAGGGTGCCCATTTCATTTCTGGTTTTGCATTAGATGTTTCTGTATATGTGTTAAGCTATTTTCGATTGTATTGCTAAAACTATGCTTGGTAATACAGGGATTTTGCTTTTGGGGTATTTGTTTTTAAAATTTGTGATGGGTGAAGCTGTGTTATTCTGGTGAACTCTGTGTGTGAGTGTGTGTGTGTGTTATTTGAGGACAAGTGACTTTACCAGTTGAGGTAACTGGAACCCTTATGTGTTATTTTACAAGAGATAGGTTTGGTTTTATGAGGTTGTTTAATGAGTTTGTATGTTGTGATCCTCTCCATTTAACTTGAAACGAAGAGAATTCATTTCGCAATTAAGAATTTATATGCTTGCCACATTGTATACACCTTTAGATTTGTAATATTGAATTTGAATCATGAAATGGATACATTTCAAATGGAGAAATGGCGTGGCACTATATGCATCTTTAGATTTTGTAATATTTAATCTGAACCATGAAATGGATTCATTTCAAATGGAGAGGTAACTAATAAGTTTTTTTCGCTGTTTCTTCACCCAAAAAAAAAAAAAAAATCCTTGAGTTTTAGATGTTTATTTATCTGCATAAGCTTTGGTTATGGATGAGATATAGGCTTTGTTATGAACATCATTTGGTTGAGTTGGGCCTGTCAGAATTTATTGGTTTATATTATTAAGAAGCAGTTTTCTATGCTTTTGTGGTTGAATGATCCGTGTCACTGTTGATGAAGTGTGTGTTTTTTATTTATCAATATGCTTGGAGGAAATTTGGGTTTATCATGGATTCGTATGCTTATCTGTTGGTTTTAAGTCATGTGCAGGCAGCAAATGTGTAGAGCAATATTTTTTTTTTCATATTTATTATGGTGGAAAATACAAACTGCATATTTTTCCAGATTTTTTCTAAGACTCAAGGTACTAAGGTCTCTTTCTTTGGTGTGTGTGTGTCTGTTAGCTTTGGAGTTTTTGGATTTGCCACATAGAAAACAGAGGAAATGAACTGTTTTGTGTGATCTGGTTTGTATTCATAAGAAGTTTTGTGTGTGTGGCTAATTTAGGACATTTTCTTTCATTTAGTTGTTCTTAAGTTAGTTGGCAGTGCTTTGCTTAAGTGTATGCTTTTAGAAATTAATTTACATTCCCATCTGATTTCAAGCTGATTTGGGATTGTTCCTTGTGTTATTACTTTTTAGTAGTCTCTCTCAAGTCTTTTCTTTGATGTCATTGTCAGGTATATTTGGTTGTTAATTTGATGGTGTTCATGGGCAAGAATATAATTCTTGAACTCTTTCCCTTTTTCATCATTCTTTTCTTATTTTTTCTGTTTTCTAGTACTCTTGAATTTCTTTTCACATGATTGTTAAGTTGCTTCCCATTTTATATTTTTTACTTTGACTCATCTTATCTTCTCTTTATTACATGGTTTGAATTGTTGTTGAAAATCTTATCTTCCGCTTAATGAGTGTTTTTCCCCCTTCACTGGATTCGTTCTTTTATCCTCTCTCTTTGTGACCTTTTTGTACGGGCGTTTCTTGAATGAAATGATAAAATTGCCTATGTATGTTGACTTGTTAAATTGGCAGACATTTGGATTGGGTTTCTAAAGAGTCCCCATTTTCCAAGTACAGCTAACTGTTAACACAATGTGCTCCATAAAATTTCAAAATTAGGATGTCACTAGTTGAATCCCATTACATGCAATAGCTAGTTGAATTGGCTAAAAATAACTTGGCTGACATGGTACGTTGTCAAATTCTACTTGATATGCAGCCAGCCTTCCTTTCCAATGAAAGTAAAACAATTTTTTTTCACTGCAAACTTTTTTACGTTTTCTTAATTCTAATAAATTTTTTCATGTGATTCAAAACTTTTACTTGGAGTTTCCAAAATGATTTGTTGCAGATACTAGCTATGGTATTAAATATAGCTCAGATTGTGCTAACACTATTAAGAATGCATTGATGTGCATCTACTTGAAATACATATCTTAAAGAGTAAAAAAGGGAGAAAAAAAAGAATGAAAAGGATCAGACTAAATTCATTATTGCATATCCTAAAAGAAAAAGGAAAAAAAAAAATAATGAAAGGATCAGATTGAATACAATCCTGCTGAAACAGAAAGCTTAGCTTCTCCTTTTGCCTCTTAATTAAAAAGCCTGACTTTCTTTTGAAATACCTCAAATCCCAGTTTTGATTTGAACTTACGTGAGTGAGAGCTGGACCGGGACTCGGGAGTGAAAGGAAGGATGAGCCCAGCACAGTTCTTATAGCTCCAAAGATTCTGTGAAAGAAACAGCTACAGAGAGAGAGAGAGAGAGAGATATGGGAAAAGTAGCTGTGGCAGTGATTGTGAGTTTGTGGGTCATTTCTCTCTCTATCCTTGTTAACCACATAGTTCCTGAGCCTTACATGGTAAGCCCCAAGCCCCAAACCCAAAAGAATATGAATGTTTTTGAAAATTTTGCTGATTTTTATTTGGTTGATTGCATAGGATGAAATATTCCACATACCTCAGGCACAACAGTACTGCATTGGCAATTTCAGAAGCTGGGATCCCATGATTACCACCCCTCCTGGCCTGTACATCCTCTTAACCTTTTGCATTTTTTTAAAAATTTTTTATTTTTAACAAATTTTAATAATTTTGTTGAGGAATTTGAACTTCCACTAGTTGATATCTAAATTGCGGATACACTTGAATGGACAATTTAACCAAGAAAGATTTAATACTATGAGAGATTGAAGTGGGTCATATTTAACTTCCACTCATTAATTGGTGTTACGATGTGAATTTTCTACCAATTAACTTCCACTCATTAATTGGTGATTTCTTAATTTTTAGTTGATATTTGAATTGGGGATACAATTGAATGGACAATTTAACAAAGAAAGATTTAATAAAATGAGAGATTGTAGCAGGTTATGATTAACTTCCACTCATTAATTGGTGTTACAATGTGAATTTTGTACCTTGCTTTTGAAATTATGGTTATTAGCTTGAATGTGGCTTCTACTATTCTTGAACTTGTATTTTGGATTAAGGGCGCAAAGGAAAGAAAAAATTGTATGGAAGTGGGGTTTATAGGTATTATATATTATAATATTTTTTTCACCGTGACTATTTATTGATGAAACAGTAAGCTGCTTGGAAATAGTAGTTGACCTTTTAGCTGTTCCAAGAATGATTTTCTTTTGACATATCATTTTATGCATGTGATGGGATATCACCTATTTTCAGCTGACCGGTTTAAAATGATGATTATACCATGCTCCATATATTTCCAAATGCCTTACCAGAATAACACACAAGGGCTGCTTAGGTCTCAGTAAGTTTTTAGGTTGGCTCAGTCCTAATCAGAACAAATATTTTGATAAAGGGGTTGATACATGCGACTAAAAACTTTTGCAGGTACTACCTTTCACTTGTCCATGTTGCTTCTTTGTTTCCAGGCATGTCTATAGTACAAGCAGCCTCATCATTTTCTGAAGTTTGCACCACTGCGATTCTTCGATCTGTAAATGGTGTTTTGGCAGTATTATGCAGTATTCTTGTGTATGAGATTATTACCCTCTTGAGACCAACTCTTAGCGAAGGAAAAGCAACAATTTGTGCTGTGGTCCTAGCTTTATATCCCCTTCACTGGTTCTTCACTTTTCTCTATTATACAGATGTTGCATCGCTTACTGCAGTGCTTGCTATGTATCTTGCATGTTTGAAAAAGAGTTACTGGTTAAGTGCAGTGGTAAGGTACTCAGCTTAAGTCTTTTTTCATTAATCATTAAATTTGTTTGAAAATCAATAGATTACATAAACAAAGAAATACATAACTTCATTCTAGTGGTAAACTAATTTCATTTTGTTATATGCAGCTTGGTGCCTTGGCTGTTGTCATTCGACAGACAAATATAGTTTGGATGCTTTTTGTTGCATGCACTGGGGTTATAAATATTACCCTGGTCCGTCCAAGAGATAATGTTGAAGTAAATGATACCAACACAGCTATCAGGAAGTCTAATCGATCAACTTCCAACGATGATGTTACATCAGGGTCAAATTTGAGACAGCGAAAGTTCAGTAATTCCCTGGGTACTGATAAACATTCTATGCCTAGTGCAAGCTTGGTTTCAACAAACCACTCATCAGGTTTGTTATTTGTAATATATGTAATCGTGTTATGTTATGATGAAAGTTAATTTACTAGATTTACTCTCCATTTTCTATAAGTAATGGAAGATGAGCCTGCCGATATGGTAGTTTTCCAAATTGGTTCTTTCTCCCTCACTATCTATACTTTTTTGTTCTTGATGCTTATGATTCAGTTACTGGCACTGTGTTGCAGGTTTACTTGATGAGGTCAAGGTCATCTTTTTAGCATTATGGCATATGAAGTGGGAGCTTTTGGTTTCCTTTAGTCCTTTTCTCATGGTATTTGTGGCTTTTTTGGCTTTTATCCGTTGGAATGGGAGTGTAGTTCTAGGTATTGTTCATGTTGCTTCTTTTAACTTTGAGGCATATGAAGGGCCTTTGTTGCTTGTCTCTCACTGCTTGTCCTGATATGGCAGGTGCAAAAGAAGCTCACACAGTTTCTCCACATTTTGCACAGATCATGTATTTTGGTTTGGTTTCTGCTCTTGCTGTGGCTCCTTTACACTGCAGCAAAGGTCAAGTTGTGGACCTGTTCCGGTCATTTTGGAAGAGAAGGCCCATCAGTTTCTTTCAAGTTTTTGTAGCTGTTATTGCTGGCGTCTTCTCTGTACATTTTTTCAGGTCAGAGAACCAGTTAGTATCCTGAGCAAATTGCTATAGGGATCTTTTTTACTTGCTACACCTAATTGAACTTTATGCTTCTAGAGAAATACTAGCATAAACTTAATTGAAGAGAATGCTATTCCTGGTTTTGATCTGTAAATTCACGGGTGTGAATTGGGTTTTGTTACTACTTGTGGATTTACCAAAGCATTCTTATATGAAAGGTTATTTTTTGAGTGCTTTTTGCAATCTCACTTACCTTCTATAGACCCTTTTTGTCCTGTAAAAGTTTTTCTTACATTTTTCTCTAATCCAAGGGGGGAAAGTTTAAGTGGTATTTTTTACTTTAGTAGATTGCAAAAACTGACGTACTTTTAGTTTATGTTACTGTTTCTTCACATGGTTATTTGACTGTTTCAGCTTAGTTCATCCCTATCTTATTGCTGATAATCGACATTACCCATTCTATCTCTGGCGGAAGGTCATCAATGCTCATTGGTCAATGAAATACCTTCTAGTCCCACTTTATGTTTATTCATGGTTTTCCATCTTCAGTACATTGGGTTAGTACATTGTACAAGCTCCTATCAATATTTGTCACAAATACTTTTTTTCCAACATGTATTGAAAACAGAGTAAATGAAGATATGGTTATTGAATTTTTGCATCCTTCCATTTGTAGTTTCTTTCTGCATCACTAAGGGTGCTTATATCTTTCATTGGCAGGGAAATTTCAGAGGAAGATATGGGTGTTAGCATTTTTCTTGGCTACTGCTGCAGTTCTGGTACCTGCTCCGTTGATTGAGTTCAGATACTACACGATTCCATTCTATTTCATAATACTTCATTCCCACATTAATGATTATCAAAGCTGGCTTCTCATGGGACTTCTATATCTAGCCATCAATGTCTTCACAATGATGATTTTTTTGTTCCGGCCATTCCATTGGGACCATGAGCCTGGGATCCAGAGGTTTATATGGTAGGAAAAATTCTAAGAAATGCTAAAGGCTTCATCATTCAAATCAGTTTTGGGTGGTAGTATTGTTTGTCTGGGGATTTACATAGAGATAGGATTTTGCTTGTTTTGGTTTGGAGGTAGAAGAAGAAGGGTGGAATCCTTGAGTGGTACAAGTTGTTTAGTAACATTAGTTACACATGCTACAGGTCGTGATTGCTAACTATATGTCAAGTGAAAGCTGTTGTACTAGTCATTTGTGCAAATAGCAAGATTTTCCATGCGTCCTACAATGGTCATTGGATATAAAATGTTCTACCCCTCAATCCACAGGGAATATTGCTCAAAAAAAAAAAAATCAAATCCACAGGGAATAACCCATGAGTCCTACAATCCCAGGGTTCAAGCTGCAAGGAAAAGCATACTCAAAGTGATCTGGATTGCGTTCCAGAGACGGAAGAAAAAAAAATGAAGAAGAAAAGTCATTTCATCATCCAAGACCACCCTGGCTTCCCTTCCATCACTTTGTTGAATCTCTTCCCTTTTCTTTTTAAATTTCTTGTATTAAATTTAATTGTCCTTGAAAAAGATAAAATTATACATTTTTCATTGGTCAATATAATCCACATATTTAAATTTAATTAGAGAACCTAAGGTACTGTACTTAAATTATTTTCTCATATGGAGTTTTCACTGGTAGTATTGTTAGAACACTTATGTTTATAAAAGAATAATACAAATCAATTTATGAAAGCCAATGATTTTTTGAGATTGATAAAATTAAAAATGTTAATAACAATTGAGACTTGAAGCTCATAGTTTCTTTTTGAAAAATAGTCTCCTCCATGTCCAAATTTCTCTGCCTATGTATTTTTTAGGGTTGAACTTTTCCAGTAATTTCTTCTTGAAAATAGTTGGAATCTCTCCGTTGTTCAAATGTCTCTACCCAAGTATTTTTTACGGTTGAATTTCTTTAATAATCCTATGTATCGATCATATGTCCAAATTATTGACAACAACTTAACTTTCACAAAATATAACTTTATAATGTTTTTTAAATAAAATTTCAAAAAAAAAAATGTTTTGTAAATAGGAAATTTCAAAGATACTAATTTCAAGAGAACGTTTTTGAAACAAAAATAAAATATTTTGAAAAGGGAGAGGCTTTTGTTCAATGCATTGGATGAGACACAAGATAGACACATGATCAATTTTGAATACTTGTTGAGGCAATATCGCATCCAATACTCAAATATACTTACTTAATAAAAGCCAATTGAAATAGCCACTCTCACGTGACGAGGCCTTGATTTAAGGAAAGATGATAAAAGTTACCACATGCCCCCAAGTGTAACCAATTGTATAATAAATAAGTCTCATTTTTCATTAAGGAAATTGCTTGGGGCACCAAAAATATATCCTGAAATTTTTACACCCTACTATTTTTGTATTGTGGTTGAGTCTAGATGAGGTGAATCCTTATGAGATGGTATGAAAAAGTCTGTACATTTTACTGGCTCTAGCACTCTTCTTTCATTAAGGGGGAAAAAGTTGTTATGGTACACTATAAAAAAGCAAAGGACAAATTGTAAAATTTCTCCTTAATCAACTTTTATATCCTATAACGGTTTTGAGCTATAAAATGAGTCTGAGGTGTCCAATATTTACTACTATTTATTATTCATAAATACTAGTAAATAGGGCCATTTTTGTTAAATACCAACTTTATCCTATAACAGTTGGTTTTTATAATAAGCTATTAAGAGTATGAGTTATCCAACATTTACTACTACTTATTATGGGGCCATTATTGTTGAGTAGTATATATATATATATATATATATATATATATATATATATATATATATATATATATATATGTGTGTGTGTGTGTGTCAATTTTATAAAATAATAATATTTAAATAATATTTTGAAAGCTAAGGAAGACATCAATGTTCAAATCTAACTTAGTAACTAACTAATAGTTAAAGTACGTTTGATACACTGAATGGAGATTACAACAAGAATTGTAATCTTTATTACTAGGAATAAAATGTGTTGTAATGTAATAACTAAACTTATTCATTAATTTGGTTGTGAGTTATAACATTAGAATGAAATTTAACATTTATTTTAGGAAATTTCTTACTCATACAATTATATTTCCTTAAAAATTGTTATTTTTAAATTTAACAGAGATATGCACTATTTTTTATGATTTTTTATTTTTATAATTGTTAGATGTATATGGAAAATTTGTTTATTTGGAAATATTAAATTTTGAAATTATTGCATTTACTAAGAAATAGCTAATACAACCTTTTAAAGATGAATAATTATTCCTTATTTTGAAAAATAGCTATTCATAATGAATTATTATTCCTTGCAATAAAAACATAATCAAACTAAAGAACAACTAAATCATAGGAATAATTATTATATTACAGCGTCTATTATAGTCTACCAAACATACCCTTAGTCTTCCATAAAATTAAGTAACTATTCACTAGGGTTCAAATCCTTTTTTTTTTTTTTGGTACTAACTAAACTATTTAGTTTCCCATAAATTGAGTCTCGAGGTACAAAGATATGGTGGTATTCCATTCTTTTGGATTAATAATAATACCTATTGATTAAAAACCAATAGTAGATTTTGCAGTGTGGAAGAGTAATGATAGTGCCACATAAAATAGCACAACTTATACCACAATTTGCCCATAAAATGGCACAACTTAGTGTAGAAACTTGTGATGGTGGTGGGTAGAGTATCAACCATTTACATGGACCATTTCACTAGATTATGAAATTGAGTATTTTATTAAATTTATTTAATTAAATCTAGAGAAAGTATAGAGATACAAATTTTGACACTAAGTTGATGTGGCAAATTATTAGTAGTAAGAAAAAAATAATATCAATGATGAGTTCAAATAAGAATTAGAAATGTAAAAAATATTGTCAATTTTTTTGATACAAAATAGAAATTCTACTTTAATTTAATCTAAGTATATATATATATGTATGAAACTCTTTTCTAAAGACTTGAACAACAATCCTTATCTTCTCACACTCCACAAACATTTATATTTGTGGAATGACCATCGCGGCAAAGTGCGTAATGGTAAAAATATTGTCAAATTTTATTTTGCGACAAAAGGAGGAATATTCTGTGCATTATTCGAGTGCAGCATAATTTATCACAAAATTTGTAGTGACGTGGGAACTAGAAGGTTCCTTTTTATCAAACATTCTATAAAATCCCAAATTCCAAAGACTCGGGAAATTGTGTTCTGTTTTGTGTTTGCTGATCATAGAAAGAAAGAAAAAAAGAGAATAAGAATGTCTGGTCCTCAATGTTGCTCAAACCCACCAACCTTGAACCCAAATGCTGGAGCTGGCCATGTTGAACAGCTTGGTGGACTCAGCACCTATGTCTCTGGCTCTCCCAACTCCAAGCTTGCCATCCTTCTCATCTCTGACGTTTATGGTACCCACACTTTTCTTTGACACTTCAGTTTTTTTTGCTTGCTTTTGTGGTGTGCTCTAATTTTCACTTCAAACTGTGATCTGGGTGTTGGATTTTGGGTTGTGAGGATACCGTTGGTGGGCTGTTTAGATTCATTTTAGGTGATTGGTGGAGGAAATGTTGTTTTGGTTTCTGGAAAAATTACATTTTGAACTCTATAATTTAGGATTGTAACAAATAACAAATGAGACCCTGAGGATTCAAAATGCAACAAATTTAAGTGGAATAGAATTGTGATTGAGGATTAATATAGGTTTTGCTGAATTCTTCCTTTTCTTTATTTATGAATCTTGAGGAAAATTGATTAGCACTTTCAGTTATCCTTTGGATTCATCTCTTCAGGTGAAAAGCTTTAAATTATATTTTTGGTGATCTCTAGTGTATTCTGTTCTTGATCGGTGTTTGTTCTAGTCATTTATGAAAAATATATTCTTGCCTTCTTTTATGCCATTTATATGTTTGTCTTTGTTGGGCTTGGTTGGGATATCGAAAATGAGTATTAAGGAAGCAGTAGGAATGGATTTGTTGAACAATTGATATGGATGCTGTGGATACATATGTACCTGCTATAAAATATGTAATAGGTTATGTTAATTCATTACCAGTATCATGTTCCATGATTCCATCTTAACATGTTTGAGTTTTCCTGCAGGATATGAGGCTCCAAACCTGAGGTATGGCTAATTTTCATCTCTCTTTTCTTTGTTTAGTTTATGGGTTTTGCATAGTCTATCAGATTAGGTTGTTATAACAGTGTTTATGTGTTGGTGAACTCCTTTTACATTATGACTATTTAGTTTAGGTGACACATATATTTCTTTAAAATTCTGAGCCATCAGTGTGAAACTTAGCTGACTTAATTCGGTCAATTATTAGGCACCTTAAAATACTTTCATTTTTCTCTAATTTGGTTGTGGAGTACAATAGATGATTGTAATTCTCTATTTGAAGCTATGCCATGTTATTTTGAATAAGAAGTGCAGCAATAAAGATTTTGCTGTTAAAAGTTGGAATTGTACTCTACACATTTCAGATACACAGAACTAACATTCTGAAAACTAATTTTATCTTCTTCTTCTTCTTCTTCTTTTTGTTTTTTATTTATTTATTTATTATTATTATTATTATTTTTTTTTTAAAGGAAGCTTGCAGACAAGGTTGCAGCTGCTGGATTTTATGCGGTAGTTCCTGACTTCTTCAATGGAGATCCCTATGTGCCTGATGATGCTAATAGGCCTATACAAGTTTGGTTGAAGGATCATGGAATGGTTGGTTCTATCTTTTTATACTTGCATGGAAGTTGTTTATAATTTTGATTTTCTCATGGTGGACCCTTTTGCGAAACTTGAAAATATTGCTGCATTTTTCATTTGAGATTGTGAGTTTGGTATTTTACAATATATTAGGCTATCTGAATATGTGTGTGGATTTAGCTGCATAACTTCTTTATTGTTATTACTGAAAGTAGCAGAATGTTCTTACTTCATAAATTATTAAACTACCTAGCTGTGTAAACCTTTAGTGGCCTTGATTGAAATTGATGACCCTGATCTTGCAGCTTTCAGCTAATTACTATGTGATTTTTAGTATGCACTAATAGTGTCTAAAGCTCTATAATTCTTTCTAAAGGATAAGGGATTTGAGGAGGCAAAGCCAGTAATTGAAGCTGTAAAAAGTAAAGGTGTTTCTGCAGTTGGGGCTGCTGGCTTTTGCTGGGGTGGTGAGTTTTTATCATTAATTCTTCGTTCCCAAACTAGCACCCAAGCGCAGAAGTTATTGCTTGTTAGGGAATAATTGGTTTTGTGTATCTTCATAGTTTCACTTTAACCCCCTCCCCTGACTAAGTTTCTTTATTTTTTTCTACTGAAAACAAGTTTGATTAAGGATTCTAAATTTCTAACATTTTAAGTCAGATAGCATTTTATTGATTGAAAAAAATGCTGATACTTAACTTTTGTGCTCTTCTCAGCCAAGGTTGTGGTTGAACTTGCAAAAGTTGAGTTTATCCAAGCTGCTGTGCTATGTCATCCTTCATTTGTCACTCTAGATGATATCAAGGGTATGGATTCTAGTGCTTGAAATGTGCTAAAGCTTGATATTAGTTTTATTAGATTATTAGTTTGCAATTTCAGAAATTAAAAATGTCTTTAGCACATTCAGGAAAAAATTTCTAGCTCTCATCAATACTCTATCAATTTAAATGTTGGCAGAAATTACAAGTATCTGACTCTATAAGTTGCTTTTTCTCCCTTTCTCTTGGGGTCAATGGATTTTTTTTTTTTTGCTACTGGCATACTGGTTTGCAATGATTTAATCTTATTCAATGCCTTTTCTGTTCTAAAAATACATTCTGGTTGTCAGAAATCATTTCTTTAACAATGGTGTTTTTGAGTTTTTCTACATTAAATTTCTTCTGTTTTGGTACAAGTGCAAGAGAGAAAAAATAATGGATTGTCTCATTGTTTACTGATCAATGTTTGGAATTAATTTCAGGGGTTAAGGTTCCTATTGCGGTACTAGGAGCTGAAAATGACCATCTTTCTCCACCTGCGCTCTTGAAACAGTTTGAAGAGGCCTTAGCTGCTAAACCTGAGGTAGGAAAACCAAATCCTTATTTTCTTATGAAATCTTATGATTAATGCCTTTTCCTTTCTAATTATGAAAGCTTCTTTTCTTTATATAATAAAGAAGGAAATCTAATACTGATGTTTCATCATTCTTTTAATGACGGCAGATTGGCTGTATTTAATTTTTTACATATTAAAATATAGCCAGGAGCCCTTTAGCCTGAATTTCATGCTTTTAGCATTTGTTTCTTTTAGAGAGTAATATTTTTTTGGTCATGTTATTTATTCAGCTTTGTTTTTGCACATTTCTTTAATGAGTAGATGACTCCTCGGATAGGTTTTTTGACTTAATAAGTAGAATTTTCTTCCCCATCTTTTCCCAAATTTTGCATTTATTATGGATTTTTTGGCCTTGGCATTTGATGAATGTTTGTCATAGCATTTTTGGCTTTGGCTCTGGTGGTAAAGAGATAGGTTGGGGTTGGGGTAAGTGTTATCAATCTTTTTGAACAAATGACTAAATGTTCATATGGTGATTCATCATCTTGTCTTTGAAATGCCTGAGGTCTATCTTCAAAACCAGGCCATGGTTTGCCCATGCAATGCATCCATCTTGGTGTAACTTTTTCCAAATATTGCATTTCATAATAATAAAATAATGTTTTGATTCTTTTCAGGTGGATGGCTTTGTTAAGATATTTCCGAAAGTTGCACATGGGTGGACAGTCAGGTACAGTGTTGAAGATGTGGCAGCTGTGAAGTCGGCTGACGAGGCCCATCAGAACTTGTTAGAATGGTTTGCTAAGTATGTGAAGTGAAATTGTCAAATTAGATACTTCTGTGATATGTCTTGGTTCTATAATATTATGAGTAGCAGTGTGGATCCAGTAAAATGCTAGTTTTCTCATGTGGTTGAGACTTGAGAGAACCTGGACTTCAATCTGTAGTATGTAAGAATTTGAATGAACTTGTTTATGAATAAAGGGTGAAAATAGCGTGCTTTATCTGAAAGTAGGGCTGTAGTGAGAGTATGTGGTTCATGTAGTTGTCATTACACCGTGCATTCTCTGGTGTCCATTGCAATATCAGTGCCTTGGGCTCTTTGAGCTGTCTGAGGCTGTAATGCACTGAAAGTGTTGAGAGTAGCTAGACTTTAATCTGTAGTATATAAGAATTTGAATGAACTTGTTTATGAATAAAGGGTGAAAATTGCATGCTTTATCTGATGGCTGTAGTGAGAGCAATGTGTGTGTATGTGGTTCATGTGGTTGTCATTACGCCATGCATTCTCTGATGTCCATGGCAATATCGGTGCCTTTGGCTCTTTGAGCTGTCTGAGGCTATAATGCACTGAAAGTGTTGCCTTGGCGGCTCTAAAATCTGTGTGACTGGATTAATTCTGATGAGTTATGACTGAATGCTTCAATATAGATTATAAATTTGCCGAATGCTTTGAATTGGTTCATGTGACCATATCATTATTGCATATGTATTATCTCAAAAGTGATCAATGCTGATGCCTTTGAGCTATCAGAGGCTAAGAAAAGCTGGAGAGCTTGCCTCTGAGGTTCTATAAATGGCCGAATTCCTGCCTCATTGTGGGAGGCTCTCTTAATGTTTGCTACAGTCTAAATTGCACTTCACAGGTTTACTGTGTATGCCAAATCATTCATGCTATCCTTGCAAATATTGTGATAGAATTATTTCCATTATATTACGAGTGCAAGCAGATGGTGGCATCATGGGCTTGTATATATAGAGCTTTTACGTTAAGCTCTATTACTAAACCTCTGCAGTTATTACTTCGCCAAATAGGCACTAGAAATAAAGAATTATTTGTATTTTTTAAAAATATAAAATATTATAATTTAAAAAAAAATAAAAAATAAAAAATAAAACGCAAATACATTAATCTTCTTCAGTTCCTCATCTTCACCCAAAAGACAAGAAGAAAGAGATATATTATACACACAAAAATGAGAGAAGAAGAAGCCGCAGCAGAAGAAGAAGATTAATATAGAGGAAGAGTTATTTGAATGGGATCAACATTGTACAACCACTGAACACAAAAGATGAGTAAAATAGTGATGTAGTTTAAAAAAAAAAAAAAAAAAAAAAAAGGAAGGCTTCTGGTGAAGGATCAAATATATATATATATATATATATATAGTATAAAAAAAAGAATGGTTTTTTTTTTTTTTTTTTTAGAGAGTTTTAACCTATGGCGTCCGCTTCTGATGAGCGCTCTTTATCATCAGACCAAGAAACCAATCAGTTTTTGATGTAGGTGGAAATTGAACTTCAGATCCCTTATACAACTATCAGAGGCTTATCCGGTTGAGCTAACTGAAACTCACAAAAAAAAAAAAAAAAAGGTTTATAAATTATAATGAAGGATTATATTTTTTAATCTTGTGCGCAATTACAAATATCAACTTGTGAAATGAGTAAGATAGTGATGTAGTTTTAAAAAAGAAAGGCTTGTGGTGAAGGATCAAACATATATATAGTATAAAAAAAGAAAGGTTTATAAATTATAAAGAAGGATCACATTTTCTTGTGCGCAATTAGAAAACATCAACTTGTGAAATAAGTAAGATAGTGATGTAGTTTTAAAAAAGAAAGGCTTGCGGATCAAACATATGTATAGTATCAAAAAAGAAAGGTATATAAATTATAATGAAGGATAACATTTTCTATTCTTGTGTTCAACTAGAAAACATCAACTTGTGAAAAATTGATAAGATAACTCCTCTTTCTCTATCTACTTTTTAACATTTGAAGATATTGGATATGCTCTCAAAAAGGAAGAATCTTTTGATACCCAAATAATTGCCATATAAAATAAGATCTAAAATATATGACTTTAAAAAGTATTTACATTAGAAATCCTTATTCTAGACCATAGCTAGCATTAGCAAGAAATCACTTAGTCCTCTTTAATGAAAAATTGTGGGTTCTAGTTAGCTCAACTAATAAAGTCTCTAATAGTTGAATAAGAGATTTATGATTCAATCTCTGCCTACTCCAAAAACCAATTGGTGTCTTTGTTTGATGATAAAAAACTATTATCAAAAGTGGACGTTATACGTTAAAACTCTCTTAAAAAAATGAAAAATTATCTTATGAGACGGTCTTATAAAGATATCGTTCTTAAAATATTTATGGTTTCCATGCATGTGAATCCCACGTGTAAGAGAAATGTCTAATGAGATTGTCTCGTGACGATCTTATATATTACAATTCATAATTAAATATGTATCATTCTTAACATGTCCCTTTAGAACACTTGCTAGCAAGTAGCATGGCCTAGTTTTTATTTAATGCTAATGGAAGGTGCATTAAAATAAAAATGATTACAAAAATTAGGGGTGGGGGGTTGGAATGTAGCAATATAAAATTATTCACCTCAAAGCTCTGTTTGTTTCACTTTCTAAAACATTTTCAAATACAAACCACAAAAACTAGTGGCTCAATCACAGTAGTTGCCAATGTCGGAGGTCCGGTGATCAAAAGCCAATATCAGTAGCTCTAGCTGTCGGATTGTCAACACCAACTATTAGACCAACAACCCAACCATTAGATGGGAGAGAACCTCTGTGTATTTTTATAAAATGTTTTACCAAATTTATAAAGATAATACGTTTTACAATATTTTACAGAGGATTTTATAATCAGCAAAAAAAACATTTTTTGGATTGGTCAAATTTTATAATGAAGCCGGTAAAGTGCTGTAAATATTTTTTTGTAAAACATTTTACAATCAAATAAATAGAACGTAAAATACAAAAATAGTACACTGATTATGCACTTTTAGTATGTTGTATCCTTCCAGTGTCAGCTAAAATATTAACATATTTGTTTGCCTAACGGTATACAGGCACATGTCAAGGGACCACTAATTCATTGTATGGTCAGCAACTTCCTTCAATCGAAAACAAGAATATAGAAAACAAGAAGAGAGGTAAGGTCAATAGTAATTAAGTAGATAGATTCCAAGAGTTATGTAACTCAACTATTGTCTGTAGTACCTTCTAGTACTTCTAACGGAGACTTCGGCACTTCTTACTGTTTCTAATAGTGACTTCAGGATTTAAATTCCAGTACAGCTATAAAATTACTTTTTTTTAAAGGAAAATACTAATAGGTGACCGTTTGGCTTGCGCGTTTTGCTACGTCCACGTTTTTTTTTTTTTTTTTTTTTTTCCTGCACGTAAACAGTAACCTCCCATGGATTCACTGTTCATACACTGTTTAGTACTGTTCATGCACTGTTTACGTATTAAAAAATATTAAAAATGGATCCCACGATACTATTTACACATTTAAAAATTATTTTGCTACAGTGTTTTCAGTTTTCAGTTTTCAGTTTTCAGTTTTCAGTTTTCAGCAACAATAAGCTCAATCCAAACGGACCCTAGGTGTCCTTAAGGCACTCCAGTTAAAGAAAGTTTTGACATCACTTTTATGGAAAATGAAAAAAATTATCAAAATATTAATTATTTTTTTTTTCTTTTTTCATAAAATTTTTTTTTAACTAGATTATTGACCAGTATTTTCCTACGGAAAATTACTACAGTCCACTTTTGAGTCCAATTTGCACCGGAATCCCAAATTACTCATCTGCTTATTAAATAATGCTTATGGTTGGAGTTTTGACCCATCATTCTTTTTTTTTTTTCCTTTTTATTTTGGGAGAAACAGACCCATCATTCAAGGTAGAGTGATGTTCCAAAAAAAATGCTTATGGTTGGAGTTTTGACCCATCATTCAAGGTACAGTGATGTTCCCAAAAATAGAACAAAGTTTCTCTCCAAACTAGTTTGGAGAGAAACCCTACAAACTCATCATATATCTTTGTATTGAATGTGAATTTTGAAAATCTAACCGTTGAGTTTCATGTTCCTTATGTTTTTAACATGCATATCAAATTTCATTCAAATTGGATGTTATTTACTATTTGATCAACTAACTTATTTTTTATATACAACTTTAGAATACAAAAAATTGATATTATAACATTTATTTGATGACATAGCAATTGATCTTTGATTTTCTTGAAATTTTGTAAGCATTAAGGATGTAATAAGAACATACAATCTAACGGTTAGATTTTCAAAATTCACATTCAATACAAAGATATATAATGAGTTTGTAGGGTTTCTCTCCAAACTAGTTTGGAGAGAAACTTTGTTCCCAAAAATATGCTTATGGTTGGAGCTTTGACCCATCATTCAAGGTACAGTGATGTTTGAGTTCAGGGGCCCTCCTTAAAGTAGTCTATAGACTATTACACCCTCACTCCATTCGGCATGTCATTGTGAATATTGACTACCATGTGTCTAGATTCATTCTTGACGAAGGAGGGCAATATTGCGATGGCATCTTTTTTTTATTTTGTTTGTTGAAAAAATGCTTACAAACGGATGTAATAGAGATTTAAATTCTAAATTTCATAGGCACATCAAGAAGTGTTAATAAGTTGAGTTATAATACACTTAATTTGAACTTTTAAATCATTTTTTTATGTTTATCACATGCATTTTTAACTAATTCATATCATACCATATAATATATTATAAAAGTTACGAGTTACGATAAACATGTTGTAATTAAACACTTAAATTACAAATAAAAAAAACAGTTTCATTTTCTTTTTCCTTTTTCCTAATGCCATGTAGATAATCCTTTTACTCTTTTATTTTCAATCTATTAGCCAATTCATCTCGTTAATTTCTCTCAATCTTTTCATATTCTCCTTTTCTTCGTATTTAAGTTCTAAGAGTATAAATTTGGTTATTTGGTTCCCCCAGATTATAAATATCTCTCTTTTTAACTAGACTTGTTTTTGCTTAGATGTGGTCACATTTGAGGTAACATCGCAAACATTATGTGTTTCTTTCACTTTTTAAGAATTCATTTTTATTTTGTTATTTGTTCCAATTTGGCTTCTTCTTCTCCAGGGCGGAACACTTAGAAGGGTGGCCTGTCCAAACTTTTCTAATTTTATAAAATTACCTCTAAAGATTCCTAAATTTTTCAAAAAAATATATGGTTGGTCCCCCAAAATTCTTAAATATTAGATTTTTACCTCTAAATTTACCTAAAATTTTCAAAAGAAATATGGTTACCCCCCCTCCCCAACTCTTCATATTTCTTATATGATACTATTAAATTGATTCAATTATATATATTTTATTATAATTATTTTGGCCCTCATTCATAAAATTCTATTTCTATCCATGTTCTTCTTCCTTTCTCTTTTTTTTTTTTGGGGGGGGGGGGGGGGGGGGTTGGTTTAAGACGGATTCTAATCTTGAGATTTGAGTTGATTCGCTTTTTTTGTGTTTGTCTTACTTGTTTTGTTGTTATTATAACTAGAATACAAGATAGTTGAGTTGGTTTGCATTATTTGTATTTTCTATTTGTTGTTGTTATTGTTATTAGTTAGCCTGTTCCTTTCGGTTTAATGATGCTAATAGAATAGTCAGCTTTCAACAAAAAATAAAATAAAATTAGTGACACTCTATACTCTATTGGTCTCATCAATTTTAATTAGCCAATCTAAAGGATGATCAAATCCCATAGAATGACCTTGTGCTTTAAGTTTCTACTATAGGAAGGAAAAAAAAAAACTAATATTTATATTTTGTGTAAAATAATCTAATTATATGTTAATTAATATTATTTTATGGACAAAGTTTGGTTACAAATTTGATTGTAGCTTAAAACTACAACTCTCACTTAAAAAATTAACATGACAACAAATTTTGAAAATTTAACTGTTGAATTGCATTTTCTTTATGTTCTTAACACACATGTAAAATTTTCTACCAGTTAGATTTTATTTACTATTCGATCTATAAACTTATTTTTATGCATAATTTTAGACTACAAAAAATTAAAATTTAAACATTTGATTGATGACATAGCTATTGATATTTAATCTTTTGAAAACGAGAAGAAAATGTAATTCAATGGTAGATTTCTCAAAATTTACATCTAATAAAAAAATATTGAGTAAAGTTGTAGTCTTATACTACAACCAAATTTGCTGTCAAATTTAGCCCTTATTCTATATAATTAACCCCAACTATGGAACTTCTTCCTTTTAGGCTTTTAGCACACTCACAGTACTCTCATATTATTACCAACATTTTACTTTTATTAGTTGTGTAGGTCCAATTTTGTACCTCAACTAATTAGCACCTCCTAAATATCTTTAATAGAGAGATCTAATGTTCAAATCTCCCTATTGTAACTATTGAATTATTAAAAATAAATAATCTGGGGCTCTTGCAGAAAAACATTGTTGGTAAATGGCAAAAGTGATTTTAGCTAAGATTTGGTAGTTTAATTCCAAAATTCTTGGCAAAGGAGATGTCTTCAACGAAGCATCAAATTAATAATTTTATTTTGGGTATCAAAATAAAATTTTAAGTGAATAATTAGGTATAATGCATAATTGATTGGAGTAAATTTGTAATAAGCTCTTTTACCAAGTCTTAATTATCATCAGTTGACTTGACGTGCAAAAAAAAAAAATATATATATGGAAAACAAAAATGCAAATTACATTCATTGAGTTTGGTCTATTGTCATTTTGATCCCATAAATTTTATTTTTGTCAATTTGATCTTATAAGCAAATGAGTTAATTTCATACCATAGACCATTTTAGTTTTGCTAGAAGAACGAAATGTTTTGGTACTAATTGATACTGGTATACTGTTTTGGGGTTACTGCCATGAGATTGTTGATTGTAAGTTATGGAAAAAAAAATGATAAGTTTAAAGTGACTATCCACCATTTATAATTGACTATCTTATCATGTTGTGGAAAAAATCATCATTGTAGCAAAAAATATGATATCTGATACAATCCTAAAAGAATTTAATGCATGATTGACCATTTAGGGGTGACCTACATTGTCTTATATAAAATCAGTAGTGACATGAAAGATGACACAACATGACCCATTGCAAGACTAGTAGGATGGCCCGAATCACACATAGTAAGTTGTGATTGGTAAAGACGGATTCTAATCTTGAGATTTGAGTTGATTCGCTTTATTTGTGTTTGTCTTACTTGTTTTGTTGTTATTATAACTAGAATACAAGATAGTTGAGTTGGTCTGCTTTATTTGTATTTTCTATTTGTTGTTATTGTTATTAGTTAGCCTGTTCCTTTCGGTTTGATGATGCTAATAGAATAGTCAGCTTTCAACAACAACCAAAAATAAAAAATAAAAAATAAAAAAAATAATAGTGACACTCTATGACTCTATACTCTATTGGTCTCATCAATTTTAATTAGCCAATCTAAAGGATGATCAAATCCCATAGAATGACGTTGTGCTTTAAGTTTCTACTATAGGAAGGAAAAAAAAAACTAATATTTATATTTTGTGTAAAATAATCTAATTATATGTCAATTAATATTATTTTATGGACAAAGTTTGGTTACAAATTTGATTGTAGCTTAAAACTACAACTCTCACTTAAAAAATTAACATGACAACAAATTTTGAAAATTTAATTATTGAATTACATTTTCTTTATGTTCTTAACACACATGTAAAATTTTCTACCAATTAGATTTTATTTACTATTCGATCTATAAACTTATTTCTATGCATAATTTTAGACTACAAAAAATTAAAATTTAAACATTTGATTGATGACATAACTATTTATATTTAATTTTTTGAAAACTTTGCAAACATAAAGGATATAAGAAAAAAATATAATTCAACGGTAGATTTCTCAAAATTTACATCCAGTAAAAAAATATTTAGTAAAATTGTAGTCTTAGACTACAACCAAATTTGCTATCAAATTTAGCCCTTATTCTATATAATTAACCCCAACTATGGAACTTCTTCCTTTTAGGCTTTTAGCACACTCACAGTACTCTCATATTATTACCAACACTTTACTTTTATTAGTTGTGTAGGTCCAATTTTATACCTCAACTAATTAGCGCCTCCTAAGTATCTTTAATAGAGAGATTTAATGTTCAAATCTCCCTATTATAACTATTGAATTATTAAAAATAAATAATCTGGCTCTTGCAAAAAAACATTGTTGGTAAATGGCAAAAGTGATTTTAGCTAAGATTTGGTAGTTTAATTCCAAAATTCTTGGCAAAGGAGATGTCTTCAACGAAGCATCAAATTAATAATTAGGTATAATGCATAATTGATTGGAGTAAATTTGTAATAAGCTCTTTTACCAAGTCTTAATTATCATCAGTTGACTTGACGTGCAAAACAAAAAAAATATAGAGAAAACAAAAATGCAAATTACATTCATTGGGTTTGGTCAATTGTCATTTTGATCCCATAAATTTTATTTTTGTCAATTTGGTCTTATAAGCATGAGTTAATTTCGTACCATAGACCATTTTAGTTTTGCTAGAAGAACGAAATGTTTTGGTACTAATTGATACCAGTATACTGTTTTGGGGTTACTGTCATGAGATTGTTGATTGTGGGTGATGGAAAAAAAAATGATAAGTTCAAAGTGACTATCCACCATTTATAACTGACTATCTTATCATGTTGTGAAAAAAATCATCCTAACACAAAATATGATATCTGATACAATCCTAAAAGAATTTAATGCATGTTTGACCATTTAGGGGTGACCTACATAGTCTTATATAAAATCAGTAGTGACATGAAAGATGACACAACATGACCCATTGTAAGACTAGTATGATGGCCCAAATCACACATAGTAAGTTGTGATTGGTAAAGTACAAAATGGTAATAATAAATGGAAAATGTTAACCAATGAGCATTGGTTTAAGAGTTATTTTTAGAAATATTTTATTGGAGAATGATAAAATAATAAATGTTGTGGACAATATTTTATATTTCTCATGAAAGTGGTGTCAAAACTTTCCTATTATGGTTTATTAACCACTGCTCTAAGAATATCAGTTAATATGACCCATAATAAATAGTCCCCTTTTCTTGTAAACAATAACTACCCAAAAAATAAAAAAAAATAGTGAAGATTGGAGGAAAGAAAAAAAAAAGAAGTAAATTAAAACTGTACAAAAATAGACAAATAACTACTCAAACTTGACAATCGTTAACATGAATGACTAACTTTGATAATAATAATTGTAATAAATGGTCCAATTCATGTGTAGCGTCATTGATGGCGTGAAGGTGTTTGGTATTAAAAAAATATCAAATCGGAGATATCAAAATCTCATAATTGTGATATATGTCAGTAAAAAATATCTCAACTACTAACAATTGAAAGATATATATTGATGGATAGTTATTTTTACACACATCTCTTTAGTTTATTAAATTTTGATATAAATAAGGTGATATCATTTGATATAAATTTATTTACTTATTTTTATTGATGACAGTACACGACCTATTGGGCAGACAAGGTGGTGGCCCGAGTGACATTTATATATCATTATCAACCCTTATTTCTTTACAAAATTCTCACAACCTCAAAGATTGTGGAGAGTGTGTTTGTGTGTCAGACTTTTTTGTGTTTGACTGTGTGTGCTGCTCTGCTGATCAAATAAGAAGAAGAATGGCAGGACATCAGTGCTGCTCTAACCCACCAACTTTAGACGCAAGTGCTGGAGCTGGCCATGTTGAACAACTGTGTGGTCTCAGCACCTATGTCACTGGCTCCCCTAATGCCAAGCATGCCATCATTCTCATCTCTGATATCTTTGGTATTTACACGTTTCTTTGACACTTGGCTTCTTTAATCACTTTTTTCCGAGGCAACAATTCTCACAACTGTTGGGTTTTTATTAGTTTTAGTATGGATCCATTACATACATCATTTTATAATCTACTATTAAGTGCTTGTCACCTCAGTAAGTAGATGTAAAATATTTTGTGAAAAGTTATTGGTTTTTCACTCCAAACTATAACCTGGGCGTTGACTTTTATGGTTAATGAATAATTGGGTTATATATACATGAATCTGGAGGTAAATTGTTTAGCACCTTCAGTAATCATTCAGAAATGGAAGTTCCTGATCCTTGGAAATTCTGTGATAACATAGGGGCCTTCGAAATTCCTGCTTCTTGGAAATTCTGGAGAGAATTCAAAACAAAAGAAAACAAAAAGATTTCTATTAGTATTAGAGGTTCATATTTTATCTTCATTAATCTGTATGAGTATTATTTTCCTAATGATTGGAGTGTTACTGAGATCATATGGTAACAATAGGAAAATGTTTCTCTTCAAAACTCTCCAAACTTCTCGTATGGTTCTCAATTAAATGTTTAAATTTCAAGTTTTTGTAATATAAAATTATGCATAAATAATAAGTTTATTGATTGAAAGTAAATAATAATATTCGATTGGAATGAAATTTGACATGTGTACTAAGAATATAAAAAAATGCAATCCAATGGTTAGAATTTCAAAATTCACTTTTAATAAAAATATATAAGAGGAGTTTAAAAAGTATTTCACCAAACTAGTTTAGAGGGAACTTTGTCGGTAACAACACTCCTTAACATATACAATACTCCTTAATATAATATTGTGCTAATTATTGTTACACACAATGAGGTACACACTTGAGCTAAAACCACATTTTGAAAATACAATTTCAATTATAATTGTGAGATGGTGAAATCATGTTTTGAAAACACAATTTTATAATTATACAACATGATTTCAATTGTGTCTTGTACACAATGTTTAACTATTATCGCTCATAATACTATATAGTGAGACATTACTTAATTTAAAAGTTTAAGTATTTGAATCTAGACCTATCATATATATTAAATTAGTTCCTTTTCTTTTTCTCCTTACTAGTAACCAGAGTGTGAGAACTTAGAATAATATTGTAAGTAATTAAATTCATCATTTCATATTGTTTCAAAAGAGAATTAGTAATTTGTTATAGGATTAAAATGAGAGATTAAGTACTCCGAAATCCAAACCCTCCCCTGTATTATTTATCAGAGAGACAGAGACTTTTAGACTTTTTAGTCACTAGTGTATTTGTTTTAGGCATTCACGTAAGAAAAACAAAAAACAAAAAAAAACAAAAACAAAAACAAAAATTGCTTATTTATTTATTGTTTTTATACTATTTATTTGTTTTTCTGTTCTGGGTTTGGTTGGGTATCGAAAAATAATATGGAAGTGGTGAAATTCTTGTTGAACAATTATTGGCTATGTTAATTCATTACCACTATCATGTTCCAACTTTTTGTATTTGATTTTTCCTGCAGGATATGAAGCTCCAAAATTGAGGTATGCTTAATTCTCTCTCTTTTCTTTGTTTAGTTTATGAATTTTGCTTAGTCCATCAGATTATGCTGTTTTTAACAAGTCATTCTGTATGTAAGGCATAACTTACATTGCGATTTTTCGTTTAGGTGGCAATATATTTGTTAAAATTTAAACCCATCACTCTGAAATTTAGCTGGCCTAACTTGGTCAAGTACACTTTCAAATGCTAGCTTGTAATTGTCTAATCAAAGCTATATTATGTTGCTTTGAATAATAAGTGCAACAATCATAATTTTTCAACTAAAAAAGTGAAGTTGTGATCTCTCATGCATGTTCATAAAGACAGTCACAAATAATCAACAGTGTGAGTTTGTGCTTTTTTTAGCTTCTGAAACTAATGTTGGCTGCTTTATATATAAAAGGAAGCTTGCAGACAAGGTTTCAGCTGCTGGATATTATGTGGTAGTTCCTGACTTCATACGAGAACCCTTTGTGCTCGAAGATATTGCTAATAATCCTCTAGAAGTTTGGTTGAAGGATCATGGAACGGTCGGTTCTAGATTTTAATTTTTGCTTGGAAATTGTTCATAAGTTTGTTTTTTACTTATCAAGAGAAAAATTTTTTGTCACAGTGAACCTTTTGTGAAACTTGAATGTATTGCTACATTTTCATTTGAGATTATATTCTGAAGGCCTCCATTGTGGGGTTTGGTATTTTGCATATTAGGCTGTCTGAATATGTGTGTGAATTCAGCTGCACAATTGCTTTATTGTTATTGCTGTAAGCAACAAATGGTTCATACTTCATAAATTATTGAACTAGCTGGCTGTGTCCACTTTTTGTGACCTGGGTTAAAATTGGTGACCCACTGACCCTAATATTGCAGTTTTCTACATATTGCTATGCAAATTTCAGTTTTCACTATAATAGTATCTGAAGCTCAATTATTATTTCTATAGGATAAAGGATTTGAAGAGGCAAAGCCAATAATTGAAACTTTGAAAAGTAAAGGTGCTTCTTCAGTTGGGGCTGCAGGCTTTTGCTGGGGTGGTGAGTTTTTTCTCTATTAATTCTTCTTTTCTTTCTTTTTTGTATCTTTATACAGCATTTTATTGCTTGAAAAAAATTCTGACATTTGACATTTTACATTCTTCTCACTGCTCAGGTAAGGTTGTGGTTGAACTTTCAAAAGTTGAACTTATCCAAGCTGCAGTGATATTACATCCTGCATGGGTAACAGTGGATGATATCAAGGGTATGGATTTGAATGGATCCCATTGTATAACTTTTTCAAGAGCTTTATATTAGTTTCGCTAGATTGTTAGTTTGCAATTTCAGAATGTAACAGTGTCTTTTGAAGAACTCTCAAGAAAAAACTTCTAGCTCTTATTATACTTTAGCAATTAAAATATTGGAAGTAATTAGTAATCAAAAGTACCTGACTTTATAAGTTTGCTTCTTTCCTTTCTTTTGAGGTCAAAGGATATTTTTTGCTATTAGCATGCAGGTTTACAATGATTTAATCTTACATAACTCCTTTTCTGTCATAATTTTGCATTTCCCCTGGTTGTTGTAAAATGTAAATCAATTCTTGTTCCAATATTTTTTTTTCTACAATCAAGTTGCTTGCAGACCAGGACTTGCTAAATTTATCTATTTTCTAGTAAGAGTACAAGTACAGGGAAGAAAAAAATTAACAATTTTGTGTCATAGTTAACTGGTATTTGGGGATTGATTTCAGGTGTTAAGGTTCCCATTGCAGTACTAGGAGCTGAGATTGACCATATTGCTCCACCTGAACTCTTGAAACAATATGATGAGGCCTTAACTTCTCAATCTAAGGTAGGAAGATCAAATCCTTGTCTAGTTTTATTTTTAATTTTTTTATATGCTTCTTTACAGTGCTTAGCTGTTACATTATTTTATATACCTCAGCCTTTTCTGGTTATGATTTTTTCTTCTTCTTAGATAATAAGTAATAACATTCTAGTAATAATGCTGGTTCATCATTCTTCTCTTGAGGGTTGACTGGCTGCATTTAATTTTTACGTATTGGAATATTTAGAACATAACTACGATCCTTTTAGCCTAAATTTCATACTTTTAGCATTAGTTTCATCTCAGAGTATTTTTCTTGGTTTTCTAGATGAAAGAATGAATGGTAACAGAGTGTTCACCCTCACTAGTCTTGTGTTATGTGGCTAGGGGCTTGTTGAAGCATGCTCATGCCATATCTCTAGATCCCTCCTGCATTGGGATAAGATTTTTGGCTTGATAAATTACAATTTTTGGCAAGCTAACTGCACTTATTTCTTCTATGTAACAAAAACTTTTCAAAACATGAAATTGGTTACATGAATCTTTTGCCTTATCCTCTGTTATATCATGACTTCTTCTTTGGTCTTTTCTTGGCATTTTGGCTACTAATGTTAACCATGGCATCTTTGAGCTGGGCTTTTGTCGCAAACATATAGGTTGGGGCTGGCTAAGTAGGGGAAAATGGGTATTTACCCCTGATTTGAAAACTATGTAGCAAAATACCCCTCTTAAGGAACTTGATTTTAACAAAATCGAGTTCAGTGTAAAACTTAATATTCTCAAAATCGAATTCTATGTATATTTTTAAGTAGAACTCAATATTAGTTCCACTTAAATTTTTCAAAAAAAATTTAAGTGGCAAAATTTGCATAGAACTCGATATTGCTAATGTCAAGTCCTACCTATAACTCAATTTTGTTAAAATCAAGTTTAAAAAACAGGGATATTTTGCTACATAGTTTTCAAATTAGGGGTAAATACCCATTTTGCCCGGTTTAAGTGTGTTAAATCTTTTCAATCAAACAAATAAATTTTCATCATGGTGATTCGTCATTATGTCCTTGAAACACCTTAACTTAGGTCAATCTTTTCTTACTAGGGCTATAGTTTTCTCCGCAATCAGCAATCAATCCATATTGGTGTAACTTTTTCCCATGTTCTCCCAATTTTTGCATTTGATGATGTGATCATAGAACCTTTGGTTTTGGCTAGTTAGTGTTATTAAATCATTTTAAACAATAAACAGATATTCACCATGGTGATCTGCCTTTTCCTTTAAATACCTTTTAACTAACTTAGGCCAATCTTCCATATTGAGGCTATAGTTTGTTCGTGCAATCAATCTATTTTGGTGTTACCTTCTCTAATGTTTTCCTAGTTTTTCCATTTGATAGTAATCAAATAATGTTTGATTCTTTTCAGGTGGATTTCTATGTTAAGATATTTCCAAAAGTCACACATGGGTGGACAACTAGGTACGAGGATGAAGATGAAGTAGCTGTGAAGTCTGCTGAGGAGGCCCATCAGAACCTGTTGGACTGGTTTGCCAAGTATATTAAGTGACAATGTCAAATTAGCTACTTGTGTGCTACGCCTGGGTTTTATATTATTATATGAGTTACAGTGTGTACCTTAGTCTAATATTGTTCTTTCCAAATATTTGAGAGTAATAAAACTTCAATATGTAATATGTAATACTCTGATCAAATCAATTTGTGAATAATCGGTAAAAGTTGCAAGCTTTATCTGAAAGCATGGTTGTACTACTATACTAGTGAGAGCGAAGTGTGTGTACTTTGTGCGCGGTGGGTTTCTTTGTATTGCCTCTGAGGCTGTATAAATGGCCAAAGATTCTGCCAAATCTTGTCTCATCCTTGGAAGGTCTCTTAATGTTTTGCTACAGTAGGACATGACATAAGTGTCCCAAATCATAGGTTCTCGGAGGTTATAGGGCTGTTTGTTAACTTTGTTTAAACAACACTTTTCAATATTTAAATAACATTATATGTATTTTTATACTTTTTCACTTACACATGTTTCTAAAAAATACAAGTAACGATATTGAAAATATTTTACCAAATTGGTCCTAGTGTCCCTAATTAATCATGTTTGTTACCAAGTGGGACAATAAAAATGATTGGATCTATATTGGGTTTGTCAAGGTAAAGCCTTCAACATTGACCGAAGACCCCTGGTGGCCCATGGGTTATTGGGCCAAACCCCCATCCACCATGGTTGGGTAGCTAATAAATTGATAAACCTTTCAAATATTGAGATAGAATCAAAACAAGAATCAAAGGTGTGTTTGGATACCGTTTATTGCTGAAAACTGAAAACACTGTATCAAAATAATATTTAAATGTGTGAATAGTGCCGTGAGACTTAGTTTTGAAATTATTTTTGCTAAAAAAAATACTTGTGGGTTCTGTAAACAGTGCACGAGACCAACCGAAAAACATGGGACACGGCTGAAAAGTGATTTTCGGCATTATTCAAACATATACTAAATGGGCTTTAATATGCATCCATGGGCTGTTTCGTATAATGTAATTGGATTTAGCTTTGTATCTTCAGCCATTGAAACTACTAAGGAAGCCAACCCAATTAAAAAAGGCCCAAACAAACAATGGTTCTTGGCCTTAAAAGTTACAACGCCGCCATATAAAATGGAGAAAAAACCCTAGCATCAACCATATGAGAAGATAAAAAAAAAATAAATAAATAAAATAAAACAAAAATCTAGTAACCTTTCACAAACAGGTTCTTGAAAATCATGGAAAACCCAAGATTTTTTTCACAAAACATTCCAGAGGACATCGTGCATGACGTACTAAAAAGACTCCCCGTCAAATCTCTACAGCGATTTAAGTCCGTATGCAAAACATGGTGTTCTTTGATTTCAAGCTCTGAGTTTGCCAAAGCACGCTATGACAGCGCCAACAAGCCTAACAAAAACATTACCCTTTGGAGATGCGGCTGCATTGAGCAACGCAAAGATATAAATTCTCGTGTCTTCTCCGCCTGGCTTAATATCATAGATTACAATGGATTCATGCTTGAAACGAAATCTCTCGACTTGTTTATTTTTGGAAGAGAAACCCCAGATATCTTGGGCTCTTGCGACAATTTGTTACTTGTTTATTATCGTTTTTATCTTTATCTGTGGAACCTATCTTCTGGTACACATGATATGTTTGAATTAGACTATGATATTACGGGTCATTATTGTGGTTTACTCGTGTGGACTTGGTTATGATTCTTCCTCTGATGATTACAAGGCTGTGTTGGTATCTCATACAGCAAGTCCAACAGTCTCACCCAACGATTATTATGATGCTCTTGAATATTTTTCCATCTCTACCTACTCTTTCAGGACCAATACTTTGAAAAAATTTGATGACAATGAATTTCCTTACAATTTTGATTCTATCACACAAGGGGTTACTTTGAATGGAGCTCCCCATTGGGTTCTTCGCCGTGAAGAATATAATACGGAAGTCAATTCTAAATCTTTAAAAGTGGCACTGGTTTATTTTGATCCGGCTAAAGAACACTTCTATGAGTTGCCATTACCATGCATGTTAGATAAGTATTCAGAGTTTGTGCTGGGGGTCTTAGAGTTTGAGCTGGGGGTTTTAGGTGGATGCCTTTCTCTATCATACGATCCCAATGAAAGCCACTTTGAGACTTGGGTAATGAAGAAATATGGGGTGGAAGAATCTTGGGAAAAATTGTTTGTCATTCCCAATGTTGAGGAGCATTTGAGGCCATTGTGGAGGTGAACCTTAAGAAAATAGTCATCTACAATCTTCTAAATAATTCTAAAAGAACTGTGATTTCAAATATAGAGCCAGATTATTTTGGACTCTGTGTCTATAATGTGGAGAGTATGGTTGTCCCATATGATGAGCAAAGGTTAAACCTTTCTCACCACAATGATAAATTAGCAATGAACACAGAATCAAAAGAATTTGATGGGTTCCTTATGAGCACAAGATCACAACAGTGATGGGAAAAGGCAGAAAAGATTGAACAAGTGCAAAAACAAGATGAGATCATTGTCAACGTTCGCAAGGTTTAATATATTTAGAAGAGGGCTACTCCAATTTTCAACTTCATTTTGGAAGTCCAACAAAAGAAGGAAAAACAATGGCAGGATTTAGGCTTTTTTTTTTTGGTTTAATTAGTAGAAGATGTGAGGAGAATACTAATTAATGTTAGTTTTAGAGTATTTAGTATTATCAAAAACTTTATTGTACTATTATCGTGTCATGGTATTAAATTAATTAATATATGTTGCTTCAGGTTACTTCATTTATTGTGTTTATTTATGGTTTAAAGTGCATATGTTTTATTATTTATTTTTGGTGAGGGATCACCATTTAAATTAATTAAGCTTACAAGGTTGTGTATATTGAGAGCCACCTTAGCAAAGATTTTAAGGAGGTGAACCCTTATGGGGTCTAAATTCTTTTTCATGCACTTCTTATTTTATATGAAATCTTCCGTTGCATGTTACATAACACACCCAATTAATTTCTTGAGGATGGACTCATATATATGCCTTCATGTAGCTTGCAAATTCAACAGATCTAGCTAGGTTTGTAACACCTTTTTTTTTTTTCATTAGTATCCTTAACATCTCCCTTATTTGAAATCCATATCTACCCGGTACTAGAGTTTAGGTTGCCCTTGATCATCATATTACTACACCCATCTCACCCAACAGTAATTACTACAACAAAAGCAAGAATAGTGATCCCTTTATACTCTTTTCAAGACCAATAGGAAATACATTAATAGTTATGTAATTTGTTCTTCTTCTTTTTTATCAGTTCAAGTTTTTTTTTTTTTTTTTTTTTGGCGACAAAGTAATAGTTTATCAATAAATAAATTTGAATAGATAATTAATAAATACTTTATTTATTTTATGGTTTTGTAATCATGGAAATTAGAGTACTACTAGGATCACAACTTATACCGCAACTTGCTCACATGGCAAGGCACGAGTAGTGGAGTTGTGAATCCACTACTTTTACTCACTTACATCTTGCCACATGAGTAAATTGAGACAAAAATTGTAAGAAAATTTGTGGTCTAAGCACTTAACACCCAACAACATTTTGGTAAGTTTTATTTTATTTTCAGTTTCGTCATGTAAGCAAGGGAGTTAATTTCATCCGTTTCAATTTTGCTAGGAGAACAAAATGTTTGGATACCAATTGATATGAGTGTACCATTTCAGAGTTATCATTATGAGGTGGTCAATTTACAAGTGATGGAAAAAAAAAAAGATAGGTTTAAAGTGGTTGTCCATCGCTTACATCAACTGTCTTATCAAGTTGTGGCAAAAATAACGATAAATGATGTCTCCCTCTTGTGGCAAAAAGTTATGACTTAGGCAATGAAGGAATATGAGGTGGAAGAGTCTTGGGGGAAATAGTTTATTATTCCCTGTTGTGATCAGCTGGGAATCATTTGATCCCGCACTAGTCCCTATTGTGATAAGCATTTGAGGCCACTGTGTTTCATTGCAAATGGTAAAGTTTTAATGGACATAAACAACAGATTAGATGCCTACAATCTTCAAAACAATTGTAAAAGAATTGTGGTGGATTTTATGAACCAAGATAATAAACAAGGGTTTGAACTTGGTGTATATGTGGGAGTGGAAAGTATCATTTTTCGGTATGTTGGATTGTCTATTTGCAAGATCACAACTCAACATTGGAAAAAAAGAAAAAAAAAGAGAGAGAACAAGATGAGACCGTTGTCATGACAACGGTCTCATCTTGTTCTCTTTTTTATTGTAGTATTTGGTTAATATGAAGCTCCTTATTATGTGTTCCAAAAAACAAAGCATTGATTAGCTTCAGTTTTTTTTTTTTTTTTTTGCTATAATTACGCATTTTCTTATTTGGTTTTGGGAAATCATTTGCTTTTCCAATTGTTTTTTTCTGGCTTCAAGTTGCTTGCAAACCAGGACTAAATTTATCTATTTAGTCTATTAAGGGTACAAGTGCAAGGAAGAAAAAAAAAATTAACAATTTTGTGTCATAGTTAACTGGTTAATATTGGAGATTATTTCAAGGGATAAGGTACGGTTCCTATTGCAGTACTAGGAGTTGAGATTGAAAAAACTGCTCCACCCGAACTCTTGAAATAGTATGACGGGCTTTAACTTCTCAATCTAAGGCAGGAAGATCAAATACTGATTCATCATTCTTCTATTGAGGGTTGATTGGCTTAGGCTGCATTTAATTTTGTACATATTGGAATATAACCATGATCCTTTTAGCCTAAATTTCATACTTTTAGCATTTGTTTCATCTCAGAGTATTTTTCTTGGTTTTCTTGATGAAAGAATGAACGATACATAACAGAGTTTACACTCTCACAAGTATTGTGTTATGTGGTAAGGCGCTTATTGAAGCATGCTCATGCCATCATCACTAGATTCCTTCTGTATTGGGATAATATTTTTGGCTTGATAGGTTAGAATTTTTTGCGAGCTAAAGTGTGTGTGCACTTTCTCATCCTTGGTGGCTCTCTTAATGTTTGCTACAGTCGACATGTGGAGGTGCAAGTGTCCCAAATCATGTTTGTGTTAACATTGAGATAGAATGAAAATACGAATCATATATACACCCCCCCCCCCCCCAAAAAAAAAAATTGGATTCGTATCAAGAATGAAAATAAATGGGCTATCATATGCATCCATGGGCTATTACGTATAATGTGATTGGATTTAGCTTCGAATCTTCAGTCATTGAGACTACTAAGGAAATTAAGAGGCAACTTCCAAAGATACAAACCCACTAAAAAAAAGCCCAAATAAAAAAAGATTCTCGGTCTCAAAAGTTACAACGCCACCATATAAATGGAGGAAAACCCTAGCATCAACCACAGAAGAAATCAGAAAACCAAAAAACCAAAAACCTAGTAACCCTTTCACAAACCGATTCTTGAAAATCATGGAAAACCCAAGATTTTTTTCACTAAACGTTGCAGAAGACATCGTGCATGAGGTACTAAAAAGACTCCCCGTCAAATCTCTACAGCGATTTAAGTCTGTATGCAAACCATGGTGTTCTCTGATTTTAAGCTCTGAGTTTGCCAAAGCACGCTATGACGAAGCCAACGAGCCTAACAACATGACCCTTTGGAGATGCGCCTGCATTGAGCAAAGTGATGAAGAAATAAATTCCGGTGTCTTCTCCATCATAGATTACAATGGCTTCATGCTCGAAGTGAAATCTCTCGACTTTCCTCCAAGTCCATGGTATGAAAGCATAACCCCTGAGATCTTCGGCTCTTGCAACGATTTCTTACTTGTTTATTGTCGTCCTCATCTTTATCTGTGGAACCCATCTTCTGGTACACATAATATGTTTGAATTATACCGTCATATTGACACGGATAATATACTCATGTGTGGACTTGGTTATGATTATTCCTCTGATGATTACAAGGCTGTTTTTGTATCTCATTTAGTTAGTCCACCAGGCTCACCCAACAGTGGTTATAGTTTTGAATCTATCTTTATCTCTCACTACTCTTTCAGGACCAATACTTTGAAAGATATTGATTACAGTGATTTTCCTTACAATTTTTATTTTGACACACAAGGGGTTACTTTGAATGGAGCTCCCCATTGGGTTCTTCGCCGTGAAGAATATGATATGGAAGTCTATTCTAAATTTGTAACCGTAGTACTGGTTTATTTTGATCCGGCTAAAGAAGACTTTTATGAGCTGCCATTACCATGCATGTTAGATAAGGATTCAAAGTTTGAGCTGGGGGTTTTAGGTGGATGCCTTTCTCTAACATACGATCCCAATGGAAGCCTCTTTGAGACTTGGGTAATGAAGAAATATGGGGTGGAAGAATCTTGGGAAAAATTGTTTGTCATTCCCTATTTTGAGGAGCGTTTGAGGCCATTGTGTTTCACCAAAAACGGTGATGTTTTAATGGAGGTGAACAGAAAGAAAATAGTCATTTATAATCTTTTAAACAATTCTTATAAAAGAACTGTGATCTCAAATATAGAGTCAGATGATATAGAGTCAGATGAGTGCTTATATTATTCTCGTGGGTTTGAACTTGGTGTATATGTGGAGAGTGTGGTTCTTCCATATGATGAGCAAAGTTTACGAACACAAGATCACAACACAGTGGCAGAAAAGAGAGTAAGTGCAAATAAAAGATGAGATTATTGTCAACATTTGCAAAGGTTTAACATATATAGAAGAGGGCTACTCCAACTTTCTACCTCATTTTGGAAATCCAACAAAAGAAGGAAAAACGATGGCAAAGTTTAGGTTTTTTTTTTTTTTTTGGTTTAACTAGTAGAAGATGAGGAGAATATCAATTAATGTTAGTTTTAGCAAGCCGGCTCAACAATTTTGGGGCCTTAGGCCATGGGACATCTTTTATATTTAAACATTAATTAAATAATATTGTATTTATTAAATTTTTTATTTTTTATTTAAAATCGATTTTTCTTGTTTTTTTTAAATACAAAATTACTAATTAAGTTTTTGTATTTAAGTTCCTCTAACATTTCTTTTTTTGAAAATTTTCATATCCAAATAAATATTTTCTAGTAGACATTTATAATGAGCAAATATTTATAAATAAATAAAACAAAATTTATGATTAAAAATTATAATTTAAGTAAAAATAAAATTTGAAGTATAGAGTAATAGAAAATGATTGTTGCTTTGTTAACACTGCGACCACTTTATACTTTAAAGTCTAAATCTACATAAATAAAAATTATTTTATTACATGGTTCAATAAATTAGATCACTAAAAATTTTTGGGTTTTAAAATGAATTTAACTTACCTCAAACATTTTTTTAATTAGACATATCCTTTTATTTTAAATATATAATAGCAAATGTTAGTGAGTTTTAATCATCACATTTTATTTAGTTAGTGAGTGATGTGTCAATCTCTTATTAAAACAAAAAGAAATTCCTTTTCAAAATGTACTAAGCCAAACCCTTTTAAAATTTCAAAATTTTTTGGGTTGAAATTCATGTATTGTGTGTATAGTGCGTGGGTTTAAGAATGTTTTGTTAATAAAACCTAAAACTCAAAAAATCTTGATACGGCTCGTTTGGTAACCCTATTCAACACACATTTTTCACATTTTAAACACATTTATACATATTTCAACATACTTTTTCACTCACACGTATATAAAAAATACTCAAAATACCTTACTTAAACTTAGTTACCAAACGGGCCCTAATGTTTAATGCTCAAACTCATTTGACCAGCGGGTAGGTACCGTAGGTTAGTGCCTTTAGTGATAGTTTATGGGCCATGTGGTTGTGATGTGCTACAGTGATAATATGCTATAGGAAGTGTGTAGTGCAGTCAGCAGTCTGCCTTATTTTAGAATTCAATAAGGAATTGTTAATGCATTTTATTGACCAATAAAAAGACTTAAATTTTTTTTCTTTATCAAAATATATAGATAAATATTATTTATATATATATATATATATATATTTATATACAAGTGCGGCATTCTTTTTGTTTGGGGGTCTTAAGTGATTGCACCAATTGCTTTTAGATTAGCCAGGCCTGAGTTTTAGATAAGTATTTAGTATTATCAAAAACTTAATAGTTAGTACTATCACCATATCATGGTATTAAATTAATTAATATATATTGCTTCAAGTTACTTAATTTATTGTGTTTATTTATGGTTTAACCTGCATATGTTGCATCCTTTATTTTTGGTGAGGGATCACCATATTTATATTGAACTTACAAGGTTGTGTTTATATATTATTGAGAGCCACCTTAGCAAAGATTTTAAGGAGGCGAACCCTTTATGGGATCTATATTCTTTTTCATGCACTTCTTAATTTATATGAAATCTTCCGTTGCATGTTCTAGAGTACATAATTAACACACCCCATTTCTTGAGGATGGACTCATATATATGCTGCATGTAGGTTGCGAATTCAGCTGCCATATCTAGATTTGTAACATTCATTAGTATCCTGAACATCTCCCTTATTTGAAATCCATATCTACCAAGGGCATACTAGAGTTTAGGTACCCCTTGATCATCATATTACTCCACCCCTGTCACCCAACAGTGGTTACTACAACAAAAGCAAGAATAGTGATCCCTTTATACACTTCTCAAGACCAATAGGAAATACATTTGTAGGGACGAGGACCCAAATTTGTATATTGGGCCTTGAGCCCTATTTGATAATGTAGAGGCGTCTGAGGAGGAATAAATGACTGGAGAAGCCCCAAAATAGAGAATCACATAAAGAAAGGGCTGAGGGCTAAAGTCCGAGGAGATTACCCTTCTCGGATCGGACAAACATCAGTCAAGCAAGTACCTGAGTAATTTAGGTGGCCTTCCAAGAGTCTCCAACGATGAGAATAGACTTCAAGCACGTACGGGGAGGATAAGAATACAAAAATATCTAAGAGAAAAGCTGCTACCACCTCATTAAATGGACTGCATCAACTTTTCTGGCCGCATTTATGTGGAGAAGACCCTTGAACAGTGTAGTCTCAACCACCACCGTTCACAGAGAGCCAGAGAAGATGCTTGATAAGACATATACTTGAGTGTAGGTTTAGATGATGAACAAGTGTACGATCAAGATGGTCTAAAAGAAAATTATATAATGTGAAGAACCCCCCCATAAGAGAGGGAGGAAAAAAAAAGATGGTAAAAGGGAAGAGAAAAGGCATTACTGTAGCATGAACTTTCAGAAATAGTGAATTTAACAGTAATGTATCTACTTGGACAACAATTTCATCAAACTTTATACTAGTTTCTGGGCTGGTTCATGTTTCAAATCCTTACTAATCGTTATCCCTCTCACTGAGAGCCCAGCTCTTTCATCCACTCTCTAAAAATTTATTATATTGGACTCAGTGGGCTTATATTCCAACCATATTGGGCTTAGGCTACAAATTGTGTCCCTACAACATTGATTACTATGCTCTGCATTGGAGTTGTCCTTGGTGTTGAGGAGGTAATAGTTATGTAATTTCATCTTCTTCTTTTTTATCAGTTTAAGTTTTTAGGACAAAGTGATTGTTTATCAAATAAATTTGAAGAGCTAATTAATATATACTTTATTTATTTTATGGTTTTGTAATAATGGAAATTACTTACTTCAAGTACGGCTAAAGAAAAATTATAAGGAGCTTCCAAGACCTTGTTTGTTGGATAAGGCTTCCTAAGTTTGACACGAGGACTTTGATTTTGGGGACATGCTTTATCTAATCCACAATGCCTATAACAGATTCTTGAGACTAGGCTAATGAAAAATTATTCATCCTCCCGTATCTTGTTGAGTTTTCTAGGCCGGGGTATTTCACTACAAATAAAGATATAAGCCATGTGCACTCTTAAGAGACAAACGTAGATCACCATTAAGTTGAGTTGGTGATGAGCATAGATTGGATCACAACAAAACAATGAGCCCAAGTGAAAAGCACAAGATAATAAAACAATGTGGCTGGGTTTTAAGGACGAGATCACAATGAATTAATGCGATCCAAGAAACAAAGAGGGAGTATTGAATTTAGCATGTAATATAAGAAGAGATAGTGTCCTCTTTGTTTGGTTTATTAAGGAGAAGGCTACCTAATTTTTTATGTATAAAAACCAATATTTGAATCCCCTACCCCGGTTTTAAGTAATTAATTTCACCATTAAGTTGAGTTTGTGATGAGCATAGATTGGATCACAACAAAACAATGAGCCCAAGTGATAAGTACAAGATAATAACACAATATGGGTGGGTGTTAGGCACGAGATCACAATGATTAATGTGATCCAAGAGACAAAGAGGGAGTATTGACTTATTTGGTTTATTAAGGAAGGAGAAGGCTACCTAATTTATTTTATGTATGAAAACCAATGTTTGTACCCCCTTCTCCACTTTTAAGTTTAATATATATATATATATATATATATATATATATATTTGTGTGTGTGAGGGGGGGGGGTGCGTGCATGCATGCGTGTACGTGATTAGGTTCAAGTTACACATTGTATAATTTTAAGGAATATTATACTATTCAAATTTTTTATTTTTATTGTATGTGAATTTTAACAAATCTATCGTTAGATTAATAATTCATTTAAAGAAAGTTTTTATGGAAAAATGAAAAAAAAAAAAAAAAAAAAAGCAATTAATGTTTTAACAGTTTTTTCCATTTCCCATAAAAGTGATGTCAAAATTTTTCTAAAATAAATTGTTAACCATTGCCCTAAGGCTATCCGTTAGCATGACTCTACGTTATTTTTGTATATTCTCTTTTTTTGCAAAATTTCATGACAATCAAATATTAATAATTAGGTCATTGATCAAAAATTTAAAGAGCAAGTTTTTGTTGTTTAAAATTATGTATAAAAGATGAGTTTATAGATCAAATGTTAAATAATGTCCAATTAATTAGAAATTTGGTAAATATGCTAAGAATATAGAAAACATATAATCCAACAGTTAAATTTTTAAATTATTTATCCAATAAAAATTTATTAGGATGTGTTATAGCTTGTGTGTGTGTGTGTGTGTTTTTTTTTTGGCCCCGGAGGGGGGGGGGGGGGGCGCTTATTGTGGCATTTCAACCAAAAAGGGGAAGACACTTCAGGTTCTAGCTTCACTTGGCATTGATTACCGATCTTCGGCTTTTTTTGGCTATCCAAAAACGAGGAACAACCTATGAATGGTTGGCAACTCAAGGATGTACAAATTCTTGGCTCGAAAAAAGGTATGCTGGCTGGAATGCTGCTATTACTCTTTCATCCTTCCCCTTCTTTCTTAGTTTTAAGTAGGCGTTTGGTAGGTGTTAGGCATCGAAAAATCGATGGAAGGGACAAATTACCATGGTCAGCTTAATGGTTTTGCAAAGTACTAGCTAGCTAGGTATATGCATGTTTTTATTTTATTTTTCACATGTGAATTTTTTTTTTTTTTCTGAAATTTCTGATGCAGCTCTTCTAGTAGCAATTATATATTTATTATTATTTTAGCCACCTATATACCAACATTACAATTTGTTAGCTAGTAATAGTTTTTCATCATTGATTTGATCGCAGCAAGGACTACATGACAACAAGTCTAATAACTCTAAGACTATTTTTTTATATAATTTCAATATATGACGTTTGCTTATGGTGATTGCACTCTTTATCATCAAACTAAGATATCAATTGATTTTTGTTGTAGACGGAGATTAAATTTCAAATCTTTTATTTAATCATCAAATACTTTACCAAATGTTGTGAAATTGGATGACCAAAATGAAAGTAGGCTCAAAATATAAGGACCAAAATTTTTTTTTCTGTCAAACAAAAGATATAAAAATGTGTTTTTCATTCTTTCTTCTACCTCCAAGACGTTCCACAATATTGGGCCAATAAAAATTAAACTCTCTTAAAATCGCCTAAAATTTTCACCACAAGAAAATATTTTATGAATATTTTGATTAAGTAGATTAGTCATTATCAAGTATAAAAGAGATGTTAATAAAATCTAAATACTAAAACTTAATTAGTAATTTTTCATCTCAATATTATTATTATTATTATTATATATAGTTAAATAATATTATTTAATTATTAAAAATTCTACTTGAAGTCTTCCCCTTAAAACTTAAAAATGTATTCCACCTATCTTACCTATAATATGTTATGTTGAGCGAAGAAATTTTTTTAGTTTTTTATTTTTATTTTTTATAATTGATAGTTGAAGTTGAAAAATTAAGCTTTAAATGTTTATGTTAGATTTTTTTTTTTTTTTTTTAATGTTGACCCAGTGTATCTACAAAGCACAAATTAGCTAAGACGTTTCTTTAATTTTCTTCTTTTCATGGATAGCAGCATAGATACAGCCATAAACGTTTACTAGAAACACGAAGATATACAGCTTCTTGCTAGCTTTTGTCTAATTTAAAATATAAAAAAATGGCAAACATGTATGCAATTACAACCAGAAAGAAAGAAAAAAAAATTATAAAAAATAATAAACATTGAAAGCAACTACGAGTTGATAACGATGCCATACCATTGTGAATTTTAGTGGTGACTGGCGCTTCCCCATTTCATTTGGATGGTCACTTTCGTCTCCGCAGAATCTATATGGATCTCTAAATAATTTTGATAACACACTCAATTTTGCGCTAAATCTCACAACGCGTTAATTTGTGTGACCATAATTGATCAGTATTTTTTGTTTACCATCTTTTAAATGGGTATTGGATTCATTGTTATTTTGTCGCTTACTTTCGATAGTCAATCGTTCACGATCGCACGAATTATGAATTATGAAAATGAATGTGAAAATGTGTTTTTAAAAATATTGTTATTATTATTTTTTTCTACGTGAAAAAGCTTAATGGACACAAAAGGTTCTTGAGTTCATTATCATAATCATGACGCGGTGGGATAGTCCACGCGCAAATAAAGTGAGTGTAACGCAGGCGCACCGCAATGTGAATGGAACCCACATGACAGTTTCACTTGGTTACATCATGGGGAAAGCGCGTGGAATCAATCAGCTCCTCTTTTCCCTCCCACTAATTTTTTATTTTTTTAATTATTTAAAAAAAAATTATAGCACCTTTTAAAAAAAAAAAAATAGTACCCGCTTTTTCTAATTCTAATCATATTTTATTATGATTTGCACTTCCTGACTTTAATGCCCTTGCTTTTTCGAATTACTGCAAATATGCCATTTTTATTTTGGAAAATTTTAAAATGCCCGAAACAAAATTCCTGAATTTGCTTACTTTTTTTAATTGCTATTTTATTTTTTGAAATACTTTTAATTGATATTGGCATTAACCACTTCATATTATAAAAAAAAAAAAAAATTATCTGCAGAATTCGTACCCATAACTTCACTATGAAGTTTCAAAATTTCTATCTATCCATTTTAAAACTAATAAAATTAAATTTTGTCATGTCACCTATATTTAAACAAATGTACATTAATATAGATAAATAGAATTTTAAGAACTTTATAGTGGATTTTTATTTTTTTTAAATATAGAAATTCAACTCTAACTTAATCTAAATATACATATGTGTGAAACTGCAATAGTTACTTTGAGAATTACTTAGACTTATTTTGTTCAATTCTTTAATTACTTTGCCAAATTAATAAATAAATAAATAAAATCACCTGAGTACTATAAATATGTAACATTAGATGTGTTTTTTCAATAGTAAAACATTGTATATGCTTCTTTCATTCATATCTGTGATGTACACTGTCAACATGTATGCATATCAAACTAATATCTGTGAGTATCCTTTCGTTGCCACCATTTTCTAACACTCCTGAGATTTCGTTTTTATTTCCTCCACTATATGTCCTTTCCAGCCATGGACAGGTTCAGTTGTTTAACATATATAAATGCTTGCATTGTCATCACCAAATCACCCTCCAGAATTACCTTTATAATTAAGCATTTTCTTGCATACTTTGTTTTTGCCTTTCCACGCCACTTGTCACATTTCCAAACCAAGAATAAATAGTCTTTTTGTATTACTCACCATATTAAAGTATCTTGCAGAAGTTGACTGCATAAGGGATTTTTCTTTGTCGGCTCTACTTCATTTGATAAGATTGAATCTATTATATTAGATTCGATTTCCACCATTGCATGTGTATGGCCATCAATCAACTCACTCACTTTTGCATCTTCCCCTAAGATTTTACTTGGGAGTAGTAGTCACTAGCTAGAGTGGAAGCCATTTGTCTTTGCCAAATTTTCACAGCTTCACCATTGCCAATCCTCTATCTACATCCATATATTTATCAGGACTTCTCTTCCTAGTTCCTTCAGTGATGCTCCTCCATGCAAAATATGTATCATGGGCGTACTTTGGCCTCTAGGAAAGAGCTTGTTGGAAACACATCTAGCCTTCATCACTCAAAACAATAAATAGTAAAGAATGTGGATTATGCATGAGTCGACAACCTTCTTTTTTTTCTTCTTCTTTTTCTAATGTGAAGTTGAAAGTTTCCAAGTCGATCCTTAAACCCCATTCCACCTCTCAATGCTCTCATCTTTTTTTCAATATATATATATATATATATATATATATATATATATATATATATATATATATCCCATTTAGCCTAGTGAATCAGCTCCTCTTCCATTCTTTAATTGTTTTTTTCTCCCCACTAGAGTGTTTCAACTTTCAACCTTAATCTTTAATTCCTTGCACAATTAAAGTAACTTATTGTATATGTATGTTGAGGTTAATTGTGTTGGGTTGGCTTCTGAGTCTAATGTTTTTGGACACTAAACGCGACACAAACATGACATGTGTTTGAAATGACTACATGTTAGTCTTGTACACCATTTAGTATATAAGAGCACTGGATAAAAGTCTTACCTGATTGTGCAACCATCTTATTTAGAACAACTCATTTCTATAATAGTAGTATTTCCTTTCCAAGCATGAAGTTTTACTCTTCTTCTTCTTCTTTTTTAACTCCAAAGAATGCTTGCTTCTTTGATTTGCCTATTAGTGAAGGCAACCACAATCGATTTTTTCATGCTGCTTAATAACTTGGACTTCTGATAGATTCTTCCGTGTCCACTCTTATAATTACTACCTCTCGTTATTTGTGTTCCTACATTCATGTTTGTTTTCTCTAAGATTAACTTGTGCCTCAATACCTCCTCATAAATTTGTGAACTATTTTGAATTTCTTTGCCTTCGTCTTTGCATTACAAAACAAGATGTTGTCATTTGCAATATAATTTATATATGTAAATATTGGAGCCTTCCCCTTTTATTGCTATCCCATGAGTTTTTTCTCATCTCTGTTTTCCTCAACATTAATGTTGATAATCCTCATGCATATAATTAATAAGTAAGAAAAACCACAACATATAAATTAATTAATCAATCACGATCACGTATTAATTATTGGTCCTAAACAGCTGCTAGCCTAGATTAACTAGGTAAAGAAAACTTGGTTAGAATCGCAATCAACTTTAGTTTGACTACATATACTATTGTAACACGTTTGAAGTTAGTATTTGGCAGCATGTGCTTACTAATGATGTGAGGCTGGACAACTATACCCAACCCATTTACAGCCAAAAGCAACTTATTTTTATTATTTTATACAATTAATAATAGTATATTAAAGTAGGAGTCCAAGAAATTAAGAGTTAAGTTCATAAATGTTTTTATTAAAAAAAAAAACGAATTAAGTACGAATTAAGTACAGTAGTATTTTAAAATTAGATTTTAAATCAACTATATTTTTTTCCAAGTGTCTATTCAATTTAAAATTACTTCAAGCTTATATAAAACTGCTTCAAGCCTACTAAAAATATTTCAAATCCATTTAAATTTACTTATAACCTATTTGAATATAATTCGCACTCTTTTATCAAAACTTACAATAATTTTATAAGTTTCACAACAATTAACCTAAGTTGTATTTTAGGTTTATTTAATTAGTAAAATCTGGAATTTTGATAATGAAAAAAAAAATCACAACAGGGCTTATAAGAACCAAACAGATAAATAAAATGTTATAAATATGTTATATTTTTATGGATTTTATAACCTTAAAATATCACTTAGTATTTACATGGGTATATCATTTGTTTTTCCTTTAAACAATATCATTAATTCTTTTAAGAGTAATACTATACTTACAAATTTTTTTACAATATTTTTACAAACTGTTTTGGTAGCAAATTCTTATTGGTTCGCACATGGGCTCATCACTCACATCATTTTTTTACTTACTAGTAACCACTTATCACATTAATAATTTATAAAAAAGTTTGTAACGCTAGTATTTTTCTCATTTTAGTGACTATAAAAAAATTTATAGATTTAAAATCTAAAACAAAATATACAAGCCCAAAAATAATAGCTCAACAACAAAAATTACCAATAGTAAAACTATATAAAAAAAAAAAGCTCAATTAATCAATTTTATTTAAAATAAACAACCCCGCTCTTTAAAATATTCTAAACAAAAATAATTTTGTTCTTGCCATCACCAAAAAAAAAAAAATCCCAACTGCTAAATAGTAACAAAGTTAAAGGTTAAAACCGCTATACACAGTCAACAGTAAAACCGCTCTCCTTAATTCAAAATTCTGACTCCGTCCCTAATTTCAACAAGAGTTAAGAGAGATTAGTGTAATTTAACTATTTAATGAGCGACACTCTATTAACTCATTTAAGCCCATAAATAAGCAAGAAGTTAGAAGAGAGGTCAAGACTCATGACTCCAAAAAATTACACAAAGAGCTCAAGATAGGGCTATGAAAAGACAAAAAAACTCATCACGGGTTGAATTTATCAGAAAGTAGTAGACTAGTAGTTTAGCATGATAGAGTTTAATTTTGGATAAAACTATACCATATAATCTACATTATATAGTTACAAAATTCAATCAAAGATTCCCACATGTAGATCCCATGTGATGCACATGCACTCATGAAATTCAATGAATAGGGAAACCTTTTACCTTTTCCTCTTCCCTATTATTATTGTTTTAAATTTTTAATATCAACACGAATAGGTACATTGTCTCTCTCAGGCCAACAAGTTACGCTGAGAATTGGAAGAAACCAAGAAATCATGTACAGCATCCATGAAAGTATACAGAGTTACAGAGCCACATACACACAATAAATATATATATATATATATATATGGGTTGGGTATAAGTTATATCTAGTGTAACTATAAACAATGTTATACTATCTAATAACTTGTTATAGAATTCATATTTTGAAAATCTCACCATTGAATTACATGTTTTATATGTTCTTAATAATCATGCTAGTTTTCATGTCCATTTGATCCATAAGCTCATCTTTTATGCATTATTTTAAACTACAAAAACTTGAATTTAAAACATTAATTGATGACATGGTTATTAATTTTTTATTACTTTAAAATTTTACAAACATGAAGAGTATATGAAGATAATGTAATCTAACGATAAATTTATTAAAATTTGTATCCAATTAAAAAATGGAAAATGCTAACGAGTGTCTTTAGGCATTGGTTAATAATCAATTTTAGGAAAGTTTTAACATCACTTTTATGGGAAATGAAAAAAACTGTCAAAATATTAATTGTTTTAAAAAAAAATATTGAATGTTGTAATATTGTTTAGAGTTATATATATATATATATATATATATATATATATATATATATATATATATATATATATATATATATATAATTTCAAGACATAAAAACCTACACCACAGAGGACGTGGAACTGTGAGGGTGTTTCCTTGGAACAAATTATATATTGGAGCACGTGGCATTGTGGCAATCCTAGTGTTTTTTTTTGTTTTTTTGATGGGAGCAATCCTAGTGTTAATGCTTAAAAATATGCAGGTAGCTAGTTACAGGCTTACAGCAGTAGCAGCAAGAAGTTAGGAACTTCATCCAAAAAATTAAAAGCAAGAAGTTAAGAACAATCGCAAACAGCGATTAAAACTATTTGTTATTGCTATTATTTGGTGTCAAAACGACAGCTAAATGTTCTCTAATCATTATCTTTTTACCAAGTCATCATTATTTAATAACGAATTCTTTCGACCCCTCCATATGGCTGTCAAAGTGTCAATGTCGTCACTTAATTTATTAAATTAGTATTAATTTGGAGTAATTATAATAACACCATTGGCTAGGAAAATTAATTCTAGGGCTAATTTTTTTGTTAATTCACAATGTCATGAATTAATTACTGCCATAGCGATTCTCAAAACAATTCAAAACAAAAATATAATTTTATATGTATTGGATCAACTATAGACCATTAATCTCTTTTTAACTTTGTTATGTGATCACCCATAACCTCACTAATCTTATGACTCTTTTACTTATTCATTTATTTTTTAGATATGTGAGTTGTGATTAGTTTTGGTAAATTTGTATAATTTTTATTTTTTGTAACATTTTATGCAGAAAATTTATTCGACAAAAATACTAATGTACCTAAAAGGTGAGGCTTTAAATTTTAAAAAAGTTGTACATAATAAAATAAGGGAAAAAAAAAAACCTACAACATTAACTCTATAATAATTGTTCTTTATTATCAAATCAAATATAGTTGTTTTCTCTTTATTGTACGTAGGATTCAAATTTAACCCCTTCGAAGAAGAGATTAGTTTAAACCCACAATTAAATAGGCACTTGGTACTCTACTATAATATTAAGGATATAAGTAGGGGTGTGCATGGTGTTTAATAAGGATAGCACAATCACTAGGTGGTAATGACATTCTTATTGGTTGATAAGATAAAATTTCAACATATGGTTTCTACTCATGATGATTTGGGTTTTAATTTTAGATTTATTATTCAATGACAAATTTTTTTACTAATTGAACTAACTGGAATCCACATAACATTCTTTATGGTGTCTCATGTTTGTAAATTGAACCCTACCTTTACCTCACTATCTACCTAACTAAAAAACAAGGTATGCATAGTTTGCGTTGGGCTAAGTTTGGAGTATATTTTTTACCCAACTCAACTTCCTCAAGTGGAGAAATCTTCAATACAACCTAACTTAACCCACAAAGGTCAATATGGATTGGGTTGAGGCCAATTAGTTTGGCCTAATAATAAAATATATATATATATATATAATATTTTCATTCAACTATTAGAGTTATTATTCAATAAATGATTACAATATGCACAATTGAGACTATATTCCAATTTCATCCAAATTAACCAATTCTCAAAATATCAATATAAGTCAAATTAACATATTCAAACTAAGCCACAAAATCCAAAATAAATCAAACTAATAAATTTAAAATACATTAATATTTTTTAAATTGTTAAAACTGTAGATTGGGTCAGTGACTTTGGATTGAAAATTTTGTTAATTTAAACTCAACCAAAACCAAGCTTCCAAAAAAAATTTAGTATTCAAACCAATTCAATCCATCAACCTATGAAAACTAACTTGATATATTGGGTTGGATTTGTGGAATTGGTAGGCTGAATACCCACCACTAAATACAATTTTGGAAAAACTAATAAAATAGTATTTTTTTTAATGAATAAAAAAGGAGTAGGAAAGGGTGATCAAATGTGATTTTCTTACCTGATTATAATCATAATGACATCTTACACATTAGATTTAGGAGTAGTTCGAGAATCATAAATTATTTTACAATTTTTTTGTCACAATTTTGACTTGGCAAACTGTGAGTGGTTAACCATCATTTACATAAGAACCCACTATTTTTTGTTTACTAATCACACTCTGTCACATCGTAATTGTAGTAAGAAGTTGTGAAAAATTTTATGTTCTTATACTTTTTCTAGATTTAGTGAGCAATTGCTACCTCAATCCCACTGAGACATTAAGTTACTCATGAAATAGATATTATAAGAAGACTTCTTTCTTGAAAGTGGGAAAAGAAAAAAAAAAGAAAAAGAAAAAAAGAATGATGGTAAAATTGATCCAAAATGAGTGGGCAAAGTGGTCTTTCATCAAGACCCAAAAGATAATGCATCTCTTTACAATCCTATGTTTTAATTATCTTACCTTATTTAAAAAAAAAAATTTCTATGTCGCATGTTGCTCTCTCTCTCTCTCTCCTCTGTTCCAAAAGCCTTAAATCTTCACAAGTACACACCACTGGGTTTTGCCATCTCTCTCTCTCTCTCTCTCTCTCTCTCTCTTTCTCCGTGGGATCCAAAAGCACTTTTACTCTTACAATTTCCCCTTCCAACCCGCAATCAATCTGCCACTTCCTTTCTTTACTTTTCAGCACCAAAAACAAAACCACTTCCAGTATTCTCTGAAAAAACCAAACCTTTCCTCTTCATAATTATATATTTCTATATATATATATATATATATATCTTCAACACGTTTGAGAATATCGCCATCTTTGATTCTCCAAAGTTTGCTTTTGTGATCTGTAACCTCTTTGTCTCCAGCCACATTTTAGTGACTTCCGTCAAATTTCTTGTCCATTTTATTATATTCCTTTCCTGTCTTCTTCATTTGATTCGTTTTCAGTGACAAAGTAAGTACTCGTTGCTTCTTTCAACCACAAAGTTGCTATTTTTGCCTCAAAATTTTATCTGGGTGTGGCTTCTTTTGAGCTCAACCTTTTTGCTTTCTTTCTTTTTTCTCACAGAAAATTGGGTTTTCAAGCTTGTGTGTGTTACTGATTTGTAATTGTTTCTTGGTGATCTAGACGTTATAGTTCCAGTTCAGTCTTATTGAAGTGATTTGAGCTTCTGGGTTATTGGAATTTTGGTTGTTGATCTGGGTTTTGAGTGTGAAGTCAAGGCCGTAGATGCACCTATTAGTTTATTGCTTTGAAGGGATTTAATGCTTTATTGCTAAGATGCAGCCTGATCAGAGAAGAAAGGTAAATTTTACTCATTTCTGCTATATATATATATTGGTTTGTATTTTTGGTTAAGATTAAGTGGGAATTGAAGATTCAAGAAATGTTTTTGTGTTGCTTTTATAAAATTTTAAGCTGAAAATTTTTTCCTCTAATTTTTTTGTGGTCCATCTGTATTAGACCTTTTGTTGTGTTGTGGGTATTATACTTGTGTCTGGATGAAATGGAATAACTTGTCATGTTTATCTCAGCTTCTCTGCCAGATGCTATGTACCCATTGCGGTTTGTGGAAGGTCCCACTGAAATATTCTTGACTCATGTTATGTGAAAATTGCGTAGTTGGGGTTTTATTTTTTATCTTTTATTTTTTATGTTAGGGTGGTTTTTTATAATTATTTTAAATGATAGTGATTGAAAGTTGGAACTGTTAGTCTGGTGTGAGAGATTACATCTTGATTTTCTGATTTAATTACCTATTGTATCTGACTTACCTTAACAACCAACCTCTAATTTCATTTTCTTGACTTTTCCCACTTTACTTCACTTCTATTAGTCTTGAAGTTATCATGGATCCTTGAATTTATTTATTCATGCAAAACAACTATTTATTGTACTTACTGTAGAACCCATTGTGATGTTTTGGTAATTCACTATAAGTCATATTCCCTTTGCATGTACTTTGCTGTGGTTTGCTGTGTATATCAAATCTAAATCCTTCATCAAGGGGGGATGTAAAACTTTCGACATTCTCTTCTAAATAGAATTATGAAGCATTTTTATTTATTTATTATTTATTTTTGATGAAGTTTAGTAATCAATTTGGTAAGTTAGAACATTTAGACATGATGTTTCAGTAAAACTTGTATTAAATCTTGATTGCAAGTTACTCAGTAAACGTTGCCTCAGTTAATGCTGGATGCCAAGACAGTTTGTGTAACCAAATATGATGACCACTAATAGGTTGTCAATGACCTTTTCCTCTCTAACTGAACTAGTATGTGGACTATCGATGTAAGGTATATCTGTTTATGAAATCTGATTGTAAATTTCATATTTAGCAGAATTTTTTTTTTTTTTCTTTTAAATTATGTTGCAGATAATGTAAACTACAATTTGTACGTCCGGGCTTCTGCTAGGGTGTCATGTTGATAAAATTGTATGATTTTATGTGGTGATGCAGTCAGCAGTGGATGTAGACTTTTTCACAGAATATGGTGAGGGGAGCAGGTACAGAATTGAGGAAGTAATTGGTAAAGGAAGCTATGGCGTTGTTTGCTCTGCATATGATACACATACTGGAGAAAAGGTAGCAATCAAGAAAATAAATGACATTTTTGAACATGTCTCTGATGCCACTCGTATCCTTCGTGAGATTAAACTTCTTAGACTCCTGCGTCATCCAGACATTGTGGAGATCAAGCACATCCTGTTACCACCTTCCAGGAGGGAATTCAAAGATATATATGTTGTTTTCGAACTCATGGAATCTGACTTACACCAGGTTATTAAAGCAAATGATGATTTGACGCCAGAACATTATCAGTTTTTTCTTTATCAGCTTCTTCGAGGCATGAAGTACATACACACAGGTTATAATCTTAGAGTTCTTTTTTTTTTTCTTTTTTTTTTTTAATGAATATATCTTATAACTACAGGAATTTCAAGAGCAATTTTTTTCCATTATAGTTATGTTTTGGATTTATTATGATCATTCTGTGACTGATTTTTTTTTCTTCTTAATGTTTAACTATCTTGTAGCAAATGTCTTTCACCGGGATCTAAAACCCAAAAATATCCTAGCAAATGCTGACTGCAAACTCAAAATCTGTGACTTTGGTCTTGCGAGAGTAGCTTTTAATGATACACCCACAGCTATTTTCTGGACGGTAATTTTTTTGTCCAATTATCTTCTGAGATTTTTCTTTGATTGGCCTTTTGGAATTAACTTGTATATGATTCACAAATTGCTGATTCTTCAACAATATCTCTAGAAATGATTATTTCAAATTCTTGTGGTGGCAGGACTACGTTGCAACACGTTGGTACAGGGCTCCTGAATTGTGTGGATCCTTTTTTTCAAAGGTGCAAAAACTATTACCTCTTTTTCATATATATATATATATATATATATATATTTTTTTTTTTTTGTTGAAATTTTTGTCTCATCTCGTTCTTCTCTCTCTAAACCCCCATATTTGCAAGAGAGTTTTGTAACTTCATATTGTGTACACCTTTAATTTATGCTTCTCCTCTGAGTTATGATTTGTGCCATATAATTTGGATAGGTATTCTTGATTAATAGTAGTTGAACTGACCATTTTTTTTTTCTTTTTTTTTTTCACTCCCTTTTTTTCACTACAGCTTTGACTTACAGGGTCATCTGTAGATCTGGAACATTTTTAAGAGCAAGACAACCTATATGACAAACTATTAATTATATTAGAGATAGATTTTAGTAAAATACTAAGGTTCACAAGAAACTCAACCAAATGTTCATGTGTAGTCCTATGAATTTTGTTATACTTCTATTTTGTTGGATTTCACAGAACTATCTTTTGACAGTTTTTAACTATTGGCCAACATGCCTTTGCACAGGGATGTGATTCCATTTGCAATCCTACAGGCATGAATTACAATTTGGCAGGCCAGGCATTCATGCTTTTTAATGAGTGGAAGCCCGGCTTTTCTTTTCTCTTAGGTCAAAGCTGGGCCTGGCTTGAAGCTGACTTTTTGTCTGTAAAATGGTCCTTAAGTTACTTGTAAGGTTTAGACTCAGAATGTTCTAAGTAATTAATTAAATTTAGTAGATCATAACTGGGTTCAGTTCATGTTTATGGAATTAATTAGGAACATTGTATTCATGTGCTTTAACACATACAACCAGGTTATTATGCCTGTGTTAACTGGACATGTGTGTTCTCATGTGCAACCCTGCATTTAAGGATTGTTATAGGCTGGCTGGGTTGGTCAGGTTCTCCACTACTAGCCCAACCACAGCCTTTCTTCACCCTCACCAAGTGGTCTTTTCTTAATGTTATGTTCGCTTATAAGTCCCAAACACTTGGTTGGATTTATGTCTATGGGAGGAATGAACATTCGCAGCATTCTGCTTAACTAAGTTAGACAACCTCACAGATGTGGGTTGTGTTGGTTGTGTTTTTATGTGTGGTATCCCTTGTTATCTAATTATCAGGAAAAATGAACATGTTATATTGTTGAAAGCACTTGCGTACATGGCATTTTTTTGAAAATATTAGTTGATGAATAGTGGATTTTGATAATGTTAAAGACTACAAAACTTGCTTTACAATCCCGCAAAACCGTGATCTGAACAATAAATGTAAAGAACACCTCACCTGGTGTCAGTTGAGGCAATAACTCCCAAAGGTTTATGCAAAGCACATATGGTACTCTATATATGCCCTTGATGACTGACATAAACCACCTTTTTTAAAGTGTGGATACACATATATTACTTAATTGCCTGAGGACACCTTAATACTGTGAAAGAATTATGAATTTGACCAATCCCTGAAATTAATTTCTTCCTCTTGTGTCCATAAAATAGTTGTTTTAAAATGATATTATGAATCAACTATCACCTGTTGTCAGTTTCATTGCTATTATAAATTTATAATGTTGTGGTCTCAATTTCCTTTTGTAATCATCTTATGTTTTGTTTTCAGTATACGCCAGCAATAGATATATGGAGCATTGGCTGCATCTTTGCAGAACTTTTGACTGGAAAACCTCTTTTTCCTGGGAAAAACGTAGTCCATCAATTAGATCTAATGACTGATATGTTGGGAACGCCATCTGCTGACGCCATTGCCAGGGTCTGTTTCCTGTGATCAACTTGTTCTAATGGATTTGAGTATATTATTATGCACCATTTTTCTGTTGCTTGTCCTTGCAATGATTATTTGTGCTGAACTGTTGATACAATATGAACAGGTTCGCAATGAAAAGGCTCGGAGATACTTATGCAGCATGAGAAAGAAGAAGCCCATTCCTTTCTCCCATAAGTTCCCAAATGCAGATCCACTTGCACTTCGTTTATTAGAAAGAATGCTGGCATTTGAACCCAAGGATCGACCTACTGCTGAAGAGGTAAATGTTCAAGCCTCTTCATCGTACTTTTTACAATATATCTTCTCTTTTTAGGGAGCATATTGTATTGCATGTTGTAGGCACTTGCTGATCCATACTTCAAGGGCTTGGCCAAGGTTGAGAGGGAGCCTTCTGCACAACCAGTTACCAAGATGGAATTTGAATTTGAGAGGCGAAGAATAACAAAGGAAGATGTGAGAGAGCTTATCTACCGAGAGATTCTGGAGTATCATCCAAAGATGCTGAAAGAACAGTTGGAGGGATCGGAGCCAACAGGCTTCATGTATCCAAGGTATTTTCAATTTTTCATTTAAAATTTAATACTGATTGTGGCTTGAACCTCTTGTCTTTATTTTGTGGTCTCATCCTATTTCATATCGTCTTGTTGATGAATGCCATGGAAATTTTTGTTGGTATTCTGATTTTTCTTTCTTGGCTTACAATCTGGGACACCTAAGTTTTTCTTCTAAGCCTTGAATGCTAATGCATTAATTGGTATAGTATCACATTGATTCCATTCAAAGTAGGAATCTTCTATTCTTTAGATGCCCGAATAGAGAACACATTAGTAATTATTCAGAGTCACTGATCCCAATTTTAACTTTGCAAACTACTTTCAGTAAATAAAGTCATATCTTCTGACTTATCAAAAAAAAAAAAAAAAAAAAGAAGTCATCTTTTGTACCAGACGTGAGGTTCAATCTCATCTTGCTATATTTATGGTCTTCAATCTCATTATGGCCTTTTCAGCAAGAAATGACAAAGCTTTCCACTCTTAGAAAGGCCATTACCCAATAGTGGGGTCCGGGGAGGGGACTGTATACAGCCTACCCTTAGTAATTTTCATGAAATGGCTGTTCTCAAGACTCAAACCCAAGCACTTGTGCTTGACAGCCCCATCACCAGAATTTTATCAACTGGGCACCTGCACTTGCACTTTCCAATTGTGCTTGATAGCCCAGTCAGCTTCAGAACTTATAATCTGAACCCTCAATACTATTATAGATGTTAATACTAACCATGCAAGTGAACAGTAGCTTTTATTTCTTATATACAGCCTGAAAGAGGCAAAAAAAACGAGCTAGAAAAGTTGTAACAATCCATGATATATGTGAAAGGACTGGTTAATACAACTCCAGACTAAACTGAGCCAACAGTAACTTATGTGAAGCTTTCATGGTGATCTATTGAAACATAAGCATGTAGATATTCTCCTTGCCTACTTCTGTGAAGGCTAGAATACACAATTCTTGAACCCATTTGTGCAATTTGGACACCATTTGTTCTTAAGATTTAGTGGTTAATGATTCAGTTTTGTTGCCTCTACAATTCGAGTGCACATGCCATCAAGATCCAGGTTTGTTTGATTTTGTGAAATTAGATTTACCATGGAATCTGATAAATTGTTCAGGATTTGGTGATTGGCGAATTTAAATTCAATGTAAATTTATTGGTAATGCAACCAAAGTCCTTTTGGGGTCAGAGCCTTGAAAACCAATCCAAATGTCAGAATGCTATGCAACCAAATAGATTTGAAATCTTTTCAAGTTTGCTTTGATTTACTTGATGGGTTTTCTAAAGCCAAATTTGAATTTTTTCTTTTTTCTTTTTATGCAGTGCTGTTGACCATTTTAAGAAGCAATTTGCTTTTCTCGAGGAGCATTATGGAAAAGGTGGAACTGTTGCTCCACTTGAGAGGCAACATGCATCATTACCCAGGTGCATTTTTATCAAGTATTTCAATTATGATGCTATTCCTTTTTTCATTTTTCCTCCTGGAGTTGTTTTTTTTTTCTTTTGGAGCTGCCTGCTATCCATAGTTTGCATCATCTAGTCTTCTGATAAAAGGGTTGTGTCTGCAGGGCATGTGTATTATATTCAGATAACTCAGTACAGAATTCAGCAGAGGTTGCCGATGATCTTTCTAAGTGTAGTATCAAAGAAGTTGAGAAGCCGCATATGGACAGGAATAGTGGGATCCCTGTCTCTAGGCTACCAATTCAAGTTCCCCAAAGTATCCAAGGTGTGTTTTGCATATGATTGCCTATAATCTACACCATCATTGTTGTATTGATTTCTCTCTCTCTCTCTCTCTCTCTCTCTCACTCTCTCAACTGAAATCAACTAAGCTTCATTCCAAAAAAAGTTGGGGCTGGCTTTATGGATTCTCTGGAATATCTGTAAAAGATCAAATTCATAGTTAACTTTTACTTTGGTCGTTAACATGTTGCAACCCTCCTTTCTCCAGGTTTGGGATTGGCTGCTTACAAAATCTATGACACCAAGCACTAAAACAACTGGAGTCTGTTTTTTAATAAATACTAGTAGTTGCCCCTATGATACACAGATTAATTAAAAGTTGGATGTAAATCAAAGAAAATATTAATTATGTTTAAATTAAAGAAATTATTTTACTAATGTCATCTAAACTGTCTTAATAATTAGCTAGCCACTTGAAACTAATAGAGTTTCACCTAAAGTAAATTAATCTTAATAATTAATGAGTCACATGACAAAAACACGCAAATTTTACCATGTGTAATACATACATATACCTAGAGTAATCTATTCTAACAACATATAAGATATTTTGATAATAACTTTTAATCCGAGGTAAACCATCTTAATATTTAATAAGAACGACTTGGCACAACCACAGATTTTAGGATCCAACTTTTATTATATAATGTCATTATTGGGAGATCCCAGACCCCGCATAAGCAGAAGCATTGTGCATTGGGCGTGACCTTTTTTATATTATTATTTGGAGACATTTGCATGCTGACTAGTTGGCTGATGGAAGTATTGTATTCCAAATTCCAATCCTCATTCCAGAATAGCCCTAGAATTCCTTGCATGCCTTGAATCTATGCACTCACATTCTACCCCTGATTAGGGTGCTTAGAAAATACTCTTATTCTCTAGTAGGATTTGTTGAAACTAATTCATAATTTTTTAACAAGCACAAATTTACAGTTAAGCATATGTTTGAACTAATCCAAACTAGTAACGTTTAACGTTCCTTCACTTTCACTCCTTGTTCCCCCCTCTGATATTTGGATAACCTCACGCTTGGATTACTTACATATCTAATTACATAGTACCAACTCTGATTATGAATGAATTACCTTGCAGGAGTTGCTGCAAGGCCTGGGAAAGTTGTTGGTTCAGTGTTGCGGTACAACAATTGTGGGGCAGCAGCAACAGCAGAGGCTCTTGAACAGCGGAGGATGTCTAGAAATGCAGCCGGTACAACTCAATATACTGCTTCAAACGGCTCATATCCAAGAAGAAACCCAAATTGCAAGAATGAGAGGTGTGAAGATGATGGGGTTGAAAGTTCTAACGGGCTTCAGCCAAAGCCTCCTCAGTATATTGCAAGGAAAGTTGCCGCTGCTCAAGGTGGAGCTGGAGGTCACTGGTACTGAACCATGGTGTTAATTTTGTGGCTGATCACTGCCTATTTCATTCTATCCTACTGAGTTTAAGGGTTCATCAGTCACACCTCATCCCAGGTTGATCTGCTGTCAATTATAAACTCTTCAGATATGATGACGTAATTCGATCAGAGTGTGAGCTGGCACAGGTGCTTGGGAATACAGCACCTGACAACTTTCGTTGGTGAAGTGATTGCTACAAGTTGCAATTTGCATAATTAATTTGAAGTTTAGAAAGGTTTCATATGGACTTCTGGCCTTGATCCCACTCTCTGATTCATAACAAAAACCAAGATATATAGCAAGATGTCATTATTCATGAATGAGGAATAGGCTAAGCTATTGTTTGACTTCCAAGTTCTTTTGTTACGTTCTCATTCTTTGCCAGATTGAAGTGATTCTCCTAGTTATATATATAAATTTTTTTTTTCTGGGTTTTCCGTAACTATGACATTGGTTGTATCATTTAACCTCAGTTATTTGTACTCTGAACAATGGATCTCTCTCAGTAGAACATCTTGAGCAGGGATTTCTGCAATAACTTAGTCAAAATATGTGATTTTTATTTTTTATTTTTTTATTTTTGGTTGAAGAAACATATTTGGTTACTGTACTTATATGAACTTTATAACTTTGTTGCAGTTTCTACATGAGTCTTCTTTTTCTAACTTTGTGGGTTTCACTACTTGTCAATAAATTTTGTAGTTTGTCCTGGTTTGAATTTTTCTTGCTTTAATTATTTTTTTGTTGTAATTTTCTCATATGTGCAGAATCACTTTTCCATCTCCCCCAAACACACAAACAAAACCCCCCATTGTGGGGGGAATGACCCAATAAGTATTAAATATACGAAATAAATGTTTATTTTGATTTTATTGTGAAAGAAGTGCTATTTGAGTTAGAATTTGTTAATCAATTCCCCTAATATTTATATTCAGTTTACATATATTTCTGTTTCTCAACCAAAAAAAAAAAAAAAAACATTTTCCGCATTTCTATGTGAGTCGACTACTCCAGGAAATTATGGTATTGTGGTAATCTGAAAGTGCAGGGGCTGTAGGAAGGTATGTATAAATGGGAAGGACTTGAATCTAAATGGGTCTTTGTCAGGCTTTGTAGCACTGAGGCATATGGGGCAACAAGTTATTTAACCAACTTCAAGATTTTTCCAGCATATGGACGGTGAATCCCAAAAATGTACCAGCTGAGACACCCGAAGGTACATTTCAGTGGATTCATCTTCATCTTATTTGCTCGGCACCTCTTGAAGACCCAATCAAGCTATAGGTGCAAAGTGAATAAATCTCTTGTAAAATGTCCCTTAGTGTCTCTTATGTCTGATGTAAAAAAGCTGTTGAATCTAATCATATCTCTTAAGTTTGTTGTAAAAAAAATTTAAAAAAAAAAAAAATCCCAAAAACGTCTTTAGGCATGTGAACCTTATTTTCAGCAGTCAAAGATATTTACTCCTTTGTCAGAATCATATCCAGATGAAGATCACCTAGGAGCCAGGCCCCTACTCAGTTTGACATTTGTCAACCCACTTTAAAATTTGTCAGCTAGGACCCCTACTCCCTTGGACATTTGTCAACAAGGAGCCAGTCCCTACTGTCCTTTGTAAAAACCCATTATGACTTGAATGTAAATTATTTCGGTGAGTTATTGCCTATAAATAGGCCTCTTGTGTCTTTGTAACGGGCAGAGTGAAGAAAGCCCTTGTAAAATGTTTATCAATGTCTCTTATGTCTGATGTAAAAAAATTGTTGAAATTAATAATATCTCTTAAGTTGTTGTATCTTGTTTTGTGTACTATCCCATACTTTCATGTTATCTTTTATACATTCTTAACAATATATGTCTTTAATCAATTTCCATAATCTTCTTACATCCTCTGTCGACCTGGAATGACTATGCATAGATCACCTCAATTTGTGAGGCTGTTCTAGTGACATGTTACTTGATGTGGGTCTTCATCATTTCACCTTTCATAGATTTGGGAAAGCATTATTGGTTTAGGAAGTTACATTAAGACTGCATTCTATAAGCGACTTGTTCTAGTGACTATATGTGACATCTATTTACGAGGGCTTGCACTTTGTTATAGGGAAAGGGGTGAAGGACCCCCTAGAGAGCAGGGTCGTCAAAATAAGGATTTCAACAGTTAAAAATGCAGCTATCCAGAATAAAGTGGTAGTCTACTTCTATTTGTTTCATGCGAGCATGGAACACAGGATTAGAGACGATCTGGATCCATCTCCATATCTAAATATGGAAGAATCAACTATATGGGAGTAGGGGATTTCAATTAGAGAGTTGCTGGAAAAGGACCTTTGCCACTGGCCATTATCACCTAGTAGATCAAACTCCTCAACCAGATTCTTTGAGGCATCCACCTCAAAACACACACACACACTCTGGGGACTATCCTTTTGTTGCAGCATGCTCCTCAAATTACAGATTCATACGGGGCCTTGGGCACCTTTTCGTCACATCCGCTGGCCCAGTCTTTCTTTCTTGTGGATCTGGCAGGAATTTCACCCTCCTTTCCTTCCAGTTGATCATCTTTCTAATAGATATAAGCTCCAAGCTTATGTGAGAGGGCAAATACATATACAGGATAATGAGTTTCCTTCTTGATCAAAGAAGTTAATGTAAGTCATCCCATGTAGGACCAAAAAAGTAGTGCTTTCCACATAAATCATTCTCTTGTATAGGTATGATGCTGCACAAAATGGCACCGGTGGAACTTTGTTACATACATGCAAAATGGGAGCCTCCATATTAAGTTTTCCAGATTATAATACCTAAGTTGTCGCCGCTGATTTCTCAATTTACTTGAAGCAAATAAGCAATAGCATAATTCTTTGCAGGTCTCCCTTTGTGAGGTGTCTAAAATGCTTTACGAGAGCAACGTGTGTTCAATCAATGGCTTAGACTATACCACATAATATTCAAAGCAGATATCTGACAAAAAGAATCTAATCGGTATGCTGAAGCTTGAACAAATAAAGTCATTCTCAACCACACGGTGACCGCGCACACAACAAATATGTAGAAGCAAATACTCAGAGCTTCATATTACACAATATTAGCCAACGGCCAAATGAACCACTAACATCACTTTTTTCTTTCTTTCTTCTTTCTCATTAAAATCAGTAATTGTTAGTACAATCCAAAAAGTCTAGATCCTAACAAAATCTATTCTTATTCTTGTAGAAAAAGGATGTCCTATCTGTTATTCCTAGATCAATATAACCTCGGTTTCACTCGCCTTCCATTCACATCGCTACTATCCAGGTAGAACTCATTATGGTATGCACGAACCTTGACAGAATGCTCACCGATCCTGGCCACATATTGCAGCAATTCAGAGAGGACAGAGGGGCAACTTTCCTTCAAATATATAAACCCATCTGTTTGCATCACAGCTAAAAACAACAATACAACATAAGTCACTAACTGAGTATTCATAAAGAAAAGGGGGTTAGAAAAACTCTAAAAAATTGACCAATTTAAATTATTCTTCGAGAACAAGGAAAATACAACATAATATGCAAGTTAATCGATAAAGCAAAACTTTTCCCTTGAAGCTCAATAATGAATAAAAAGCATTTTTCTTCCTGAGATATCAGAAAATGACACCTTATTGGATTGGTTTCCACGGTAGTCAAACTAATAATTGAAAGAGGTTCCAATCATTTCACATTATTAGATGGCTAACACTGAACTAACCTCACACATAACATCTCAGAACATTCATTGGCTGTTGTCCAGGGGCCAAACAAGACCATGCATAATTTGGCCATACAGTACACTTTGTAAATTTTTAACAAATCATACATGAAATTCCCCACAACAATATAATAGATGAAGCTATATAGTAACAAATATGTTCAAATAACTAACATACAACATAAAGATTGTTTTTATAGATGCTCCTATATAAGTAAAAGAACAAGTTATAATGATTACAAAAAAAAGAGAGAGAATATTAATAAACATCACTAGCCAATCTCAGGATATGTTTCTATTCTGTGAAAACTGCTTCTAGAACCATGCTTGCCCATGCAAAATTAAGTCTTAAGGCTTCTCTTGCTAACATGTCAGGTTCTAGCCTAGTTATCCAAAATCATTTCATGTGAACAGCATGTAGGGTTTGAATATTAACATCTGGATATGCACACATCATTTCCTACAGAACTATAGAACAGCTTTAAGAGCACATTGAAAAATCCAAAACAGAGGTTGTGCTGGAAAGGTCTACCTCTTAAGTTTTCAGGCAGCGCAATGAATTTGAGACATACGTCTTTCAGTTGGAAACAATGGTGCTGATCTGCCAAGGCCAATGTTGTCGCAACAGTGTTTATAGCAACATCCTCACAAAGTTTAACCTCACAGAGCAATCTGAGCCTCTCAAGGGCATATCGGTCGGCTGCTGCCAGCAGATGTTGAGCCATCAGTGTAAAGGCCCATTTAAAATTTACACCAAAAAGCTCTTGCATGTCTGGTAGGGCATCCCAATACATAAAATGAAGTAAAACCTGCAGTCATCCAATACACAGAGAAAAGAATAATTATACTCATGCAAGCTTTACTATTACTATTGCAATTATAATAAAATTAAATGAAACTTAAGGAAAACCTCTAAATCTCTATTAGCCTGAAAGCAGAATCAAATAAACAACAAATTCTCACCAGAGCTATAAATGCTTAGTCACATGTATGGTGAAACACAAGTGCATGAGAGGACATATTAAAACAATCGAAGCAGAGTCATAATGACTTTAGTTTTTAGCCAATGAAACTGAACTGAGCTCCTGTATACTTTTTATTTTTAATAAGTAATGGATGTATACTTCCTGTATACTGATTTTGAGATTTAATGAAATTATATTACTTACAAAAAAAATTATACAATGCGCAGAAATTTTTTTTATAAAATTAAAAAATAAACCAAGCTTTTCCTCCTAGACAACAATCAGTAATCATATCTGCTTCCCAACAATTTGATTTATGTTTACAGCAAAAGAGAAAAATAATTTGGTTTATGATAAATGGCACGGCTGATCTATTATTAATTGATAAGCATTAAATGTGCAGCTGAACCGGGAAAAAAAAACAAAAACAAAAACAAAAAAAAGCATGACAAATGTTTGGAGGTTGAGAGAGAGAACCTTAAAAACTGGAGCCGTCATCTCTTCAACTTTAATGCACTGACTGTTTTGATCCTTCATTGGACCAAAAAGTTGTGCCCTGAACACAGGTGAGCGTGCTGCAAGCACCAACTTGTGAGCAGAAAATATCTCCCCTTCAACTTCGAAAGTCACATCAGCGTTTTTTCCACTTTCTAAAAGCTTCCCAAAATGTTGACCAATATCAGGAGGTGGCACTGCTATAGAGTAAATCTTAGGTCCCTCAGTTTGTGTCTTAACAACACCAACACAACAATGAATTATGAGACAATCATCTTTGAGGTAGTCTGATGTCTCTAGAAGACTTCTTTTGAAGAAGCGTTTATAACCCCTGCAATATCCAACAGCACCATCTATTTTATTTCTGTTTGTCATCCACTGAACCTTTTGTGAAACTAAATGCAAATTTGAATAAGAAATGGGGATGCCAAACTGGTATCTCTCATGATGACAAAAACAGAATAGGTTGCTCCAAGAGATTCTGTATGTTCCATAGAATATTAATGCATTGCTCTCACTAGATGATGCTTTCTTATACTGTTAACAGGTCACTGTGATGTCACAGCGGTCTACTTTTGGTGAACATAAGAATTGATGCATGCACACATGAAAAGGTAATGAAAACCTCTAGATGAAAATCATACTAATAGATTCTACAGTCAGCACTCTTTTAAAGGAAGATTTCTGGAAGGCATCTTCCACCACCCCCCACCCCCCTCCCTTCTCCCAGTATATGTTTTTAGCAGCTTTTTACAAGAAATTTTATTGAAAAATGTAAAGATATACAAAAATGTGAAACAATCCCTCCCCAAAGAATACACAATCACAACAACAAAAAATCTATAGAATTAACAAACGATAACAAGGGTATGCTACCAAAGTAGTCACCCTATCATCCAAGGACCTCAAAAGAAGCTCTTTTATTACAAAATTAGGTCACTCAACCCCACCAAAAATGCTGCTGTTCAGATTTTTAGCATTTCAGCATCAGTCCTCCTGACCACCTAGCTCCAAAAAAGGTAAGTTGTCATGGGTTTTGGCCCCTCCAATGAAGTTCAATTGAGACTACCTGCCATATATTTCAATTTTTCCTCTCTCTCTTAAATATAAACTGTGTTCATGATACCTTAATTATTCAGAACGAGCAAAATGTTGAGACCAAAATTGGCATGAAGCCAAAATCTCATATCCTTGAACATTAAAACATTACTGGAAAAAAGAAGAACATAAATAAACATTAACCCCCACCCCCCCCACCTTGATCCTTGATCCAAGCAGAAATTAATGGTCCATTTGGATTGAGGGAGAGAGAGGGGGAGTAGAGTAGAGTAGAGTAGATTTAACACAAAATTAGCTTATTTTTAGCCAACTCTACTCTACCCCCCTCCACTCCCCCTTCTTCCCCCCTCTATCCAAACAGGCCATAAGGAACAAAAGCTTTAAAAACGTAATTCCTTGTATCAATGAGCACATAACACATAATCCCATCAATTAATAAAGAAACAAGCTGACAGTCTGAACCTATAACCATTCAGACTTAAAGATAGTTTCTATCCTTCCTCAAGTAATTTAGTCACTGAACCAACACCAAACATTTACCAAGAAAAACAAGTAAAGGAGAATCAAGTGATTGAAATTCAGTTCAGAATTTGAAAAACAGCAGTAGAAACTTCAGGAAAAAAATAGAAAATGCATTCCAAATATTCAAAATAAACAAGCACAGATGAAGACAGGCAACATGAATTATGAGATTTTCAGAATTATGACGTCAAGAAGGAACTTGAGTGCAGATCTATAACATTACAACAACGAAGACAACAAAGCCCGGGTCTACAGATCTATAACATACTAATCAGGGCCACTCGCATGACCCAATTTCTTTTAAATAAAATGAAACAGAATGAATCTATCACTTTACCTCAAAAAAAAAAAAGAAAAAAAAAAAGAACAAGAATGGATCCCATTTCTTTCAAATAAATAAAAAAAAGAATTTCATTTCTTTCATCTCCCAATGCAAAAACAAACCAAACTTTTTATACTCATTCATCAATCAATCAACAAGTACATTCATTTTCAATTGCATCACCAAAGAAGCCAAGAAAGCTTAATTTTACAAAAATACCATTTCTTGCTCTATAAATTCAAACCACTCTCAATTGCATCACAAAAATTAAAAATTATCACATGCTTCTGCTATATCTTAAGGGTACAATATTTAATTATCAAGCAACATAAAAATATCTTAAAGGGTACAAAGAAGTGGGCAAAAACATTTTTAATGAAAAAGAATGAATGAAGTCCAGTTCTTATAATCTCTGAACGCAGAAACACAAAGAACCAAACTTTGTATACTCGTTCATCAATCAATCAACAAATATATTTCATATTCAATTGCATCACCAAAGGAAATCAATAAATCTAGCATTAACAAATAATACCATTTCCTGCTCTCTAAATTCAATACCACTAGCAATTGAAATGCCAAAATTATAAATTACAACATGCTTCTGCTATGACTTAAGTGGTAAAAAAAATACATATGGGAAAAAACATTACAAATGAAATATTTGAATGAAACCCTTTTCTTTTTATCTCTAAATGCAAAAGGACAAAGAAACAAACTTTGTATACTCATTCTTCAATCAATCAACAAATATATTTCATCTTCATTTGCATCACCAACGAAAACCAAGAAATCTAATACTTAACAGATAATACAATTTCTTGCAATCAACAAATATATTTCATATTCAATTATATCACCAATGGAAACCAAGAAATCTAACATTTAACAAATAATATCACTTCTTGCTCTCTAAATTTAAGACCACTAGCAATTTAATCAACAGAATTAGAAAACATAGTACAAGTAATCATTTTCAATTGCATCACCAAAGGAACCAAAAATCTTAACATTTAACAAGCAATACCACTTCTTACTCTCTAAAGTCAAAACCTTTTGCAATTGAATCACAAAAAATTTAAAATCACAGAAAATCAACAAATATATTCAATTTCAATTGCATTACCAAAGAAATCAAGAAACTTAATATTTGACAAATAATACCATTTCTCGCTCTATAAATTCACAACCTTTTGAAATTGAATCACAAAAAAATTAAAAATTACCACATGCTTCTACTATATCTTTAATGGTAAAGGAAAAAAATAAATAAATGTGGGCACATAACAAATGAAAAAAAATTAAATGAAGACCAATTCAAAACATAACATAAAGAACCAAACTTTGTATTAATCATTCATCAATCAATCAACAAATGTATTCAGTTCCAACTGCATCCAAGAAAGCTAATATTTGACAAACAGTAACAATTCTTTCACATAAATCACAAAAAATTTAAAATATATATCACATGCTTCTGCTACAGAGGGGTAAAAAAAAGTGGGCAAAAACATTACAAATGAAAAAACTAAATGAAACCCAATTCAAACCATAACATAAAGAACCAAACTTTCTATTACTCAATTCATCATTCAATCAATCAACTACATAATTCAATTCCATCCAAACAACCTAACATCTCAAAAATAATAACAATTCTTTCACAATTAAAACACACAAGATTTTTTTTTTTTTTTTTAAATCACATGCTTCTGCCATATCCTAAGGGGTAAAAAAAACAAAGGTGGGCAGAAACATTACAAATGAAAAAACTAAATGAAACCCATTTCAAACCATAACATAAAGGACCAAACTTTCTATTATTCATTCATCAATCAATCAATCAATCAACTATACAATTCAATTCCATCCAAGAAACCTAACATTTAACATATAATAACAATTCTTTCACAAATTTTTTTTTTTTTGATAAGTAACGTAAGAAATTTTATTAAAAAAACCAAGTACACTGGAAGTGTACTACAGTGGCACAAATCAAAAACCCAAATTACAACGATCTATACGATCGGGGAGAGAAAAACAAGAATAGGAAGGCAAAACTAAACTCCACTCAAGGAGAGTATGGAAAAAGAAAAACTTAATGTCAAGAATAGACCGTTCACGATCCACAAAGCATCTAACATTCCGCTCCTGCCATAAGCACCAAAACAAACAATGCGGCACAAAACAAACAAGAATAACAATTCTTTCACAATTAAATCACAAAGGATTAAAAAATATCACATACATGCTTCTGCCATATCCTAATGGGTTTTTAAAAAAATGAAAAAAAAAAGCACAGGTGGGCTACAAAGACATTACAAATCAAAAAATTAAAGAAAACCCATTTCAAACCATAACATAAAGAACCAAACTTTCTGTTACTCATTCATCAATCAATCAATCAATCAATCAATTATATAATTCAATTCCATCCAAGAAACCTAACATTAACAAATAATAACGATTCTTTCACAATTAAAACACAAAAGTTATAAAATAAAAATAAATAAATAAATCACATGCGTTCTGCTATATCCTAAGCAGTAAAAAAAAATAAAAGGTGGGCAAAAGCATGACATATCAAAAAATTAAAGGAAACCCATTTCAAACAATAACATAAAGAACCAAACTTTCAATTACTCATTCATCAATCAATCAATCAACTACATAATTCAATTCCATCCAAGAAACCTAACATTTAACAAATAATAACAATTCTTTCAAAATTTAATCACAAAAGATTAAAAAAATCACATGCCTCTGCTATATCCTAAGGGGTAAAAAAAAGGGTGAGCAACAAAAGCATTACAAATGAACAAAATTAAAGGAAACCCATTTTAAACCATAACATAAAGAACCAAACTTTCTATTACTCATTCATCAATCAATCAATCAACTATGTAATTCAATTCCATCCAAGAAACCTAACATTTCACAAATAATAAAATTTCTTTCACAATTTAATCACAAAAGATTGAAGAATATCACATGCTTCTGCTATATCCTAAGGGGTAAAAAAAAAGGGTGGGCAAAAAGTGCCAAAAACATTACAAATGAAAAAAATCAAAGGAAACCCATTTCAAACTATAACATAAAGAACCAAACTTTCTATTATTCATTCATCAATCAATCAATCAACTATACAATTCAATTCCATCCAAGAAACCTAACATTTCACAAATAATAAAATTTCTTTCACAATTCAATCACAAAAGATTAAAGAATATCACATGCTTCTGCTATATCCTAAGGGGAAAAAAAATGGGTGGGCAAAAAGTGCCAAAAACATTACAAATGAAAAAATTAAAGGAAACCCATTTCAAACTATAACATAAAGAACCAAACTTTCTATTACTCATTCATCAATCAATCAATCAATCAACTATACAATTCAATTCCATCCAAGAAACCTAACATTTCATAAATAATAAAATTTCTTTCACAATTCAATCACAAAAGATTAAGGTGGACAAAAAGTGCCAAAAACGTTAATAATGAAAAAAATTAAAGGAAACCCATTTCAAACTATAACATAAAGAACCAAAATTTCTGTTCCTCATTCATCAATCAATCAATCAACTACATAATTCAATTCCATCCAAGAAACCTAACATCTCAAAAATAATAACAATTCTTTCACAATTAAAACACAAAAGATTTTTTTTTTTTAATTTTAAATCGCATGCTTCTACCATATCCTAAAGGGTAAAAAAAAACAAAGGTGGGCAGAAACATTACAAATGAAAAAACTAAATGAAACCCATTTCAAACCATAACATAAAGAACCAAACTTTCTATTATTCATTCATCAATCAATCAATCAATCAACTATACAATTCAATTCCATCCAAGAAACCTAACATTTAACATATAATAACAATTCTTTCACAAATTTTTTTTTTTTTGATAAGTAACGTAAGAAATTTTATTAAAAAAACCAAGTACACTGGAAGTGTACTACAGTGGCACAAATCAAAAACCCAAATTACAACGATCTATACGATCGGGGAGAGAAAAACAAGAATAGGAAGGCAAAACTAAACTCCACTCAAGGAGAGTATGGAAAAAGAAAAACTTAATGTCAAGAATAGACCGTTCACGATCCACAAAGCATCTAACATTCCGCTCCTGCCATAAGCACCAAAACAAACAATGCGGCACAAAACAAACAAGAATAACAATTCTTTCACAATTAAATCACAAAGGATTAAAAAATATCACATACATGCTTCTGCCATATCCTAATGGGTTTTTAAAAAAATAAAAAATAAAAAGCACAGGTGGGCTACAAAGACATTACAAATCAAAAAATTAAAGAAAACCCATTTCAAACCATAACATAAAGAACCAAACTTTCTGTTACTCATTCATCAATCAATCAATCAATCAATCAATTATATAATTCAATTCCATCCAAGAAACCTAACATTAACAAATAATAACGATTCTTTCACAATTAAAACACAAAAGTTATAAAATAAAAATAAATAAATAAATCACATGCGTTCTGCTATATCCTAAGCAGTAAAAAAAAATAAAAGGTGGGCAAAAGCATGACATATCAAAAAATTAAAGGAAACCCATTTCAAACAATAACATAAAGAACCAAACTTTCAATTACTCATTCATCAATCAATCAATCAACTACATAATTCAATTCCATCCAAGAAACCTAACATTTAACAAATAATAACAATTCTTTCAAAATTTAATCACAAAAGATTAAAAAAATCACATGCCTCTGCTATATCCTAAGGGGTAAAAAAAAGGGTGAGCAACAAAAGCATTACAAATGAACAAAATTAAAGGAAACCCATTTTAAACCATAACATAAAGAACCAAACTTTCTATTACTCATTCATCAATCAATCAATCAACTATGTAATTCAATTCCATCCAAGAAACCTAACATTTCACAAATAATAAAATTTCTTTCACAATTTAATCACAAAAGATTGAAGAATATCACATGCTTCTGCTATATCCTAAGGGGTAAAAAAAAGGGTGGGCAAAAAGTGCCAAAAACATTACAAATGAAAAAAATCAAAGGAAACCCATTTCAAACTATAACATAAAGAACCAAACTTTCTATTATTCATTCATCAATCAATCAATCAACTATACAATTCAATTCCATCCAAGAAACCTAACATTTCACAAATAATAAAATTTCTTTCACAATTCAATCACAAAAGATTAAAGAATATCACATGCTTCTGCTATATCCTAAGGGGAAAAAAAACGGGTGGGCAAAAAGTGCCAAAAACATTACAAATGAAAAAATTAAAGGAAACCCATTTCAAACTATAACATAAAGAACCAAACTTTCTATTACTCATTCATCAATCAATCAATCAATCAACTATACAATTCAATTCCATCCAAGAAACCTAACATTTCATAAATAATAAAATTTCTTTCACAATTCAATCACAAAAGATTAAGGTGGACAAAAAGTGCCAAAAACGTTAATAATGAAAAAAATTAAAGGAAACCCATTTCAAACTATAACATAAAGAACCAAAATTTCTGTTCCTCATTCATCAATCAATCAATCAACTACATAATTCAATTCCATCCAAGAAACCTAACATCTCAAAAATAATAACAATTCTTTCACAATTAAAACACAAAAGATTTTTTTTTTTTAATTTTAAATCGCATGCTTCTACCATATCCTAAAGGGTAAAAAAAAACAAAGGTGGGCAGAAACATTACAAATGAAAAAACTAAATGAAACCCATTTCAAACCATAACATAAAGAACCAAACTTTCTATTATTCATTCATCAATCAATCAATCAATCAATCAACTATACAATTCAATTCCATCCAAGAAACCTAACATTTAACATATAATAACAATTCTTTCACAATATATATATATATATATATATATATATATATATATATATATATATATATTTTTATAAGTAACGTAAGAATATTATCAATAATAGAAAAAGTGCCAAACCGAGTACATTGGGGATGTACTATGGGGGCACAAATCAGGAAACAAAAGTGCAACAGTCAAGAAAAATAGGAAATGAAGAACAAGAAACGCTCACGACCCTCAAAGCTTCTAGCATTCCTTTCATGCCAAATACACCAAATCAAGCAATGAGGCCCTAATTACAAACATCAATATGACGATGTCGCTCGAACTTTCCTTGCCAAGCCTCAAACAACTCAAGAACCGTATGAGGCATAACCCATTGAATACCAAACAAGCAGAAAACCAAGGACCACAACTCCCAAGCTATGGAGCAATGAAGTAGAAGATGATCCACCGACTCCCCACAACTCTTACACATTGGGGATGTACTACAGTGGCACAAATCAAAAACCCAAATTACAATGATCTATAAGATCGGGGAGAGAAAAACAAGAATAAGAAGGCAAAACTAAACACCACTCAAGGAGAGTACGGAAAAAGAAAAACTTAATGTCAAGAATAGACCGTTCACAATCCTCAAAGCATCTAGCATTCCGCTCCTACCAAAAGCACCAAAACAAACAATGTGGCACAAAACAAACAAGAATAACAATTCTTTCACAATTAAATCACAAAGGATTAAAAAATATCGCATACATGCCTCTGCTATATCCTAATGGGTTTTTAAAAAAAAAAAAAGGTGGGCTACAAAGACATTACAAATCAAAAAATTAAAGAAAACCCATTTCAAACCATAACATAAAGAACCAAACTTTCTGTTCCTCATTCATCAATCAATCAACCAATTATATAATTCAATTCCATCCAAGAAACCTAACATTAACAAATAATAACAATTCTTTCACAATTAAAACACAAAAGTTATAAAATAAAAATAAATAAATAAATCACATGCGTTCTGCTATATCCTAAGGGGTAAAAAAATAAAAGGTGGGCAAAAGCATGACATATCAAAAAATTAAAGGAAACCCATTTCAAACCATAACATAAAGAACCAAACTTTCAATTACTCATTCATCAATCAATCAATCAACTACATAATTCAATTCCATCCAAGAAACCTAGCATTTAACAAATAATAACAATTCTTTCACAATTAAATCACAAAAGATTAAAAAAAATCACATGCCTGTGCTATATCCTAAGGGGTAAAAAAAAGGGTGAGCAACAAAAGCATTACAAATGAACAAAATTAAAGGAAACCCATTTTAAACCATAACATAAAGAAACAAACTTTCTATTACTCATTCATCAATCAATCAATCAACTATATAATTCAATTCCATCCAAGAAACATAACATTTCACAAATAATAAAATTTCTTTCACAATTCAATCGCAAAAGATTAAAGAATATCACACGCTTCTGCTATATCCTAAGGGGTAAAAAAAAGGTGGGTAAAAAGTACCAAAAACATTACAAATGAAAAAATTAAAGGAAACCCATTTCAAACTATAACATGAAGAACCAAACTTTCTATTACTCATTCATCAATCAATCAATCAATCAATCAATCAACTACACAATTCAATTCCATCCAAGAAACCTAACATTTCACAAAAGATTAAAGGTGGGCAAAAAGTGCCAAAAACATTACAAATGAAAAAATTAAAGGAAACCCATTTCAAAATATAACATAAAGAACCAAACTTTGTATTGCTAATTCATCAATCAATCAAATCATAACATTTCCTTCACAATTAAAATCACAAAGAAATTAACAAAATATTTACCACATGCTTCCGCGATATTTGAGAGTATAAGGTCCAGCGTCCATCATGCGATTGAAATGGCTATGAACCTTGTGATTATCCCTGCCACTCTGGTCCAAAAGCGTGAGCTCAAAGAGCGCCCTGACATCGGTACCCTCGCTCGCCAACGCGACGAAGAGCGATACATAGGCGGCGTTATCCTCGCCGCTCTTTCCGTCGGGGTAGAAGTAGACGGCCCAGGCGTAGCCGCCGACGGCGAAGGTATCGGAAGCGACGAACTTTCCGACCCCCATGCCTTTCGCTAAGGAGTACCCATTGATCTTGAACTCGTGGGTCCCAACTACTGTGTCCGTGCGCGAGGTTGATGACGACGAAGAGGTTGACGGAGAAGGCGGCGGTTGGGACACAGACGACGTCGTCGACGGTTTCGGACGGAAGTCTCTGTGGTTTACGATTGTGCCCATCAACTGAGAGAGAGAGAGAGAATTTGGGGGATTCGGAATTTGATGTTTTTCTTGGTATTCTTTTTTCAATGGGAATTGGATTCCAAGCTAAGGTGGGGGAATTTGAGAATTGAGATATTCGGGATTTGGAAATGGAAAAGGATTTTTGTTTTTGGGTTGGGGCTGTTTGGCTGTGCTTTTGATGAATTTGGTTGGGTAATCTAAAAGTTGGGAGTCTCAGAAAGTAACTGTGAATTGTGAGGAATGATAATTGAGTATCATTTCTACTGCGAATACTTATGCTGCACTATCATTGGCTTTTTCCACTTTTTTTCTTTACAATTTTTTATTAATTTTTCTATAGTATATAATTATTATTTTTAATTTCTAATATATTATTTAGTGTCATGAGTTTTATTTGTCAATAAATTCAAAGTTTTTGAAGCAAAACAAGCATTGAAAAAATACACTAACTTTCACTTAAAATTGTTTTTTAGGTACGTATATGGATTGGGTTAAGTCGAATGAGAGGTCAACTTGCAACCAACTCAAACAATTTAGGGGTTTACAAGTTTGAATCCGTTGTCAATCGAAAATGAATGAGTATTTTATTGAGTTGCTGGTTCGAGAATTTTGTTGGATTTAGGCAGTTTCATTGTTTTCATCATTTACTAAGAAGTTAGATATGGCAGTGGCATTGGTGAGGAATTGTAGATCTAAAAACTTTGGGTTACAGTGATGGGTAAGTGAGGATGGTATGGCATCAATAAAGCATAACAAATCTAGGGGTGGCATTGTTGACAAAAAGCCATACGACAATAAGAATTGAAAATATTGCAAATCGAGGTGTAGCAATGGCAACATGGAGGAGGGAAAGTATCTTTAGTTGGTCAAATATAATCATTCAGTTGTTTGCCACCAAGATCCAAGATTAAAATTCTATTTTTGAAAAATGATTTTCTCCTCTATTTGAAGAATTTTCACTTGCGACTTATACATAAAAATCATTGATGTCTTAAGGAAGCTATCTAAACCATTTGAACCTCCATCAGCCCGAGTCAAGTTGGTCAAATTAGGTAGGTTGGTCGGATCTTTGGACACCCTTGACTGCATTGCAATGGTGTTCAGATAATGTGCCATTGTGCCAACTTATGAGAGGGAGCAAAAATCTTGATGTATTTTTTCAATATACATAGCATTACTCTTTTGAAGGTGAGGAATGAGAATTTTCTACCATACAAATATCAAAAAAATATTTATAAAATAGATTATAAAGAATTTTAATAAGTAAAAAGATAAAATAAATGTTAATGACACTTGTCTTCTATAAATTTTTTTTTCTTAGGCTTTCCTTGATGTAATTTTGTATATAGTTGCTGTATTTTTTGTTAGGTGAAGAGAATGCTCTGTAGCTAGTACAGTCTTAGCATGGATGATCTATGATACTGTCTTGCTTTTGTATAGACTTATTACTTTCTTTGAATAAAATTCTACCATTTACTCTAAAAAAAAAAAATCAATTCCTAACTATGAAAAGTTGAAAATGTGTATAAAGGTTTTACAACAATACACAATGTGTTAAACATATGTGCATACTTTGCTAGCATCCATTAGAGCATTCTCATTAAGAATTGTAAAAAATTTAGCATCTCAAAAAATTACTGTATTCATTTTAACATTTCACTTTACAATACACCCAACATCAAAGATCCTATTATTTTACCACTTCATTTACATATTCTTTTTTTATTCTTTCTTTATGTTTTCAAATAACTACCATTCATACCATGTTTTTTGTACCTAGCAACTTCCATTAAACAAATCATTTTTTTTTTTTTATAATCTTGCTACAGTGGGCTGCTATCTCTAGTAGCCCACTGTAGTTAGATTGCAAAATTAATAGGATTTACAATTCTTGATGGAGTATGCTTTTTACAAACTTGATGTTAAAATTTAGCATTTATAGCATTTACAATTCTTAATGAGAATGTTCTAGTGTTGTCATTAATTCATACAAGAAACCAGGGCCAGCCCTTCCAGTAGGCCAATTAGGCAATTGCCTAAGGCCCCTAAGTGGAAGGGGGCCCCAAAATTTTAGAAAAGAAGGGGTAGAAGGGGAAAATTTTTTGGTTTCAGATGAATCTAAAAAAAATCTGGCACGTCCTTTTAACCAAAAAACAAAATTTCTATTATATCCGATTAAACATTGGTAGCACAAAAAATTTTTGTTGGTCTAAACAAAATCAATTATCCCAAAAATAACATCATTATCCTCTAGACAAACCAAAATTCAACAAGATAAACTACAAATCCAATCTAAGAAATTAACCACAAAACAAAACAAATAAAAAACCTCAAATCCCTAAAATTTTTACCGTTTCTCTTTCTCATTCTTGCTCAGCTTCTTGCTCTTAGCTCTTGCTCTCCACTTCTCTCGTTCTTTCTCTCCACTGTTGCTGGCTGCCTGGCTTAAGGTTCCTCCGATCTAAATCATCCGATTTGAAAACTCAAAATTGACTGAGAAGTGAGGACTATCAGCTGGCTTTTTTTTTTTTTTTTTTTTTTTTTTTTTGCCTATTGCGTTTTGATTATGCAAATGGATGAGTTTTGACTTTTGAGGTACAAGGCTAGGCTTGGCTTTCTCTACTTTTTATTTGTTAAGACTGTTCCTGTTTATATTGAGTTATAGCTGGATGTTTGGGACTTTAAGGTTTTTTTTTTTGGGGGGGGGGGGGGGGGGGGGTTGTTATAGGTGTAATAGGATTTGTTTTGTGTTTTTTGTGGGTGGGTCTTATTAATAAGACTTGTATGGCCATCTTAGCATCTTCTTGGCTAGGCTGGGCTTGTACTTTTGTTATGGCTGTACTTAATTTTTTTTCTTTAATTTTAATCTTGTGTTTATATATATATATATTAGTTATTGGTAATATAATGAATAAATCTTTATTTATGCAAGTTGAGATTGCTAAAAATTTGTTATTATTCAGTGAAACTACAATAATATTTTTTATATAAATCAAGTTCTATTTCTCATTTGCTTTACACTTGAAAGTTATTTTTTATTTTAATATTTATAAATATATTTTTTTATTAGAAATGTCTACTAGAAAATATGCATTTGGATATGAAAAACTTTAAAAAACAAAAAAAGAAGAAAAACTAATTGAATCTCAAAAATGATCAATGGATAAATTTTTTACTAATAATAAACAAAATAGAGCATTAGCATTGGAGAATGCTAATGCCAAATTTAAGGGAAATTTGAAATTTTAAGCCCCAAAACCATCTACATTGGGGAATGCTAAACAGCAGTATTGCAAATTTTTTTGCAATACTGCTACAGTGCAATTCTAAACATAGAATTGCATTGTAGCAAGTATTGTAAAAAAAAAAAAAATTTATTATGTAGAGAGAGGAGAGAGATGGAAGAGAAAAGATATAATTTTGAGATATATTATTTTAATGAGTAAAAGAGGGAAGTAGAAATTTGGGATGTGGAGGTATTGTAAAATAGTATGGTATAATGATAAAGTAGCTTTTTAGAATTATAAATATAGAGTAGCATTGGAATTTTCCAATGCTAATGCTCTAAAACAAAATTTAGATGAAAATATCACAAATAAGCAAAAAATTCACCAAAAACAAATTTTAAATGAAATATATCATAATATAAAAATATTAAATAAATATTAAATTAATTAATACATAAATATAAAAATATGCCCTATTAGGCTGCGTTTGTTTTGGCTTTAAACTACTTTCGGAAATTCTTTTCCGTAAATGTGTGTGTTTGGTAGTTACCGAAAATTAGGTCAAACTGAAAATGTTTTCTGTGTTGATTGTAAAATAAGGGCTCATGGGTGTAAAATGTTTTCAGGTTTTATTTTCACTTCAAACAATTTCTAGAAACCACGCTTGAAGAGAGAGAGCTCGAGCACACTCCTCACACGGTCCAAAACCCATCTCTAAGCTTACCTTCAAACCATTTCCAAAAAAAAAAAAAAAAGAACCGAACCCTAGATCACGAAGAGAGAGTAGAGCTGATGAGATTGCGCACACAACCCCAGATTGCACCACTGCACCCAACCCCAAATCGCACCGGTCTCGTCGCACCCTAGCACCGGCGAGATCGCACCTAGCCACTTGCGAGATCACGCCGCCTAAAGCACCGACAAGATCGCGCTGCCTGAAGCACCACTAAGATCGCACCCCAACACCAGCAAGATCGCACCCATGACCCACCCATGCCTGATCTCTCTCTTTCTCGATCTACCTCTCCCTTTCCCTCAATTGTCGATCACTCTCTTCCTTCCTCTCTCTCCGTTTGATTGAATTTTTGAGTTCAATGAATGTTTTGTTTTGATTTTTGTTTCATTTAAATTTATATATTGAATTTTTTTATTATTAAATTTGTTTGGAAGTTGAGAAAATGGTTGAGAAAATGTGAAAAACTAGTAGGAAAATAACATTTTCAGAATGCAACCAACCACTTGAAAATATTTTCTAAAATAATTTTCATAATACAGCCAAACACTTAAAAATATTTTATACCCGAAAAATATTTTACACCGAAACAAACCCAGCCTAGATCCCAAAATGTATAGTGCCGCCTTGCAAGTAACAATTTTAACAGCAAAAACGTGGGGGAATTAATCTCCAATTTAACAGACCCAATGAACGCAGAACCAGGCTTTGAAATCTGAGTGCCGGTGACTTTGACCACCTGAGCCGCCAAACAAAATGCATTGCTGACAAACTTGATTCTCGGATATTTATTAGTGTCTGAGCTGGCACTGCCACTGACAAAGTATTGTATTTGTACTTGAACCTTCCCTTCTTCTTCAAAGTGGGCTGCTGCACCCACAACCACAACACAACACAACATTAGTCCCCCGTTCGTTTTCACCAACATTAAAATCCCCAACCTCGTTCGTATCGAACCCCACAGATTTGCTTATCTTCAAATCCAAACACCCCATCTTCTTTCTCACGCCAAAATCCCCGTGGAAAATCAAATTCCTCACTTCTCTTTTCCTTTTCCCAAACCTTTATCTTTTTTCCAGCTTTTTCTTTTTCCCATGTAGCATAAACCACATCATATTACCGATTCCAATTCCATGCACCGACACCACCGGACCACTATATAAATACACCACTACCACACTATCACTCCCAATTTTACCAATCTTTTCCCTATGTTCCGTAAAATCCTTTTCCCCTCTCCCCCTCCAACTCTCTTTTTTCCCTTCAAATTTTCCTCATTTCCCAAACACCGAACATTACTATCCTTGTCCCCAAACATCATCCCCCACGCTCCCCTCCGTTTTTTCTGCTTAACCTCGCCAATGTCGACCGACTCGCGCCACCGCACCGTGTCCATTCCGGCCGCCGACGTGGCCGACCGCTCCGAACTGATTCGGGCCCTGGAGACCTCGCTCGGGTCGCATTTCAGCTCCGACCCGATCGTCCCTACTCCGAGCCCGCTGATAGTCGTCATCAGCGGCCCCAGCGGCGTCGGCAAGGACGCCGTGATAAACCGCCTGACGGAGCTCCGCCGGAATCTCCACTTCGTCGTGACCTGCACGAGCCGCGCCAAGCGGCCCGGCGAGACCGAAGGGAAAGACTACTTCTTCGTGACGAAGGAGCAGTTTCTGAGGATGGTGGAGCAGGACGAGCTGCTGGAGCACGCGCTGGTGTACGGCGAGTACAAGGGGATTCCGAAGAAGCAGGTGAGGGAGCTCATGGGGAAAGGCTACGACGTGGTGCTCAGGGTCGATATCCAGGGCGCCGAGACGCTGCGGCGGGTCCTGGGGCAGAAGGCGGTGTTCGTGTTCTTGACGGCGGAGAGCGAGGCGAAGATGGTGGAGAGGTTGGTGGACAGGAGGACGGAGAGGAAAGAGGAGTTGCTCGTGAGGATCGCCACCGCGAGAGAGGAGGTTAAGCGCGTTTCGAGTTTTGACTATGTGGTTGTTAACAGGGAAGGGGAGTTGGAGAAGGCGGTGCAGATGGTGGAGGCGATTATCGACGCCGAAAAGGCCAAGGTGCGGCAGCGGAATGCCGTCCTATAATGAAAAAGAAAAAGTAAGCAAAATGTGGTATGTTTATGTTGTATTTTTTATGTTTTGAGTGTGTGTTGGGTTTTAATTAGCTTAATTGATAAAATCTCTGTCGATATTTGGAATGTACTACGAGAATAATATATGGTTAGTTGTTTTGTGTTGGATAGTGCAAATTGCAAAGTAGTAGAGTAACAGATTAAGGAAGTAGGGATTGAGAACAGAGCAATTTTGTTTTAGACCCATGATTTTGTGTTCCACTGCTCGCTTGTTGGTCCAAAGACCATTGGCAATGAAATGATCGGTATTGATGAGGGTTATGGTTCATTTTGGCAAGGTGCAGGCAATTTTTTAGTGTACTTCTGATTTTATGGAGCACAATTGATTAGGGACCGTACCTCATGAAGCAAACTGATAAAGTCTGATAAAGGGTCATCATCTTTTTGGTTCTTCTTAAAGCACAAAAGTTTAGAGTACATAGAAATAGATGAATTGATCGAGAGTATGACTAATTCCTCTTTGTTTTGTTGTGCTTTTGGATCTGAAAAGCGGTCCTTATTTCACAGCCTTGGAGTTTTTAATGCTCAAACCATGCATTCTTAATTGCTTTGCCCTGCTTTAGGTTTGACTAAGTCAGCATGAGTATGAAAGTAAGCAAGCTCGGTATGTTATGTTTTATGTTTGAGTATGAAGTCTCTTGTTGTCGATTGAATAATTTGGGATCAAATCTGTGCCATAGGTTTTAAATCCTATACCATTTATACTAACAAGTGGGTGTGTGATGTTGAGTTAATGTTTGTTGAGAGGGTTTTTGGAATGTACTATAGGAATAAGTGTGTAGTTTCTTTCACTGTAGCAACTTGTTTGTGTGTATGTTGTAGTAGCTTCCAATAGATCACCAAACTTCAGATCTTAAGTGTATTTGGTGATATAGAGATTCACTCGGTAGATACTAGATAACCCTAGGTGCATATCAAAAGTTGCAAATTTTCTCCTTAATCTCTTTTAGGTCAATTTTGTTTTGAATGGTGCAAAGTGATATAGTAACAGCTCAAGTAAGAATTGAGAACATAGCAATTTTTAGTGTGTGCGTGTGTAGGTAAAATAGGATATAGTCATGGGAGATTCTTTTTTATTGAGAATGAAAGAAGTGAAAAGTTTCAGTTACAAATCTGGGAAAAGTACAAGTGGGAGAAAACCTTTTGAAACGTGCAAGAACAATGTGACAATGTGATTTTGCATCTATTTGAAGGTTCCTACGATATCTGAAATGTGCAAGAGACCTTTTTCCAGTTTTTTTCTACCCTTTCAGTTTGTTACAAAAGCACCTGGGGCAAGACAATTCAGGTGCATGAATGTTTTAACAGTTTTCGACTTTTCGGGCTGGCCTAATTTCTGAAACTTTATACCAATTATAACATCCCAAAATTGGTTAGGGACCGTACCTCATGAAGCAAAATGACAAAGTCTGTTGTTGTGGAATAACGAAATGTTTTAGGGTGGTGTGTAATTTTGAGTTAATGTTTTTCTGAGGATTTTGAATTTGGAATGTACTATGGGAATAATACATGATTAGTTTTTTTTGTGCTAGATGCTGCAAACTGCAAACAAATAAAGTAACAAAAGCGAATTTTTCTTTTTATTTTTTTTCTGTGTGTGTGTGTAGGTAAATGCAAAGCTTATGTTTTTACGAAGGACTGGACCCAAGATTTTGTGTTTCACTGCTTGCTCGTGTCTGCATCGGTCCAAAGACCATCGGCAATGAAGTGATTACTATTGATGAGGCTTATGGTTGATTTTGGCAGGGTGCAGGCATTTTTTTTAGTGTACTTCTGAGGCTATGGAGTTTGAGTACTTTTTTGCATGTACTGTAGATAGACGTATTCCTTGTGTTTATTAATTATATTAGGAATGCTAAAATTTCTAACCCCAAAGGGTAACAGAATCAGCTATGGAGCACAATTGGTTAGGGACTGTGCCTCATGAAGTAAACATCACTTGTTCGAATATTTTCTTTCCTCTCCGAGTCTCCCACTTGGGCCAAAAATTACTTATCAAAAAAGAAAAAAGATGGAAAGTTAAAAAAATTTTGCTGTGAGAATCAGATTTGAGTGTATAAAATGAAAGTTGTTAGGTAACCGTTAATAGAAAAACCTAACCAACTACATGCTTTTGGTTGCTAGTACTACTATAACTGAGCTGTTTAAGATAGGCCAGCAAGTCACAGTCCAATGGTTTCTAATACTATCATATGTGAGTGCTGTCATTGTGGTTGATTTTATAGAAACACTGCTGTTGCTCATCAATTTAAGACCATTATTTCTAGAGGTCTTGGGTTTGGACATGCTATTATTCTCATTTTACCCCTTGTTACACAGTCCAAATTTGCAATAGACCTTTCATCAAGAACTGTCTTTTCTCATGCACTTTTTTTGCATTGAATTCAATTGAATTCCTTCAAGATCCTTTCAGTCAGCGGCGTATCAAACTCATCTTTGTTTTCAGTCACAGCTCTGACCTTATTCAGGGCGAGAGAATTGTCTCTCAATTCTTCAAGGGTCACCATCTTTTTTCTTCTTCTTAAAGCACAAAGGTTCAGAGTACATAGAAATAGATGAATTGATTGAGAGAATGACCAATTTCTCGTTGTGTTGTGCTTTTGGATCTGTAAAGTGGTCCTTATTTCACAGCCTTGGAGTATTTTATGCCCAAACCAGGCATCCTTAATTGCTTTGCCCTGCTCTAGGTTTAACTAAGTCAGCTTGACTATGAAAGCAAGCAAGCTTGGTATGTTATGTTTTATGTTTGAGTATGAACTCTCTTGTCATTGGATGAAGAATTTGGGATCGAATCTGTGCATAGGTTTTTAATCCTATTGCGTTTATATTATAAAGTGTGTTAATGTTTGTTGAGAGGGTTTTGGAATGTACTATGGGAATAATATGTGAGTAGTTGCTTGTGTTGAATGGTGAAAAGTAATATGGTAACAGCTCAAGTAGGCATTGAGAACATAGCAATTTTTGGTGTGTGCGTGTAGGTATGTGCAAAACTTATGCCTTTATGTAGGATTGAACCCAATATTTTGCCTTTCACTGATCATTTGTGTCTGTGTTTGTCCTAAGACCATTGGCAACGAAGTGATATCACTATTGATAAGGGGTAGGATTGATTTTGGCAGAACAAGTGCTTTAGCAAAGTGCAGGCATTTTTTAGTATACTTTTTTAGGATAGATATGATAGGATTTGAACTAATGGTATCCACTTCATGATAATTGTTCTTTACCATCATGCTAAGATACAATTGAGGAATTCTTCATAGTTCCTGCATTAACTTTCCACCCTAGACTTGATATCCTTTTTCACATTCTGAACCTTTCCTGCTGATGACATTTGATACCAGACCAGAAAAGTCACAATACAAGCAGAAAGACAAGGTCCTTATAGGGTCCTCTCCAAAGAGAACCACCTCATAATAAACTTGAAGCCCCAGATCCTAACAATTTAAGATACAGCACCACAATGTATTTTCACTCACAACTCTGACCTTACCCTGGACTTGTTGAGGGCAATAAAATGGTTCCTCAATTCTTCAAGGGTCAACATCTATTTTGTTCTTCTTAAAGCGCAAAGGTTTAGAGTACCAAGAAATAGTTGAATTGATTGGGTGTCTGATCAATTCCCAGTTTTTATGTTGTGTTTATGTATCTGCAAAATGTTCCTTATTTCACAGCCTTTAAGTTTTCCATGCCCAAACTGTGCATCCTTAATCAGTTTTCCCTGCTTTAGATTTGACCAAGTCAGCTTGAGTATGAAAAAGAAAGCTTAGAGAGAAGATGGAAAGGGTTGAACTCTCTTGTTAATATGGTAAATACACGTTTTTCATAACATTTTGTGGAACACACTGAAGGTCTCTGGTTTGAGTCTGGGCAACACCAGAACTTGATTCTTTGCTTTTTACTAATCAAAAAAACATTTTTCATACTCTTCTACCCTCTCCACAAATTCCATTTTGCTTTGGAAAAATGAGGTCGCCATTTTATAGAAGTACCTACTATGGTCTGATGGTCTATGTGCTTTACATCCAATGGTCCTAAATAAATGGGAATAATGAATGCATTAAACCATACACATCGGCTTTACATTTGAAAAGGTACCAATGGTTAGGCTCCCATTGTCTTCTGCAAATGTGGAACCATTGGCATGCGTAGTAACCTTTTGAGTGTTCCCTTGAACACTTGACATGCATGGTATTTCATGTTGTGTGGCTTGCGCAAGCAATGATTACATGATGTTAGGGGCATGGCCCTATGGAGCTAATTCTCATGTTATGACATGTTTGAGGTCATTAGTGGTTAAAAATCATCATTTCTTGACTTATATCGACACTTGCCAGTTATTAATTTTCTACTGTTCAAGGATATTTTTCTTAATTTTACACGTTTTTTTTTGTAGGTGATGGAGTGATTATGGCTCTAAGTAGAGGAATTGTGAAGGAGTTACTTTTTAAACTTGGCTCTTTCAATGGTTGATATGGACAATTAACTTAATTTTAATTATTTGGTTTGTTGGCAAATGTGGACTTTTGCAAGGCAATGCTTAGGATGAAAGTTTTGCTTGTCTCAGAGAATAAGCTAAATATGGGAGAAGAGAAATGGATGGAGCACAATCAGGAGATTTATTCCAATTTTTATGCCATTTGTGTAGCTAACAAAGGATTGAGTTAATTCAGTTTTGGAACTTCATACTTAAAAATCTTCAGTCAGGTTCCTTGTTAACATGGCAATATAGGATATAGTCACGGGAAATCCCTTTTAATTGAGAATGAAAGAAGTGGAAAGTTTCAGTTACAAATCCGGGAAAAGTACAAGTGGGAGCAAAACCATTTGAAAGGTGCAAGACCAATGTGACAATGTGATATTGCACTTATTTGAAGGCTTCCTAAGATATCCGAAATGTGCAAGAGACCTTTTTTCCAGTTGTTTTCTTGCCTTTCAGTTTGTTACAAAAGCACCTGGAGCAAGACAAGTCATGGTGCATGAACGTTTTAGCAGTTTTCGACTTTTCGAGCCTGGCCTAATTTCTGAAACTTTATACCAATTATAACAACCCAAGATTTGTTTTTTTTTTAGGTCAATGTCTTCATTTAGTTCATTAGATGTCCAAAAATGTGAAGAGAATCTAGTCTCTCCTCTCTTGAAAGTATCTGTTGTAATATGCATTTGGCATACCAAATTATCCATTTATTAACAACCTGTCCATGACATGTTACCTCTCTCTCTCTCTCTACATATATAATTTGGAAATATATGATATATTTCCAACTCTCTTTGTATGTTCACACACAGACACCTGGTAAAACAATGAAATTCCATTTTGAATACACAAAAGTCAAAAGTTAATAGAATAGAGTTCGCTGATTGTCAAAACATTGGTTCAATCAAGTGCAATTTGTCAAGTATGAAGACCCAGCCAATGCAATTAAGTCAAGAAAATCCAGAACATTGATTGGAATACATGTGTATCTTTAATCTGCTTGATATTCAAATCCTAAGACGTATCAAACTCATCTTTGTTTTCAGTCACAGCTCTGACCTTATTCAGGGCGAGAGAATTATCTCTCAATTCTTCGAGGGTCACCATCTTTTTTCTTCTTCTTAAAGCACAAAGGTTCAGAGTACATAGAAATAGATGAATTGATTGAGAGAATGACCGATTTCTCGTTGTGTTGTGCTTTTGGATCTGTAAAGTGGTCCTTATTTCACAGCCTTGGAGTATTTTATGCCCAAACCAGGCATCCTTAATTGCTTTTCCCTGCTCTAGGTTTAACTAAGTCAGCTTGACTATGAAAGCAAGCAAGCTTGGTTGTTATGTTTTATGTTTGAGTATGAACTCTCTTGTCATTGGATGAAGAATTTGGGATTGAATCTGTGCATGGGTTTTTAATCCTTTGCATTTATATTAAAAAGTGTGTTAATGTTTGTTGAGAGGGTTTTGGAATGTACTACGGGAATAATATGTGAGTAGTTGCTTGTGTTGAATGGTGCAAAGTAATATGGTAACAGCTCAAGTAGGCATTGAGAACATAGCAATTTTTGGTGTGTGCGTGTAGGTATATGCAAAACTTATGCCTTTACGTAGGATTGAACCCATTATTTTGCCTTTCACTGATCATTTGTGTCTGTGTTTGTCCAAAGATCATTGGCAACGAAGTGATATCACTATTGATAAGGGGTAGGATTGATTTTGCCAGAACAAGTGCTTTAGCAAAGTGCAGGCATTTTTTAGTCTACTTTTTTAGGATAGATATGATAGGATTTGAACTAATGGTGTCTGCTTCATGATAATTGTTCTTTACCATCATGCTAAGATACAATTGAGGAATTCTTCATAGCTCCTGCATTAACTTAATTTCCACCCTAGACTTGATATCCTTTTTCACATTCTGAACCTTTCCTGCTGATAACATTTGATACCAGACCAGAAAAGTCACAATACAAGCAGAAAGACAAGGTCCTTATAGGGTCCTCTCCAAAGAGAACCACCTCATAATAAACTTGAAGCCCCAGATCGTAACAATTTAAGATACAGCACCGTAATGTATTTTCACTCACAGCTCTGACCTTACCCTGGACTTGTTGAGGGCAATAGAATGGTTCCTCAATTCTTCAAGGGTCACCATCTTTTTTGTTCTTCTTAAAGCGCAAAGGTTTAGAGTACCAAGAAATAGATGAATTAATTGAGAGTCTGATAAATTCCCAGTTTTTATGTTGTGTTTATGTATCTGCAAAATGTTCGTTATTTCACAGCCTTGAGAGAAGATGGAAAGGGTTGAACTCTCTTGTTAACATGATAAATACACGTTTTTCATACTCTTTTGTCGAACACACTGAAGGTCTCCGGTTTGAGTCTGAGCAACACCAGAACTTGATTATTTTCTTTTTACTAATCAAAAAAACATTTTTCGTACTCTCCTACCCTCTCCACAAATTCCGTTTTGCTTTGGAAAAACGAGGTTGCCATTTTATAGAAGTACCTACTATGTTCTGATGGTCTAAATGCTTTACATCCAATGGTCCTAAATAAATGGGAATAATGATTGCATTAAACCATACATGTCGGCTTTACATTTGAAAAGCTACCAATGGTTAGGCTCCCATTGTCTTCTGCAAATGTGGAACCATTGGCAGCGTAGTAACCTTTTGAGTTTTCCCCTGAACACTTGACATGCATGGTATTTCATGTTGTGGCTTGCGCAAACAATGATTACATGATGTTAGGGGTATGGCCCTATGGAACTAATTCTCATGTTATGACATGTTTGAGGTCATTAGTGGTTAAAATTCATCATTTCATGACTTATATCGACACTTGCCAGTTATTAATTTTCTACTGTTCAAGAATATTTTTCTTAATTTTATACATGTTTTCTCTTGTAGGTGATGGAGTGATTATGGCTCTAAGTAGAGGAATTGTGAAGGAGTTACTTTGTAAACTCGGCTCTTTCAATGGTTGACATGGACAATTAACTTAATTTTATTTATTTGGTTTGTTAGCAAATGTGGACTTTTGCAAGACAACGCTTAGGATGAAAGTTTTGCAAATCTCAGAGAATAAGCTATATATGGGAGGAGAAACAGATGTAGCACAACCAGGAGATTTATTCCAATTTTTATGCCATTTGTGTAGCTAACTGATGAGGCCGTAAATATCATCAATGAGCCACGATACTTACACACTTGAAACAGCATTTACACAATGGGTCCGTTTGGATTGAGCTTATTGTTGCTGAAAACTGAAAACTGAAAACTGAAAACACTGTAGCACATAATTAATAAAACGTGGGTAGATTAATTTGGCTGAAATCACTGTAGCTCAGCTGAAATCACTGTAGCATATAAATACCAAAATTTTACCCTTGATTTTCTTTTCCACTCATAATTTTCTTTTCCACTCCTCACCGTACCCAGCTACGCCTGTGCCTTCGGAGAGTTCCACGCGCACCAGAAATTGACGAAGGAAGACCTACATCGGTCCGACGCCGGCGAAGAGGCCAGGTGAGAAATCCATCTCAGCCAAGACATCCCCAGTCCGACGCCTTTGTCTTCTCTTCCTTCCAGAAACCCATTTCACCCTCTTCCCCACCGTCCCTCCAGCTCCGACCCATGACACCTCTTTTCCCATAAATGTCTCAAAATTTGATTAGCAAGATGTGGATTCGTTTTATCTGCAAATGGATGTCGTCGTACCCAGTGGATAAGGTATTGAGCTTTCCCCTTTCCATTCGATTTTTAAAATTCCATAAATGTTTCTCGGTTTTTTGCTGAAATTTTTTGTTTAAAAATGTTTTTTTTCCGAGTGATAATATCTGAGCATTTAGAGGCCTCTGTGCTGAAGAGAGAGAGAGTTTCATCGCCCATGGTTTGCTGAAGAAGAAGAAGAAGAAATGTTAATTCAGAATCAGAAGCTGATTTAGGTGAGTTTTTACTTATACCTTGTGTCTCTGTTTGTGTTTTTAGTCTGTGCAGAAGAGAGATATAATTACATACATTTGATATTTTGTAGGTGAGAAACAGAATTTTTGTTGTTGTTCTTGAAGGATTAGATGATTTTATTAAAAAATAAATGAAGGGTATTGATTACTTTGTCGAAATTTTATAAGGGTTGCTGCAGTATTTTCCAAATCTGACTCTTAAGGAGAGGTTGTTAATTATTAGATTCTGATGAGAATTTTAGGAATAAAAACCCTATGATATGCCCACTGTATGCTCCACCAATTGCTCTGGGTTTTGATTGCTTGAGTGTGAAATGAAACACAAAAAAAAGTGGGACTGAGGATTTGTGTTTGTAGGATAGGACTAGTAGCCCTTCACTGATATAGGATTTTACAAATCCTTAATGCAGACAAGGAGATTTCTTTTTGGTAATATCTGGGATTTGCTTCTTTGTAGTATTATGTGCTTTTTTTCCCTTTTGGGTGAGTTCACTTTCTCTTTTTCTTTCTTAAACCTTTTGTTTCATGTTATCAAGAATCATTTTGACTTTAGGTGTTCCAAAATTGGCTTGTGGTTGTACTAACTGTTGCTCCTTGATTGTCATTTTTCAGAGCAAGAGCGAACTTTTCAGTTGACAAAAGTGGTATCAGCCGAGAAGGTATGCTTGCCTGTTGATTAACAGTTAAAGTTTATGAAAATAGCTAAAATCATAGTTGAAGTAGTGCAACACTGAGATCAAATCTTTCTTACTCCAACTCTTCATTTTGAGTCAAGATTTTTGCATTGAGCTGGTGTGCTTTTGGGTATCTTTATGCAAAATTAGCTATGGAAAAATTTGATCTATTCATATAATCTAATGAATCCACACATTATAGTAATATTAGAATAGGTCAATCACTTCAAACTATGTATGTACCCTTAGCTAGATAGCAATATAAAGGCATCCTAGTTGCATGCTCTGCTCTCTCTCTCTCTCTCTCTCTCTCTCCTGCTGGGTTAATATAGCTCATATGAACTCAATAAAACCTCACCTTATCAATTGAGGTTAGATGCATGCATCATTTTCACCATCATTCTCTAATTAGAACCATATTTTGTATCTTTAATATTATTGGTGATATGTGTTTGTGTGAATTTTATAAAACCCTTTTGCTCAATTCTCGTGGACACACCCTAAATTGTACTATTGAAAGTTTAATATCATTGTAGTTTGTACAACTCTATATATTATTGAAGCTTGAACTAAGTTCATTTTTTTGATGGAAAAGAAATTTTGCTTACTTTGACGATTTTGGAGTACAATTTCTTCTATTTAATGAGAAAATTGTTTTACATTTTACCTTCGACAGTCATTGTTTAGGAGGTTGTCTTTAATGAGAGTGATTGGTAATGCCAAGTTTGTGTTGAGGATCCATAGCCAACCCCCAAATTTTGGGACTAAGGCTTTTTTCGTTGCCGTTGTTTTTATACTTGTAATGTTTTTTATTTGGGGGAAGCCTTTTATAGTTGTAATGCTGAGTTCCCCAGTTAGTTATAAGGAAATTAAGTATGGTTTACGGTAGCTTATTGAATGCTGTATTGTCTGTCATTTGTGAACAGATTACTGCTCCATTCCTTATTAGCAAATCTTGTCCTTTCTATCTGTCAGGAAAGGGATCAAACTATACAGAGCCAATTGGATTACTACTCAAAGAGGCAAAAGTTTCAAAAGAATAATGCCACAGACAAAGCAGATGTTTCTGCTCCTCCTAAGAGTAATGGTTTGCAAAATTCTCCAGGTGTGCACTGTATTTTTTATTTTATTTTTTCCCCTGCAAGGAATGGTTGTTGGTTGTCTTAATAAGTGGCTACCTCTGCATTGGCGTAATAAATTCCATCTTGTTTCTTTACTATTATTAGAGACCATGATAGATTTGTTCTGAACAATACACTTTTTCTCAAAATGGAGACTCATTGCTGCTTCTATCTGGCAAGGGTACAAGTTAGATTTTAGTTTGCTTGGTTTGGTGCATTTATGATTGAAATTTAACAAGTAATAAGAAAACCTGTGAACATACATAGGTTGTGTTTGGGCTCAATGGAGGAGGAGTGAATTTATAGTTTGGTATTTTTTCTTCTTTCTTTTTTTAATTTTTTTTTATTGATAATTGTATTTATAGTTCCAATTTTTATTCTGTTTCAGTTACACCATGGAAACTTAATAGTAAAAGAAACCAATGTTGGCAGTCCAAGCATGTAAACTGTAATGCTTGGGAACGTGATTTTGCCATTATTCTGTTTTCTGCTCTTCTTTTATATGTATATTTTTTATTTGATTGCTTCTTCTAGGTCAGTTCTAGTTGTGTTCATTCATTAACTTATGTTTGTGTGGGCTGTTCTTTCCCACATGGGAAACTCAAAGCTCTGCAAGTTCCAGAGCTTGAGCTCGGAGAAAACTATTGCTTGGGTTTCTTTCCCACATTATGACCTTATATTCTCACAGTGAATATATTCAATACAAGAAACAAGTATTGCAATACATCTTTAAATTTCCTTTTTCTTTTGCAGCCTCATGCTAGAATTGTATCAGTTGTTACTCTTATTTGAGCCTTATTGTCAACTTTGTTAATTGTTTTGACATGTATATTTTATTCAGCTGGCAGCAAGATGGACAAATATTGGCTACTGGGAACCAAGACACTACCTGTAGGCTGTGGGACATAAGTGTGTGCTGTCTGATGAGTAGCTGTAATAAAGGGATTCTTTTGGGACATAAATGTGTGCTGTAATAACTGTGGGACATATATTTCCTTCAATGTGTGTTGCACAATTTGGATTCTTTTCTATTTGATATTATTTTGCTTGGATGGCATTTAAATAAATCACATTTGTGAATTATGTCATTTATTGGGAATATTGTACAGTCTATTTGAAGAAAAAGTATTTGTTTTTGCCTTTATGTTATGCAAATTTATTTTACAAGTCATTGGAAATCTATTTTGAATGTTGAATAAATTTTTTCACACTAACATATTAGAAATTTGAGATGCAAGCACCGTAGTACGACAGTGATAAATTAATCATATTTCTACTTGTGAAAATTACACAGTCGATGCCAACAACAAAACACTCGAAGCATTTTCGTTACATAAACTATCAAGTTTCCTCCAAGTTCCTAAGATACAGATTTAACACTTGATCCTTATGCTTCACAACAAAACAAATCCATAATGTTTGTGAACCATCAGTTATGGTCCCTACATCTACAAATTATCGTCCGCACATATCGATGTTGTGATATCAATACAAACCTGTTTCATCTCAGGTTCATCCAATATTGAGATTGCTTCTGCCACGACATCATAATGACCTCTCTCATTACCAAATGATGTGCCCCCTCTAGATCTGGAACGTGAAGCGCCATTGTTTATCTCATGTGCTCTAACGAAATTGTGAAGAACCATTGTAGCAACAATGATCAAGTTTTGAGTGTGTATCTTAAAGGATGGCATATGTCTCAAAATTTTCCATTTATTCTTCCAAACTCCAAAAGTCCGTTCTATGACCGAACGGAGTGATGAATGGAGATAATTAAACCTCTCCTCCGGACGATGCAGCACTTCAGAAGGCCGAAATTCTCCAATGTGATATCTCTCCCCCTTATATGGTGCAAGGAACCCCTTCCTCATAGGGTATCCTGAATCAACCAAATAATATTTTCCTGCAAATGAACACATTTATTACGTTAACATTTTCACTACATGCATATCTACTTTAATACTATAATTAAACTACATATTTACAAACCAGGTGGAGCTTTTGGGAAGTTGTTACTCTCATCATTGAGGCAGCTTAAAAAGATCCTCGTGTCATGCGCTGACCCTTCCCATCCAACACATGCGAATGTGAACTTCATGTCAAAGTCACATGCGCACATGCAATTTGTTGTGGTGATCCCCTTCCTGCCATAATATGGGAGCTGCTCATTTTCACTAACGACCACAGGGACGTGGACCCCATCAATCGCACCAATGCAACCCTAACCAAATTGGATAAAAATACCATGTGAAATAAAATACGTGGTACGACCATCAATTAACATTTAACGATGCAGCACTCTAGATACCAAGTTATTTTTGAAGGTACCTTGAAATGTGGCCAATATCGATGTGAATGCTGAATATGTTCTGGCACGGCTTGAAATGTACGATCAGCAGGCTGGATAATGTCTGGTGCCATAATGGTGGCTAACAATTTCACTACCGTGGCCACGTGTCGATGCACTGTCTCACCCGAGTGCTGAAATCTTTCCTGCACCATCCTGTTACCCCCAGCATGACCAAGTACCATCAATGTCATTGCCAGAGACTCTTCCAAGGCAACATTTCTGGTACCGTAATATCCATACTGGTGCAGTGTATTACACAAATCTCTAAACACATAGCTTGGCATTCTAAAATTTCTTCGACATAACTTCAGATGTCCAGTTAAAATATATTGTACCCATTCTAAGCCTGTTTGTGGATTCGTATGCAATGGTTCTTTCGTCATGTACGTATCCACGTAAGCTAGACATGCACACCTGGCTAGATATGCTGCGAGTACAATGTCGTCGCTCATCTCGAACTCCGCGTCCCTGCATATGTTACCGACTTTAATTGCATGTACATTTATTGATGTGATAGTATAATATGTAGGCTAAAAACAAGTTGTACGATTTTAAGCTACCTGTATTAGTAATAGGCTCAAACTATGGTTGTGGCAATAAATTAACAATCCTAAGCATATACTTTCACGATTTCATCCAGTGCGATATCAAAATTGTAGATTAACAGTTTGGAGAGGAAAGTATAGAAACTTACTGCTGCTGGGAATCAGATGAGTCATTTTGCAAATCCATCCTTCTTTATACCTTGATACTGCTTTCTAGGTATTGAACAATGATCTACAAGATAACGACCTTAAAATTCAAAGCCTTGAAATACGGATTATATCTAAACTGCTACACAACCAAGAAAAAATAATAATCATAAAATAGTATAAGCAATAACAAAAAACAAAAATTAAAAAAAAAGAAAAAATAAAAAAAAACAAGTTTGGGGGAAAAAACGAAATTGGTGCGTTTAACTACACCATGATTCTTTCGGTAAGTAAACATCTCTCTCAGTCCCTTTCTCTCTCTCTCACACACACACACAAGAAGTATTTAAAATATGAACTTGGAAATTGTGGCTAAAAAATTTTCACTGCAAATTTTGCTTGCAAGAGTGTGTATAATAAAAATCACTCTCATCATAAACCGCCTCAAACACACACTTCCTCTCTAAAAGCATCTCTTCTTAACAAGTACTCATCAACACAATCTTTTTCTCTTCCACCTTTAAAGTTTGCCTTACTCGCACATGTCAAGTTTATTTTATTTTTTGAATATTTTTAATATATTTTTAATATATATTTTTATTCAACCTCACTAGCAGCACCTGTCATACAATTGACCATAGGCCATAGCTAAGCAATATATATATGAAATTAATGGTAGTAAATTTCCTCAATTTGACATTCTGTTGACAAGGTATAATTTAACTATCCTAGCGTAATGGCTTTAAAACCATATAACAAAAATTAGTAAGTATCTCAGATCAGGAATCCATGCAGTAAAATTACACTAACAATGTATGAAAACCTCATTTATTTCATGACTACATAATGATTAATGTACTATGAGGATGTTGTGTGCTTTCATGGAGTTTACGCCATTGAGAAAGTGGCTTGGAACACACAATCCATCTTCTTTGGAGTTCCCCCTAACAGGAGAAACTTGATTTGGAATTGCAAATAAAAATAATGCATATTTATTATGAATCAAAATATCAAAAGCAAAAATTTAAGAAGGGTGTTGGGCTCTTGGCTTCATCCGATGTTTCATTCCCCTTTAGCAAACAATTATTACTCAAAATGAAATTTGCTTGGAACTCTAGGTTGCCAATATGATGAATCAAAAAAAGACATGCATAGATTAATTTGTTAGCTGTGTAAATTTTTATATACTTTACAATTTGATTTAGAGTTAATTGCACTTTTAAGGTAATAAACACTTTTAAGGTAAGGTCAAGATGTAGCCCATTCAAGGGTGAGAATTCATAAATTATCAACAGAAAAATTAAAAAACCATAAACAAATTACAAACATCCTTCCACATTACATCACCTCTAAGGTAAGGTCAAGGGTGAGAATTCAAAAGATATTGTTTGAAGAGCCCATTTTGCCATGAAATAAAGAACAGAATTCCTTTCCCTATACAAGCAACACACAGGGGCAGCAGCTACACTTTTTCCTTTCCCTAATTTTAGCATTCTACACTTTTTAGCAACACTTTTTCCTATCCCTAATTTTAGCATTCTACACTAATTTTAGAATTCCTTTCCCTGTACAAGCAACACACAGGGGCAGCAGCAGAATTCCTTTCCCTAATTTTAACATTCTACACATTTTTAAATCATCCCTCCTTGATCATCGCCAAAACCAAAATGTTATAGCTCAAAATATTTACCTTCGCACTGGAGCAGCTGCAGCAACACAGGGGCAGCAGCAACACACACACTTGATCCTTGGTTTAGAGTAATGTATACCTTCTTTTCCTCAACAGCAGGGGCAGCTGCAGCAACACACCACCGGCGCTGCCAGCAGGGGCAGAAACAGCAACTGGAGCAGCAGCAGCACCACCACCAGAACCAGAATTCAAAATAAGGTCATCAATGCTCCTCTTCTCTGCCAGTAGGAATCCACTGAAACTCCGGCCTAAATCACCAATGTAACAATCTTCTCGGACTGTTGAAGAATTATATCACAATTTAAATAATTTCAACAACAACAAAATAAACATTAACTCTACATCAAATACAAGGACACACATTGAATTCTAACAAAACGTTTCATTTTCATTTTCAAGCAACATTGGACAAACATATATAAATATAGCTCAAACACATAGGAATGATGAGCATTGTCTTACATACACACATAATTAAACAAGCGTTAGTTTCTACCAAAAAAAGAAAGATTATAGTGCAATAAGTACAAGTCTTAAGTTTGATTATTACACCAAGCCTACACAACCCTATCAAGCCAATCTATAGGTTCCTTCACTCAAAATGATAATCAGGGTGCCTTTGGTACTCTTTTTCTAGCCACTTCAGCTGGACATCCTTGTTATCGGCAAGTGCTGCAAACATGTGCCTACCCGCCTCTTTTTCCATGAAGTATATCGTGCTGAACATATGAAGGTAATGACCCGCGTACACTCCGGGAAGACTTAACACCATATCCAGAATTGCTTTAACCTGAGCAGTTGCTGTGGGAGCAGATGGTGCACGGGCACTAAGAGTAGATCTCTTAACAATAACATTTGAGATGCTCTTCAACGAGTCCGACATCTCTTGCGCAGCTGAACGCTTTTTTTTTGGTTTCTTGCAAATTGGCTTGAAGATGTGGACAGTGGTTGCCAAGCCTTTCCCCTTATTCACTGCCGATCCTGCCCTTGACAATGATGGACCTTCAACCTCCATTGCGTCAACATTCACACCGGGTTCACATTGGGGGTCAACAAATTCTACGCTATCATCGGAGTCCCCAGACCCTTCGGTGGTTTCCGTTGGTATTGGACCACTCGTGCAGAATGACTTATTCCCCGTTGCAACCGTGCCTCCAAACATGATGTCCAGGAGCTCACGATTCGGCAAACCAAGCGTTCTAAACGTTTTTGCCTCGGGACATGCCTGCATGTGGACAACAAATAGTTAGAACACAAGAATATAGGATTAGACAGTACAATATTTTAGAACTACAATTTGATCACAACTAACCGCAATCTTTCGGTCCCACCACTCATCAGGTGCGTCAAACTTCCCAGTTACAGGATCATAACCCAACCCAGTCTCCTTCACCAAACACTTGTTATAAATCTTCCACCTTTTTCTTAAATTATCCCATTTGTTTTTTATTTGCAACCAAGTCACTACTTTTTCCATCTCAGCCAATTGCCGAATCACTTCATTAGCCCCAATTTTGGTCAAAAATCCAGTGGCCTGCCTCTGGCCCTCCATGACTTGAACAGCACATAACCGACAAAAGGCTTCTAGTTCTTTACGGTCTTTCCAGTCAGCTCTTTCAGCATTACCACCACCCTCCACATATTTCTTTTGCTTAACCATTTTTCCTACAACTTCCGTCTATACTAATTGAGGCATTTAAACAAACAATTCGGGTGCATTTCATGATTAGTTCGGCATGCCCAAATGATAAGTACAAAAACCACAAAACAGAGAGACTTGGATTATGTTATTGAATGAAAAAAACACAAATGAACTGAGGGATACAAAAAAACCACTATTTGATGAAGTAAGGCATGGTCACTATTGTTTATCTCACTGAATTCCCAAGTTTTGCAAAGTATGAGTTCTCATGGTACCACAGACAAACATATGCTCAACTAGAAATTATGTTTTACGGTCTACAAGTAAGTAAGGCATTTCAACAAACAGTTTGGGTGCAGTTTACAAGTTAGGCATGGTCAGCTGGAACATTGTATGTAAACTCACATATTTATTGGATTTCATTGGAGGAAGAAGTTCATACAAGTAAACAATGGATTAATACAAAAACCGAGAAACAGAGAGCAGATCACACTCATCAAAGTTCAATACACAAAACACACAGAAACGGTTAAATACAAGCACATGGAGAAGCTTCATGGAATTAGACTTTGATGAAGCTTCATGGATTTACACTTACCCGTGAATGGATTGTTCCACAGTGGCGGCAACGAAGGTTCACGCGAAGAGAAGGTGAGCACAGAGCTGAGTTTTTCTTTTGCTTCTGCGTACTGGGGTTGCAAACTTCAGCTGCTGTGAAGAGTGGGCTTAACTTTGTGGTTGGAGGGTAGGTGAGACACATTGAAGAGGCTTCGGACAGAGCATTGAAGGGTATTGAAACCATTCTGCCTCTGGTTGTTGAGAAGTTCCTCATGGCCGTTGGGATTTGCTGTGCATCGTAGGATCTGATCATCCAAGCTTGGTGCGCGATGAACAGGACACGCAAGGGAAATTCTGGAGCGCTGCGCACCGTTTGCACACTCAGTTATGCCATGAACAGGACGCGCAAGAAATGGTATGCGAAGAGTAATATTTGTTTCAGCTGTTCAAAACGGTGTGCATCAGATTTTAAGTGAAACGGTGCGTTCTGAACTTAGCTGATTTTCTGAAACTGGGCCATGAACAGTAAGCTTAAATGAAACGGTGCGTTGGTCAATTAAAACTCACGTTTCAGGCTCTGCGTTTTTCCCAGTTACGCGTGCACGTGGGTCCCAGCAGTCCAAAACGCAGCTTCAGGAAACGCGAGGAAACGCGCAAGCCAAACACTCACAATAAGTAAATAGGACCTAGCAAAGAGCATCGATGTGGTGCCGGCCGAATACCCTCCGAAGGTCAAGTTAGAACTATTCTCACAACTCTAGAGTGTTAGAGAATGGTAGATTATACGTACCTCGATTTGTGAAGGTATTGGAGCTTTTATAGTAGTGGAAGGCTGACCTCTCCTCCTTGGTGTAAAAGTCTTTTCCTTATAGGAATCCTCTTACATCATCCCAAACGTGATGAACAAGACCTTTCCTTATAGAGAAGATCTTCATTAATGTGCGTATCTTCCGGAATCCTCTTTGTGCTAGGATTCCACTTATCGTGTATCGCAAGTATTTTAACACCGTTCTAGTGCAGATTGGGCTCTCTTCCTCTATCGGCCCATGGATTGTGGAACTATCTGGCCCATTTCTAGGTTGATTCGTCAACCTAGAGTTTTATCCTCTTCAATTGCCCCCTCACTCCATGGGTCCGTCACCTTTGAGCGGATAGACTCGTGGGGTGATGATTCAAGGTTCAGGAGATGATGGTTCAAAGTCCAAGGGATGACGGTTCAAAATCCATGGAATGATGGTTTTGATACGGACCCGTGAACTATATCGACCTCTGACAGGTTGTCAGGAAACCATTTATGATGCATGACACGTGTCATCCTTCCACTGGATATTATCTTGGATCGAAGCGTCACTTTGGCTTCCGTGCACTTCCTCTATAAATATCACACTCCTCCTTTCTCATTTCTCTATTTTCTGCTGAAAACATATTGTCAGAGCGCATCCGTCGTACTTGTCAAAGACTGCTCTGTTTAGTTGTTGTATCCGTCATCAACGCCCTTCCTCCGTTCACTAACTATTTTGGTAATTACTCTCTTCTTTGTAAGTCTCTTTTTCTTTCATATATACTTTTTATTTTCCTAGACTTTATACCCCCGTCACCCCTTCTAGACCCGTCAAAGTCTTAGGTTTTCTCATTACGTGTAGGCAATGTCTAGTGCATTAAGTAATCAGTTAGTGGTCCGTGATGGGGCGGATTACGAGGAAGTATACCCGTCAAGTCATAAAGACCAAGAGAGTCCAAGTGAAGAGAGGAGTCTGTCCGCCTCTTTCCCATCCTCAACAAATGAGGATATGGAGATGGCTGACTCAGAGGAGGGTTCTGATGACAGCGAGGAACAACCAATAAAGTTCGTCGTAGGTGCTGATGGACTTAGGGAGTTCGTCATACTATCGGAGTGGACGGTGAATGACTTTAATTCTACCATCAAGGAGAAACACTTCAGCACTCTTAGGGCTAATTACCAAATTCTGGATAACATCTCCAACCGTCTACCCTATAAGTTAGAGAAATGCTACTATGAAAGGGTAGAAGGTGTCAGGGTGTACGAACAGATGTTGAAGGCAGGACTTAGGTTTCCATTAAGCTCTCTTCACCGTGAGCTTCTCAAATACCTTGGCCTGTCAACCAAGTATCACCAAATGCCTGGAGGGTCTTCATAGCAATGGAGGTCCTGTACGGTGCTATGTCTAATGGTGCTAGGAGGCTGACGATGCTGGAATTCCTTCATTGCTACCGTCCATATGAGATAGACAAATCAAAGGGGATATATAGTTTTGCGCCTAGGAGTCCGTTGTTGAAGATTATATTTGAAACCCCAGACTCTAATAGGGATTGGAAGAGTTGTTATTTCTTCCTAGAGGGTGACGAGTGGATGTGTCGTCCAGGGGATACAGAACACATGCCCGTTAACACGACTTGGGGCATATTGCATCTGTCCGGTATGCACCCGTTCTAGTGTGTCTTTACACAACCCGTTAATTTATTATGGTTTCGTCAATACTTTTTAACCGTCTTCTTTTTTTGCAGTTCGTCGGTGGCCATAAGTTGATCTTGAGGAATTCAGCTTTCTTGAGAAAGTTTTTGCTAAGACCAAGCCGGAGGAAAGGACTTGGGCCAAATTAGTCACGCTCGATACCATCCATTGATATTGTGACGGACCTCAACCAATTCCGGCAGCAATCAAATACGACGCCAGAATTTGCCAACGTAAGTCCGTCGTCCTTATTTTTGTTTGATGGGTTTCGATTTTTATTAGTAAAAAACTTAATCCGTCCACCTACATAGAAATGGACTACGCTAAGAGGAGGGCAATGATTAAGGCCCAGGCTGCTAAGAAAAAGGAGTCCAGTGACGTGGACCCCAAGGGGACGAGCTCAAGCAACCTGTCTATAAATAGAAAATAGCTGTCCAAAGGGGACCGTCCTCCAAAGAAGCCCAAGGTCCTGTTGGAGCCTGTCATAGGGCTAATGGTTGAGGGTGTAAAAACGGTCACCCCAGTGAAGCATGGGGCTGGTAAGGGCTTCATGAAGGCTCTGTCTATTGATCAGGAGAAACCTCCCGTCCTCCTCCGTGAAGACTCCAAGTATGCCTTGGAGTAGATTTCGTCCATCATGACGTCGGAGGACTATGAGGACTTGGGTAATCACTCCATAGAGGCGATGGGGGAGTCAAGACTTTTTGCCGTCGCTTAGGTAACCATGCCCGTCAAATTTCTGTCCGTCCATTCCAATTGGCTTTCTATCTAACCCCTTTTTTGCATTTCAAGCCATGGTTATGATGAAAGGGCTAATGGGACAGTGTCTTAACCACGAGACAGCCTTGGAGCGTGTTCGGGCAAAGGCAGAGGCGACAGAGGATGAACTGAGTCAGCTTAAGAACTAGAAGTCCATGATGGAGAAGAAGTTTGATCTTTAGGAGAAGGAGAGGATGGAGCTTGAGCAGAGGACGGAGGAGATGAAAAAAGTCCTGGAAGGAAAAGACAAGAAAATAAAGGACCTCAAGGGCCAACTCCGTTAGGCTAAGGAAGAGGCCATCTGTGAATATCGTGACTCTGACGCCTTACTCTCGAAGCTGGGTTCTTCCTTCTTGGAGGGCTTTGATGACGCCCTCTGTCAAGTTCGAAAAGCCCATCCTGGCCTAGACCTGTCCTCAGTCAAACTTGAAGAACCAGTTCAAGCCTTTGTTGTACCCGTTGCCTTAGAGAACACTGATGAGCTCTTTGCCGAAGATGCAACCATCGTTGACGGGGAGTCTGCCCAAGCCTGGAATGTTCAAGTTCAATCCGTCGTAGACGAAGCTCATCAACCTGTCGTGGAGGAAGCCAATCAGCCCGTCAATCAGCAGACGTATGATAATCCAACTCAACAGTAGTTAAACATCTTTTTTTTTTTTTTTTTTTTTTTTTTTTTAAAGTTATTTGGAGAACAATTTTTTATCCGTTGTGGATAGTATGTAAACACTTTTCTTTAAGGGTTTGCTACTATTTTGCTTTGTAATTTTTTTGTGTGGAATGTATCCGTTCACTTTGTTTTAGCAGGCCTTCATTAAGACCTTGTATTTGATATAACCGTCCACCATGGACTGTTTTAGGGTGGTCCGTCCACCTTGTTAAACATCAGTTTATATCCGTTTGCTATTCACCTTTTTTGATGCAGGAATTTTTCATCCTCTTAAAATGGTATGTCCACTTTGGGGACTTTAGACTGTTTTAGGGTGGTCCGTCCACCTTGTTGAACATCAGTTTATATCCGTTTGCTATTCACCTTTTTTGATGCAGGAATTTTTCATCCTCTTAAAATGGTATGTCCACTTTGGGGACTTTAGTTTATTTCTGTCCATGTATTGGACTCATAAGAATTTTCGCCTTCCTTGGGTGATTCGTCCACTTTGTGGACTTTAAGAACTTTCACCCTCTTTGGGTGATCCGTCCACTCTTGTGGACTTGAAAGAATTTTCACCCTCTGGGGGGTCCGTCCACTTTGTGGACTTTAAGAACTTTCACCCTGTTTGGGTGATCCATCCACTCTTGTGGACTTGAAAGAATTTTCATCCTCTGGGGGGTCCGTCCATTTTGTGGACTTTAAGAACTTTCACCCTTTTTGGATGATCCATCCACTCTTGTGGACTTGAAAGAATTTTCACCTTTTGGGGGGTCCGTCCACTTTGTAGACTTTCAAGAATTTAGCAGTAAAACATAGTTGTGTCTGAATATTCTTCTTAAAAAAAAAAAAAAAAAACCATGCGTTTGTAGGAAAGTACCTGCCCCCTTGGGTTTAAAAAGATACATAAAATATTGTAGCAAAATTTGTCTAAGTAAAACTAGTAATTGTAGTAAAATGAAATAAACTAGGAAATTGGGGAACGTCGTTGTTCTTCACATTATCTCTATTAGTAGTATTTCCGTAGGTGCTCCGTGTTCCATGGGTGCTGACGCTTTCGCCCGTCCAACGTCTCGAGGTGGTAGGTGCCCTTCTTCTGCCATGACGCGATCCTGTAGGGTCCTTCCCAGTTGGGGCCTAGCTTTCCTTGCGAAGGATCTCTAGTAGCGCCCATTACCTTCCCTAGCACAAGATCTCCAACCTGAAAGTCCCTATGTCTGATATTGGAGTTGTAGTGTTTTGCCATGAGATTCTGATACCGCGCTAATCTTTTCTCCGTTGTTGCATGGACTTTGTCCACCAGGTCGAGTTGAAAGTGCATGGCCTCCTCATTCTTATCCTCGTCGTAGTTCTCCACTCGATAGCTTGTGAGCCCTACTTCTGCTAGGATGACAGCGTCGCTTCCGTATGCTAGTCGAAACGGTGTTTCTCCAGTGGGTATTCTTGCTGTAGTTCGGTATGCCCACAGAATGCTTGGTAGCTCGTCCGGTCAGATACCTTTTGCCCCCTTGAGCCGGGTCTTGATGATTTTGAGCAAGGATCGGTTCATGACTTCAACTTGCCCATTGGCCTGTGGGTGTGCGGGCGACGAGTAGTGATTCTTAATACCTAGCACCGAAGAGAAATCCCTAAATGCGCTGTTATCGAACTGCTTTCCTTTGTCGGAAACGAGCACTCTGGGTATCCCGTACCTGCAAATAATATTCCTCCAGACAAAATTTCGAATATTTTTCTCTGTGATAGTAGCTAGGGTTTCTGCTTCCACCCACTTAGTGAAGTAGTCGATTCCGACTACCAGAAACTTTAGCTGCCTAATTACTGTCGAGAAGGGGCCCATGATATCTAGTCCCCATTGAGTGAATGGCCATGGAGCCTTTATGGTGGTTAGCTCTTCGGATGGTTGTTTGATGAAATTATTGAACCTTTGACACTTGGCCTTGACATAAGCTTGTGCGTCCTTTAATATTGTAGGCCAATAGTATCTTGCCCGAGTCAATTTGTGCACTAATGATCGTGCCCTCGAGTGGTTTCCGCAGATACCCTCGTGAGCTTCTCTCATTATGTAGTCTGCTTCATCGTGGCTTAAACACCTCAGGAACAGTCGAGAGAATCCTCTTTTGTATAAGACATCCTTTATCAACACAAATCGGGATGCTTGGACCTTTAATTTTCTATAGGCATCTTTCCCGTCTGGTACCAATTCTTAGGTAGGATATTAGTGGCGTAGTCCAATTTTTTTCAAGGTCTACTTCCTGCACATTCGTTCCGTCATCAATAAGTGAGGAGTTTTGAATAAATGACAATACCTGTTCGGGGACAAGCATAAATTCTGTCGAGGTGGCTTTTGCTAGACGGTAGGCACATTTGTTTTCCTCCCTTGGGATTTGAACAAATCTGACTTTGAGGTTGCTGATTCGATTCCTCACTTTTTCCAGATACCTATTCATCCTTTCGTTCTTGCACTCATAGTCTCCATTAATTTGACTTGTTACCACTTGGGAGTCGCAATGTAAGACCATGTTTTTAGCACCTACTGCCTTTGCGAGGTCTAGCCCCGCCACCAATGCTTCTGATGACTTGCATAATTGAGTGTAATTTATCACTTCTCAACTTTAAACTTTAGTCTAATTTTATTTATTTTGTTGATTTTAGACTTGATTTTTGTTATTTAAATTTTATTCTAGATTTGAAGAAAATAAAGATTTATTCAAATAAAAGAAATGTGAAGCATCTAAAGAGAATATTTTTGGCCTTGGAAGTTGGCAAGAAAAAGAGAATGAGGCGCTGAAAAAGAAAGAAGAAAAGGTGTGCTGAAAACAGAACCAACAAAAAGAAAAAAGGCTGAAACAAAACAAAAAGAGGCTGAAACAATGGTGTGGGCTGAACTGAAAAAGGTTTTGGGCTGAAGCAAAAACGTCTGGACTGAAAAAAAACTGAAAAACGTTTGGGCTGAAAAATTGAAAAACGTTTGGGCTGAAAAAAATGTTTTTGGGCTGAAAAAAGAATTGTTTTGGGCTGAAAAGAATGTTTTTGGGCTGAAAAAAAGGGCACACGTGAATTGAAAAGAAAAGAAAGGTAGGAAGAAAAAGAAGAAAAGGGGCTGCTGACCAGAAAACAGAAAAGAAAAAGAGAACAGCGGCGCTGAAGCTGAAAGAAAAAGAGGGCTAGAATAGAGAATTTTCAGCATTTATTTTCCTTCAAATCTTCTCAGAAAAATTATGGTGAATTCATTGTTTTTCAGGCTTAGAATGGAAATGGTTTATGCAGTTAAAAGAACAAATAAAGGCTTATGTAAAATAAGGCTCAAGGGGGTTTACTATGGAAATACACCATGAAATGATGGCGTGATAATCAGGACGGCTGGGAAAGCTTTTTTGGTTGTGACAAAAAAAATTGCCTAGATCCTTTCTCTAATATTTGGTATCAACTAGGATTTCGCCTCAAGAATCCATCAACGGATTCTAGAGCAAAGCAAGATTGAACTTCCTTGACCTTGTTAATTCAACTCCTTCTCTTTATAAGCAAAATGGAGTAGAGAAAAATTGACTATGTGCTTAATTATTTTCAAGGACAAAGATTTAAATCAAAGTACCCACAAAACTCTGCCTGACATAATAGCAATTTTTTTTGAAAATTTTTCTCAAAACCATCCTTAACCACAAATTTCAGAGTCATAGAGAATTCAATCATACTCAAATACATGCTTGATAAGAGAATCCAACAACTCAAGACTATAGGAGTTTACATCATACTTGGCCTCGTTGTTTGTCATGGGGAAGTCCAGTCGGATCATGCATTCGATCTTATCCCCCTCCGGGGTTTGATTTACCACCCCGGCCCCTCTTGCTCGTCTATTGGAAGATCCATCCGTGTGGATGCTCCACCGTGCGGTGGCTCCTACCTCCTAACCTTCTAATTGAGCGAATTCGGCGATGAAGCCAGCCACGGCTTGCCCTTTTATCGCAGTTCGTGAGCGGTACTGTATATCAAATTCATTGAGTTCTATCGCCCATAAAGCCACCCGTCTGGCAGCCTAGGGGCTACTCATGGCTCTTTTCAGGGGTTGATCCGTTAAGACTATGATTGTATGTGCCTGGAAATACGGCTTGAGCTTTCGTGCCACAGTTACAATCGTAAATACTAGTTTTTCCATTTGGGGGTACCTTTCTTCTACTCCTTGGAATGCCCGGCTTATAAAGTAAACGGGTTTTTGACACCTATCTTCCTCTCTTACTAAGGCTGTACTGATCGCTGCTTGCGAGATTGTTAAGTAGAGGTAGAGTTCTTCCCCTGATTTGGACGGATTGCGCAATGGCGGAGATGAAAGGTATTTCTTCAATTCTTCAAAGGCCTTATGGCACTCATCCGTCCACTTGAATGACTTTCTCAAAGTGCGGAAGAAGGGTAAACATTTGTCCGTTGCTTTCGAGACAAACCTATTCAGGGCTGCAATTTTGCCATTCAAGCTTTGCACCTCTTTGATTGTTTTCGATGGTTCTAACTCCATTATGGCTCGTATTTTCTCCGGGTTAACCTCTATACCTCTTTGGGACACCACAAAGCCCAAGAACTTCCCGGCCGTTACTCCGAATGCGTACTTGTTTGGATTCAGCTTCATGTTATATGACCGAAGGGTGTCAAAGGTTTCCTAGAGGTCGTCTAGGTGATCATTTTCACGCAGGCTCTTCACTAGCATGTCATCAACATAAACTTGTACGTTCCTCCCAATCTGGTGTGCAAACATTTTGTTCATTAGTCTCTGGTATGTTGCCCCAGCATTTTTGAGTCCGAATGGTAAAAAAAGAGGTCTTCTCCTGATCGGCTTCTTCCATTTTTATCTAGTTATAGCCCGAGAAAGTGTCTATGAAGCTTAAAAGCTAGTGCCTTGCGGTTGAGTCTACCAGGGTATCTATCCGAGGGAGTGGGTAGCTGTCCTTAGGGCAAGCCTTATTGAGGTCCGTGAAATCTATGCACATCCTCCATTTTCCATTGGCTTTTTTAACCATGACCACGTTTGCCAATCAGTAGGGGTAGTACACTTCTCGGATGAAATTCGCCTCAAGTGACTTTCGAACTTCTTCGGCTATGGCTTTGTTTGTCCCGCTCCTGAGCGAATACTCATTTCTTCTGCCAAATTGGGAAAAATGAGAGCGACACGTTTAACCTGTGAACTATGACTGAGGGATCAATTCTCGGCATATCCTCGTGACTCTAGGCGAACACGTCTTGGTTATCTCTCAGGAACGCTGTAAGCATTTGGCGTACTGGCCAACTAGCTAGTGTGCCTATCCTAGTTGTCCGTTCTGGCCTTAAGCTATTAAAAGTCACTTCTTCCAATTCCTCAATTGGCTCCGCTATCACTCGTTGTTCTTCTATGCACATGGTTTGCTGGTAACCGTCCATCTTTAGCATGGCGATATAGCATTCTCGTGCTGCTACCTGATTTCCACGTAGCTCTCCCACTCCATAGTCAGTAGGAAACTTAATCATTAGGTGGTAGGTTGAGGTTACAACCTTCCACAAGTTGAGGGTGGGTTGTCCAAGAATAGCATTGTAGGCGGACGGGTAGTCAACCACTAGGAATGTCATATCCTTGGTGATCTGCTGAGGATAGTCGCCAACCATTACAGATAATGTGACCGCACCCAGGGGGAACACCCTTGTTCCTCCAAAACTGACTAGCGGGGCGTTCGTTGGAATCAATCGTCCTCTGTCAATTCCCATTTGCTGGAACACCGAGTAGTATAGGATATCCGCTGAGCTACCATTGTCGACTAATACCCGGTGCATGTTGTAGTCTCCTACTCGTATGTTGACGACGAGCGCATAGTCATGCGGGTGGTGAAGACATCGCGTATCTTCCTCCGAGAATCCGATAATGGGGCCTTCTCTCCGTGCTATCTTTGGTACGGATTCCATCAGCTGAACATTCTGGACCATCTTAAGGTAAGTTTTGCGGGCTTTTTTGGACGACCTAATGGTCGTTGTCCCTCCTATAATCATCCTTATGTCCCCTACGGGTGGTCTTGGACATTCATTATCCCGTCGGGGGTGCTGCTCTTGAGGGGGGTAGATTTGCTCTCTCCTTCCTAATAAACTTCTGCAATTTCCCTTGCTTGATAAGGGCCTCGATTTGCTGCTTTAAGTCGTAATAATCGACTGTGTCATGACTGTGGTCGCGGTGGAAGTGGCAATATTTGTCCCTCGATCTCCTGTTAAGATCTCCCTTCAGTTTTCCGGGGTAGGTCAGGACCTCTTCATCTTTGATTTGCATTAGGACTTGGTCTATCGGGGTAGTTAATGGGGTGAAGCTTGTGAATCTTCCTCCTGATGGCTTAGAGCGCCTTTCATCCCTTCAGTCTCCCGTCCTTGCTTTCTTTCCCCCCCGGTCTTGCCGTGTGTCTTCTTGTCTCTCCATTTTCCTAGGCTTTTCCTCTCAAGCCAGCAGCGCGTCTTCAGCATTCATGTACTTGGTAGCCCTATAAAGTACTTCTGACATGGTCTTTAGGTCATTCTTGTATAGGGAGAACAAAAACTTACCCTTTCGCAGCCCATTCGTGAAGGCTGCTACAAGTATCTTGTCGTCGGCTTTGTCGATCGAGAGCGCTTCCTTATTGAAGCGGGATATGTAGGATCTTAGCGTCTCGTCCTCTTATTGTCTGATGCTCATCAAGCAAGCCATAGACTTCTTATACCTATGTCCCCCGATGAAGTGCGCAGTAAACTGAGCGCTCAGCTCCTTGAAGGTGTTGATGGAATTGGGTGTTAACCGGTTGAACCAAATTCTCGCTGCACCTTTTAGCGTCATAGGAAAGGCCCTACACATGATTTCATCTGCTACTCCTTGAAGGTGCATCAAGGTCTTGAAGGTCTCTAGGTAATCTAGAGGGTCCTTGACTCTGTCGTAACTATCTATTTACGGCATGTGAAACTTGTGTGGTAGGGGGAAAGAATTGATGGAGGCGGTGAATGGTGAGTCAGTTCGGTTAACAAGATCATCTAGATCGCTGGACACACGTCCCTTGAGGGTGTTCATCATAACTTCCATCTGTTCCTTTATCGCCTGTATCTTCGCGACAACAGGCGGTGGAGTCATATCCGTGAGGGATGGGATGCTTACATTTTGTCGCTTCGGTCTGCTCGGGGCGTTACTACCTTCTGGTCCCTCTTAGTCTCGTCACTCGACACTAGTACCTTCTTGGTCTTCTTCTTGAACACCGTGTCCTGCCTTCCGGCATAGTTGTTCTTCCAAAACCTGGTTTTGCTTGGTGATGCGTTTGACGGCTGCAGTTAGAGTCTGCACTTGTCTCTCGAGAGCAGTCGGTCGTGGTTCATTCTCCTGAACATTGTTGATGGTTGCCATTGATCCAGTAAGTACCATGCAACTCTTTATCTAGGAAGTGAAAGTATGGCTACTCTCTTATTTTCCCACAGACGGTGCCAACTGATGAGGCCGTAAATATCACCAGTGAGCCGCACGATACTTACACACTTGAAACAACACCTACACAATAAGTAAATAGGACCTAGCAGAGAGCACCGGTGTGGTGCCGGCCGAATACCCTCCGAAGGTCAAGTTAGAACTATTCTCACAACTCTAGAGTGCTAGAGAAAGGTAGATTATGCATACCTCGATTTGTGAGGGTATTGGGGCTTTTATAGTAGTGGAAGGCTGACCTCTCCTCCTTGGTGTAGAAGTCTTTTCCTTATAGGAATCCTCTTGCATCATCCCAAACGTGATGAACAAGACCTTTTCTTATAGAGAAGATCTTCATTAATGTGCGTATCTTTCGGAATCCTCTTTGTGCTAGGATTCCACTTATCGTGTATCACAAGTATTTAACACTGTTCTAGTGCAGATTGGGCTCTCTTCCTCTATCGGCCCATGGATTATGGGACTGTTTGGCCCATTTCTAGGTTGATCCGTCAACCTAGAGTTTTATCCTCTTCACTAACAAGGGATTGAGTTAATTCAGTTTTGGAACTTCATACTTATAAATCTTCAATCAGGTTCCTTGTTAACATGGCAATATAGGATATAGTCACGGGAAATTCCTTTTAATTGAGAATGAAAGAAGTGGGAAGTTTCAGTTACAAATCTGGGAAAAGTACAAGTGGGAGCAAAACCTTTTTTGAAAGGTGCAAGACAAATGTGACAATGTGATATTGCACCTATTTGAGGGTTCCTACGATAGCTGAAATGTGCAAGAGACCTTTTTTCCTGTTGTTTTCTTGCCTTTCAGTTTGTTACAAAAGCACCTGGAGCAAGACAAGTCGGGGTGCATGAACGTTTTAGCAGTTTTCGACTTTTCAAGCCTGGCCTAATTTCTCAAACTTTATACCAATTATATCAACCCAAGATTTGTTTTTTTTAGGTCAATGTCTTCATTTAGTTCATTAGATGTCCAAAAATGTGAAGAGAATCTAGTCTCTCCTCTCTTGAAAGTATCTGTTGTAATATGCATTTGGCATACAAATTATCCATTTATTAACAACCTGTCAATGACATGTTACCTCTCTCTCTCTCTCTCTCTCTCTCTATACATATATTTCCAAACTCTCTCTTTATATGTTCACACACACACACCTGGTAAAACCATGAAATTCCATTTTGTATACACAAAGTCAAAAGTTAAAATAATAGAGTTTGCTGTTGTCAAAGCATTGGTTCAATCAAGTGCAATTTGTCAAATATGAAGATCCAGCCAATGCAATTAAGTCAAGAAAATCCAGAACATTGATTGGAATGCATGTGTTTCTTTAATCTACTTGATATCCAAATCCTAAGGTACTATTCAGCATCCAATATGGCAAAGAAACTTTCTCAAATCAGTAATAGGAGATCAAACAATTGCTGATCGTAAAGACAACACGCAAAGCAATTGCCAAGAAGCCACGGGTCTTTTTGGGGTCACAGATATGGCTGATGACTGTATATTCTGATTGCATTTCAGCCATTGAGAGCTATCTAGAACTTAAAAAAATAAATAAATAAATAAATAATTTTGAGCTATCTAGAACTTGAGCACATAAATTGCCAATGAGTTGGTCAGATGAGAATTAATTTCGTGTAGTAAAAGAAATAGGGGCATGGGACCATTAGAGCCTTTAACTTGACACAAGATGACTCTTCTTTCCCTGTGACCCATTTGTACAAGCTAAAGCTGAAACCAACTATTTGCCACAATCACACATTATAAGACTTTAATAACGTAGCGACAATAAAAAGTAAAAACCAAAACAAGGAATTTACTCTATGGTTGCCATTGGAAACTTGGACTTGAATTTTTAATGGATTTCAAATTAATAAATTTGAGATGTTTTGATTTCATAATCCATTGATTTTAGGTGTTATTTCAAATTCAATGATTTTAAACTTTTAAAATTTTTGTTGGATTTGTCAAATCCAAATCGTCGACCTTTTTTAAACCGTCCAAATAAGATATTTGTATTTTAATCACTTTAAGTCTAAATTTAAATGCCCAAACCATACCATCCAAACCGACCATATATGTATTTGGCTATAACCTTACTCAATATCATTAACATTATTACATATTTTGAAAATCTAATTGCTGAATTGTATGTTTTTTACGCTTTTAATACACATGTCAAATTTTGTGCTAATCAGATATTATTTACTATAGGATTTATAAGATTATATTTTACACATAATTTTAAACTACAAAAACATGCAATTTAAACTATTTATTGAGTTAATTTTCTAAAAATTTTGCAAGTTTGGAAAATATAAGAAGGTGGATTTGTCAAAATTCACTTCTAATAAAAAAAAATATTATTAAGGTTATAGTCTAAGATTACAACCAATTTTATAGCTAATTTTTTTCATATATATATTTTGAAATACATACAAAGATTAGGCAAACCACTAATTGGATTTTCCATTTGACTTCACATATTAGGGCATGTTTGGTAAGAGTATTTAAATATAGTTTTTTGTTTTGCAATCTATAAAATGGTGGGTACCATACTTGAATTTATTGTTTGGCAAATATTTTCTAAATACAGTTTTCAAAAAATTGTATCCTATTTTTCTGGTTTAGAACAAGATTTTGAAACCGGCTAAGGGGGTGTTTTCAGGATACAAAAAATGTTTATAATGACATAGTTATAAATAAATTGAAAACGGTGGACTCGACATATTTGTTCAAACTCTTTTATCTCTTAAATTAAGAAACTTATCTTTATTACAAAAAGAATTCCCATACTTCAAATTTGAAACTTATCACCACCGCACAACCTTGATGCGATGTTCACTCTACAAGTATAAGTGCTTGTGGGGTGTAGGGGGCAAGAGTCAAGGTTTAAGTCTTCAAGAATAAGCTTTACACACATATACACTTAGATTAAGTTAAAATAGAATTTCTATCTTATATCAAAAAAATTGAAACTTATCATAAGAAAAAAGGTATATGATGAGCTCTATTCCCTTATCATTATCCACACAAAAGAAGAAGTAATCTACAAATTCTATATGTTACTTTTTATAAACAAATTTTAAAGAAAAAAAAATCTCAAAAATAGAAATAATCTCCCAAACAATTATTTTTTATTTTTAGTATTTTGAAAATTGTTCTTAAAAGTAAGAGTCAAACACGTATAATATAAAAATTATTATCTGAAAACTAGTTTCAAGTTCAATTTTTTGAAAATTGTTTTTATATTATTTCGAAAACAAAACAAAAATCTGCCTACCAATTAAGCCCTTACACATATCAATTTTTATATTAATAAATCATATTAGGGAAGAGCATCATATAGTTACTATTGATAACATAGGTGTTTCGGATTCCAATCATTAATCCTTCTTTAATAGGAGTCTTTAGCTGGCAAATCATCCAACTGGTTCAGTTGCTGTACGACTTAGTAAATTGTATTAGATTAATTGCTAATTAAAAGACACAATTTTTTTTAAGCAAGACTCAAACCGTAGCATAGCCAAAAAATAAAGAAGAAATATAGAAAGAGTCAAGGCCCTGACGAAGCAAGCAATATCTTGGATTCATACTTTATAATTCATACACCTACCATGATGATTGTGTCCATAAAGTGAGGAAGAACAAATATAAAAGATTTTAACTTTTTTTTTTTTTTTTTTTTTGAGCTAAAGCTTTTAACCTTTTTAGGTAATTGGAAGCTTTTGAATTGTACCTTTGGTTAATTCATTGAACTATTTTAATATGAATGAATTCAGAGAATCCTTGCCTAAGTCTTGGGCGGTGTTGCCAACAAAAAACATAACCAATTTCTGAGAAAGGATTGAGAGCAAAAAGAAGCAACTTTAAGTTTCTCTCTCCTATTCACTTCCACACAAAACAAACGTGCTCCCCAAGTTCAATTAAATCCTTATCATTATAAATACCACTTCTACATTCCTTCCAGTACAACTCAAACCAACAAGACCCTTAAACCCAAAATTCCTCTCTAGGACAAGGACTTTTATAGAATCAAAGCCTACAACTACAAGGCATCTTTTTTAAGGTTATACAATCAAACCAATAAGAGTCCCTCTAGACCTTCTTAGCCAACAACTACCATATACCTCTTTTGAGGTTGAACCCAGTTGATCTTATAGAAAGATAAAGCCATATTCAGATTTGATGGATCATAGGATGTCTACAGAAGAAGGAAGCATTCGTCTGAAGATTTCTGAGCTTCAAAAGCTCAGTGAAACATTCAGTTCAGGTGCCACAATTTTTGAACCTCAGGGGGGTATTGAGAAGAGAGAGAGTAGTAATGCAGATTCTATGTCTCCTACAACAACAACAACACCGGCAATTCGTGCACCCGAAAAGAAGCTTACCCTCTTTGCTCTACAGCTTGCAGTTCTTGAGAAAGCAGCTACAGGCCTAGGAACTCTTGGTTTCATCTGGGCAACTGTTGTTCTTCTAGGTGGCTTTGCCATCACATTGGATAAAACCGACTTCTGGTTCATTACAATCATCTTGTTGATCGAGGGGACTCGAATATTCAGTAGGAGTCATGAACTTGAGTGGCAACACCAAGCCACATGGTCAATTGCTGATGCTGGAATCAACAGCTTCCGAGCATTGAGGTCCAGCTCACACTTCCTCATTCGAACAGTAAAAGCATTTTTCGGGCCAATTTTTGCAGTGCAGAAACCAAGTCAACATACTAGAGAATTAACCAGGACAACTGATGCAGCAAGTCCTCGATTTAGAGATCACCACAGAATGCCAACTCGGACGTGGAAAAGCTCAGATGTTCCTCTTCTTCCATTTAGTCAATGGGTTTTCCTCTCAAGAAATGTCAGCAAGCTTCTCCATTGGCTCCAAATTATATCTGCATTAGCCTGTGTGGTCCTCTCATTGATGAAGCTCATCAAGCATAACTACGGGGAGGTAGAAAAAGGAGACACTGACAAGAGGAATCGGCAATCTGCTCTGAATATTTTCTATGCCTTGGCATTAGCAGAAGCATTGCTGTTTCTAACGGAAAAAGCTTACTGGGAGTGGAAGGTCATCTACCAAAAACTGTTGGATGAAGTGAATAAGGAATGCGAGTTTGGACCTTCAGGTATGGTTTCAATCAGAAGATTCTTCTATGATGCCTACTCAAGATGTGTAAATGGAAGCATTTTTGATGGCTTGAAAATGGATATGGTTACTTTTGCTATGGATCTCTTGGATTCAACTTCCCCTGATGAGCAGCTCATTGGAGTTAGAATTCTTCGACAATTTGCTATGCATGAGCGGTTTTCTAGTGACACCCTTCAAAAAATAGGGATAAATATATCAGTGATAGAGAGATTAGTTGAGATGTTGAATTGGACAGACCCACAAGATGAAGAGATCAGGCGATCAGCTGCAGAAATATTGTCAAAACTAGCTGGCAAAAAGCAAAACTCCCTCCGGGTTGCTGGCATTCCTGGTGCTATGGAATCAATATCATCTCTACTCCAAACCAACAGAAGAAACAGTGGTGCAGCCGACGAAATTGGTGAAAAGAATATCATCTTTGACCACGCAAATTATGGATTCTGGACATTTAATCATTTAGGACTTCTTATCCTGAAGAAACTTGCACGCAACCATGATAACTGTGGAAAGATTGGAAATACAAGAGGCCTCCTACCAAAAATCATAGATTTCACCCATGCTGAGGAGAGGTTGTTGAAGGATGAAAATGTTGCAACGTCTCAGATTCTGACAGTGAAACGATCCCTGCAATTGGTGAAGATGCTGGCAAGCACAACTGGCTCTACAGGGAGACATCTCCGAAAAGAAATTTCTGAGATAGTTTTCACCATCAGCAACATTAGAGATATTCTACGGTATGGAGGGAAATACCCAATGCTGCAAAAACTTGGAATAGATATTTTAACAAGTCTTTCCCTGGAAGAGGATGCGACAGAGAGGATTGGGGGCACAGGTGGAGTTATGAAGGAGTTGTTCAACATTTTCTTCAAAGAGGAAGTGCCAGAGAGTCAGATTCCTGTAAGAATGGCTGCTGGAGAAGCACTGACGATGCTGGCTTTAGAAAGCAGAAGTAACTGTTATCATACTTTGAAACTGCATGTACTAGAAAGGCTTATAGGAGCATTGGAAGTTCCATTGCTTCGTGAAAGTGCTGCAAGAATTTTAAGAAACTTGTGCACCTTCAGTGGTGAAGATTACTTCAACCAGCTAAAGGGAGTAAAAGTTGCAGCACCAACAGTAAGTGCCTTTTACAATAACTATGATATCCTACATTTTCTTTTTCCTGCCTAATACAAGCTTTCATGTTCAATTATCAACACTATAATGATGATAAATGTCATGGCTATATTTAACCCCTTCCCCTCCTATTGCAGGTGCTTCAAGCAATCATGTCAGAAGAGAACAAACTACAAGAAGTGATGGTTGGACTAGCAGCACATGTTTTTAAATTCATGACTTCTGAGGAGGCAAGAATCATGTTTGACAAAGCTGGAATTACTGAGGCTGGATTGGCTAGTAAATTAGTCCAGATTCTGAAAAAGCACCAATATCCGCCAATCAAGACTCCGAGAATAAGGAGGTTTGCCATTGAGTTGGTGATATGGATGATGAGAGACAAGGCAACAAATGTACGTATATTCAAGGATCTGGAGATGGAGATGGTGCTGGAGAATGTCTTGGAGACTACAGCAGAGCTTGAAAGCTTCAATATTTTCTCCGGGACAGTTGGACTTAGCCGGCACAGCACTACAATCCACTCACTGGCTGAAATTGTTTTGAAGCTATTGGCGGATAAGTAATATCTCACAGATACCGGATCAATCGCTCAATACACCATTTTAAATTAAACATATAAACAAAATTATATTGTAAATATGGGCGCATAAAAATTGCGGGAGATTCTTTTTATCTATGTAATAAGGAAGCAGATGTAATTTTTTAATTTATGACAATTCAATTATTTAATTTGTTCATTTATTGAATCTTCTATTGGTTAAAATTGGTTACCATATTATTGTGAATTTTCTGTTCCAGACTATTAATATAACTAAATGAATTCAAAGGCCTGTCTGATCCAAACAAGACCAAAAAAGACATTACGATTTCCCCTTCTTTGGCACAGAATAGAACCAGAATATATTTTTTGATACCACTAGGGCATGTATCCTTTATTACTCTCCTGTTTACCATAAACTTCTGTCTACGAGTGTGGAGAAACCAATCAAAGATAGCCGATAACGCAGAAAGATAAATTGGCACTGTACCTTATAGTTATAAATGGGCATCAAATTATAAATACAAAAGCTACATATGACAGATAGAGATAACTTTATTTTATTCAAATATGAACAGAAAAATTACTACTGAAGTGAACAAGAATATCTTTGGATAATTTGCACTTCCAAGAAATTTCCAACCTAATATCCAATTTATTTTCACTGTAAATGTCAAAGAACAAGCAATAAAGTGAATGCTATTAACAAGTCAGCAATTATCACTTTGCGTGCATCGCTAGAAGTGCACCCTCATTCTCTCTATTAACACCTTTCCACAAATGAGAGGACACAAAAAATTCAACAGAGAGTGTACTGCTCTCTCAGCCAATTACTTTTGAGACAACCCCTGCACCAACTGTTCTACCACCTTCTCTCAAAGCAAATCTTTGTCCTGTTAAACCAACAAACAAACATCCATATGTTAAGAACTTCCACAATATCAGATTCTGAATTTGTAAAGATGTCATAATGGAAAAGCATGATTTGAATTAAATTAAACTTATTACATCATATACATAGGAGTTCTTAATCCAGGTAGTAATACTTTAGAAAATCCAGTAAAGATCATTAGAGATCTTCCAATAAGCAACCATCAAGTCAAATTCAACATCACTTTCATACAATGCCCTTAGCCATTAGGCCATGTCAAAAACGCTATATTTTTTCCTATATAAAAAAAAGGAAGTATAAGATTTCCATGCACCCAAATGAACCCATCTGAACATAAAAATGACTTACATACACACCCGCATTAGATTATTAGTCTTCTTGATCGCACAGACTAAATAGAATCAGTTACCTTCTGAAATCAACTTAATCAAATCAATGACCAAGGTGTAAAAGCTTATTCATGACCAAGTGAAAACCATTTTAAAACTAAGCACTAGGTACAAATAGATTCCAAAGAAGCATCATTTATCCAGCAGCCAAAAACTTCCACTTGATTGAATCGTATGATTTGTTGATTATAAGGCACACTGGTTGTAATTACTAACTAAAGAAATGAAAATGCAATCTTTACATTAAAATTATGCTGATACAATATTATTTCAAGAAAAGAAATTTAGTAAAGAATAGATCCAATTTTATAGTTAAAATCTGAGTTTTAAGACAAGATAAATTAGTAACTAAAATATCACTTTTGGTAGATTATTACTTCTTGGGTTTAGAAATTTGAATAATTTTAATTGTGGTTCATATTAATCTGATTTTTTTAATAAAAAAAAATTATATTTAAGAGTCAATCTAACCTGCTTCAAGAGGAACAGGTACTATTAGTTCAAAAGTAGCTGTCACATTATCACCAGGCATCACCATCTTAACACTTTCAGGTAGTTCCACCTTCCCAGTTATATCTGCAGTCCTCATGTAAAATTGAGGCATATAATTTGAGAAGAAAGCAGTATGACGGCCACCTTCATCTTTTGTTAGGACGTAAATCTCTGCCTCAAACTTCTTATATGTTTTCACCGCACCAGGTTTGGAGATTACCTGTAAAAAAAAAATAGAATTTATATATATATATATATATATAAAAAGAAAAAAAAAAAGAAAAAAGAGAGAGAGAGATAAAAAAGGGGAAAAAAACCATGATATTAAACCCATGACAATCATAAATATAAAGCTATGGATACAAAATGCTGAAGCACACCTTTATAGTGTTTCTAAATAGACTTTTTCATTATCAGTTTCTTATTGATATACATAAACATTATTCACTAAAATATCACATATCCAGATTAAGTCATTCTACAAAACTGATTTTATCTGATCTTGATTTGTAACTATTACAAATTCACAATTGTTTTTCTATACCACAGATAGTATTACTCACCATCCCTCGTTGTACATCGTCACGTTTTAAACCACGCAGAAGAAGACCCACATTGTCACCAGCCTACAAAAGAACATAATTAATTTAACAATCAGCAGTGCAGTACAGTACAAGTGATGTAAAGCCGGTTACTTACCTGCCCATGATCTAAGATCTTCTTGAACATCTCCACACCAGTCACTGTAGTCTTCAAAGGTCCACCCTATGTATTAACAAAGGCAAAAACGAGACATAAACATGATAAACTCATAATGTTCAAGAGATGCCAATGAGACAGTGGTATCATTAAATATAGTTAAAACTTTAATCTAGATATATACCTGCATCAAACCCAATACTTCAACCTCCTCACCGACTTTGATGGTACCTTGTTCAACACGACCGGTTACAACAGTCCCACGTCCCTTCAAACACAGTCACATAAACCAAAAAACATCACAAGTCACAACTTAGGTGGTCTGGGCCTGTTTTTGATTAACAAAATATGATTACGCATAGGAATGCAGAGAAGTGTAATAGAAAATTTTCATGGTATCCAATCATTGTTATTATCTTGGCCACAAATTTAGGAAGGAAAGGATGGTAAAATTTTCTGCAGAGGAACCAACAGTCATTATCTAGAATGAAAATAACATCTTAAGATTCCATAACAAGAGATATTCAACTCAATAGTTATTTCAAATTATGTTGCCACATTTAATCATGCATGCTGAAATCGAGAAAACAGAGTTAACACTCCACCCCACCCCCCCCCCCCCCCCCCTCCTCCTCCTCATCTTCTTCAAAAAAGCATGAACACCAAGAAATTGCTGAAAAGTATCCAGGCAATGGAGCAATATGTCATCCATAATTGCTTTTACCACCAATGTTGGTATGCATGTTCACTTACCTGAATCGAAAATACATCTTCTATTGGCATTAAGAAAGGCTTGTCAAGCTGGCGCACAGGATCAGCTATGTATTGATCCACAGCATCCATCAGTTTTAAAATAGCCTCCTTCCCAAGCTCTTCATTTGTCCCCTGTAAGGCAGACAAAGCTGAACCTCGGACAATTGGGATTTCATCCCCAGGAAATTTGTAGAAGTTGAGCAACTCTGCAAAATTTGTTTGTCCATGTGAACAGAAACAATTAATCCAATATCTACCATAAGTAAGCAAAAGTACAAAACTAGAAAATCTAAATTCAAAAGGCAAAGTATAAGATCTATCATAACACGAAGCTCCATTTCCACAATTTCAAGTAGCTCCAGATCATCCACAGCATCCACTTTATTGAGAAAGCACACCAATGATGGCACACCAACCTGAGCCATAAAAACAAATGAACCATTTAAAGATGATAGCCCCATAAACAAGCTGTAATAATCACCGAAGAGCTGTACAAATTAATTGACTAAATTACGCACCTGACGAGCAAGCAGAATATGTTCCTTTGTCTGTGGCATGGGCCCGTCAGGAGCAGATACCACCAGAATGCCCCCATCCATTTGAGCAGCTCCAGTGATCATGTTCTGCATTCAGCAAAATGCATTAGTGAAACTAAAGCAAGGGAATGAATACTGCAAGAAACAGCAGCTAGGCTTTTGACTCGCATAGGAAACGTTTATATTAGTTGCTTTAAAATTCAACTTTTTGGCCTTGTCCAAACTTATATTCAAGGTAATTACAGACTTCCCCTTCTTGTCTCCTTAACTACTTTCCTAAGTGATAATTAGTTTATTGAGTGTAAAAGATACACCTATCAAGTATCAACGTTACAACTTATCTAGATCATATTTAATGTATTAAATTACCATGAGACAACAGGGGAAAAGGAAAGAAAAATGACAAAATAACCCTAAATCATATGACCGTAACAAACTCAGTTAATGCAACACATTGTTCATTAGAATGCCATTACTCAACACATTAGAAGGAGAGTGATAATTCATTAGAATTCCATTACTCAACACATTGTTCATACAGATAACATGGCAGAAAGATATTGATCAGAAATTGCTATTGATACAGATTTCTTTTTGAATTCATATCAATAAGACCCATCTCACTCTACTCCCAGAAGTCAGAACTTGGACTAAGTATTGGCTATGTTCTGTCTTGAAGCATTTAATGCACAAAGCTTCCAACTTCAAATAGGAAAATGCATTATGAACCTACCAATTCAGTGCTTTTCCTTAAAAATAAAAAGACCGATGTATTTCTCAAGGCTTACTTTAACATAATCTGCATGTCCTGGACAATCAACATGGGCATAGTGTCGCTTATTAGTCTCATACTCCACATGGGCCTACAAGATCAAGATAAAACCCAGGATAAGTTACACAAACATCATGAAATACATGTACAAACAGAGGAAACAAGAAAAGAGACAAAGCAAATCCAAACTATATCTTATAATTACAGCAAATAGGGCATGTCAAGAACTAATAAATAATAAGAATAACAGAGTAGCAAACTATATCCTTACAGTAGCAATAGTTATTCCTCTCTTCTTCTCCTCAGGAGCCTTGTCAATCTGATCAAAGGCAATAGCCTTGGCTTTGCCTTCTTCCGCTAGCACCTATTTTATAATGTCAATCTAATTGTTTAGTACCCCAAAATTTGGTAATTCTACCAGTTATATTCTTTGACACATGAAAACGAAAGAACTTTATGACCATTAAAGTAATCAATCATATAAAAAGTTATCTAAACCTTTGTAATTGCAGCTGTCAATGTTGTTTTTCCATGATCTACATGCCCGATGGTCCCCACATTTATGTGGGGCTTTCTGTAACAACAATATCAAGGAAAGCAAAATTATAATGACAATGATGAAGTAGCAGAATTGCAATGGAAAATCAAGAAGGAAGCAACATAGAGCTTTTGACTAATTCATAAGAGGCAGAACACATAATCTGAACTATAGATAATGAACAAAACACTAAAATGCATCCCATTTTAATCATTTCACCAATTATCTTCTCATCATTTCACAGTTGGCTAGTATATAATCACAGCCAGCTTTCTTTTTGTTTTTCTTCTATTGGGTGTTCTCTCTCTCTCTCACAAGAATGCCTATATATATATATCCATTCCACTTGGTCAGCATTTTATTTATCAACCAAGCAGAGAGGCAAAGACTCATGCATTGCATTAAATTGTGAGGTATATACTTGAGATTCAATAAATAAATAAACCAAAAAAAAAAAAAAAACTAGAACTCGATCCAACACAAAACAATGATTCCAAAACCAATGCAGCAAAAGCTTCAAACTTTTTCAAAACTCATTTACAAGAACACCAAAACAAACAAAACCCACAAAACCAAAACTCCCCCAACAACGAGAAAAAAAACAACAGTGATCGGACTTACGTTCGAGTAAATGTGGCCATGGAGCGGCAAAACGACAGGAAGCAATCGGTGGCATTTCCAAACGATGAGTCGAGTAAAGAGAAATGGGTGAAACCGAGTGGACGAGAAGAAGAGTGGTGTGGGAGTGAGAGAAAGTGCTTGACGTTGGGGCTACTAATAGTAATACTACGGCTTCGGATAGCGACTGAGGCCATTGACAGACAATGAGAATCACAGAAACAGAAGCAGAAGCAAACGTGTAGGTTTGTTTCATTGTCTGTAGTTTGTAGTTTGTTGGAGAGATAGTGCGGGGTTTAAGGTTTAAGGGGTAAGGCCCCACGTTGTACAGCGTGTAAAGCTCACATGTTACTTTTGTTTGTTTTTTTTTTTTAAATTAAAATTTTTTTTTATCTTACCCTTTATGTTTAAAAATAAGTTTATTATATATATATATATATATATATATATATATATTTATAATTTATTTATTTTTATGTATATTCTATTATTCTTCTGCTCTTAACACTCTCAAAGCTACTCGATCTTTTTCTCGTTCATCTTTATCATATTAATATCAAAAGACTCCTAATCAGGGATGGTAAAATCCCTTCAACTTCTCTCATCTACTCTCGGGCGAAAATGGCCAAATGGCCATAAAATCCTAACTATATAGTTAGTAAGCCAGTTCTGAAACTATATTATTTACTAGCATCTCGAGTCTAAAAGACTCGATTTTAGCCTATAAATCGAGTCTTTAAGACTCAATTTTCATGGTCTGATGTGGTCTAATGTGACATATTTTTCCACGTGGCAACCACATGGAAATCGAGTCTCTAAGACTCAATTTACAACCCTTATAAATATAGAGAAGAACCCATAACATATTAGAGAAAACCCAGAGAAAAAAAAAAAAAAACCAGAAGAATGGAACATCGGAGAAACCCAGGCAACGCGCGGCCTGGGCGGCGCGCTGCCTGGGTTTTTTTCACCCAAGTCGCCTCATATTATCTCAGGCTGATGGTCGGGAATCAGATCCGTTCAACATGGTTTTGAGTCTCTAGATTCTTTCTCCCTTCTAATCTGATTGTTGTGATTGTGGATTTCTTTTTTTTTCTTTTTTTTTTGGTGTATTTCGGCTTGTACAAGAGATTTAATTTTTTTTTTTAATTTTGTTGGTATATAAATCGAGTCTTAGAGACTCGATTTCTAGGTAGGAAATAAATGCCACCTTAGACCATGGAAATCGAATATCAAAGACTCGTTTTATGGGCCAAAATCGAGTTTCTTAGACTCGAGATGTTAGTAAATAATATAGTTTCAAAACCGGCCTACTAACTATATAGTTAGGATTTTATGGTCATTTGGCCATTTTCGCCTTACTCTCGCTCTAAAGAAGGGATAGAGCAGGGACATGACATCCTTAATCCGACTCTATCCCATTTTGTTACCATTCTTATCTATATCTATACATATATATATATATATACACACAATATTTTAAACTTGAATCATAGAATTTATCGTTATTACATTTTTATTGAGCAATATCAATAGTCATGTCATAATTTTATTTCCAACATTTCTTAAAAAAATATGTATATATATATCTATTAATGTATGCAATAATGCATTATGTCTTTACTAATTCTCAAAACTAATTATAACTTATCAATCATGATATAGGTATCACTTTTCACTACCATAACTTTATACATTCTTGAACCTAAATGTAACTTATAATTGAAAATATATGTAATACAAACACTTTAGGTGGAGACACCATTTATTTATTTTTAGTTTATAATCACTTGAAAAAAAAAAAAAAATTCATTCCACCATTACATTTATATATGTATGCTAATGTAGTATTCAAGGCCAAGTTGAAGGGTCTAGTTCTGCTACTTAGAGAACCATATATCATTTTCATCAACTCTTTACCCCATTCCTTTTTTTCTTTTTGTATAAAATATTACACGCAAGTGGTTTTCTTTATATATATATATATATTTTGTGGTGTACCAACTTTCTCTAAATAGTATATGGTACTGAATTCAAATTGAATAAAACCTTCAACACACACATAGAATCACAAACACATGTATAATAATTTAGTTAAAGATATTAATGTGCTAACAATTTTGATAGGTGTTACTTCAACAAAAAAACTATTTTCATCACATTGGAATACATTACTTATCATAGATTATGATTTTACTTGACTTTATTATTATAATTATTATTAATTTTTTGAGTTATGTTTACCAAATACTGTTTGGCATTCAGCCTATTTGGGTCCACTTTGGTCCAATTCAGTCCACTTTGAGCCACTTTAGTCCATTTGGTCCACTTCGATCCATTTCTGTCCACTTTAGTCCAATTTGGTCTCATTCTATCCAATCTGGTCCATTTAGTCCACTTCAAGCCACTTTAGTCTACTTTGAGACACTTCGGTCCATTTTTGTCTATTTTGGTCCAATATGGTCTATTCGGACGACTTCGGGCTACTTCGGTCCAATGTGGTCCTTTCAGTCTATTTAGTCTACCTTAGTCCATTCAGTCCACTTCGATCCTATCTGGTCCATTTGATCTACTTGGTCCAATTCGGTCCATTTTGGTGTACTTACTTAAGAATGAGAAAATTCGGGTTTAGGTTGAGAGTATTATCAATTATTTCAGCAATATTAATTGTAATTATATGATAAGTTCTCATTATCATGATAATCTCATTAAGAGAAATTTTGAATAATAATTTCAAAACTTAAAAATTTTAATTGTATCAAAATAATTAGAAAAATATAATGCATAATAATGATAGTTAGAAGAATATATATCACTTCAAAAAAGAATAATATCAATAAAAAAATGATTAAATTATATACTTGTAAAAATAGAGAGTTAGAAATTGTTTAATTTTTAAGAAGAACAAATTATCTACAATAAAATTTAAAGAATAAATTATACATTATACTACATCTTAAAATAATTATATTTTCTCACACATCGCTTGGGTATGCCACTAGTGTCATATAATCTACGAGTAATGAGAGAACAAAAAAACCATAATGACCTTTTTCACAACTTACTAAGACAGTACATTGCAATTAAAGTAACATCATTTTCATATGAGTTCACTGTTAAGACAATTTTTATTATGTACTAATCACAACCAATAATCTTTAAAAAAATATATACATCAAACAATATCCATAAAAGAAGGTTGTACCCAATCCACAAAACTCCCACTTTTTGCAGGATTTGAGAGAGATCATGGTAGGTAGCCTTACTCCTAATTTATTGGAGAGGTTGATTCCCAAACTTGAACTTGTGACCTTTCATTTTTGGTGGAAGACACTTGTCATTACACTAAGGCTTCCATTCTATCAAACTTATGGGGAAAAATTGTACTGGACTTAATGATATTCCAAAGGTAAAAAATTCAAAATATTAATATAATAAAAGGTTATTAGCATATTATTTGGCACATCTTTGTCAGAGATCAAAGTCTAAGCAAGCTTAGCACCTTCCTTGTCAGTTAATTGGATTCCTAGACGCGCCAATAGGCTTCCCAAATGTTCTAGCCCGCTAGTCTCTCTTTACTCTCAAAAAGAGAAAACAAAACCTACATAAGCCCCTTCCAAGGGTAAGTTTAACAACCTCAGGAAGGTTATCCAAAACATTTTTACCATCTGAGTAACAAAGAAGGCTGGCAATGATAGAGCATTTACAGAAATAGTTTTCGATTGGTAGACATCATCACATAGAAGTAACAAACCATCATTTATTTTCTCTCTACAAAGATAACATTCACAAGTCTAGGAATAAAAAAAATCAAGCACAAATATCATCCCATAGATTACCAAGTGCCAATTGTTTTTGATTGGTATTGACAGACAATTCTAACATTGAAGTAACAAACAATAATTTCTTTTCTGTTTTTCAGTAGTCAATGTAGAGCCTTGTAGTCAAATCAGAAGGAAATATACTAGCCTTCTTACACACATTCACAACTTTTTTCTTCCCTTTCTCTGTCTTTCCTTTTCTCATTTTTCTTTTCTTGGAAACAATTTACAAAATACAATCCCTAATGCTTAGGTACAAGACAATACTACACCATCAGAATGTCCATTAAAATGAGCATCTTTTCATCTCATCGATTGTGACTGTTTCGGAAAAAGTTGAGATCCCAACGACGCATCAAACCATCCATAATATGGCTCGCTGGGTTACGTTCAACAGTTAATGTGGCTATTGTATTGGCTGACATGTCAGCATCTGTGGAGCTCTGTATGCTTGCTGAAGTATCACTACGAGCAGAAGTCCCTGTGCTTGCAGTTTCCATGCAAGATGAAGTAGCATCAGATGCAGGTCCCAAACCTATATCAGGAGATGGATGCTCAGATGCCAAATTTTGGCCATTGATCACTGAAGTGTTGTTGGATTCTGCTTTTGAAGGTTCACAATGCTCAACTGAAGTGGAAGTGGATTCTGTCTTTAAGGGCTCACAACGCTCTGTAGGAGAAGCCTCCTGGTCATCTTTATGTACAGGTTTTACAGAACTAGAGCTAACACTAGGCGGTTCTCCTGCTTTGGGACATCTCATTTCCAAGTCTTTTAATGATTCAATCACTGCTTCCATGAACATCTGAAAATCATAGGCAAGTCAAAGGTCAATTCAAAGCAACAAGTTCATTGGACAGAAATGAACATTTTTTTTTTATGTAGATGATGGAAAGCCAATAATTTGACTTACCCTTTCTTCCTCCTCCACATTGCATGGAAAACCTGTCAAGTCATCAAGTGGATATTCTACATACTGATCATCTTCCGAAGTAGTTGGAACATGGGGGCCAATAGGATGGCCATTTGATAATTCAAAGCTAATCATTTTAGAAGATGTTGAGCTATGATCGTCATCATTTGTTAAATCCTGCAGCAGAGCATGACTATTGAGTATCTTTTATTTTGATTTGCATTTGTTTTATAATTCTTTTTACATTCCTTTTTCTACTAATTTTTCCTTTCTTTTTTCTTTTACGCCATGCAAGGGTTAGTTAGGTACCATGTAAATTGTAAATTAGCAGCTCATTGACTTGCCAGCATGTAACAAAATTTGAGCTATGATGACAAAAACTGTCTGTTAGTTTTATTAAGTAGCAAATTATTGGTTAAGGGTGTCCCATACATGTGTATGGCTCTATATCCATTATAAATATCATGGGATAAAATCAAAGGAAGAAAACTTAAGACCTATGAGACGGTTGAATAAGAGAAAATGTAAAGAAGTTACCTCATCATCAGATCGATCATCTTTAGACGGGAAACTAGAAGGAACCTGAGCAAAGTAAAAGAAACAATGAATAAACATGCCACAAAGAAATAAAACAAACTTCAAGTCAATAAGGCTGAAGCATCAAAAGTGCCATATATTTTGGGGTTAGGCAAGACAATCTCAAAAATCCAACACCCTGTTAAGAGAGAAAAAAGAAAAAGAACTAAACCTCATTCCTAAACTACTACTTGGCCATGTAGTTGGGAGAAATTTTACATGATTTAAACTCTTACCTTACCCCTTTTCCTCTTGATTTCCACTGTGTGTGCACGTGTGTGTGTGGAGAGAGAGAGAGAGAGAGAGAGTTGGGTGTCAGGGCTCATGAAAATCATTCCATGCGAACTAGGCATCCATCATACACTACTCTTAAAATGTGTGAACTTTGATCAAACTGGTTGACAGAGTGGTATGTGTGGCCAACCTTTTGTGTTGTGTGTAATTTAGACATCTAATCACCAAAAGAAAATCAACCAATTACTAACCTCTGTCCTACTCATAGGTCTTTTAGGTCGGAGTAGTTTAATGGAATCTGATGTGCTGCTTGTTGCTGGTTCTGAAACTAACAAGCAATCAATAAGAAAGAGCAAAATGAATGGTAGATGAAATAAAGATCCTGAAAGAGATCATAGTTTGGGAAGTAAATAAAATGAGGCACTTGAGTCATGCCTTTTGATGCAAGCGAAGATTCATGCTTGTAAGCTTCTCGCACATTTCTCCAACTACCCTGAAGGTATCATAGTCAACCATTGCAAAGGGTTGTGAATATGCAAGCTGGCAGTTTGAATAAAATTGAAAGCTTCAACCAGATGTATTGGTGTCAATTTACCTTACCGAAGTAATCATCCATAGGGTCAAAAAACACTCCCCCCGCTTCATCCTCTGGAGGTTGCAAAACATTGTGGAAAAATATATCTATAGAATCAAAGTAGAATTGAGGGCGTGGAGAATTATGATCTCCCTCAAATTTGATAATGTTTTTGTCCCCCTGCAAAAAGCATGCATTAAAAGACAAGCCCTACATAACATTCAATGCATGGAATGGCAGACTGCAGACACCAACGTACCGAAAGGATGCTCCATAGGCATCTCTTGATTAAGAAAATTATAGAAAATAAAAGTAGAGCATATGCAGTGAATAGAACGATGAAAACCAGGGGTAGGAGATCTAAAGGCACTCTTGCACGAGGAAATTCTTGTGGATATGGTAGCAGAAACAATTGATAAAATTTAAATGTGAAATCATTAATCAATGAGCTCTGTCCAACAGTGTCCAAGGGTCTTTCAAGTTGATCAAGACAAAAAGTCAGGTATTAATCCATAAAGTTTTCTCTCTCTCTCTCTCTCTCTCTCTCTCTAGCTCTTTGGGGGGAGGGGGGCTTAAAGCTGTGACCTTCCTATTGAGTACAATTTTTTTTTCTTTTTCCAGAAAAAATGGAAACACCAGATGAGAAGCAGGATGAGAAGCAGAATCAAGATAATGATGCATGCGTGCATGATTTATACAAATAATTTAAACTTTTGCTTTTAGTGCAAACCATAATTAGCTTAAATATGGTGCATGATTGCATAACTTTGTACAAATTATTCAAAATTAGGAGTATATATGAGCAATAATTACCATATAAACTTCAAATATACGATCTGAGTGATGGGGGTGTATGAAATCATCATCAATGGCATGTCCTACTAAAACTGGAACAAAGCTAGACTTTGCCACCTGTGAAAAGAAATAGTGGAACACATTTGTCAATGAGAGAAAACATCAAGAAATAAAAACTAATATGGATATGCTTCTATTTCTTTAACATCATGAATATATATAAACTTCTTCTTTCATTTGTTTCATAAATACTTTGCATTCCCTACTAGAATTAATTCCCTCCCCAATGACAACATTCATGCATGCCCATAAAGCCCTAGCAACCTGTTGAAACACTAGCACAGGACCATGAAACAGTGGTGACTGCCTCTTAGCACTTAATCAAGTCACACCAATTGACTCTCAATGCATTATGAAAATAAATTAGTTACACAGCCATGAGAGCAATAGCAGGTAGAGTCCAAGAGTTGGTCTGAGACAAACCAAAGAGACACTAATCCATTCTCATTTTCTGGACTCCCAGTCTCTTAAATTTTTCATCTATTACTCTTGTCAAAGCTCATATGTACAAACTGAAAGATTTGGAAAGTAAACTGAGAACATGTGTGGACAGGCTCTAGAAGGTTATCATGCATAAACAAGTTTCTTGTCATCTGGTAACATTGGTGATACACATCGGCCAGCACATATACACACTGCTTATGCCTGATATTACTTGCCTATTTACATCCTATGGCCTCCAAAGGAAAAAAGTGTACACTTCTCACCGGAATGTAGAACCCTGTCTGGTGGCATTGAAAGCAAACGAATAACCACTCCTTATCTAGTCACTAATTTCTGTATAGTCAGATTTGGCTAAATGAGGATGTTTTAAAAAAGTTTGAAACCACCTATTCTTTTTTTTCTTCCCCTTATTGGTAAATTACACACGTGCCCAAGTGTCTTGAACCCACTACCTCATTCCAGAAATTCACTCTTACAAGGGCAGGATATGCTATTTGAGATAAAGCTATTTAGTCAAGTTGGTCGATTAATAAATACAACACAATTTATTTAGTAACAGACTAGTAACAGACTAAATGAATTAGTTTTAATAATTACCAATTCTCCCGAAAGCTTAAGTTATTAGGAAATGATGAATTTAATCACTTAGCCATAATTTTAACACCCCATCATGTGTGAACCTAAACTCCCCCTTAAGGACCTCCTACTCTAATACTATGATATATTACCGACTCTCTCAAAAGCTTACGCTGTCATAGTTCTAACAAGTTCTACAATTTGATTCAATCAACTTGGTATGTATCATAAACCTGAATTGAATCATATTGTTTCCATTTTGATGAGTAATATTTTTGTAGAAATGAAAACAAAAATTGTTTTAAGTTGAGAATAATATTGTAGAGCAATTATAGAGAGAGCAGAAGTGATTGAGAGAAAGAGAGAACACACAAGGGTTACGTGGCTCCGCCTAACAGCTTACGTCCATGGGATAAAGCCCTAGCGGCTATATCTTATTGAATTCTCAATTGTGTTACAGAACCCAAAGTAGGGTTTACATACTAGAGAAACCTAAACTAACCATCAATTAACCCAGGGTTAGTATGCTTGTTCTCCAAGTACATGGGTCTACAAAACCCATATCTTTAACATAAATAAGTTGTTTTACTAGGAATTGAAACTATCAAAATGGGTGGACAACAGCATCTACCCATATATATCAGGAAGAAACTTATTGTACATTATTAGCTTAAAAAAGATATAATTATATGAAAGAATCATAAATCCATAACACTTTGTTCAAAGAAATCAGTAATGAATACAATCCAACAGGGAAAACAAAAAATCATTGATAAGATAAAACCTTAATGGTGTTCAGTTCCGTTATGTCAAACTTTGCCTTTTTCTGGATAGCTCTTCGCATGTATTGAATTGCGAGTTTCACCTAGAATTGTCAAAGAGGATAAGTAAAAGTTATAAAAGTCCTTAGAAATAGAAAAAAGGTAAAGTACAGGTGACAAGAGACAATAAAAAGATTTATGCAATTGTGCCTCAAGCATTAATAAATATGAATGGTCAAAAGAAATTGTACAATTAAGGCTGAACACATATGTGGACCTTTTAGAGATGAGGTAAATAGCAAATACAGAAATCTGCCTGACAAGAACAAGACTTAGCCGTGGCCCGTGGGTCTTGAACAACCCAATATGTTTTTCAGTGGGTATCTGAAGCAAATTTAGAATTTAAATCCATTTAATAAAACATAATTATAAATGTTGATCTCAGAAATTTTTTTTTTTAATGAGTATGTTGATCTCAGAAACTTATGGTTTCATTTAACAAATATGTTAATAGTCAAAGCTGAATTCAATAGGACATTTCAAAAAATCTGAGAGGGAAAGCTGACAAGTTATGAAAAAAATTTATGAAGATCATATTGCAAGGAGTTTAAAGGAAATTATGTTCGCTATATGTTAATAATTTTTCTGAATTTAGTAGCACATTTCCCCATTTCTGACTTGCTAAATTTAACAGTATATTTGCACCTTAATATCCTAACATCCAATTTTTTGACAAACTTTTCTGTCTACATGTTTTTTTATAAGAAAATTCTTTACACTTGCCCCAAACCAAGTAGAGAATTGGGTTTCTCACAAAAATAAGTCTGTGCCTCAAAATATGAGTATCTAAGAGTTTCATTTGAAAGAATTTACTTACGGTGAACTTGGGTAGACGTATTTTGTAGGTATCCACCAGTTCCATCATCAAGTCAACCAAATCAGAGAAGGGACTATCAAGAACCATTCCAGCAATTGAAGGATCCTCAGCTCCATACATTAGGCTGTGGGAGAAAAAATAAACTACATTGACAATGGCTTATAAATAACCAGAACCACCTAAGCTACAGAGCAAAAGTACTCAAGCTAAAAACCCATAAATAATACTTGGGAATGCTAGAAACATTACCTTTTTATATTAAAAAAAATATATACAAACTTATGGCAGTACACTACAGCTAACATAAAAGACCATCTGCCTGATAAACAATAGATAATATTGATCATAATGGTACACTACAGCAACACAAGCTAATTCTTCCATGGTTACTCAGTTTCTAAGATCATGTTTGCAAGTGAGTAAATGCATTTTATCCAAGGAAACTTCAACAACTTGGTGGAAATGATGTAAACTACTCAAGATACATCATGATTTTTTTTCAATTTCTGCTTGACAGATCCATACAGAATATTGATCAATCTCAGAGTTGAAACACCCAGTATCAATGGTTTCATCTAAGCTAGTATCCTCCAAACAATTAGGCAGTTGAAATTACTCAAATTACAACCACAAAATTATTCCTTATGAAAGCCATATAAGCAGCATTAACGATGTCTTTATATTATCATGGTAGCATCATTGCCAACTAATCCATATGCCTGATGAATGATAAAGATTTGTGCCCAAAAGTTTGTTCCTTTACAAAAAATGGCTACTTTATGGTTGGATAGAGAAGGTCCAATGGTGAAATTTTCTGAACCTTAGGCTTCATGGACAACATGGTTCTGCAATTTTGCCTTTTGGCATTTAGGGCAAAGACTATATATAAAAGGGCAGCTCATGTTGGAGAATTAGAAGAAGAATGTTACGTCAAGTACAGCTTGTTGGTATTATGTGGAATAGGTAGAGAAATTAATTAGGAATAGAGGAATAAAGGAGATGATAAAAATAAAGGAGAAAATCTGTCCCACCTTGGATGCTAAATAATAGATTCAACATTTCTTTAGGAAAATGTGAAACCATTGATTATGTTTTCACTTAAGCAAATAAGCAAAAGACAACCTATCAAGTTAGAATCATCTCAAAATATCTTTTTTTTTCTTTTTTCTTTTTTTACACAATGAAATTTATTGAAAAAGAAACTACCTTATTCATACAAGGTGTATACGTAAGGTAGTCTAGTGAAGTACCCCAAAAAAATGTATATTACAATCAAAATGAGGGAATATTTGAAACCTACAATAACTGAATGAAGTATCACTAGAGACCAATACATGTGACATTAAAACAATGATCTAGTGAAATACATCTTCAGTTGAACCACCAAGGTTTCCACTTCTTCATATTTATGAAGTAATGATAAAAAATCCCATTCTTGAATGCTTTCTCAAAATCTCACAATCATGCAGATACAATGTTAAGACTCCAAGGTTCTTTGCAATTCATATCTAAGGCTTCAAATAAAACTTAAGATCTTCAAATTTTCTTAAGGCATTGGAACTTATCAAAAAATAAATAAATAATATTTTAGCATTGGAAACAATTGATCCTCTTATTTCGCTGAGAGATGATCAATTTTCTTACTAATAAAAAAAAATAATAAATAAAAGTAAAGAGATGTTCTATGTTCTAATTTTGTATGCAAGATTAAAGGAACACAGAAAGTGAATGGGGGAAACCAAGTAACAGCGCCCATCGAACGTCCCCACAAGCCTATCAAAGAGACATTTCCATCTGCCCTCAAATAATCAACCACAGCCCTTAGATCGTCCTTCTGAAAAACAGTCAACAATGTCAGAAGGCAATTTTATGATGAAGAATGGTGATCTAGTGCATACATAAAAATATAGTAAATAAGACCACTTATTTTGATATTCAATGCATTTATAAAGAGAGAGAGTATGAATGAGGACATGCTTTTACGAGTTGGGTGGCACTGATTGAAGAAAAGAGAAAGTCATCCTAGAAATTGGCCATGTGTAATAAAGTCCAAAAGATGCACCAATGTACTTAATCATGGTTGGCTAAATAAATAAAAGGTGGCCAAAGATAATGTGGGTAAAAGTAGAAAGGATATGGTCATCAAATATATAACCAAGAATATTAGTTAAGATTAGAATACTCTAGTTAAGATTTTATTTTATTTTATTTATAGCTGAGTTATACACACAGTAGTACGAATATCAAATTTGACTTATTAATGCTAATTGATTTTGTTGGAGTTGATTGATCGTGATTGATGCTAATTGACACTAACTTAAGTTATTAGAGAGATTTGACTGCTATTTCAATTTTATTTTCATAAATGATGTGATCTCATTATGAGTTTATTTTCTTTCCGTGTTTGATGTAATTTGGCGACTCTATCTAAAGGGTCCAAAGATCATTATTGTAGATGATCATAGATATGAAATTTGCATAGGAATTTTTCTTTTGGTGCTTGATGCTAATGGCAAACAAGCCCAGTTACTGATTCTTAGATTACTATATTTATCCCATGCGTGGTGTTGATTCCACGTAACTGTTGAAACCTAGGCTCTATTAGTGTAATTTCATCTCTTGGTGTTGATTCAAACCAAACCAAACACCAAAACAAGCCACCTATGACAACCATAAAGAGCCTCAAGACAAACCCATCACCCTTGCCTTCCTTTTATCCTAGCACATTGAACACCCAAACAAAAACTAGCCACTGTGAAATCAAAGCCAATAATCCCTTCAGTTACAAATGACCTAGAACAACCCCATTGTCCCTGCTGAGTCCCTTAGCAGGTCCCATAGTCAATCTCAAGCTCCACTCAACTGGCAGATCCATCGAACTTGGGGCCTTGTGACCATGCTTCCAATCTCAACCACAACCCACAGATTCTGACCTCTATTCACCCAATTAACTCCTACTGCCTGAGTGATAAGTCACCATTCATTGACAGCTTTAAACATCACTTGTGAGCCCTCCATGCACTGGCAATTGAACTTTCTTGATTCTGATGTGCCGCTGTTGTCTCCTCTGTTCCATGTGCACCATGCTGCTGCCAAAACATCATCGGGCTGCTCCACTCGCCACTGCCAAACCCTCAACCAGGTTCCAGATGTCTTTAAAACTTAATTCACCACCACTTGATCTTGAAGAAACCCCACAAAGCCTTAAAAAAACCCAAGCTTCTAACCTAACTGGCCAACATATATATGTGTGTATATATATATATATATAAATTTTAAAAAAAAAATTAAAAACCTTCAACAAATTTGAGCTACACTCAAGCCCTCTCTAGACCCCACCCAATCCAAGGTCTGTGACCCATCTAGTGCCACCATGACCTATACTTGACGGGATCAATTTTCTCTCACCCAGAGAGAGTTGGTGTGGAGACCAAATTTGAACCACTAAAGCTAATTGATTTTGTTTGATCTCATTCATCGTGATTGTTCTGCTTGACACAGATTGATGCTATTAGAAAGATTTGCTTCCTATTTGAATTTTATTTTCATATATGATGTAATCTCATTATTAGTTTATTTTCTTTCCATGTTTGATGTATTTAGGGGACTATTAAGGGCCCAAAGTTCACTACAGTAGACACTTGATCATAGGTTAATGAAAATTGTGTGGCTGACTTGGGTCTCATGATGAGTGTCCATTCTTATATGACATTACCCTCAAAATATGTGTGACTAAAACACTGAAAACACATTGGACTCGATGATAATAAGCACTGTTGAATATTTAAAAGACTCTTTAAGCAAACCTGGAATTAATATTTCTGCATATTATTTATTGGTTGCTGCCATATTTCAAATGCATGAGAGGTCATTACGAATATCTTCAGGTGGTGCTTTTTTTAATTCTTTTTAATTTTATTTAATTGGTGAGTTACACAAGCAGCTGGTGGGTTTTGTACCCACGACTCATCGTCCACCTTGCTCTTACAGAGAGAGAAGATGCCATTTAAGCTAGAGCTCATTGGCAAGTGTTTCTAAATATTAATTTGTCTCCAGTTAAATTATTAACTTCTTAAATTTTAATGAACTGGAGAGAACTATCCAATTTCCCAAAAGCAAGGTGGGTGCCTTTTTTTTTTTGGGCGGGGAGGGGGGGGGGGGGGGGTTTGATTTTTTAGGTTGCTTTGTAGTTAGCCTTATTTTCTATTTGATTTCCTTCAAATTAGTTTTCTAGCCACTTACTTCATTCCACCCCAGGGTGACGTGCTCTCCTCCAGACAGTCCAGATCCAGAGAAATCAAGAGTGAAAACTGTAATGTTTGAAGGCAACAAAATTATAGCAGCCTCACTAGCATCGGCCCTGCACCCACTGTGAAGAAAATATGCTGCGAGTCAATGAAGAGAAATTATTGAAACAGTGTAGAACATCATGTAAATGACTACAGGAAAAGACTTAAAGACCTGCATCCAAAGAGATGAAAACATAGCTATAAAGTCCAAATTTGATTGGTCATCCAGTGGTTCCAAGAACAGAACGCACAAAAGCTGCACAGATTTTGTTGAATTAAAGTCCAAACTTTTTCTAGGTTGCAGAAAGAAAGCTTTTAGGCGATAGGTGTTCATCACATACAAAGCATTAATCATATTTCTGTGCCAGTAGTTCTGTACAGATGATTCAAAGGAATGTAAGCTGTCATTCTATTGAAACATGAGTGGCATGTGCAGGAGCTTCTAATAGGGTCTTTTCACTAAGACCCTGCTAGAGCCCTCCCTATCAGATATAGTGAATATCACAAGCTGTTGATTGTGATATTATACTTGTTATAAACATATCACTGCGTGTTGATTCATGTGATATTAAATGGGAGGTAGAATAAAAAACAAGGATCAAACTCAAGAACTCATGCTATGATACCATATTAAATTACCGATTGTCCCAAAAGTGTAAACCTTAGGAAAAAGAGAATTTAATCACTTAACCATAATTCTAACAATATTCTTTAACTATAACTAATAAGAAGTTCAAACAAAGAAACAACTTATAAAACTGATACACATAACAGTTGAGCACCCCCAATGTTTTAGCAAAAACTTATGCCATTTAAAGATCAATCTTGTCCATTGCTACCAATTCCATTTCCGCAAATGAGGTGCAAAGTAATAAGAGTTTTCTTTTCAATTGTAATAAAAGTTAGCATTCATTTAAGTCTGAAATGTCAACAAGAACAACTGTAGAATCTAGAATAGAATGAGAACTCTCCAGTCACAGATTCACCTGTTCCCATGGCAGTATATCACACAGGGCAGAGGCTTTCCTTCAGGACTAACAATAGGCATGTAATGACTACACTGAAGAACATCTCCCCGACTGTTTTTAATCTGTAAAATTTGGAAGCCATTAAACGAAAGCCAACAACCACTTGGAAATCTCAAAAATATATAAAGGATGTGCAGGATAAAAGTAGTCAAGAGAAAATTCTAGAATTAGGAATAAATACAGGGTTACACTTAGGTTGTGATAGGATGCAATAGCAAGTATAATTAGCATGGAGTTTAATCGTGTAGCCCTCATGGGTAGCCCTTAATAGAGGAGGACAACAGGCCCTATCTGTTTCTTCCTCCGAACAATGAAAAATAAAATACACACCTTGATACCACCAAAAGAAACATTTTCTTGAATAAAGTGACTGACATGTTGATGTAGGTTGAAAATATAGCGAGGATTGATTGGTATCCTTTTAGAGCACAAAATAATTTATCAAGTGATATTATTTCATAAAAATTTTAACAAAATAAATAAAAAATTTGATAAGCAATATCATTTCATAAAAATTATCTGTATTTTGATACACAAGCAAACCTAACAAAGTTATAAGCATACATGATATTATTATACAAGTATATATTTTGAAAAAGTTTGAATTTTATGGGCATCAATGGTAATTTCTCTTAATATGAGCAAGTTTGAATTTACTGGTGTCTAGGGTTGTGCACCTTCAAAGATTAAAAGGTAGAGTAAGCATGCGTCTTTACCTCAAGATCATTCCTCTGAAACCATTTCCCTTTCAGCATGAACTCTTGATCTAATAAATCATTTTGTGGATCGTATTCAGCTCTGCAGCCCAAAAATGGAGAGACTCATAACCATTTCAATTACTTGAAAGCAAGTTTAAAACTTTTAACCCAAAATGACAAAGAACTGACTAAGGTAACAGAAGTTAAGTTTGAATATTTACAATGTTCTTATAATCATAATAGATGCAGTCTTCTGCCTAAGTTGTGCTTCTTTTGAGTATCCCACAGTTGGAAATGTGTTCCTTTGTGTACGAACCCCAAAAAGTTTCCTTTTCCCCCAAAAGTTTATTGCAAAAGCTTAAGATTCTTTTCCAAAACCATGATCATTCTTAGTTTTAAAAACTATCTCCATCTCCTCTTAGATGCAGGACAATGAATACAACATACTTAAAGCTCAGAAGGTCTTTTGGATTTTATACATGATAATCTACCTACAACTCAAAACATGGAGGTTCAGGAACCAGTTTCTAACATTAAAAATTGCTTCACTTTAAAGCTCAGTCTTGTAATTAAATTAAATCAGATAATAGCTTATAAATTCATCAATTTTGAATTACAATTGCAAAGAACGGTCATGTGAACCTCACAATTTTATCAGCTGGTGAAATCTGATGCCTGATGTAACTCATACAAATAAATCAGAACTAAAATCTGAAGATTCTAAAACAGAAATTCAAAGGTGAGCAGATCAACTGGTTGCCATTTAAAAATTCATGCCATATTCTGAAAAAGGAAAGAATATCATAGAAACTAACTTTCAAAAGATCTCAGGTTTCTTACACGTCTAACAAATAAAAAAAGTGAGACCTAATACAGTTCACTCCCCTCATGCACACCAAAATCATAAGAAAATGAAACAAACTCAAAACTTTGACTGCTGCACTCTATGTTTTGCTTCTTTTTCTCACCCACAAATACAGAATAAGCAAATCAAAAGGGGGGTAAAAAAAATTTCAATCATACTGAGCCAATTTCAAATACTCGAATCAAGTTGAAGGGTTGATAATCCTAGAGTCCCAGACCCAGATGCCCAAAATCAAAAATTTATTTAATTATATTACTTTCCCATGTTTTCTCAGCAAGCAAACGGATCATAAGCCAAAACCCATCTACAATTTTAACTAAAAAAACAGAAAAAATAGAACTTTGGAGGTGGTTGGTGTGGTACCTGGGTGGCCGAATAATAAAGCTGATGAGTTGTTCCATAGATTCAAAGATAGACAAAGATCTCCTTCTTCAACTTTGTCTGAACTATTCTTCAATTACTTAATCGAATAAGATATTGATGGTAACAATTTCTTCCTTGCAAAATTGTTTCTTTATAAGATAATAGCAAGCAGAAGAAGCAGAGCAAGAATAACAAATCAAAGAGAGAGAGAAAGAGAGAAGAGCTTTTTGATGGGTAGTGATGGATTTTGGTTCTCAGACAAAAAACGAAAGGAAGAAGAAGAAGCAGAAGAAGGACCGGCCGTTGTTGTTGTTGTTCCCCATGTGTTTTTTTTCTTTCCTGGCAAAACAAAAACAAAATTACAAAACAAATATACAAATTATCTATTTGTTTTTTTGTTTTGTTTTGTTTTTGTTTTTTGTTTGGCTCAAATCAATTCTTAATAAGTAAACTTTTTTTCCCGGTTTGGTACACGTGTGAATATTGCTGCTGATAAATGGTCCAGATGTGCGTTTCTGAACTGTGTGGCAAACTGTCCATGTTTGGTTTTCCTGTTTGAACTTTGGAGCAAGACCTGGTAAGTGGATTTGCATAGGCTCTGACTTACACGGATTCGGGTTATAATCGGGTCGTTTTGATTTTTAAAATTATGATCCTTATTAGGGTTGGATTAAGATGACATATGGTCCGTTTGGTATATGTGTTTAAAAATGAAAATTGTTGTTTGAAAATATTTGTAGAAATACGTGTGGGTGAAAAAATGTGTCAAAATTCGTATAATGTTGTTTAAAATCTAAAAATTGTTGTTTGAAAATACAAACCAAACATCCTCTAACTACTACTCTTTTATACGTCAGAAAAATAATAAAAACTTTATATTACATAAATTCTTAAGTGTATACCCTCTAAGGTTTCTTAAATTAAAACTTTCAACTCATAATTTGTATGTTTATATGATGAAAAGAACTTAAAAAATAAATGAAATTTAGAAAATAGTAAGAAGTGAAAGTGTGAATTAAAAGTTTACCCATACTCAAACAAAAAAACTAAAAAAACACAACCACAATAAGTGGAACAAAAACTAGGATCAAGCTTACCCATTATTCTAACTAGTGGAGTACAGATTGACACGTTTACTTTATAGGTCTAAAAACTCCTTCCCATACGTATATTTTTTGAGTTATCGGATCAAGGTCCAATTTTGGGTTGTGTTGGCGGGGGTGGTGAGTATGGCCATTATGATATAAATCTAATTGGTTTATAAAATTTAAAAAAGAAAAAGAAAAAAGAATTATATCTAATTAATGGGGGATTTTTTTTGGCCCAACTGGGAAGCCAATTATCCAAATGGAGTTTAGCAACGTGGAGACAACTTTCTCTCTCTAATCCTTGTTAACCTTATTATATTCTTTATTGCATCAAAGCTATTCTTCTTCTTTTTCCATAAAATAATTGGTTTTCATTGATATGGCCATACTACATCCAAAGAGCATCCACATCAGTAGATGTAAAACTTTGCAAAATATAAAAAACAACAAATTTTAAACATTTTGCTCTAAAAATCTTCCACATCAATTATTCTAAAATTGTGTATATTTACACATTTGCTACAGTAACCATGCATATATACATAGTTACTGTAGCTATGTATCCTATTATTTTATTAATTTCACATTTCGCTTATTTTTTCTCTCTCTCTTCTCCATTTGCAAAACCAACTTAGACTTCTTCTCTCCCTCATCATCTTCTTCTTCCTCTAATACACACAAACACACCCACACAGATAAACCAACACAGAGACGCACAAAAACATGCGGATTGTTTGATGTTTATGGATCGATGCTGCAACGGAGATCGATGCTTGTTGGTGGCAAAGATCTGTTAAAACAAAATGCAAAACCCTACAAAAGCACCACCACCAAAACACAAATCCCACCATCCACCCAACATCGTCCAACCATCACCACCTAACCAACCACTACCATCACCCGTTAAAACAACCACCACCACCAAAACCCGTTAAAACAACGGAAACCCAAAATCCACAAAAAATCAACTCAAAATTAAACCATTAAGTAAAAACCCATAACCCAAACCCAAAATCAAAATCAAATACAAACCTAATGGTGGCAGAATGCTTGAAATCAAATGAAAGAGATCCAACAATGCAAGCTTCAATGACAGAGTGAGAGCAAGCTCAGAGAAAATCTGTGAGTATGGGGGTTTTGGATGAGAGAAAACTGAGAAAAGAAAGAGGTGAGAGAGATAAGGGATTTGAGAATTAAGGAGAGAGATGAGGGATTTGAGATGCAGAGACTTTGAGGGATGAGAGAGAGGCAGAGCTTTGAGGAATGAGTTTGTGGGTTAGGGAAAAGAGAGAGGCGGAGAGTTTGAAGGTTAGGGGAAAGTAGAATAAAAAAATATTATATAATAAATAAACTGACGTGAGTGTTTTGTAAAAATGAGTGTGTAAAATAGAAAAAAGTGTGTATTTTCTTGCAAAATAGACTGAAATTATGTACCATCTAATGCGGTTACTCTAAGATGTATGCTTCTAAAATAGGCTAGATTGCTTTTCTATCCATACACATGTTCTATATATGAATTGAGCATGTCTTGATAAACCAAAAAATTGCAAGTAATCATCATACAACTCTGCCCTTACTCCCTAACCCTTACAAGTAATCCTTCACATTACCTTCATTAAGTCTTGTGTTCCTTTGGTTCCATATTTGTCATGCCATGATGAGAGAAACAATTCCAATGCAGTCCTAGAATTTTGATCCTCCATTTTCCAATTCCCCTGTCATTGTACCCTGTTAAGAATTTGAATTATTGGAAACGCAATATTCCACACCTTTGATGCATATTCACATTTGCACTTTCCACCAGAGCATGAGCTATGCTTTCATTTGCTTTCTTGCACATGTCACAAACTTTTTCTATGATTCTTCCCATTCTTTTCTAGCTTTCTGTTTATAGCAAGAATTTCCTTGCATGCCCTCCAAGCAAACAACTTAATTTCATTGGGCACTTTCTTATATATTAAGTGATCTCCAAGCAAAAAGAACAAAAAGAGAGTTTGTTTTATGCATAAATCTCCATCCTTATTTAATTATTTTGTTGACAGGGTAAGATTAATTAATTGAAAGCTTGGCTGTCTCAAACCCATTTATCCATGTAGAGTTTGGATTCACATAATTTAACCCAAACTGTCAAATGGATTCTGTCTTTCATATATTTCTCTTTTGTCCCCACCAAAGTTTACTTATCATGAAATTTAATTCCATGCATAAAGAATCTTAAAACATCCAATGGCATATATTGGAATTGCTTAACGGCCAACTGCTTTGATGGGGATTTGTCTTCCCCCATTTGAAAGTATCTTTTCTTTCCATCTTTGAAATTCTTTTCCATATCATTTTTTTTTTCTTTGAAAAGTCTTATCTTTTTTAGTTTTTACCTTCCCCACAAGCGAAGGCAACCCTAAATACCTTTCCATTGTTGTTTTGCTGGCTTGCACACCTCAATTATCTTTTATGACTTCTTTCATTTCATGTTTTGTGTTTTGTTGAAAAATAGGGTAGTCATGTCATGTCTCGTGGTTTATATATATATATATATATATATATTTTCCTGAAGCTTCATCTTCATATGCCTTCTATAATTTTTTTGAATTTTCTGACACTCCTTTGATTGTTGCATGGCATGGCTATACATAAAAGGCTGCCATATACGAATAATACGTGTGTTAATTTTGGCCCTCCTTTGCATATGGCTTGTTGGCTACCCATTTATTCTATATATATATATCCTCCTCTAATTTTCCCAAAAGTACTATGAATATGAGGCTCCAAAAAAAAAAAAAAAAAAAAAAAAAAAAAAAAAAGAGGAAGAAAGAGAGGGGTCACTTGTCATAACCCCTTTATGAAAGAATATATCCTCAAGATTTACCATATATATATATATATATATATGCCAAAATGGTCAAGTACCCTTGTTTGGCAAAATATGTATGGATCTACCATTGTTTGTGAAATATTTAGGGATTTATCACTTTTTTAAACCCGAGTTTCACAAACTCGAGTTCCATGAAATTTTTTTAATATAACTCGAGTTCTAGAAACTCAGAGTTCCATAAAAAATAGCACAACAAATTTGAAGGCTATTTTTTCAAAGAACTTGAGTTTCTGGAAGTCAAGTTACATGGCAAATTTACGTTTCACAAACTTGAGTTACAAAAAGGTGTTAAATTACTAAATATTTCACAAACAGTGGTATATTGCTAAATATTTTGCAAAACTGTGATATATGACCATTTTGGCTTATCTATCTATATATATATATATATATATATCCATAAAAAAAAAAAAGAAAAAAAAAGAAAAAAAAAAAAAAAAGAAACACATTGAAGTAACACATTCCACGATCAAAGAAACTCATTTATTATGAAATCCAATTGCGTTCATTACTTTTTCTATGAAAACTCATACATTCAGCTTTGTCTAACTTCATAGCCATACATGTTCAAATTTTTTCTACATCTATTGTTCATAAAATGTTAACTTTCAAAGATTACTATAATACTATCAATAATCACTCTTCTAGGACACAAAAGTACTACAATTTTCAGAAATGATTTTGGAAAGAACACAGTTTATTGGCTAAGAGCACTTTATTCAACTTCATTAGAATAGCATTTCAGCAAAATATAACTAAACACAATTAAAAGCATCATGCATGAGGCTCAACTCTCTACTGAGCAAAAAAAAAAAAAAAATTAACAGTACCACAATACCTATACAAAGGACAGTGAGATCAGTGGAGATAAAGGGTGGTGTGATCAGTGGTTGATTTGTGTGAGATGGAGGACAGTGATTGATTTGTGTGAACAGCAATGGGGGATGGTACGATTTGGGTCTTTGATTGTTGGTTTGTTGATATTGGGTTGATTTGGGTTATTAATGTTTGATTAGGGTTGACATGAATCTTTGGTTGAAATTGGGGAATGGATGGGGAGAAAAAATTTATTACCATTTGGAGAGATAAAAAAATAAATATTTAAATGAATTAGAGGTATAGTATTGAGGCTAGTGTATATTTATATTAAATACGGGAAAAGTTTTGCTATATACTTGCACAAATATACAGCAATTACTGCATATAGGGGTTTGTGGCAGCAAAAACAAATGGACAAATGTTTAAGGTCCACCTATTCATATGTATTGCACATAATCCTTGAACACATACCCCTTTCTTCTTGCTGTCACATACCTCTGTATGTAATTGCTGCATATAAGTATGCAGCAAAATCTTTCCCATTAAAAAATGGGTTGGCCAAAATAGAAAATGTGGGGGTTTTTTTATTAATTAATTTGGCTAAAACACTGTTGAGCCTCGTGTGATTGCTCTAAAACTTTTGAAATAAATTTATAAGTTACATTTCACAAACCTATTGTACTTAGTGATTTTCATTGGACTCTTTGTTTTTTATATTAGGCTGTGTGGGTGAAATTTATTTTCTATAGCAAATTACCAGAATTTAACATGAGAGAAAAACTTCGATAACACTATTTGGAAAGGAGTGGGAATTGGTGGTTGAAATAATTTTTTAAGAATGATTAAAGTTTTGTAAATGTTAACCATATTAGTAGGTATAATTGTCAGTGACATGCTTTAAGGACAAGAGAACGGTTTAGAAGAAATTTGTGGGCTCCAAAATGCATCTCAGTCCCTCACTTTGAATCAGAAGTAGAGCAGATAAAGTAAATAATGTGATAATGACTTCATAGCTTTCTCAAAAATTCATGATTTGAATTGTGAAGTATCACCATCCTCACCAAATGGTTTCTCATCAATATCATGTTGTATCAGCAACTAAGATCACTCATGTTGCCCATATATGATATAATAGGAAGCCCACACTAATCTTAGAACATCACTAGTTCTATGGTAATTGGTAACCACTTTATTGCCTAGTGCCTTGAGGAATCAATGACTTTACCTCCCACAATGGCCCAAATACAATCATCGATTCCCAATGTGAGTGATTACCGGTTCTCAACTCCTAAAATGATCCAACTTTTCAGGTCCCCATTGTGACACTCAACATGGAAAGGGTATGTCTTCTGTATCAGTCTTGAATAGTTACATATTGAATTACGAGTCTTGCTACTGCTGAGTACCTGATCCTGTGATCCATAGCAGTGTGCAACCACAATAGATTATATTATTATAAGACTAATAAGAGCTATGGAGAATGAAAGGATTAGCTACAAGGCTCTTAAATGTTACAGATATATCAGGAAGTATCAACCAGTTGAGCTACAAGACTCTTGTCTAATGTCAATGATTATTTGATTAGGCTTGTAGCAACTGCTACCATAGTTATAATGACCCTTTAATCTTGAAGTTGAAGCAAAAAACTGCATAGCCCTCATGATCTGAGAGCTCAAAGGAGAATTCGAACTTGTGCATCTCTAAGATTCCTTAGCTGGTGGTCCTGAAAGTGCAAATAAAAAAAACAAAGGTCATGGTCACCAACAGCCATACAATTTGTACAAATCAGTTTAGGCAAAAGAACAAAATTTTAGAACAGTTGTTTTTTGGCATTCCGTATGGTACTGGCGGATTTGCATGTTTTGCGCATCATACAGTAATCAATAATGTAATTTCCCCCACATCAGCAACACTATATTAATTTGTATTGTTGGGTTGGGACAAAGTAGTGCTGGTTGGAATTAGTTTAATTAATGCTAAACCATCATGGTTTGGTGTCATGGCTCATAGGATAATAGTAATATAAATGGGGTGGGACAGGGTTTAGTGTTTTGTATTTATATTTTTCATAAGTATTTTATAATTCTTATGGTACTAAATAAATAAAAGAGATTCGAATCCTCAAGGAACACCAACCAATGACATAAATCTGTAAGTATAAATTTAGTTTCTGATTTTTTATTATTATTTTTTTTAAACCATGTTCCAGTTTTGTTCTTTTCGTCTCATTGACAGAATTAACATACACCTCACATTAGCAGGCCACATAAAGTAACAAATTATTTAATTCAGCTCACTTGGATGGAGGTATTCATTGCCTTGAGGGCAATCTTCCAAATCACACTTTGTCCCCTTAAAATATTATTGATTAAGAGTAATGCTATAATTACAAAATCTAAATAACCCGACCCTTAAAAAAATTTTAAACAAAATAATTTTACTCTTACTAGTAGCACATTCTACCCCAAAAAAAAAAAAAAAAAAAAAAAACCTTGACAGTTAAGCAACAACAAAGTCACCCCATAACTTCAAGTCTTGTCTTCATCCTCATAGCCTAACTGACATTTTTCGTATTATTCATTTTTTTTTCTTTCATTCTCCCTTTCTTTTTCTTTTTTTTTTCTCCACTTTCGTCTTCTTTCTCCACCATCTCTCCTTTCTCAATGCTATCGAGTGTCAACCTCAACGACCTGTCATATATTTTCCTCCATTAGTGACACGAAAATCCTGACTCAATTACAGTCCAAACTTGTCTAAACCACCATTGACTTATGATAGAATTTCAACCTTTGACTTATGATATTCATTTCATGATAATTGTTATTTATCATTAGACAAAATACCAATTGATTTTTTATGTAAGCGGAATTTGAACCATTGATATCTTGTTTGTTGACAAAAAACTTTATCAGTCGAATAATCTAAAACTCAAACAAAAAAAAAAAAAAAAAAAAAAAAAAAAAGCAAAAATGACAAGGAAAAAGAAAAGAAAAACCCAACTTTGAACCGCTCTTTCTTTGCTACCTTTCCAAGTCTTGCCATATGAATGGGCTTGGCCTTTGAACCTGGATTCACTACTCAAACCAACACTTGTCAGTTGTGTTTGTGTGGCTAGTGGTGTGCCTTAAAAGGATCCACACAAAGACAACTTTTTTTTTTTTTTGAGAAACAAATACACTCACATACACAAAGAAGAAGGAAAGGAGTTCCAATACAAATGCACATTACAAACTCCACTCACTAATAAAATGATATTAATTGCAAATACTTTCATCATTAAAAACATGGGACAATTTAGAAAGGGGTGAGAAAGAAGAGAAAGAGGCTCTGCTTGTGCCGCCAAAAAACACAAAGTAAACCTTCTTTTAAAAACCTAGTGCTTTAAAATAATGAACTAACTTTGGGTTGAGGGAATAAATGTGGCTAGATGAGAGCATCTCCAACAGGCTATGGATAGCCAAAATTTAGAGAGTGAAACTGGAAAAAACAAGGAAAGAGGGCTCCAACAGCCTCTCTAAAACTCAAATTTTTTTTGCTAATGAACAGTAGCTCATCAGGTCTGATGAGCTACTGTTTATTCTTCAAATCCTTTTTTTCTATTATAATAATTAGGTGTTGAATAAAAAAATGTTAGAAGATGTGTAGTTGTTAAAAAATAATAAATAATGAATGAAGAAATAATATTTAAATGAGATAGAGAATCTATTGGAAAGTGTATTTGAAAAAGTAGATAGATAAAGGTAAAAGTCACTGTTTATTCTCCAAACAGTATAAAAATTTGCTGATTCTGCTGGAGATGCTCTGAAGTTCGGTAAAATTTGATTAATGCTTGTATTTGTCATGACTCTTTAGAGGTTCAAGGGAAAGTCTAAGATCCATTTTTAGGCAATGAGGATGGGTTTTGGTTGTTGGATTTTCAGGAGGTTGACAACTCGTAACATTGAGTAGTTGGATTTATCGGACGCTGCAATAATTTGGTTAGATGTCAATTTGAGTAAGGTGGCAAACTACCCTTAGTCCCTCCTGAAGTTACGAACTAAATTTAAGGGATATGTCAATATGCATTAAATGATGATAGACAAATAAAAGAGATTCGAATCCTCAAGGAAGAGATTCCTTCCAATTGATTTGGAGGAAACTTTATCTGAAGGAAAACCTCATTTTTGGTCTATGGGTAAGCTAAGAATAGGCACTCTTTTGTCCTCCAAACCATGTTCGTTCAAATTTTCAAATAGTTTTTAATAAGGGCTTCGGCCACATGGGTTCAAAAAAAGACAAAACAATGGGCCCAATAGTACTTGGGCTTGGCAAAAAAGGAAAAGAAGGGCCTTAATACTATCCAATAAATAAAGAAAAATAATCTGAAAACTCACCATACTTAGGCAAAATTGGAAGACCAAAGTCAATAAAAGTAGAGAGAACAACCGATCAAGAATTTGAGGAGAGAATGAAACAAAGTATTGCTTGAAATGGTACTATATTCTTCATGAACAGAGACCATACCCACAAAACAAAAAGAAAAAAAAAATCATAAAACCAATGAAATCACTCCAACCAAATTAAACAAAATATACCCATTAACATAGAACAAAAACACAAACCGAAAAACAATTTTTTTTTCTTTTTTTAACACAACTATCCTAGAAATAAACAATCAAATCAAATCCAAAATATTGGTCTATCAAATTTACTGATGCGATTAGGGGTTTGCATGGATTGAGTTGAGATTTTTTTTATCCAACAACGTCAAGTTAAGAAAATCTCAACCCAACCCACTTGGGTCGAGTTTAGTTGGTAAATTGGATCTTAATGTTTCATACCTAGTAAAGAATGAGTTTTCATTCACTATATAAGCAATATTTTTATAATAAATTATTTAAATTCATATAATATGTCTAAATCATATTCCAATATTTTCAAATTCTTCAAAGCTCATTCTTATAATACCGATATAAATCAAACTAATATAATAAAATAAATTTATACACACACCCACATATGTTGGGTATGGTTGAGTTAGATGGGTTGAAAAACTATCAATCCAAACTCGATCTAACCCTAAAGTTAAAAAAATAAAATAAAAATCCAACTTAACACAACCCATCAATCCGCAAAAAAACTAATTTAAGGTGTTGAGTTAGATTTGATTAGACCAATTTCGTCTTGTTAGCAGGTTGGAAGCACATCCCTATGTGTACAATATGTAATATATCTTAGAGTTGCACAAAGAATAGTAAAGGGATGGGTCATCTCCTTAAGGGTTAACAAAGAATTAAACATAAAACTAAAAGGAAAAAGATATGTCAGCAAGTTGTTGAAGTGGTTGTTGATGCCACCTAAACTATTAACTTGGACTCAAACATTTAAGAAATACTAAAACTATTGTTAAAAAAAAAAAATGCTAAAACTACAAATTAATATGGTAATGAATGTGATTAATTGCCTTCAACTACCTAATGAATGATTAATCACCTTCATCCCTAATATTATTCCAATTTTCAAACATTTAATAGATGCAAACTAATAATTTAATTGTACGACATGTTAAGCAATTCAATAAGTCAATTTAAAAAAAAAAAAAAGAAGTGAAATGGTGGTAAAAATAAGATTGGAACAATGATAAAAAATAACGAACCAAATTGACACAATTGAATTTTTGAGAACCAAAAAAATCACCTGCAAAACTGATTTTTTTTCCCTTAAAATGAAACAATAAATGGAAATTAGATGAATTCAAAATACACAATAATAAATAATTAATAGTTTTTTTAGTGACATAAATAATAATATAATAGTTGTAAAATACAAAAATTCATGAGTTGGCTAAATTATAGAGACCTCCAATGTAAAATTCTACACAAACCATGTCCTTGTCAATTTGAAAATTGAAAAAGCATATTATATGCAAGTCAAAGGCTTTAAAGTCTTAAATAAATCATAATCTGGAGTCTAGACCATGACTATATTTTCAAACCACATTATTTATCAAAAAAACAAATATTCAAATCCTCATTCAAGATTTTAACTTTACAAAATTAATAAAATAGACTGTGAAATGGTGTAGAGAATGAGGTAAGATTGCACGAGGGAAAAAGCTTTGAGGGTTGAAAAAAACACCTTATCCCAAAAAAATGTTAATATAATCCAAACCTCTCTTGGTGCCCCTAAAGAGACCAACTGCCATTTTCCTCCACTCATACCACACCCCTATCTAGTTAGGAAAAGCCAAAATACCTTCTACCTATCAGCCACTACTATAATTTATAAACACTCCTCACCCAAATACCCACTTGACTACCTCTCTCTCTCTCTCCTCTTCCTCTGAAAGCAATTCCTGCAAAACCCACCAGCCATTTGGCATTCCTGAGGTATGTTCATTACCCTTATCTTTGATAACTCTTTCTCTGTACAAAGATTTAATTTTTAAAGTAATGAGCTGATGGGTTTGTCAGACTTCTAAGGAAAAAAGTAACAATGTCAGTTTGGTCAAATACTTGTCTAACTTTGCCACATGTCAAAATCCCAGTTTCTTCAAGCATATACATATATTTTTTTGGGTTTATACTTTATACATAATGTATTTTCTTCAAATGTAGAATTCAAGCCAAATGCTTTCACAAATTAGGCCTGTTTATGGAGGTTTTTGAGCATTGTCTTTATTTTCATTTTTGTAATATTCCATAGTTAATCCAGAAGTAAAATTTTTATTGCAACTAAAAGTGAAGAAAAAGAAAGAAAAAGCACACAAGTTGAGGCCCTTTTGCTCAAAGTACTTAGGTGAGGTGACCTTTTCTGAGAATGATTCCCATGCAGGTTGGTCCACACGAGGCACTACTGTGTAGGTGCCTTTTATTTATTTATTTATTTCTCAATCAGTAGATGCCAATTCTTAGGATAGACTCATAAAATAATTGGCCACAAAGTCAACTATGTTTAACTTCGTATTTGTGGATTACAATTTTTTTCCAAATTGTCCTTCACAAATGTTAAATTTTCTTATATTCATTTTGTAGTTGTGTGAGACTTTTTTTTATAACCAGTTCCTGCTTAATTTTACTTCAGCTCAAGTGAGTCTGATTCTGTAACTTTAGATCTTTTTTTCCCTCCTCTAAAGGTAATGTAAGTTGCTGGGTATTCATATCTTCACAATGATTATAAATGATGATACAATATAACATATGATGAAAAAGAGAGATGCAAACTTATCAGTTGTCTAGGCATTCATTTTACTTGAGATTTCATCATATTCATAACACTGTGTTGTGATGGTCTTGGTTAGAATTATTGAGTTTGCTTTAGTGAAAATTGATAAGAACCATATTGCATCACAGTTCATCATTCAATATCTTTCCAATCTATTAAACTTTTTAGTCTAAATCCTAAGACTTTTTTTTTTTTTTTTTTTTTTTTTTTTTCAGAGTGAACTGAAACATGGCGCAGATTTTAGCACCCTCTACACAATGGCAAATGAGAATTACAAGGAACTCTATGAGTTCAAGTCCCATGACAACAAAGATGTGGAGTTCTCTATTGTTGAAACAGAATAAGAAATGGTCATCTAAAAGCTCAGCTAAGTTTCAAGTTTTTGCTGTGAAGTCTGAAAACGGTACTATCAATAGGATGGAAGATCTACTAAATTTGGACCTCACTCCATTTACTGACAAAATTATTGCTGAGTACATTTGGTACATGTTCTTTCTAATTTATATTTGTAACCAACTCCTGGTTCAGCTCACTCCATGTGAGCACTCCTTTAAATATAAAAGAATCTGAGATAATTTTGAAACAGGATTGGAGGGTCTGGGCTTGATCTGCGTAGCAAGTCAAGGGTATGTTAATGTTAGTGATATGATAAAGTAGAACATGTGTGTGCATTCTTTCTCAACGTTTGAGTTTTATCATAGTTCAACATGTTGAAGATTTGAGTTTGTTGTTATCTTATTTTCCAAATTTTCAGACTATTCCTAAACCTGTTGAACATCCATCTGAGCTTCCCAAGTGGAATTATGATGGATCTAGTACTGGTCAAGCACCGGGTGAAGATAGTGAAGTAATTCTATAGTAAGATCTTCATGGAAATATGATATATATATTTTGTAAGTCTTTGTTTGTACCATAAGTTGACCTAATACTTTCTCCAGCCCTCAAGCAATTTTTAAGGATCCTTTTCGTGGTGGTAACAATATCTTGGTAAGTAACTAGTTAGTTCAGAAGATATTGTATTAATAATCATATTTAATTACCACTCTGAATTTGTTTGCATTTTATGTCTTGTGCTTAAAAAAAAAGGTAATTTGTGATACATACACGCCAGCAGGCGAGCCTATCCCAACAAACAAACGTCATAGGGCTGCTGAGATCTTCAGTAACAAGAAGGTTGTGGATGAAGTTCCTTGGTGAGTCTGTTTATTTTGGCGTTCACTGTCACATACTTCATAATCAAATTGTTGGCTTTCTCCATGTTTCCTGTGTGTGTGTGTGTGAGAGAGAGAGAGATTGCATCCATTCTACTATGTTTAAAAGGTGTGATATACTTGCAGACATATATTTTTAGTACATTGCATGTATTTTTAGTTGAACAATGATTATATATAGGGTTCCTGAAGTGAATATGTATATGCTAATACATGGTGATTAAGTACCATCCTCATATACATTTAAGTTATTGAAATGTATTTTAAGAGAAAACTTTGCTGATGATTTCTGACTAATTATCTCAGGTATGGGATAGAGCAAGAATACACCTTACTTCAAACCAATGTAAAATGGCCATTAGGTTGGCCCGTTGGAGGCTATCCTGGTCCTCAGGTACTATCAATTTGTATTCACAAATTATGATTATAGGTTTCTGCAAATTTGATTGTACGATTTTAGCATGTGACATGAATTCAATGTATATGATACTTTTAAGTTTGTCTCAGGGTCCTTACTACTGTAGTGCCGGGGCAGACAAGTCATTTGGCCGTGACATATCAGATGCTCATTACAAAGCTTGCTTATATGCTGGAATTAACGTCAGTGGCACCAATGGGGAGGTTATGCCCGGCCAGGTTCTCCTCTCACTCTCCTCTTTCATATCTTGCCTATGAACTCATGTAATGTTTGTCACTATTAATTTTTGTGATTGCCTTGCAGTGGGAGTATCAAGTAGGACCTAGTGTGGGAATTGAAGCTGGAGATCACATTTGGTGTTCAAGATACATTCTTGAGGTAATTCATTCCTAATTACTTTTGGGTCCATGAAACTGCAGAACCTTATGAAAAAGTATAAAGACTGCAGGTGCCACTTCAATGACGAAAGACCTCTTTGTTTTTTTTGGATATCAATGAAGAAAAGACCTTAATGGCTACAAATGATCAGTTAGAAATATTTGATAAGTAAAATTGTGTGACTATAAAACTAAAGAAGTTCCATTTTGCTTATCCTCATGCTAGACAAATTTGAAAGTGCTATGCAAGAAAAATATTAAGTCAAATGGTATCTTATTGCGCTTAGCCAATGGGTATTGAGTTTGGATCCATGATAATGATATCATTGTATAAGAGACTTTCTATCAAGGATGTGATTAGCTTTTCTAATTGAATTCTCCCCTTCTCTTAATGAACCAAAAAGGGTTGAATATGATAGAGCAGTTAATAATAAGAAACTGTTTCTATGAAATTGTTCTTGATAGCGCCATGAAGAAGAAATTTTTCTCTTTGTTTTTTCTATTCTTTTTGTATTTTATACTTTTGGTGCTTCTTTTTGAACCTGAAAGGTGGTTATTATTGCAAATAAATAGTTCACAGCCATAAATAACATATACTGGATCAGATATCAACCATGTTGCCAATGAGTTGGGACTAGTAGATTATGACTTGCCTATGGTATCCATTTGTTCATACGATCATGCGTTTTAAGAATCGTCTTGAGTGTCTTGGTAGGTGGGTCTGTTCTACCATTAAGTTACTCATATTTTGTTTCTCCTCTGTCTAACAGAGAATTACTGAACAAGCTGGTGTTGTTCTCTCACTTGATCCAAAACCAATAGAGGTAATAAACCTCTATTATACAACATTCCTATCTTCATATGAATTAATTAGATAAACTGATAAAGCTCTCTTTGAATTCTTTGTATTGACAGGGTGATTGGAATGGTGCAGGATGCCACACCAATTACAGGTTTTTGTTTTCCATCTCTTTCCATTTTTCCTTCATTTTGTATCTCCTCTCTTCAAATAAAATTCTCTTTCACACTTTGAGTGTTTCACTTTTTATTTCACCAATCACAGTCTGTTACAAGTACCTTCCCCCCCCCCCCCCCCCACCACCCCCACCCCCCCCATTTTTTAAAGTAACCAAGGTTTAAAATGAGCCAAAAAAAAAAAAAAAAATGACATACTGCAGTTGGTGAAGCATAAAGTGGAATACTAAGAGTGGGACAAAAGATTTTTATTGCCTCTCTTCAGGCCCAAAAAGGGGAATAGAAAGGGACATGGTTCTATTAATGAAATCACTAATAAGCATATATGGAAATGGTGCTAATTCTATGAAATTTTGATTTATCATTATTTCATAGTACAAAGAGCATGAGGGAGGATGGAGGCTTTGAGGTTATAAAGAAGGCAATTTTGAACCTGTCACTTCGCCACAATGATCATATTAGTGCCTATGGAGAAGGAAATGAAAGAAGGTTAACTGGAAAGCATGAAACAGCCAGCATTAACACATTTTCTTGGGTATGCTCTTCTCCAAACCCATTTCTAACTTAAGACAATTAGAGATGGACATTTATTCATACTTCTATTAATAAAATCTCTTAAAAATTCTATATGCAGGGAGTGGCTAATCGTGGTTGCTCGATACGTGTGGGGCGTGAAACTGAGCAGAAAGGCAAAGGTACCACTTTAGCAGTACCACAACAATTCTCTTGAAGGCTCTAATTAATTGATAGGGAAAAAACAGAAGATGATTTCAAAATTCAAATTTTATCACAATTTAAATCCAAAGAAGACCTGTGGTTTTTTGTCATCTAGCTTTATGATTCTCCAAAGGGTAGGAACATTTTCTTTACCCAAAAAAAGGGCAGGAAAACTTCAGTCGTGGACTGAAGTTGAAACAAACATATCAAAAGCGTACATGACTTAATAATTAACATTCTCAGAAGGAATTCTTTTTTAAACTAGAACAAATTTATATGAAAATGTAGGGAACCTTTTTAAAGAAGAGCCTTTTGGACTCGTCTCTAGCCAATAAAACCTATGGACAACTGACCCCACTCACCATAACTAGTTACTAGGTAATTTAGGGGCATTCACCCTTGATTGGCTAAACAATTTATACTCATGTCCAGGAGCAGCTATAACAAATATGTTATCAATTAATACTGCAAATCATGTCAGTCACTGTTAATAAATCCGGAACGACATTACTATATGTATAAATCTTTACGAAGTCAAATTGATTGCATTTGTTTCAAAATTCATAGTACTCTTTGCCCTATGTTGCTATCTCTATTTGCTTTCTGACTATTCCATGGATTTCTTTTCCCCAAATTTTTAAGTTTTGAACCTTTGAATCCTAAAGTTGTCTCTGTTTTGATTGCTAAACCTTTTGATATTGCCTACTATTGTGTTAGGGTACTTGGAAGATCGGCGTCCAGCTTCAAACATGGACCCTTACACTGTGACAGCACTATTGGCAGAAACTACAATTTTATGGGAGCCAACACTGGAGGCTGAAGCTCTAGCTGCTCAGAAGCTGGCATTGAATGTTTAAAGTCTATTTGTTCAACATAACCTGAAGACATTAAGAAAGAAATTACTGGGAATTAGTTAGCCCACATGCAGGGATGCTTTTTCCCTTCTAGATTTGTTAGAGCAGATCTTTTGTAAATAAGTGTCATGAAAGTGAGTGATTGTTCATGCCCAAGCTTGTAGAATGGTTTATCAGTTGTAAGACATCCTGCATCATGAATACATTTGGCAGCTGTTGGGCATATCACTTGGGATGTCTGCACCTTCAATGTTCTCAGACTTGGTTCTTCTATAATGTTCATACCATTAAATTGTGTTTTTTCTTGGCTGAATGAGTTGTGGACTGTATCTTTAGGAATTTTCGTCTCTTTTTATATTTCAAAAAAGCATGTGAATATAAGTGGCACTCATCTATTGGGGTGCAAGGACATAGATTTGGCCATATCAGAATGTTGACAATGATGTTAGAAACATGGAATGTGGACGTTATCTTGGAGCTTGAACCTAGCTATAACTAAAAGTCTTTTATTCATATATCCTTTCTTGGCAGCCAAAACAGCATCAGTATCCAGGAAATGTTAAACAGCTTATTGGGCATGATTGGTTATAACCGTCAATGATGGACTTGGAATGAGCCCTCATGATCTTATGATGTCTGTTTCATGATTATTGCCTTTACTATCAGTTCAAGACACCCATGGATTTTCATGTATGAAGGGATTTGATGATAAGAGATAGTTGAGCTAATTGGGACCCTTATTTCAATACAGGATACCTCAAACCAAAAAAAGGAATACAGGGGAAGTTTATTCTTTTCTTTTGTTTGATTGGTCAGGTAAAGATATTCCATCCAAGCTGATGTCCTGCAGATTTAATAATATAAATAAACCAGAGAATCTTAGTTTTACGACCAGGGAAATTGACAAAAATTCTTTTCCCTTCCATGAGGCAAGCCCCTCAATGGAAAGGAATTCAAGCGGTTTCTTTGAATTAAAGACATTCCATTTAAATAATGAAAAGCAAAGGAACACACCAAAAAAAGAAAAAAAGAATATATGACTGGACCAACCTCATCTGGCATTGTTTCCTGGTAAGATAAAGAACAAGTCCTTGCTTATATATTCCTCTCCTGATCTCAAAAAGGGTAACCCAGTTCAAGTTTTTCCGTTTCTTAAATTTAAACATCAAAATCCATGGCTTCTGGAGGTTCCAAATCAACAGCCACCATTCTCCTAATCCTCAATCTTGTTTTATATTTTATCGTAACTGTGATTGCTTCATGGGCTATAAATCATGGGATTGAAAGAACTCATGAGACAGGTAACTAAATTTGTTTTGACATATTAAATTTAGTCAGCCATTGTCATCCTCTCACAGTTATAACTTATGGTAGCATCTATATATGTGCATTGCAGCATCTGTTTTGTCAATTCCAGCTCGCATATTTCCAATTTACTTCCCAGTGGGAAATATGGCGACCGGTTTCTTTGTCATTTTAGCACTCCTTGCTGGTGTTGTGGGCATGGGCACCTCACTTACTGGTCTCAATAATGTTTCTCAATGGAATGAACCCAACCTACTTGCAGCAGCTGACTCTTCTCTTGTAACTTTGTCACTCACTATATTTGCCATGGGGTATATAAATTATTCTGCTCTTTTCTAATTTCTCTTATATAACATGACACAGAACACGACAATTCTTGAAAAATTAGGACATGATACGATAGGATACGACAATTAATATGTAACTTTAGGTATATTTTCTTTACTTATAGGCAAATTTTGTGTTTATTTTAAATTTTCAAAATAAATAACGACTATCAAGTATCAAAATCTTTAAAATCATATTTAAAATCAAAATATTTTTTTTTAAACAGTTTTTTTGGGGAGTGTGTGTCAAACACGTCAGAGATTTCTTAGTCTCTTTATATTCCTTGTATTTATTTCAATTTCTAATATTGAACTGAATGTTACAGATTGGCATGCAAAGAGATTCAACATGGATGGACAGATTCAAGCCTGGTAAGAATTTTTTATTTTATAACCAGAGAAAAATAAAATTAAGGACAAGTATAATATTGTTGTGTTATAATATGCAGAGGACTCTAGAAGTCATCACCATAGTTGTGAGTGCAACACAACTGTTCTACACGGGAGCTATCCATGCTGGGGTTGGAAGTGTTTCAAGACCAAGACACTATGGTGGAAGAGTTTAAGCTACAGTGCTTATGTGTTGATTCTTTTTATAAAAGTGTATATCCATGATGATTGTGGAATAGTATTGTGAGTGATTTTCTTTTTATATGTTTCTCTCTCTTTTTGGGTGAGGATTTCAAGTGCTGGTTGTAAAGTCCATTGTGTTGATCTTAAATTATACAATGTAAAGTGTGTGATTTTATTTCATCCTGAAAAATAAATCAAGGCTTTTCCTGTATGCATCTATATCTTTTCATTCACCGAACACAATTTAATTACAGGCCATCACAGGTTTATATATATACACACAAATACATATGATTGTGTTATAAAACTTGAGTGGAAAATTATTGTAACTTGTTAATGTTGATTAAAGTGGATTATTTCGGAGTTTGATGTGTGAATCTAGGCTTGGTGCTAAATTATGTAGATCTGGAGTTTGAGACTCCACATTACATATCTTGTTAGCATATCCTTGGTCTTTGTTGTGGCTAACATTTATTACCTTTGTGTTGGTACTTTTTTTGTTGTTGAGAAATTTGTGTTGGTACTTGGTAACACTTACTTTATTATATTGGTTGAGACTTTGCTCTTGAAAAATAATTTATAAAGACTCCTCACCCAAATACCCACTTGACCACCTCTCTCTCTCTCCTTCTAGTTCTTGAAGGCAATTTCGGCAAAACCCACCAGCCATTTGGCATTCCAAAGGTATGTTCATTAGAGCATTCGCATCAGAGAATGTTACTCTATCCTATTTCACCATCCTAAAAAGCCACTTTATCAATTATACAATACTATTTTCTAATACACCAAACATCCCAACTTTTATTTTTCTATTCTACTCATTAAAATAATATATCTTCACGATAAAATATATTTTTTCCTTTTTTGTTTTTTCCCAATTTTTTCCTCCACGCGCGTGTACCTTCCAGAATCCTCCATTACTTTACTTTTCACCTTCTTCTAGACTCCTCCTCCATCATCCATGTCAACCCAGATCGAAAAAAAAAAACATTAACACCCACGCCGATCACAACGCCACAGCCACCTTAGCTCCATCGATCTCCACCGTTGTCAAAACCCACGACCCACCGTCATCAAAACCCACACTGACCCACGTCCACATCAATCACAATCCCACCACCGCTAGAGAGAGAGATAGAGAAACACACGACCACCAGTTGAGAGAGAGAGAGAGGGTCATCGGAGAGAGCACGGGGTTTTGGGTTTGAAGAGAGTAGAGAGAAGATGAGAAAGAAAGAAGGAAGAGAGAGAAAAAAAGAGAAATAATGAGAGAAGAGAGAGAAATTTCAGGGTTAAAAAAGAAGGAGAGAGAATTAAATATTATTATTTAAGTTTAGAATTGCACTACGGTATAATTTAGGTAGAATTGTACTGTAGCACAATTCCAAAATTTTTTACAATAGTTCCTTTTTACAATCCCAGATGTTGAGATCTTTTGGGCATAAAATGCCAAACCCACCTTTCATTTGGCATTTGCAATGCCCAGTACAGTGCAGATGCTCTTACCCTATCAAGACTAATTGTGAAAATATTTCAGGCTTAAGAAAGATCTCCAAACAAACAATAGGAACAAAAAAAATTAATCCAAAAGAAAATAGATACAAAACACCAAAAATTTACATGGTTCGGCAATAGCCTATATTTACGGACGACGATGAACAAATTTCACTATAATAAATTTGTGATAATACAAATAAATCAATATTCAATATATATAAAAGCAGAGATCTTATACATGAGAGGATGAGATTCTGCCATGTGACTCTCTAATCTTGCATATAACCTTCCACATTAACTTCTTCTTGCCATTTTTCGCAAAAGAACGTTTTAAAGTAGCCAAAAGTTGCGACTAAAACACCATACATCGTAAAAAACTCAAGCTCATCTTTAATAGCATATGTAAACAATGAGGATTAGTTAATGGGTAGTAAATAATATGCCATCCCTTTTCACCTCTGAGTCTCCAACTCTTCCGGTTCTTCAGATGCTTCAGCTACCACTCCCGGAATTAAATTCCTTTAAGATTTCCAATTTCTCTTTCCTCTCACATTGTTTTTTACTAGTACAAACTCAAGGTGAGTTTTTCCTCTTTTCCTCCCATGATTTTTTTTTTTTTTTATATAAATTTTTTTAAAATGGATTTGTGGCTAATTCGCTTTAGATGTGTTTATCCATGCGTAATTGGTTTTCCCTGTGCTGTTTTGTTTGACAACTTTGTGCTTTTTGGATTCACAATTCCAGTTCAATGTATAATCTTTTGGTCTTTTATGGCATTAATTTGTTTTGAAAATCTCATCTCTTTTTGCTTCAATCAGTGGAGCTTGCGACCCCAAATTCTTTGGTCCTCAGTGAAGAGGCTTTCAAAGGCCTTTGTATTAAAGGTACATTCTCTTTTGTCTCTTTTGATTATGTTAGCTATATTTTTCCGCAGTTGCTGATTCAAATTGCTATGAAGTTTTTGGGTTTAGACTATATGATTGTCGGATAATCATTATTTATTTAAATACCATAGTTGTTCAATACATTCTTGTTAATTGTTAACTATGTAGAAACAAATAAAAAAGGAGGTGTAATGGAGAAAGGAAAGGAGCTCTTTGAACACCCTAAGAAATAGGCTTTTGCTTAGGTGTAATATTTGGGTGGATTCATGTTGCAAAACATTCATCTTATTCCCATTTGGAACATGCAAAACATGTGGTTGATAAAATGCCTCACTCACTTTTGCATTAGTTTAAGTCAACTTCACACAAACACTCACATTATAGCTAAAGATAATTATGCCATACATTTACGACTTCCAAATTTCATTTTCTCATGTTGATTAATAGTTTAATTTTGTAGGATTTGAGGATCGTTAATGGCATGTTATGTCTATGGAGGGCTATATTATAATTACAATTCCAATGTCACAGAAGCTGAAATGGAGTTCACTATACAGAAGCTGCCAATGGAATTTTGTGTCCAAAATACTCTCTACTCTCAATGACAAAGTGAGGTTTGGTGGGCTTTTTTTTCCTTTCTTTTCTTAATTCCTCCAACAAAATTCAAAGAAATCCTTGAACCAAATTTCCCCTACCTCCATCCAAAAATTTCTACCTTTGTGTAGATTGTTAATATGGACATGCAATTTATATTGGAGTTACATGCGCCAAATGTGTGACACATACAAATTAAGGAGATGTTTTATTAGTTAGTTAGTGCCAAGAATTTACAAATATTTATTCTTATCTTAATTAGAATGTAATAATGTTGGGTTTTTTTTAATGGATTGCAGCATTTGGGTCAGTAATGCTTAGGACATCCATTTTGTTAAATTAATGGTAACGGATCATAGAGAACACATATCTTGAAGAGCTAAGGGAAAATGGAGAGGAATAGATGTTGCCATTAAATGAATGAAATATGGTTAGTTTACGTGTTGCTCATTGGAGCAATGAGCAAGTAAGATTGTTGAGATTTCTTTCATTCAATGGTTCTATCAAGTGAAAGTTAATGATTAATTGTAAGGATATGAACGAGTCAATTATGAAAGTTTCTATTGCAATGTGAAAGTCAAGGTGCCTATTTAACATTTCATTTATTTTACATGAATTGTGATCTAGAAGCATGGGAAAGGAGTTTTATTCCCAATATTCTCCTCTTTTTTTCTTTTTTTTTGGAATCAAACACACACATTCACACACAAGGGATTCTACTTTTGTGTTTGATTCTCTTCTTAATCTATCTCAAATTATGAATAACTATTAATGTTTGTGATTCTTAAAAAAAAAAAAAAAGTTCATGATAATATAAGGAGGAACCTATATAACATCATTTAAGTATGGAATAAGTCTAACTCACCCTTTCCCAGCTCTATCTCTCTACACCACCAACATCAAGTGAGCTTCTCATATATGTAATTGATTAGCTAATGTCACTATTATAAAAAACTCTAATTGAAAATTTAACTGCAAGTATTTTTTGGAATGAGAAAAAATGTGTTATTTCATGTTATTACTTTAAAATATGTTAAACATTTTACATAACTTTTTCATATGCCAACTTACAACATTATTCGCACATCGCGCGGGCCCCTCGACTAGTAGAGGCACTCTCACAAACCCAAATCTCAAATACATCCAAATAACACTCTCTCACAAATACAAACCTAAGCACCAAAGGTTTACAAATACCAACTACGAATACCAAATACCAAATGCGAATTGTGCACGAACCAAAGAGAGAGCCACAAAACAAATCCAAAAGTTGCAACGTACCAAGAGAGAGCAAATCACCAAACTGCAGAACCAAGCAGCAACAAACCTCTCTCACTATTCCAAATTGCAACCCATAAATATCAATGAACCAAACAAATGAGACCCTCTTTTTTTTTCTCACACCCACACACTCTATTTTCACCCTAATTTTCCGTGGTAGCACTATGTTTATATAAGAGGCTTGAGTAGGCTAGCATATCCAAAACCAAGAAGGAATAGACTTCTTTTCCACACACAAAAGAAAAGCCATTCCTATTCCAAAAAGAATTCCAAATCAAGTAGTAGACAAGACTTCTAATAGAGTTTGATAATTTCAAACAATAGTAACCCAAAATGAATAAAATTCCTTCCTTATCCAAATCCAACAAGAAGTCAAACTCCTAATTCAAGCCATATTCTACTGCAAGCCCCTCAATGGAAAGGAATTCAAGCTGTTTCTTTGAATTAAAGACACTCCATCTTAATTATGAAAAGCAAGGGAACACACCAAAAAAAAAAAAAAAAAAAAAGAATATATGACAGGACCACTCTCATCTGGCATTGTTTCCTGCTAAGATAAAGAACAACTCCTTGCTTCTATATTCCTCTCCTGATCTCAAAAAGGGAGACCCAGTTCAAGTTTTTCCGTTTCTTAAATTTTAAACATCAAATCTATGGCTTCTGAAGGTTCCAAATCAACAGCCACCATTCTCCTAATCCTCAATCTTTTTTTTTTTATATTTTGTCATAACTGTGATTGCTTCTTTTTTTTTTTTGATAGATAATGAAAAATTATATTAATAAAAAAAATAGCCAACTTGAGTACATTGGGAATGTATTGTGGGGGCAAAAATCAAGAACCAAAATTACAATGATCAAGCAAAACAGAGAGGGACAAACAAGAAAAATGTGATAAAGCTACACTCCAATCAAGGAGAGTAGGTAAGAAAAATGACTCAATCTCTAGTAATGACTTTTCGTATCCCTCAAAGCATCTAGCATTCTTTTTGTTCTAAATACACCACATCAAACATTGCGGCACAAGTCTCCAAAAATCTATATTGCAATGTCGCTTGAATTTACCTTGCCAAGACTCAAACAACACAATTACCTTAAGAGGCATAAAACACTGAAGTCCAAACAAACACAACACCAACCACCATAACCCACTGAAGTCATAACTGTGATTGCTTCATGGGCTATAAATCATGAGATTGAAAGAATCAAAGAACTCATAAAGAAGGTAACTAAATTTGTTTTGACATATTAAACTTAGTAAGGCATTGTCATCCTCTCACAGTTATAACTTATGGTAGCATCTATATGTGCATTGCAGAATCTGATTTTCGAGATTTCATAATTACAATATACTTCCCACTAGGAAATAAGGCGACCGGTTTCTTTGTCCTTATATCTGTCCTTGCTGGTGTTGTGGGCATGATCACCTCACTTACTGGCCTCAGTAGTGTTTCTCAATGGAATGCACCCAACCTACTTGCCACAGCTGACTCTTCTCTTGTAACTTTGTCGCTCACTATATTTGCCATGGGGTATATAAATTATTCCTCACTTTTCTATTTCTCTTATATCGTGACATGGCAATTCTTGAAAAATTAAGATATGATACAATAAGAGGATACGACAATTAATTAATATGTAATTTTAGGTATATTTTAAGTTTTCAAAATAAAAAACAACTATCAAAATCTTTAAAAAGATATTTAAAATCAAAAAATATTTTTTAAACTATTTTTTTTGGGGAACAGTCGGAGATTTTGGAGTGTCTGTACTTCTTAATTAGTCTCTTTATACTAACTGAATGTTACAGATTGGCTTGCAAAGAGATTCAACGTGGATGGGATGATTCAAACCTGGTAAGAATTTTTTATTTTATAACAGGAGAAAAAATCTCTTTAATATATATTATTATTCATCAGGTTTTCCTGTCAAACCATATATTCTGATCCCCTCTTCCCCATAGGACTAGGAGGACTTGTCCTTTATTTTTTTTACACTTATATTTGACAGCATCCCTTTTTCTTTGCCTTATTCTTTTTACACCAATGTAATCATTGAATATTTCTGTATATGATTTATACATGTCAAGAAACGCGTCGAAGTAGTTAACCCTCTCAGACAACAACTTGAGCAGCTGCAAGCCTAGCAATAGGAACCCTGTCGATAAAATTTAAATCAGGATTTTGTTCCAATCACGAAAGTAGCATAGGATATTTCAAAGTGCCAAGACAGACCAACCTGAATGGAGAACATGAAACATAGTCCAGTCCAGCCTCTGCAAAGAAGGCAATGGAAGAAGGTTCCCCCCCATGCTCTCCACATATTCCAACCTGTTTTATCACAATCATTTATCAAGTGAAGAAAAATAATCAATCATACCAACCATTAAAAAAAAAAAAAAAACTTGCCCCTACATAAGTACATAACAATAAGCTACTAGCAGAGCTGGTTGCATGGGATATTGAAATAGTTAAGAGAATTGATATTAAGTTCAACCTGATTATAGATGATGGGCACATTTAAAAAACATTTATATTTTAAGAGTGATGGATGCTGCAAGATGCAGCCCCATCATCCCTGACAGCTTGACATGCCATCACAAAAGGCATGAAGCTGAAATATTGTCATAAATGGCTAATTGAAGCTATGTATTGCTTGGCATTATCACATTAATGTGATTTGAGCATCATTTTTGCCGCAATCATGAAATGCTATCTTTCTCAGATAAACGCAAAATCCAAATGTCCTATCAACTCTCCATAGGAGAGGAACATTTCTACATATTTCAAGAGTACATGCATATCTACAATGCAAAGTTTCCATTTACCTTTAAGCTAGGTCTAGCTGCACGACCCCTTTCTGTGGCAATCTTGATGAGCTGACCAACACCTCTTTGATCAAGTACCTGCAAGCAAAAAAGTTGGAGTATGGGCGTCAAGATATCAGTTTCAATTTTTCTCCATTCCCTTAAATATGGAAACTTCTGTTTCTTGTAGTATAATCTATCTTCCCAAGAAGCCCATGGACACGATAAAACAAGACTAACCTCGAATGGATCATTTTGCAGAATGCCTTGGGCTAGGTAAGTTGGGAGAAACTTGCCAACATCATCTCTACTGTAACCAAAGGTCATCTGTGTGAGATCATTGGTTCCGAAGGAGAAGAAATCTGCTTCCTTTGCAATCTGTAACCATCCATTACAATATGTATGGCATTATGAGCAGTATTGAATTTTACATTCCTTTTTATAGGTTGAAATTTATAATGTTTTCGAAGCTTCAAAGAAAGAGGAAAAAATAATGTCTTTCCTCATAGAGACTTCCCTGTGACTTAAAAAGTACTTATAGAAACCTGGAAGGAACATTTCAACGTAGTATACCTCATCTGCAACAAGAGCAGCTCTAGGGATTTCAATCATGGTCCCCACCTTATAGCTCAAGGATGAGGAACCCATCTCAGAGAACACCTTCTCTGCAACACTTCGTATTAAACTCACTTGATGTCCAAGTTCCTGATATAAAAAAAAGTCAATTTATCTCAGAAAAAAAAAAAATGGATGTTTTGATCCCCCATATACTAAACTGTAAGAATTCCCATCAGTTTTGACCTTATGACAATGAGTTCAAAATTGGTAGAAGAGCATATCTAAAATTTCATGAAGTTTAATCACACTGAGGTTTCTTGTTTCAAGTTACATACACATATTCAAGATAAAGAAATAAAGAGACAAAACATGATTTACAATGAGAAATGTAAATATTGCTGCATCTCTCTCTCATTTTAAGCATAATAAGGAACCTAATATTACACAAGAATAATAAGACAAAGGAATAGACAGAACCATGCCTGAGGTGTTCCAACAAGGGGAACCATTATCTCAGGAAAAACTTCAACACCTTGGTTGCTCATTGAGACAGCAGCCTGAAAGATTGCACGTGCCTGCATTTCAGTGAGTTCTGGATATGCTATCCCTAGCCTGTTGACACAGGAGAAAAAACTCATTTGTGAACTATGAACAGCAATAAGATGTCTTTTGAATATTTCTTGAAGTTGTGTTTTTTAAAGCAACTACAGTGTTGAGAGTTCTTTCATACTCATCCTCACAGAAGTTTAATAAGAATTCATGAGGGTAGTCTATTGATTCTATATTGTCAGAAAACGAATGAGGCAGTTGCGGATTGATCAGTATTATGAAATAGGGCCAAGATGAAGACGAGGGCTGTTGGTGCTCAATCTATCTCACACAATTTTTAGCTCAGTGTGATGAGATTTGGAGCCCAACATGATGTAAGAGACATCAAAGTAGGGTGATTTCTGTTCAATAACATCTTTATTGGTTTTTAACAAAGAATCCTCTCCGTTGTATATTCAGAAAACTTTAGTTTTCAATATGGCAAGTAATTAAAGAAGGCTATAATTATACTGGCCAATAAATGCTATGAGAACACATTTTGAGCAATCTTAGAAACAAAAGCTCATAAGAAGGGCCACCAAACCTGCAGCCTCTGAAACCAAGCATGGGATTTACTTCTGACAACTTTTCAATTCCTGAAAAAACTTCCTCTTCATTTATGCCAGTCTCTGCAGTTAGTTCGCTCACAATCTGTTGGTGGTCACCATGCGGAAGAAATTCATGAAGTGGAGGATCTAACAGTCGGATTGTTACTGGAAGGCCTGAAATTCCATAATAAAATTGGATAACAAAAAATTGAACAAAAATGTACAATTATGATTCAATAAGAGTGAAGTGCCTGAGATAATGTGATACTAAGCTGTCCATCTCACCATTGGTATTGTGATTGCAGTTTACCAAACCTGTTGATCCACATGGTAGATATTTCATAATTTTCAAAATTTCAAAACAAAAGAAGAGGAAAGTACCATCCATTGCACGAAAAATTCCCTCAAAGTCAGATCTTTGATAAGGTAACAAAGAGTTCAAAGCTTCCTTCCTTTGTTCTTGTGTAACTGCCATTATCATCTTCCTAACAGTCTTTAGCCTTTCATCTGAAGCAAAGAACTGAAACATCCCAAAGCATGACAAAATGAAATTTGTAACCTTACTGGACCAGATAAGAGATGATCTAGAAAGTAAATATAAGTTATTTTTTTTAAGTTAACACCAACATGTACGCTAACCTTCCTGCATACGAAACATGTTTGATGAAAATTATTAAAGTGGGTGTTTAAAATAGAAAAAAACTTGATTAAGCTCCTTGAGCTCTACTGAACATTTGCAATTGACGAGAAATTGGGGTAATTGCACTGATACAACATTGTAATAACAAAAATTTAAAATATATTAAAATTTAAAATGTCCTTCCAACAATTGTTAAAGAAAATTTGAGTGCACACACATGTACTCTGCTACTGTAGTACAAGGCTATATAATCGACCCATATTAGATCCTCCTATCTGGAGATCATAATGAACCATCCATATTCGAAAGGACTTACATACTCCCATTGATAACTAACTCTGTATCTAGGAAATTTGTTTCTTTCATATATTATGATAATGAGGAGGACAGTGATGTAAGAAATAATTACCATGTGCTCTGTCCTGCAAAGGCCAATCCCACTGGCACCATTCTTTCTTGCTATTAATGCATCCTCAGGGGTATCAGCATTTGCCATAACCTATTACAGCAACGTACCACTAAATTAGCTAATTGAAGTTCCAACTACTGACAATGCAAGCCCTTACAGCACTTAACACAAATGTAGCACCTTGAGATGCCTTATCTTATCGGCCCAAGACATAAAGATCTCCAAGTCACCACTTAATGTGGGAGGAGAGAGTGGTTGTTTTCCCAATATCACTTCACCTGTGGAGCCATTGAGTGAGAGCCATTCTCCTTCCTTAATCACTGTATGCCCAATCACCACAACCTGCATTGTTGATAAACAAAACCTATTATTACATTTCTTCTTTTAGGCAGCTATAATGTATAGGAGATAAACTTTTAAAACATCACCTTCTTGAGGTCATTTACATGGATTTCAAAACAGCCAGAAATACAACACTTTCCCCACCCGCGTGCCACAACAGCTGCATGAGACGTCATGCCACCTCTAGCTGTCAAGATCCCAACAGCTGCATGCATACCACCAACATCCTCAGGTCTGGTCTCTGTCCTCACCTTCAATTATACAAAATCATGAAAAAACTTCAGCTCCAACCATGAAATGGCATTAAGAAGTTGAAACGCATATAGCACCTAATATCATAACATTCTATTATTCGACAAGCAGCCATACAAGCATATGGGTTTTAATACAAAGAGTGTAATGAGGAAAGTGCTAGTCACATATGCAATTACCCCCAAAATGACTAGTCAAGTTACAATTGGGTCTCCTTGTAATCACTTATAAACCCTAGATCCACCTTGAAAACACCTGATGTAGGTCTCGGCACACGCCCGCACAACGCACTCAAACAATCCAATCAAATCAAATCCGCATAATTTGGGGTATCACAAAGTGTGTTTTAGTCATTTTACAATGATTGGCATTAGAAATTTTTTTTGCATTCCCATTAGAATTATAGCTGAATCTATTCCATCAGTAATCTTAAGCCATCACCATAGGCTGCAATTTTGTCCAACATATCGAAATTCCTCTTTGTTTAGATCAAAACAAACTAACAGTTCTTGGAAAGAAAAAGAATTGTGAAAAAGGGTATTAGTTTTAGCATACCAAGATGACACTCTTTCCTTCTGCATGCCATACTTCAGCATCCTCAGCTCTGAACACAATCTGCCCTACTGCAGCTCCTGGAGATGCTGGCAAGCCCTTGGCGACCACTTTGTCTTTGTAAGCAGTCGGATCCTCAAACTAGTTCAGCAACATCCCAATGAAGTCAGAAGACCTTTATGATCACGTGAATGTGATCATATGTAGATAAATAATTACAAATGTCTACAGTGCATTATTAGGCAGATGTAGGGATCTTCACTATAGAACAGAATAGAAATGATAAGCAGGACAGTGTTCAGTACAAAGACCAAAATAGGAACACCATATATAAAAGAATTAACAAGCTAACTTAATCAAATAAACTGATTGAAATATACTAAAGATGCAGGCTCATGGCAATTTTACTGCATATATAGACAACCATTAGCTTCTACTTCACATCAAAGTTGACCTTTTAATTTCCTTAAAATACAGTTAACCAATATCAAATTGCAGTTTGACCTATGATTTTTAATTTGCGGTTAAGTTGAAAATGTCGATCTATATGCAGATCAATTTGCTATTAGAGTGCTGTTGACATATATATATACCTGTGGATGAAGAAGTTGGTCAAGATGTCGTGGCTCCACCATCTTGATTGCGGAGCTCTTATCAACAAGCCCTTCGTTAACCATGTCTACAGCTATTGTTACTGCAGCTTTACCAGTACGCTTTCCAGGACGGCATTGCAACATCCACAACCTATCTTCTTGGACTGTGAATTCAATGTCCTGTATTTATCAGAGAAGACCCGATCTTAGTATTCTACTGAAATACAATAGAGATCATTTTATTGTTAAATTTAGGCAAAATATGACAGACATGCACTTCATACTTTGAGAAAGTGAAGACCATTATCCTCTCACAAATCAAGAAGGTAATGAATGTAATGATGACAATTAGAATCATCTTCTACAAATGTGAAATTTTACCATCATATCTTTGTAATGTCGCTCTAGAATTTCACAGTTCTCTACAAGCTCCTTGTAAGCGTTAGGCATGCTACTTTTCATGGTGTTGAAGTCTTCTGGTGTCCTAATTCCAGCAACTACATCTTCTCCCTAATTAAAGCCATTCTTCAGCTACACTCATCAATACTAAGATAATCTCTACTGATATGTACATCAAAGGAGAAGTTCTAGTCTTAAAGCAAGCTCAAGATGGGACTGGCATAAGAACCTGAGCATTGGATAGAAACTCCCCATAGAGCTTCTTCTCACCGGTGCTAGGATTCCTAGTAAATAGAACACCAGTCCCTGAAGTATTTCCCATGTTCCCAAACACCATGCATTGAATGCTTACTGCAGTTCCCTTTAACCCAGTTATTTGATTAATGCTCCGGTATTTGATGGCCCTTGGGCTATCCCAAGAATCAAAAACAGCTTTAATAGCCAACTGCAATTGTTGTTTTGGATCTGCAGATAGATACAGGCAAAAAGGGGTGAGTTTAAAGGGATAGAATATATAAACAGTTTTTGGCCATATTTTCCTATGGATTCTTTATCAGTCAATGTAAAGATTTTTCTGAGAAAAGAGAAATAAAAATAAGTTTTCAGTGTCATACTAGGTACCTGAAGGAAACTGTTCACCCTTGGATTCAAGGTAAACATTCTTGTACTGTTTCACCAGCTCTTTGAGATCAGAGGCTGTTAGATCAGTGTCAAGTTTGACTCCTTTTTCATGCTTCAACTTTTCTAACTTCTCCTCAAATAATTTGTGTGGAATTCCCAATACCTCCAATTAAAGACGACAAGTTTTTCAATAAATTAGAAAACAAGAGAATACAACAGTTTGATTCATTTACCCCCATAAAAAAAAAAAAAAAAAAAAAAAAAAAAAAAAGCATACTCAATATCAACATATTGCATTGGTTTAGAGGGAGCATTTTAGTTGGGTAATTTTAAATGTTTCAGTGACTCTGCATTGCCAAACAAATTGTGGAAGACAGGAAACTAAGCAGAGAATTGAGAAGCACTGGAAACGAACACAAGTTAGCATAGAGAGAGTGACATCTAGAAGAAGCACTTACAACATTTCCAAACATGTCTAGAAAACGTCTGTAACAGTCATAAGCGAAGCGCTCTTCACTTTTTGAGGCCAAACCAGTAACTACTTCATCATTAAGTCCAAGGTTTAGGACAGTGTCCATCATGCCAGGCATGGAAATCTACATATTATATAATTAGAAGGCTATTCAGTTCCTTTTATGTATCACTGAGATAGATGCAATTCAGTTAGTGCACATTATAAATTAATAATATGTAGCAACTCTATGGTCTCTAGCAAAAGCTTACCTCAGCACCAGAGCGGACAGAGATGAGGAGGGGCTTAGAAGGGTCACCAAGAGAAGCTTTAATGTCCTTCTCCATCGTCTCCAAGCCTTCCAATACTTTCTCCCATAAACCTTCTGCCAACTCCCTTCCATTCATCTGATATTCTTGGCATGCTTCTGTTGATATAGTAATTCCTGGTGGTACAGATAACCCAATGCTTGCCATTTCTGCAAGACTTCCTCCCTTTCCTCCCAACTGCAATCAAACACAAGTACAAAGACATATAATTTATACATTCAAATCATTCTTACACGTCCAAATACACCATCAACTTGGATATATCATAACAGATTCTACAGAAGTAGCTAAAATAAAGCTTACCAAGGACTTCATGCCCTTGCTACCTTCACTCCTTCCTTTGCCAAAAGTAAAAACTCGCTGTGTAAATGCAGTGAAAGACAGACATTAATATGTGATGCAAACATTCCTAACACAATTAGCAACCTATTTGATTTGCTCACAAAATTTGATGAAAGAAAGACACAATGTGAAGTACAAAAACGTAAAGAAACCATGCCTTAGTTTCACCGGTTACTCTAATCATATTTTCCATCACGAAACCGTTCTCTGTTAACAGTTCAAATTTTTTTTTCTCTAGCTAGTCTTTCTTTGATAAACCAAGGACGGAATTACGCTGGAGCTGAGGGAAAAAGAACACCATTAGTATATATACTAACACAAAAGAAAATTCTTTTGATCCTAGAATTTATATGTTATCATCTAACGCACTGAACTCGTTAAAATGATAACATATAACTAAAAATGGAGACATGTCACTGTCATGACACGTTTAGAATAATTAAACACTGAACCTAAGCCTTCCCCTCAGCCTTATATTTGGCTTACATAGTTAATATAGCTAGTCCTATGCAACAATAACCATTTAACAACTATATTTTTTACTATTTTTTTAAAAATAGCAATTAATGGAGATTTTGTCAAAATGTTTTTGACAAAATCTCCATTAATTGGAAACAGTGTGCCACTTTTGGCATAGATAAAGAAAATTCAAAACAGTGTACCACTTTTTGCATAGATAAAGAAAATTTAACAAGAAGTTAATTTTTTTTAGTAAGACAAATATGACCTTGTCCCATTTCTCTCCCACTCAAAACAAATTCTTTGTTTTCTTCTAAAAGCCATACGTCAGCACTATACAGAGAACGTTTCTTTTTTTTTCTTTTTTTTTTATATTAAAACTAGTTTGGATTTTTTTTTATACTAATCGCAAACTCACGCGATACGTGAGAATAAATAAATATTATGTAATAGGGTGTGTAATACATAAAAAGAACAATTATTTCAAGTATTATTTATTTATTTTTTTTAAATTTCTACAAAGATTTTTTTTTTTTATCTCTACAAATATTTCATTCTATTTTTTTTATTAATATTTTTTAAGGTGAATCATATTCTTCTAACTTTATGTTGTATTTGTCTAATATACAACCAAATTTTATAAGTTTCAACTTTATTATTCAAATTTCTCAACTCTTAAGGAATAAAGAGATTATCATAATAATCAAAACTCGTCACAAAATTATTATATTATCTTAACCAAAATTAAAATGAAATCAAAGGAATAAAATATATATATATATATATATATATATATATATATATATATATATATACTTTATAATTATTTATTACTCAAACAATTGATAAACAACAAACATATTCAAATTCATAGCCATGTAGATTTTGTTTTGATATAAACTCAAATTCTTATTTTCAAAAAAAAAAAAAAGAGAGGACGTTGCGATGGGAAATTAAAAACACAACGCCTAAATACATTCTTAAAAAAAAAAACCATCAATCTTAATTAGAGTTATAAGAAAGAACCCCATAAAGAAGAGTTATAAAAATGAACAAAAATACACCAAAAGAGAGAGAGAGAGAGAGAGAGAGAGAGAGAGAGAGAGAGAGTACTCACAGTTTTGTGTGAAAAAAATATAGATTGAATAGTAGAAATGATATCAAATTTTATACAAAATAAAATAGGGAGAAGAAAAGTCAAAATATAGAAAAGAGAAAATGATGAAGGAGGTGTAAGGAAAAAGTAGAGAGTAGTGAGTAGATAAAAAGGCGAAAAGGAGGGGAAATGTTGGAAGAAGTGTAACACTAGGTGTGGATTAATGTGGGAAAGAAGAGTTTTTTTTTTTTTTTGGTGGAGATCAGGGAGAAGGAAAAGTTTAAAAAGAAAAAAGAAAAAAGAAATGTAGAAAATAAGTGGATGATATAACCGTTAATATGACTCAACAAATAAGCAACAATAATAAATGTTAGGCTTCAACTTTTAAATATAATAGATTTGATATTAAATAAAATAATAATAGTGACTTATTACTAAACTAAGAACGATATTAAAATTTTCAGTAAAATTGAAAATAGTTTTAATTATCAAAATTTTGGTTTTAATTAAATAAACACGAATAATGCTAGAGAAACATCCAAATTCACTAGTGTCATTATTGACGAAGCATTTTAGTATTAAAAAACTAAAAATTAATGCTATATTCATATCTAGAAGTCAAAACAATTCCTTAGAAGATGAGTCTACTTGCAACTAAATTCTCTGATCTTAAAATATTGCAACATATATTAAAAATAAAAATTCATAACAAAATTCTAATATATAATTAAAAATAAATATGATTTAAATAAAATTTATACAGCCTGGTTATTAAGAATTCTTTGATCCATCAATGAACTTTTCTTTCTCTTCTTCTGTTTGATATTGGTAAAATGGAAAATGGAAAAAAAAAGTTTAATATTGGTAAAGTAAAAAAAAAAAATATTAATGTATAATTTTTTTTTTCAGAAACAAACACACAAATAAGAGGAAAATATGTTTAACAGGTTTAACATCATGCAAAATTATGCATAATGTTGATTAACCATTATTTTAACAGTTTTATTAGGAAGAGAAAAGTAGCTAAGTTTAACAGGTTTAACATCATGCAATATTAATATGCATGATGCTGCTTAACTATCATTTAATCATTATTTTAACAGTTTTATTAGTGCAATCCTTGACATGAATTTGAACTTTTAACTATAATTTTTATAATTTTTTTTAGAATCTTTTAACCATAGTTATTTTATAGCATTATAAAGTTTTTGTTCATTGTTTTTCTTTCATTACAACTCACATCTATAGATAGACGTACAGATGACGATTACAAGCTATATATAGAAACAGAGACTAGAATTTGCTTCATTTCTCCTAGAATGACACTCGGCCATGAGGTGTCCATTTGCATGCTTGTTCAACGTCATTTTGCTGCCACTTAGTTCTTCACTTAGCTAGATTGTTGACATCTAGTTTTTCAATTTGCTTCTTTCTTTGAGTCTTTGACGCCTAGAGATCGATCAGCCACTTGGGATGAGGTAGGCCACTTATGGCTACTAACACCGATAGTTCGGCCATCCCCTATCTGCCACGCCAATACATACGAACGATTATTTCGCAACACTGCCTCCATTATGTGACTATTTTCTAATAAAATATAGCTAATAATTAATACAATATATTAAAATTTCTAAATTAAGTTATTAATATTTATTATTATTTAAAAGTGTTTTAAATTTTTGTAAGTTTTTTTTTTTAAAATGAAAAAACAATGCATTTTATATTCAATTATTATATAAGACGATATATTTTGTTAATAATGTAATGTGTGGTTGGAATAATAACATAAGACAAATATAATTTTATTAAGAATTTACCAACATTATGTGAAAGTGACATAATTGTCCATGAAGTGGTTCATCTTTCTACACAAACATCTCCTCCCAAAGTATCACTGAAGTAGACTAAAATGAGTTGAATTGGATAAATGTTACGTTGATATAACTCAACAGGAGTATAACAATAATAAATATCGCACTTCAACTTTTAGATATAGACAATGCATCATTGTCAATCTATAGTATCGATATTCCCTTTTTTGAAAATACTTGAACAAAGAACTTTGCCCTCCCCTAAATTTGAATCCTAATTCCATGCCTAGTAAAATACCTCTAACTCGCCCTATTACCAGCTTGCCCTCCTCCTGTCTCGAAGAAAGGATAGAATGGGGATGGAACTTCCCTCATCCAACCTCATTCCATTCCATTCCATTATCATCCTTTCATCCTATTATTTAAGAGTCATGATCGATACAAAAAAAAAATTAACCTCTTTCACTACTTATTAAAATAAAATAATTATTGAAATAACTTCATTTTTATATGAGTATATTAGCAATGCCATTTTTTATTACATAATAATCACAACAAAGAATTAAAGAAAATCGCATCAAACAATATCGATCATTGTAGGGAATTTTTTTTTTTTACTAGATTTATTGATAGTCTAAAGGTAAAATTTTCAATGTAATCATATTAACAAGAAGTCAATTTTTTTTTGCATAGATAAAGAAAATTCAAAACAGTGTGCCACTTTTTGCATAGATAAAGAAAATTTAACAAGAAGCTAATTTTTTTTAGTAAGACAAATATTCCCTTGTCCCATTTCTCTCTCCCACTCAAAACAAATTCTTTGTTTTCTTCTCAAGGCCATACGTCAGCACCATACAGAGCACGTTTCTCTTCTTCTTCTTCTTTTTTTCTTTTTTTTTAATATTAAAAATAGTTTAGATTTTTATTTTATACCAGTCGGAGACCTACACAATGCGTGAAAATAGATAAATATTATGTAATGTGGTGTGTAATACATAAAAAAATAACAATTATTTCAAGTATTGTTTATTTTTTTTTAAAAATTCTATATATATATATATATATATATTTATCTCTACAAATATATCATTCTATTTTTTTTTATTAATATTTTTTAAGGTGAATCATATTCTTCTAACTTCTATTGCTGTATATATGTTGTATTTGCATAATATACAACTAAACTTTATAAGTTTCAAATTTATTATTCAAATTTCTCAACTCTTAAGGAATAAGGAGGATATCATAATAATTAAAACTCATCACAAAATTATTATATTATCTTAACCAAAATTAAAATCAAATCAAAGGAATACAATATATACTTTATAATTATTTATTACTCAAACAATAGGTAGACATATTCAAATTCATAGCCATTTGATATAAACTCAAATTCCTATTTACAAAAAAATAGCTAAGTATTAACCCAAATCAAAATTCAACAAAAGCTATAAAAGAGAGAGAGGACGTTGCGATGGGAAATTAAAAAACACAATACCAAAATACATTCTAAAAAAAAATCAATCTTAATTAAAGTTATAAGAAAGGACCCCATAAAAAAAAGAGTTATAAAAATGAACAAAAATACACCAAAAGAAAGTAGAGAGAGAGTACTCATAGTTTTGTGTGAGAAAAATATAGATTGAATAATAGAAATGATATCAAATTTTATACAAAATAAAATAAAGAGAAGAGGAGTTAAAATATAAAAAAGAGAAAAGAATGAAGGAGGTGTAACGGAGAAATGTAACAGTAGGTGTGGATTAATGAGGATTTTTTTTTTTTGTTGAGAATAGGGAGAAGAAAAGTTTAAAAAGAAAAAAAAATATATAGAAAATAAGTGAATGATATGGCCGTTGATATGGTTGAACAGAAGCGCAACAATAATAACACAGAAGCGCAACAATAATAAATGTTATGTTTCAACTTTTAGATATATATATATATATATATATAGATAGATTTGGTATTAAATAAAAATAATAATAAAGACTTATTACTAAACTAAGAAAGATATTAAAATTTTCAGAAAAATTGAAAATAGTTTTAATTACCAAAATTTTGGTTTTAATTAAATAAACACGAACAATGCTAGAGAAACATCCAAATTTACTAGTGTCATTATTGACGAAGCATTTTAGTATTAAAAAACTAAAAATTAATGCTATATTCATATCTAGTAGTCTAAACAATTCCTTAGAAGATGAGTCTACTTGCAACTAAATTCTCTTCCATTGATCTTATAATATTGCAACATGTATTAAAAATAAAAATTCATATCAATATTCTAATATATCTTTAAAAATAAATATGAATTAAATAAAATTAATATACCTTGTTTAAGAATTCTTTGATCCTTCAATGAACTTTTCTTTCTCTTCTTCTGTTTGATATTGGTAAAATGGAAAATGGAAAAGAAAAAGAAAAAAAGAAGTGAGTTTAATATTGATAAAGTGAAAAAAAGAAAAAAAGAAAAAAGACAACAGAATATTAATGTATAATTTTTTTTTTTTTTGAGAAAAAAACACACAAAAAAGAGAAAAATAGGTGTAACAGATTTAACATCATACAATATTAATATGCATGATGTTGATTAACCATGATTTTAATGGTCTTATTAGTGCAATGCTTCATGGATTTGAACTTTTAACTATAGTTTTTGTAATTTTTTTGGAATCTTTTAACCATAGTTATTTTATAGCATTATGAAGTTTTTGTTCATTGTTAATTGTTTTTCTTTCATTACAACTCACATCTATATATAGATGTGTAGATGTTTTAGAACGATTACAAGCTATAGAAACAGACTCCAGAATATTGCTTCATTTCTCCTAGAATGACACTGGGCCATGAGGTGTCCATTTGCATGCTTGTTCAACATCATTTTGCTGCCACTTAGTTCTTCACTTAGCTAGATTGTTGACATCTAGTTTTCAATTTGCTTCTTTCTTTGAGTCTTTGACACCTAGAGATCGAGATCGATCAGCCACTTGGGATGAGTTAGGCCACTTATGGCTACTAAAACACCAATAGTTCGGCCATCCCCTATCTGCCACGCCAATACATACGAACGATTATTCCACAACACTGCCTCCATGAATGAGCATGTAGGGAAATAGTGGGAGAATAGCGAGCGAGTAACATGAATCAGTCTCCAACCTTGCTTAGCTATCATACCCAAGTAGTCAAGGTTTTTTTTTTTTTTTTTTTTTTTTTTTGAGAAAATTTCAACCTATGACATCTACTTTTGATAATAACTCTTTATTATCAAATTAAAACACCGATCAATTTTTTGTATAGATGAGAATTAAACCTTACATATTTTATACAACTATAAGAGACTTTACCAGTTAAGTTAACTAGAACCCAAAAATAGTCAAGTTGAAGTTGTTAGGTATAGAATTATGTGAAAATAATAAATAAATTGATTTCTTTTATATATAAAAATTGTAATGGGAAAGAATAAAAAATTAGTCCAATTAAGCTACAAAAGAAAAAATACAAAAAATTTAAAAATTAATGCTAACTAGTGTCAAATCCTCGCGATTGGGTAGAAAAGTTTGACAATTTGTTTTAAATGAAAAATTAAAATAGTAATTGAGACTTATAAGTGTTAGTCTCAAACCATTCTTAAAATGATTTGACTATTTTCTAACAAAATATAGTTAATACAATATATTAGTTTTTTTAAATTAAGCTATTTATATTTATTGTAGGGTCACAATTTACAGCCCAAGCCCAAAAGGTATAAGATCTTGGCCCAGTGAGCCCAATACAATAAATTTGTAGAGGATGGGTCGAAGACCTAGGTGTTAGTGAATTGAATAACGGCTAATATGGATGAACTCCTAGCTTGAAGAATCGAATATTTATGTCTGAGGAGACAAATGCTAATGTAAATTTATTGTACAAAGTACAAGTGCAACTCTGATTGTTACCGTCTCTCCCTTTTAATTTTTTCCGATCCACCCCTATGGAAGATATTTCCCATTATATAGTCCCTTTGAACCATCCTCCCCCTACACTTGTTCATCATCTAAGCCACCACTTGAGTAGTTGTCCCATCAGTCTTTTTCTTCAGCTTTTCTGAATAATAATCTCCCAGAAAATACTGTTCAGAGGTCTACTCCACAAAAATGCGGCCATAATGGTAGGTACAATGCATTTAATATGGAGGTAGCAGCCTTTCTATAGGTATTTTGGAGTCTTCCTCCCTCCCAGTGTGTCTGTGAGGTGTCTCTACATGGTGGGAACTTTGTGCAGTACCATTATAACGGTCCAAATAAACAATTGAACCGTAGTCAATAGATCCGAGGAGGAATATCTCCTTGGAAAGCTTTCTTGTTATTTCTCATACCCAAAATCTTAGTGGATAAACTTTAGTAGTCTTTAATCTCTTATTTTACCTCCTAGACAATTCAAGTTTGTGGATAAGGATTAGGATTCAATACTTATTAATTTGGACTCTCATAAGCCTAGGGCCCAATACGCATGAATTTTGGACCTCCGCCCCCACAATAGCCCTTCAAAACTTTGATTTTTCCCTTTCGTAGAAGGAAAAAAAATAGGGTTTTGACTTCCATAACACAAGATCAACGATTCCTCAATTTACACGCGTGGAGCGGATAATTCACGCGCCTTAGACTCGCTACTAACGTTTCGAGGCTCACAAAGCGCTATTAAATGCTCCAAGTGGCATGCTGTCTCACACATCCAACGGTGAAGCGTAAATCCAACGGATGGGCTTTTTTCTGAAGTTTTTGGGCGGGATAATTCCCACTCACTTCAACTTCCTATATAAAGTGAACGGAGATATCACTTCTCCATTTTCACAAGTCTTCAGATTTCAGAGATATCACACACACAAACTCTTCTCCTTTTCTCTAAGATACAGATTATTCCAACTCTTCTTCTTTCTTGAGATATTTTCGAAACATTTTCTCTAAGGTATCATAGACTGTCATATACATTAGTTTCTGTAGACTTACATTTTTTTTAAAACATATTCTTTTCTCCTCGGCTACCCTCCTCGGCCACTCATTTTTACCTTTTTTTATCTATAGGATTCAATCATTTTATTCTAGGTTCGTCCAAATGGGTAGATTCGAGAGTCTAGTAGATTCCCCTTCAAAAATAGAATTTTTCAAAGAGAAATACCACATACCCCAGGAAGTGGGTCTACGATATTGTTCCACAGAACAAATCGTTACAGATAGGGAAGCGGGGGAGGTCGTCATTCCTATAATAGCCTTTATAGAAGGCGGAATGACCCTCCTCATGGGTAGGATAACAAGGAACTACCTTATCAATCATAGGTTGTGTCATCACCAATGCGCACCGAATATGTTTAGAATCCTAGGCTGTGTCGATGCTTTTAATTAGCATCTCCAATTAGGACTCACATGGCATGACGTGGTGCACATGTACGAGTTCCATTCCCAAGCCGACAGAGGATTCTACCTCAAATCCCGGTTAGCCGTGGTCAGGCTCATTTCGTGTCTCCCTAAGTCCAACAAAGGGATGAAAGATAACTACCTCATCGCCTCAGGGCTATGGCATGATGGTTTTCACTATCTAACCCAAGAAAGAGAGACAGGTGGGATACCTTAGAGTTAGGTTCCTTAGTAAAACACTTCAGATCTTTTAATCTTTATCACGTAGTTATTATCCTTTATTTTGCATTATTTCGATAATCAGTTTTCATGAGTTAACCACGGCTCTTTTCCTGGTTGTTTATTGCAGATAAGAGGCTAGTTACCCCTCAGCTTAGCCACACCAACGTAGAGGCCCTAAACTACCTACTCCAATTAGAAATTTTCGTGAGCGAGGATCACCAATTGCGAGCCGTCCACTTGATTTTGGACTTTGAACCCATTTCAAGAGTCTTTTAAGAGATAGGCCACGCCATTAGGGCAGGAGATCCTTGGATAAACCGAATCGACGTATCCAAGCCAGATTTCTTGGCTCGAGAAGATCTTCCTCCCGTCAGACTACCCGTTCAACAAATCCCTCCTCCGCTTATAATTCCCTTACAACAAGTCCCCCTTAAAGTGTCGGTTGCAGCAGAAGAGGAAATTGCATCTTCTCGGCTATCCTTAGAGGAGGAAATAGATCGATTCCGCTTTGTGGAAGACGTGGGACCGTTTGAGAAGCCAGTAGATATTTTAGATTCCGAGATTGAATCTGTTAATCTATCCTCTGTTCATCCCAGACAATTGATTATCACTTGGATAGATTCGGATTCTGAAGAGGAGGAAGAACAAACGGACCAAAAAAAGCGACCTGGTCTGAAAGGCCTGCTAGCCAGTAGGAACAAAAGGAGGAAGTTCAAAGGAGGCCCCTAAAACACAACCTTCCGTTATTCCTCCTCTTGCTCTTCCTATTGATCTCGGCCTATTGGCCATGCCAAATCTGAAGAAGAGGAGACCAGATCATGAACTGGAGGAAGGCGAGGTAGCTCCTCGGAAGGACAACAAGCAACAAAAAATGGCCAAGAACCCTAGGGATAAGAGGGGTGCCTCTGTAGATAGCAGGGATGAGGTTGAGATACATTGGCCTCAGCAGATTTGGGCCCCTCGACTAGAATTGGAGGGTGCTCCCATCTCATACAATGCTTCGATATGGGATGTGCAAAGAGGCCATGCCAATTACTTAGCGCAAGCCCTACAACAACCTCTCCTTCTTCTCAGGGACATGGAGTCTATTCGGCGCACAAGACAGCCCGACTTATTCATGTCACTAAAGAGGGATTTAGCTATGATTAGCTGCACCTCTCCTATTCAAGTATTTAAGATAAGGTTTTTTTTTTTTTTTTTTTTTTTTTTTTTCTCTGTTGTGTTGATCGCATTTTTAATTATACTTGCTATCTCCATGCAGGTTACTCAGCAGGTTTACGTGGCCAAGGACTGGGTGCGAAATGCCCATAACAAGTTCAACGTTGAAGCTCAAACTCGGCGCGATGTTGAAAAAGCTCTTGGCACAACAAACCATGAAAAAACACAGCTAGTCGAGAAGCTTAAGGTTGCAGAGAGTGCGCGCCAAAGTGCTGAGGTTGGGTTGAAAACTGCCGAAACCCAGGCTGAGGACCAGCGCAAGCAGCTATACACTACTCAAATCAACCTTGTCACTAAGAAGGCAGCGGTTCTAGACCTTAAGGCCGAACTGCAGAAAGCTCAGAAGGCGTTAAAGATGGCACAGGAAGCTGCTAAGGCCGCAAAAACAGCAGCTTAAGAGCGTGGGATATTGGAAACGGAGGCAAGGCTAACTGCGGAGGTCATGGTGGTCTGTAGGGATTATTGCACTGAAACCTACTTCCAAGCCCTTGATCAGGCAGGAATCCCTATAGACTTTGATCTGAGGAGAATGGACCAAGTATATTATCCAGAAGATATCAGAGAGGATCCAACTGCTCCTCCTCCACCCGTAACCCTTCCTCCTCCTCTTCCCGAGCAACCTCTCACCATCCAAGACCCTTCACAGGGGACTGAAATACCAACAGGGGTTCTGAAAGAGAAAAAGGGTGATGTGGGGGTCTCTCGGCCAGAAGAGAAGGCAAAGGAGAAGCCGAAGGAGAAGTCGAAGGAGAAAACGAAGGAGAAGGCAAAGGATAAAGCCGATGCCAATCTCTCCGAGGACGGCTTTACAATTGAAGACATGGTATCTAAGGCTAAAGCTGCTGAATCCAAGTCCAAGATTGACTCCAAGAAGGATTCTCATCAATCATAGACTTAAATATAGGGTTTTAGCTTTGTTTTTGCGATTTTTGTAATGGCCTCATTCTTTTTGATGCAACACTTATATTTATCATCTAATGAAGGAAATTATCTTTTTACCTGACTTAGATTCTGAATGATATTATGAATGGTTCCAAGTTATTATCATTTCATCTTTAATAAATAATGTTGGCAACAAGTATTGGGTCATTTATTTATTTCAACTAAATGTCATCCACCCAAACTGTAACTTGAAATCACTGTATTCAAGATCAAGTTCAACACAGATAAATAATACACTCAGTATATTATTATGAACACAAGAATACTTGGAATTGAATGAGTGTTTAATCTTCAGATAAGCATCAACTACTATTAAGTTGATAAAAGTTAACTTCATATAAGTATGTGGTCCAAGAGACCAGATAAGACTTGGGATCTGTTAAACGATTATATAGATGCCCAGAAGTGTTAATTTCACATAAGTATATGGTCCAAGAGACCTAACACGACTTGAGACTTGTTTGACAATTACATAGAAATTAAATAATAATTAACTTAATGTATTTATACAAAGAACGTTAATTTCACCCAATGACTCGATTCGAGAGACCTGATATACCTTGAGATCTGTTTAACACATATACACATATGCTAATGAGTGTTAACTTTCACACAAGTATGTGGTCCGAGAGACCTGACATGACTTGGGGTATGTTTAACACTTATATAGATACCAAGGAGTGTTAAGTTCGCTCAACTATATGGTTCGAGAGACCTAACATAATTTGAGATCTGTTTAACACTTATATAGATGCCAAGGAGTGTTAATTTCGCTCAAGTATGTGGTCCGAGAGACCTGACATGACTTGGAGTCTGTTTAACACTTATATAGATGCCAAAGAGTGTTAATTTCGCTCAAGTATGTGGTCCGAGAGACCTGACATGACTTGGGGTCTGTTTAACACTTAAATAAATGCTAAGGAGTGTTAATTTCGCTCAAGTATGTTGTCCGAGAGACCTGACATAACTTGGGATCTGTTTAACACTTATATAGATAATAAATAGCCCTTAATTTGACAAATTTACACAACAAAACACACATTTGAAGAAAGGAAACTTTCATTAATAGTAGTACCTTCTCAGGTTGTTTACATTCCAAGGACAAGGTATTACATGCTTATCTAAATCTTCTAGAAAATATGCTCCTATGCTAGTCAATGAGGTGATACGATAAGGTCCTTCCCAATTGGGCCCTAAATTCCCCCATGCTGGATTTTTCGCCATGCCCAAAACCTTTCTTAGCACCAAATCCCTAGGCTCTAGTGGTCTTAGCTTTACTTTGGCATTGTAGCCTTGTTTGAGTTTGTGTTGATAATAAGCTAATTGGACCATTGCACTTTCCTTTCTTTCTTCAACGAGGTCTAAGTTTCTTTCCAACAATTCATCATTATCGCTAGGATTGAATGATTGGGTTCTTAATGTCGGAAAGCCTGTCTCTATAGGGATGACAACCTTGGCCCCATAAAATATCGAAAAGGGGGTTTCTCCAGTTGACCTCCGAAGAGTGGTTCGATACGCCTATAGGACATGCAGTAGTTCTTCCACCCATCTTCCCTTTGCATTGTCCAACCTTTTCTTAAGTCCACTTACTATGACCTTGTTAACAGCTTCAACTTGTCCGTTCTCTTGGGGATAAGCTGGAGTGGAATATCTGTTTGTAATTCCCAACTCACAGCAATATCTCCTAAATAATTTGCTATCAAATTGAAATCCATTGTTTGAGATGAGGGTATGAGGTATTCCGAAGCGAGTGACAATGCTCTTCCAGAGAAACTTCTTTACGTCCACATCTCAGATATTCGCCAAAAGCTCAGCTTCAACCCATTTGGTGAAATAGTCTGTGCTGACCAGCAAATATTTCTTGTTTCTCGCTACTTTAGGAAATGGACCAACAATATCTAAGCCCCATTGTGCAAAAGGCCAAGGATTAGAGAGAGGATTTAGAAATCCTCCTGGTTGGTGTGTGTTTGGTGCAAATCTTTGACATTGATCTCATTTCTTCGTATATTCTAATACTTCCTTTTACATGTTTAGCCACCAATAACCTTGTGTGATGGCCCTATGAGCTATGGATCTCCCTCCTATATGGCTTCCACAAATTCCTTCATGTAATTCCTCAAGAAGTGATTCTGATGCTTCAGGATGTATGCATAGTAGATATGGCCCCGAGAAAGATCGTTTGTATAGTTTCTGGTCCTCGGATAGCCAGAACCGAGGAGCCTTCCTACGTATCCTTTCAGCTTCTGATTTGTCCTCTGGTAAAACATCTTTACTAAAGAATTGAATGATGGGGTCCATCCAACTAGGCCCTATTCTAACATAGGGAACGTAGATCATATTCCCTTTTTCTCCTAAAGGTTTACCCAGATCTTCTGTGAGAATAATGCGAGGTAAATTTTGAGCCGAGGAGGTTGTCAGCGTGGCTAGAGAGTCGACATGGGTATTTCCACCTCTAGGGATGTGTTGCAGATTGAACGATTCAAATTTCCTTTGCAAATGCCTGATTCGAGTTAAATACGCTTGCAGTCTCTCATCATTTGCCTCTAATTCGCTTTTCACCTGACCGACGACCAGCCTTGAATCCGAGAATATTGTAGCCAATTTTCCCCCCATCCTCTGAACCATAAACATTCCTTCTAATAATGCTTCATACTCGACCTCGTTGTTCGTGGCCGAAAAGCTTAGCCTTAACGACTTTTCCACTATGAGTTTTTCGGGTGAGATCAAGAGTAGGCCCACGCCAGACCCTTTTTAATTCGCTACCCCATCCATGTATACCTTCCACTACAATGGTTCTTGCACTGTAACCAGGCCAATTGATTTTTCATCCATGCGAAGTTCCTTTGATTCATTTTCTGCAGGGCTCTCAGCGAACTTGGTGACCAAATCTGCCAGGATTTAGCATTTGACTAAGGTACAGGGCATGTATTTGATGTCAAAAACGCCCAAGATTGTGCCCCATTTTACTATCCTCCCTGTGTAATCAGCAAGGCCTACATCTGTCCGCTGACCAAGAGATGAACTGATTTAAAGCTGCCGTCATTCCGGTTAACTTTTGAACCTCTTTGGGGTTCCGAGGAGATTGCAAACTATTTATGACTTTGACCTGGTCAGGGTTCACCTGGATTCCTCGGTGAGTCACCATATAGCCGAGGAATTTGCTCAAACCTACCCCAAAAGAGCATTTGGAGGCATTAAGACGGAGCTTGTGTCCCCTTAGAATTTTGAAAATGTTTGTAAGGTCCCCTATATGCTCGGACACTATCTTACTCTTCACCACCATGTCATCTATATACACCTCAACATTTTTACCCATTTGTGCTTCGAACATCTTAGTCGTCATCCTTTGGTACGTAGATCCAGTATTTTTCAAACCAAAAGGCAACACCTTGTAATTCCCAATGGGGGTGACAAAAGACGTTTTCTCCTGATAGTCAAGGGCCAGTGATATTTGATGGTATCTTTGGAAAGCATCAAGGAAACTCATTCGAGGATGGCCTACCATTGCATCGACCGGCTGATCTATCCGAGGAAGGGGGAAAGGATCTTTTGGACAAGCTTTGTTCAAGTCTGTGAAGTCTACACATACCTGCCACTTTCTGTTCTTCTTTTTTACCGCCACAGTGTTGGCCAACCACTCCGAGTAAAAAACTTCCTTGATAGCCCGTGCTCGCTTAAGTTTAGTCACATCGTTCTTAACAGCTTTATAATGGTTTTTGGATGAGCGCCTGGGTGGTTGCTTTCTAGGAGCAATTGATGGGTTGACATTCAGGTAATGGCAGAAAAAATCAGGATCAATTCTTGGGGCTTCGCAAGCATCCTAAGCAAACACGTTAACATTATTTCGGAAGAATTCAATTAGTGCTTATTTTTCATGAGGAGGCAATTGTGCCCCAACTTGAAATTTTTTTTTTGGATCAGTGTCAATGATTACTCTTTCCAAATCTTCGCAACTCGCCTTCTTAGTTGACCTTCCCCCTGATGAAGTTGAAGCTCTTGATTGCTATAGGGGCTTTTCAGCAAAGTCCGAGGGTACAGCCTCGGGTTTGTGCAAGATGGCCGCCACCATGCATTGTCTAGCCACGGATTGATTGCCTAAAATTTCTTTAACTAGGCCTTCAAAGGGGTATTTCACCTTTTGATGCAGGGTAGAGGAGACAGCCCTTAAGGCATGGAGCCAAAGCCTGGCCACAATGGCTGTATAGTGGGAATATGAATCTACCACAATGAAATCCACCTCCACTATTTCTGAATCGGTTTGTATGGGTAGCCTAATATGGCATTTTGGAATGACAGTCTTTCCCTCAAAGCTTACTAGGGGAGATTCATAGGCCGTTAGATCCTCAGGTTTCAGATTCAGCCCCTTGTATAGATCAGGGTACATAATCTCGACGGCACTACCCTGATCTACCAACACTCGCCTCACGTCATATCCCCCTATTCTGAGCGTAACTACCAAAGCATCATCATGGGGTTGGATGGTTCTAGCTTTATCCTCATCCGAGAAGCCTAAAGTTGGTTGAGTTAGTACTTTAGCCCTTTTTGGCTCTGAACTACCCTCATCGGTTGACAATCAAACCACTAACATCACCTTAGAGGGACAGATTCAGTCCTTCTAGGAGCAGCGAATATGACATTGATTGTTCCTAAAAGGGGCCCAAAAGGAGCGTTCTTCCTGGAGTTTGAATTTGTCTGGTTCCCCTGGCCACTAAAATGATGCAAGAGTGATTTTAGTTTGCCTTCTCAGACAAGCTGGTCCAAATGATCCCATAGATTCTTACAGTCTTCCGTAGTATGTCCTTGTTCCTGATGGTAATGGCAGTAGAGGTTTTGATTGCGCTTTGCAGGGTCTCCAACCATTTTATTTGGCCATTTGAAGAATGGTTTCATTTTTAATCTTCTTTAGAACTTGCAGGACCAGCTCTCGAAATACTGCATTAACCATCTAGGTATTGGTAGACCCTGATTGTCCTGCATAATCCCTTCTCAGCCGATTATTATCGTATCAGTTTGACCTGAAATCCCTTCTCTCCTGAGGGATAACCTTAGCCTTCTATTTTCCTTGTTGTTGGTCGTCTTTGATCCTTTTGTACTTATCAACTCGGTCCATGAGCTGACGTAAACTGGTGACAGGTTTACCTGTCAGAGATTTCTTTAAACCGTGCTCAGATGGTAGGCCGACCTTAAAAGTTTTAATGGCAACTTCATCAAAATCCCTGTCAATCTCGTTAAATATTTTCCAGTATCTTTCGGAATACGCCTTTACGGACTCTCCCTCCCTTATTAACATAGACAATAAGGAGTCCAAAGGTTGAGGAACCTTACTGTATGTGATAAATCGGGAGCAGAAAGATTGGGTAAGCTTCTTAAAGGAACTAACAGAATTTGTCCTTAGCCCGTCGAACCATCTCATCGCCATCGGTTCCAAACTGGATGGAAATACCCTACACATCAAGGCCTCGTCCTGAGAATGGACAGTCATTTTCTGTTTGAACTGACTTATGTGTTTTACAGGATCCGTTCAGCCATTATACATGGCAAACGTTGGCTGGTGGAACCATCTACGAAGCTTTGCCTTTTCTATCCCCCGTGTAAAGGGGGATTTAGAAATTTGGCTCAACGCCTTTTTCATAACGTCAGTTCCTACTCCTCTGCGAGAAGGGCTCCTGCGTTTCCTTCGATGAAGATGCTCTTCCTCACAGGAGAAGGATTCGCTTGGTGGGGTTCTTGACCTCTGTCGGTATATAGTGTCCTCTTCATCATTGGAAAAGACATCAGAGCTGGAAGGGGATCGCTTCTGTTGTGCTCGATGGAGTTGCTTCTTCAAGTCATCAATCTCTCGTTGCATGGCTTTATCATCATCTCACTCGTGGGATACGTGACCTTTCCTTCGAAAACCGCTTCCATCTGTGTGGACGGTATGTACACTGCCTTCTTGATAGTTCTCCCGATCTCTTTTACGTTCAAGGTCGAGGAAATCATCCAGTTGATGAACATTTGCGGACTTCGCCTGACGCAGACTTGCTTGATGTGGACTTGATCCTGCCATATTATCCATTATACTTTACTAATACACAAGTTCTCCCCACAGACGACGCCAATTGTAGGGTCACAATTTATAGCCCAAGCCGAAAATGTATGAGATCTTGGCCCAATGAGCTCAATATAATAAATTTGTAGAGGATGGGTCGAAGAACTTGGTGTTAGTGAATTGAATAACGGCTAATATGGATGAACTTCTAGCTTGAAGAATCGAATATTTATGTTCGAGGAGACAAATGCTAATGTAAATTTATTGTACAAAGTACAAGTGCAACTCTAATTGTTACCATTTCTCCCTTTTAATTTTTTCCGATCCACCCTTATGGAAGATATTTCCCATTATATAGTCCCTTTGAACCATCCTCCCCCTACACTTGTTCATCATCTAAGCCACAACTTGAGTAGTTGTCCTATCAGCCTTCTTCTTCAGCTTTTCTGAATGATAATCTCTCAGGAAACACTGTTCAGAGGTCTACTCCACAAAAATGCGGCTATAATGGTAGGTACAATGCATTTAATGTGGTGATAGCAGCCTTTCTATGGGTATTTTGAAGTCTTCCTCCCTCCCAGTGTGTTTGTGAGGTGTCTCTACGTGGTGGGAACTTCGTGGAGTACCATTGCAATGGTCCGAATAAACAATTGAACTATATTCAATAGATTCAAGGAGGAATATCTCCTCAGAAAACTTTCTTATTATTTCCCATACCCAAAATCTTAGTTGATAAACTTTAGTAGTCTTTAATCTCTTATTTTACCTTCTCGGCAATCCAGGTTTATGGATAAGGATTAGAATTCAATACTTATCAATTTGGACTCTCATAAGCCCAATGCCCAATATGCATGAATTTTGGACCTCCGCCCCCACATTTATTATTATTTAAAAGTGTTCTAAATTTTTGTAAGTTTTTTTTTTTTTTTTTCCATGAAAACATAGTGCATATTACATTTAATTATTATATAAGACGATATATTTTGTTAATAATGTAATGTGTGGTTGGAATAATAACATAAGAAAAATATAATTTTATTAAGAACTTACCAACATTACGTTATGAAAGTGACATAATTGTCAATGAAGCTGTTTATCTTCTACACAAATATCTCCTCTCAAAGTATCACTGAAGTAGACTAAAGTGGATTGAATTGGATCTAATGGATCAAATGTTACACTGATATAACCCAACAGGAGTATAACAATAATAAATGTCGCACTTCAACTTTTAGATATAGACAATGCATCATTGTCAATCTATAGTATCGATATTCCATTTTTTGAAAATACTTGAATAGAGAACTTTGGCCTCCCCTAAATTTGAATCCTAATTCCATCCCTAGTAAAATACCTCTAACTCGCCCTATTACTGGCTTGCCCTCCTCTTGTCTCGAAGAAAGGATAGACTGGGGATGGAACATCCCTCATCCAAACCTCATTCCATTCCGTTATCATCCTTTCATCCTATTATTTATTATTTAAGAGTCATGATCGATACAAAAATAAATAAATAAATTAACCTCTTTCACTACTTATTAAAATAAAATAATTATTGAAATAGCTTCATTTTTATATGAGTATATTAGCAATGCCATTTTTTATTACATAATAATCACAAAAAAGAATTAAAGAAAATCGCAGCAAACAATATCAATCATCGTGGGGAATTTTTTTTTTTTTAACTAGTTTTATTGATATTCTACAGGTAAAATTTTCAATGTAATCATATTATAATAAAGTTTATCATTAATATAAAATGAATTAAAATACATATATAAATCGATCTCACTCTATATGCATAATATTATTTGGCACATCCTTGTCGGAGATCAAAGTCAAAGCCAAGTTAAGACATTCCTTGTCAGTTAATTGGATTCCTAGATGCTCTTCCCATGTTCTAGCAGGCTGGTCTCTCTCTACTCTCATTTTTTTTCCTCTAAAAAAAAAGAAAAAAGAATTCAAAACATACATACCCTATCCAAAACATTTTTACCATCTGAGTAACAAAGAAGGTTGGCAATGGACAAAATCACATAACATTTAAAAAAATAGTTTTCAATTCGTAGATATCTGAGTGTCAATTGTTTTCGATTGGTAGATATTTTTCACATGAGAGGTGAGCTCCATATGAGAGGAGGAAACAATACTCTCGAAGTATGTAATAATTTCTCATCTTACATTGAAGTATCGAAGTGTCAATTATTTTCAATTGGAAGATATCTTATACTTGAAGTAACAAACAATTATTTCTTTTCTCTCTACCAAAATAATATCAACTCATAGATTACCAAGTGTCAATTATTTTCTATTGGTATCTTACATTGAAGACATGAATTAGCAATACAATAATTTTTTTTTTCTGTTTTGCAGTAGCCAATATAGAGCATTGTAGTCAAATTGTCCGTCTTCATAATTTGATCCAGGTTCAAATGACATTAATTAACCTTTTAAAAATTAACCAATTTTTTTTTTTGGTTTAGATTTTGTCATTTTACCACCGTATTTGTGGGACAAGAGCTGGGTTTCAAGTCTCTAGGACATAACACTTTTTTTTCCAGAGATAAATTTCAACCTATGACGTCCGCTTCTGATGATAGCTCTTTCTCATTAAACCAAGACATCAATCGGTTTTTGGTATAGGCGGATATTAAACTTTAGATCTCTATTCAACTATCAGAGACTTTATCAGTTAAATTAACTGGAACCCACCACACATATATATTAAGATTAGGTAAAATAAAATTTTGGCAAATTTAGACAAATAGCATGTTTTTAGAAAAAATTAGAAAAGTAGCACATGGACAAAACTAATTAGTTAAGTAAATTGTTTTTGGAACTTGAGTTTGGGTTGGAACTCGAGTTTGACAAATTCTATCAAGGGTTCCAAAAACAGTCTACTTAACTAATTAACGTCAACCGCATGCTATTCACCAAAAAAATTTCTAAAATGGTATTATTTAGCAAATTTTGTCATAAAATTTCTATCTTATATCAAAAGATTTTGTCATTTGGAATTCCTTCTTTCTCTCATATCTCCCTAATTTTTCATTAAAGTATATATATACAGAAGAAAAGGTAATTGCTTATAATAAATATATTGTTTATAATAAATAAATAAATAAATATATATATATATATATATATGCACACACCGAGAAAAGGTAATTTGTCTTTCTGGCTGGATATAAAACTCAAAAGTGGTGCAAACTGCAGAGTGCAAAATGCTATAATCTGTAATCAAACTGCAAAAGCAAACTATACTACAAAGCCCTCTTCCTAGGCTAGGCTACATGATAATGAACTGTACCTTCCCAACGGTCACATTTCCTGCAATTCCCAATTTTACTACTTCTACTATTACTGCATGTCCTAAAACCCTGAATGTCACTTCCCTCAAAAACCCTATACCCTTTCTCAAACCACCAACCAAGATAAACCCAACAAAGCTAAAGCTAAAGATAAGTTTCAGAACGAGAGCCTCCGTGAGCGACAGCAATGGCAAACCTGGGAACTGGGTCAAGTGGATACCCACCGGAGCTTTCTCTATCTCCGCCGACAAAGTTTTCAGGCTGATTTCCGGTGCCACTGCCAGTCCCATTTACCAGTTCGTTTCGTCTCCAACCACTTTTCTTCATTCTGTGGACCCCAGAATCAAATTGGTGCGTTTTTGTTGTTCTGGGTACCTTCTTTTTTTTTTTTTTTTTTCTGGGTTTGATTGAGATTGTCTTGTAGTGAAATAAATTTGGCTTATTGGGTTAGATTCAATTCATGGGTTTTGGGTGGTTTTCGGTTTTTGATGGAACTGATTACTGAATTGGTCAATTTGATTTTGAGCATTTAGTTTTTGTTTGTGTTCAATGTTTTAGTAACTTAGAAATGTGTCAATTTGTTTTTTTTTTACTCCTAAGTGAGCAATGAGAGGGTATTGGAACATTTTATAATGTCTGAATTTTAATTTAGGCAGTCAAGTTGGAGATGATGTAGAGAGAACAACATTGTCATACTACAATTTGCAAAAGTTAGGAACTTGAGATGAAGAGAGTGTTTAATGGTTCGTGAGTATGGTTTTTGTGTGTGTTTTTAGTTGAGCTGTGTTGTGTGTTTTGCAGTTTTGCTTTGGGTATTTTATCTTCTTGTTGTTGCAATCGTTGTTGAACAAGATATATAGTTTGTTGGAGTGTATTTAAAATTTGGAGAAGCAATTGATACTCTCAAGTATTAGCTTTTGAGTACTAGCATAGGAGATTTTTGTGAAAGAATTAGCTCGTTTTGGGCATTACTTGATTATTCTGAGCAGTTTTTTTCTCCCCCCAACCCACCTTAAAGTTCCCTGGTGAAAGCAAAGAATTGGCTCGTTTTGGGCATTACTTGATTATTCTGAGCAGTTTTTTTCTGCCCCCAACCCACCTTAAAGTTCCCTGGTGAAAGCCATCTTGATGTTGGTAATTTTGCTTAAAAAGCAAGTGAAGAAAAAGTAAAAATCTTTGGTTCTAAGATTCTTTTTTTGTTTTTCTCCCCTGTTTTGATTTTGTTTATGATATCAAGGCGTCTTGGTTTTGCAGGTATGGCTTTTGGCTTTAGTTGTTTTACCAGCAAGATCACATATAGCAATGCGTTTTGGATTAGTGATATTCCTGTCTTTTCTGTCCATATGGATTCTCCCAAGACATGTTTGGATGGTGAGTACCAGCCTTTGACTTAATTATATGTAAGGAACAGTTATCATTAGATAAATTTTTTGAGTGTATTTATACATATGTTGGTTAAGAAAATTGGTTTGATTTCTGTAACAATACAAATATTCTAATCTAAATAAATTAGAAGGGGGTTTGAATGAAATCATAAGAATATGTATGATGTAGTTCAATTGGTCAGAACACCACCTTGTCTAGGTTTGAAGCCATTAATTAGATTGCTTTCTAACTAACTACTTAAGCGTGAGGAGGTGATTGCTTTCTAACTAACTATAGTGATCAATTTTTAGGACTCCTTGTACAATCTCTTCTGAATATTTTTTATAACTTATTAGCAAAATTGTCCATTTCTAGCCTTTCGAAACCTAAGTGGTTACTTTCTTGCAAATTTCTCTGCTCTTGTGAGGTTAAGTGATTTTGTCTTGTTTTGGAGAAGTTGAGTATGGAGTAAATGCATGATGTGAGGTAATTACTTTAAGTTGTTGACATTTGTTAAAGCGAGTAGAAGCATTGTCATCATCATATATATTAGTTCAAACTAGTATTATTCTATCTTGTAATCATTTCATTTGGTGCATAGTGATGCGCAGAGTAGGAAGTCATAATGTATATACTAGTGCTTCCATTTTAAAACAATAATTAATGTCCTAATGCAGGGAATATCTTGCTAATTCTCCAACAACTCTTGTAGGACCAATTGGGAAGAGTGTCTTTGCTCTCTGGCATTTTATTCATTATGTTGGGGCTGGGTGCAGATGGTGTAACACCTCTTGTCCAGTTAAGAACTCCACCTCCTGCAATGATGGGATTGCCTAAACTTCCTGCATCTTTGGCTGGTTATTCGTATTTGATTATGAAGCTGGGACCATTACAATTTACAAGGAAGGGACTGTCAGTAGCAAGCATTGCTGCATGCTTAACTTTTACTGTAAGTCAATAATAAATTTTTTGGTTTCAACCAACACCCCTCCCTCGGCAGCCCCTATAAGTACCTTGGTTACACTCTTTCCTTTTATTCATTCAGTATGTGTGTTGATTCACACGGAAATGTTTTACGTTATAAGCCAACATAAGGAGTAACAATAATAATTATTTAAGACAAGTCATTGCGTCAGAAAAGAGAAAATAAAAAAAGTTTTTGTTTTTGTTTTGATCGTTATGAAATTTCTATGAGAATTCATTTATTTTATTTTGATTTTAGGCTAGACTAATTATTAATGATCTCAAAGAAAAATAATATCCTGACTGTTCTGAGAACTGTCTCTATTTATGTGAAAGGTCTTCCAAAGTGCGAGCCTTTGTCTAACAACAACCCCCCCTGAACAACTTGCATTTGCCTTGCGGTGGTTTATGCTTCCTTTGACATATATTGGTGTTCCAGTAGCTGAGATTGTTCTTACCCTTATGCTTTCATTAAGGTTCATTACCCTAGTGTTTGATGAGGTAAGAAAAGTAATTTTTAATAACTTTTATGTCAAAAGTAATGTCTTGTTCTGATTATTATTTACATGACTATTCACATTGATGTTTATACTCTTGGAATATTGATATAATGTCTTGGCAGGTCCGTAATGTTGCACTGGGGATTGTTTCTCGTAGGATAAATTGGCAACATTTGACCATGATGGAGACGATTGATAGTAAGCATATATATTAGGGGCTCCCCTCTTTTCTTTTTCTCTTTTATCTACACATTATTACAATTTTATTGTCAAGTCCCAAAATGTAGACAGTAGAATTGTTCTAATGGCTAAATGCCACTTTAATATGTCATGCTAACTATATGGCACCCCTTCTGTTGGTGAGCATCATCCTAGGTATTTTCATCAAATCTCATTTTTGCATAGTAATCTTACTAACCTAATAGTTATATTCCTCTGGGATCTCTGTTTTTTTGGAAACAGTATCCCTCAGTGTCTTGAAACAGTAGTTTAGGTGTTTTTGTTTACTCCCTCTAAAATTTATGGTAAAGTCTCTCTCGGTTATGATTTCTGTGTGTGTTTCACTCAGGAGGGAGAAGACAGTTTAATTTTTAAATGTTAAATCCTTTTCTGGCTTCTTTGCTCACACCAATTCAAGATCATTTAGATATCAAGGTTTTCCTAGCAACTCTCTCACCCCCCCCCCCCCCCCCCCCAAAAAAAAAAAAAAAAAAAACATTGTGAAAATTTATGGAACAATGCTAAACTCTGCTTTGCTTTGGCTGGTTTGAAAGTTAGACCTTCAAACTGAGGTAACTTGCAACAATCACTCGATAGTAGATACCAAATACAGCTTGTTGATGTTCCTTTCTCCTGGTATGGTCTTCATATTCTTCCCAGGCTTTCTGTTGTGGTCATTGTTTGTGCATCGAATGCAACCAGTCATCGTTCTTTCCTTAATATTTTGCTATAATTTTAACCTTACTTTGGTCATTACTTGGGAAATTATGTCTCAATGAATGAGAAGATTAGATCAACCATCCCGTCCTGTGTTACTTTTGAAAAGACACTTCATGTTTTGAAGCACTTTATGTAATAGAAACTTAGTCCTTAAGAAACAGTAGTTACATAGTTTTTTGAGATAGATATTGAATGATAATCTATATGATTGTGTCTTTTTTAAGATACTTTCCCAATATGGTGCTTACTTTTTTCATATGGTTTGTCTTTGCAGTTTTTGTTATCTACTTTCGCCGGATCTTCAAAAATATTTTTATCCATGCAGATCAGATTTCACAGGTTCATGTTCAACTTGGCACTTAAATAATATGTCATACCCCTAATCAATCGGTTGTAACATATAAAGTTTGTGTCCTTTGAATAGCTTTGTTTTATTATATGTGCAACTCGTGCCAAGAGCCGTGAATCTCAATTGTCACCTCCTAGTGTTTCCAAAAAAGATGTCCATGGTTCAAACTTCAAATCCCCACCCCCAACCAAACAATTAGGAAAAAAAATTCATATGTTGCAACTCATAGAGGCCTAGTCACTCTCTCATCCTTGAAATGATGCGCAGAATTCAAGGACTTATATTATTTACTTACGTTTGTGTACTTCACACATACTGAAAAGTCTGTTTAAAGTTAATTTTTTAGGATGAGTTCAGGAATCTTTCCCTAATGCATATTTTAGACTCCTGGAGCATTCATCCACAGTCCAAAAAATACTTACAAGGATTCTACATACGTTAAGAGACCTACCATGCTTTTGGGATATGCCTGGAGGAACCTCTTGTGGTCAATCTGCATTAGCATATTTAGCGTGTCATGCTAACTTGAAAGAAAAATTTTTCTTCTAAAAGTTTTCAATTTTAACATTTTATCAAATCTATGGCTTTTACAGGCAATGATAGTCAGAGGCTTTAGAGGGGACAGCAAAACTCATAAAATTTACTTTATGTCAGACTCATCCTTTGGGATGGCAGATATTGTTTCTTTGCTGTGCCTGGTTGGTGTTACAGGTGCTGCCCTTTTGTCTGATTACTTCCTTGTTTGATACTCATGCCCACTCTTGCCTTGGTAATTCTCTGATCCTTTAAAACTTTTATACAATTGGAATGAAAGTTTTGTTTCTTTTCTGCACATTTATCAACTTGATCGATTTGATTTGCAGGAAACAAAGCTTCTTGCAACTTCAATACCATATATCATTATGGCTCCATCCCCTTATCTTTAGTGGGGATGCATGGGTATTATACAATTGAAAGATTTGCAGTTTATTAATGAAAAGAAAAAATCTAGAACCACAAACTATTACATAACTTCTATGCTACAACTAAGATGTGGCAAGGTGTGAGTGGTGAAGAAAAAATTGTGGGTCCATATCTAAATAATAGGCAACCACTCAGTCTACTACGTCAGAGTTGTGGTAAAAAGTTGTAGAATAGTTTGTGGTCCTAAAACCACTCTAGTGAAAATATATTCATGTTGACAATACATTTACAATTCATAGATAGAAGCAATGGAGCTGCATCCTGTGTCTATGTCAAGCATGCCTGGATGTTGCCCTTTACTGCACAAGTATCTTGTAACGGTCTAAATCTTAGCATAGGTTTAAGTAACCATTTTTCAATCTTGATTGTATCCTAGCAAATTTCAAGTGCTGTAATTCTCATACATTGTTACATTATTTTATTGGGAAATGAGTTTCTGCTATTGAAAAATTTCACCACTTAATTTTGTACGTCTCCTACGAAGATAAGTGCCAATAATAGTTTGTAGGTGCAACTCAAGTTTCTGTTGTACTGGCATACGAGGTTTGTTGTAATAGAGGTAGCCGAATTGGGCAAGATAAATGCATTTGGAGTAATTTCTTAGTGTTTCTATTTATTATCTAAAAATAGTTCTACAATTTTCATATTCATAATAATTTTAAGATAGGAAATGCTAATGAATGCCCTTGGGGCATTGGTTAATAATCCATTTAAAGAAAGTTTTTATGAAAAAAGAAAAAAAAATTAATGTTTTAACAGTTTTTTTCATTTTCCATAAAAGTGGTAAAACTTTCCTAAAATTGATTGTTAACCAATGCCCTAAGGACACTCGTTAGCATAACCCTTTTAAGAAAAACAATTTTGGTAGTATGTCAAGGAAATATTTATAATAGTAATGATGGTGTGTCGTGGTGGTGGTAAAGGTGAAAGGAAAAATGAGAGAATAATTACGAGTGTCAATAGTGGTGGTCAACTTGTCGTAGTGCTAGTGATTGTAGTGATTGTGGGGGTGATACCATGATGGAGGAAATGTCGAGGGTGGTGGGTTTTGTGGCAGTACTCTGAATCTTGGTCAATTAGAGTAAATGCAGAGTCCATTGATTATATAAAAATAATTAATAAATTCAATATAATAAACATATAAGCAAAGATCTCATATGAAAGTGCATGAGATTTTGCCATATAACGTTCTAAGTGATGTGGTTTTAGATGGAGATCAACCCTCACAAATGCCAACTATATATAAGTATTGATTGTCTCTTCATGGATAAAGATTGAACAGGATTGAAGAGGAAGTATTGATCTCATTTGCTCTTTAGAAGCAGATGCTACAGAGAGTAAGAAGACTAGATCAATAATTTACAGTCTCCTTTATTAAACTCTCACCAATATCTTTACATGAACACAAATAAGCCTGAAATGATAAAATCAAGTTTTATCTTTAAAAATTACTTCTCTGTTGTAAACCTTGGACACCAATTTTGCTACACGGTGACAGTTCCCACACATTTTAAGGTTCTTTATGATTCTAATTAATAGCTGCATATGTATTACAAAGTGATAATATTGGGTTTAGACTGAAACCTCTCACTTTTAAGTTTTAACCAAGGACCAAGCCTTTCCTGCCATCGTCGAGTTAGACCGAGACCCACTCTTTTGAAAAACCCAACTCATTTAAGCACTAAACCACCTCCACATACTTGGTTGGTTTAGTATGTTTTGTTTATTTGCTGGTGAATTAGAGAGAGAAGGTGCAGAATATTTTTTTTAAAAATCAATAATAAAGTTGTGTACATTAGTTGTGGAGGCAGTTAAGTAATTAAATTTAAAAATATTAATGACGTGAATAGTAGTGTCTATCTTACCATTGGATCTTTTAAAGAAACTTATAGTGGGTTAAAAATATTTAGTATTTTCAAAAAAAAAAAAAAAAACAATGGGTTAATCCCATATTAGAAAATGAGGGTAAGTTAAAGAGATTTAAAGTCTATATTGTGTATCCAAAAATTAGGCTCTTTTGGATACACACAACTGTAAGTTTTTTTTAAAAACATTTTCCTCTCTTCCTCTGTGTGTGTTAATAATATTTAGTATTCTAAAAAAAAAAAAAAAAAATCTTACCGTTGAATCTTATAAAAATTAATGACTATATAAATGTGTAACTTTTTTGAAAATGTAAATCTTTTGAAGTTAGATTAAGTGTAACTTTAAAGTTACACTACATAGTATTTTTTAAGTTTGGCTTACCTTCAGTACTTTTTTAACTAGAATCTCATTTTATTTTAATGAGAAATTGCTACATTATTCACTAACCACTACTACTTGCCATTTAAAATAAAAGGACATGTTCAATTAAAAAAGTACTGGAGGCAAGCCAACTCCTATTTTTTAGGATTTGTTTGGGATCCGTTTATTTTGCTAAAATTGAAAACTTTTTATTAAAAGTATTATAGATAAAGGTAAAAATTAGCTGAAATAGTATAGTGGAAACCCTGAATAGTACCAAAAAGTGTAGTTAGACTTATGAATAGTAGCAAAAATAAGCTGAATAGTAAAATAAGTTGGCAAAAATAATTTTTGCCAAACACACACTTAGTGGGTCATGTTAACGAATGTCTTTAGAGCAATATTAATAAACCATAATAAGAAAGTTTTGACACCACTCTTATGAGAAATATAAAAAGTTATCAACAGTATTTATTGTTTTATCACTCTCCCAATAAAATGTTTCTAAAAATAGCTCATAAATTAGGACATTGGTTAACATTTCCCATTTTTAATTACATGTGAATTTAAATCCACCATTGGACTACATAATCTTTGTATATTCTCCGTAATTAAAAAATTTAAAGATGGTCAAAGATTAATGGTCATGTTATTAATCAATTGTTTAAATTTAAGTTTTTGTAATTTAAAACAATACATAAAAGATGAATTTATAGGTCAAATTGTAAATTACATTCAATTAGCATGACACCAAGTGTAACTTGTAACTTAAACTCAACTCATATATATATATATATATATATATATATATATAGGTTCAAGTCAAGTTAGTGAAATTAAACTCTATAATTTTACAAAAATTACACATTTTATCCGCCGTAAATCGATCTCTAAGCAATCTAATAGTTCAAAAAACACAATCTTAAATAATATTTCATGTTTTAGTGTTCTCTGTTTTATTTAGGGATAATTATAGTAAACCCACCTGAGGTAAGGCCCGTTTTCGCTTTGCCTACCCGTGGTTTAAAACTTATCACTTTGCCCACCTGAACTTCAATCCGTTACCCATCCGTTACCCATCCGTTACCCACCTCACCCCCAGCCGTTAGAAAAACACATTTTTAGAGAAAAATAAACATAACAAAAATCAAAAAGCTAGGGTTTTGATTACTTAAAGAACTTCTATAAGAACAAAGGGGAGGAATACCACACAAATCCCACTCTGATCTTGGCTTCTCTCCCCACTGTATGCCATAGCCCCTAAAACCTAAGAAATATATTGTAATCTTTTTAGCGTTATATCTGTCTGTCTGTTTGAGATAAACAAAAACAGAGGGTTTGTGTAATCGTGATCTTTCCATGGTGGCTGGGAAGGTGAGAATGGCAATGGGGCTACAAAAGTCTCCGGCGAGTTCGAAACGAGAAATGCCACCGAAGCCTCCATCACCATCGCTGAATCCGAGTCCGACTAATAAAGCTCCTCCGAAAGCCGTGTTCTCACGCTCCTTCGGCGTGTACTTTCCACGCTCCTCCACTCAGGTTCAACCTCGCCCACCCGATGTCACCGAGTTGCTTCGCATCGTCAAAGATCTGTGCGAGCGAGAGTCGCTGTTGAAAACCGAACTCTTGGGGCACAAGCTTTTGAAAGAGTCGGTGGCTATTGTTCCTGTCCTGGAGAGCGAGATCTCATCCAAGAACGCAGAGATTGAGCTTTGAAGTGAGTGGATGCGTTGGAGATTGAGAACCAAAAGTTGAGAATGGAACTGGAGGAGTTGAGGACGAAGATTGAATACAAAAGAGAAGAAAGCGAGAAGAAGTTGAAGGCAATGGAGGCTGAAATCTTAGAGTTGAAGAAAACGGCGTCGGATCGTAGTAGTAGCATTCTAATAGAAAGCGAGGAGCTCTCGTCTTCGCAAAGGTTTCAAGGCTTAATGGAAGTCGTTGTGAAATCAAATCTCATCAAGAACTTGAAAAAGCTCCATGTACTTTGTTCTTATAGAAGTTCTTAAGCAATGAAAACCCTAACTTTTTGATTTTTGTTATGTTTGGTTTTCCCTAAAAATGTGTTTTTCTAACGGCTGGGGGTGAGGTGGGTAACGGATGGGTAACAGATTGAAGTTTAGGTGGGCAAAGTGATAAGTTTTAAATTACGGGTAGGCAAAGCGAAAACGGGCCTTACCTCAGGTGGGTTTATTGTAATTATCCCTTTTATTTATTACAATAAATTATGAAATTCTATTACTATATTTTAGTAATTTTCTCCCTCTTACCTTGGTTCCGAAATAAACATATGATGAAGCAACAAATTAAAATAATGCAACACAAAATAACAAACATATGATCGAACTAAGCAATGCACTAGACATGGTCAATGAATTGCCGCTATTAGAGTGATTTCTATTAGTGGGTCTGATTCCTACGGCTCCACTACTGCCTCCGCCTCTTCCAATTCCTCTTCCGATGCCTCTTCCAGCGCCTCCTCTAACTGGTCCACCCTCCACTAAAGATAACACGATTGAAAGAATTGTGAGAACCAACATAAGTTTCACTAGCTTGCGTGCATGGCGAATTGTCATGCTTTCAGTTGTGGTTTCAGACGTAGCAATACAGAACCTTGAAATAGTTGGAACCTACAAGGTAGAGATCTGAAATCCATCAGAGAAATAGATTATAAATTACTGATAGTTTATTCACGGAAGAGACTAAATTTTTGTTTTAAAATTTAAGGACCAATTTATATTAAGTATTCTACGAAACTTAATTTTAAAGTAGAAATATTAAAATAAAAATATAGGCTAACTAAACATAAGCCAAATTTGATTTTAAAACTCCTAAAAATAGTTAGAACAAGAAGATAAAGCTATCCTCAACAAAATTCTGAAAACTATATAATAAAAAATAAAAGTCTTAGGCCACTTCTGTTTGTGTAATACATATAATCACCTCACCTTGCAAATTGCAGAATTGCACAATATCAACTAATTCTTTTTCTTCTTTTTTTAAGTCACGGATATGTGCGTGCTCGCATGTGTATGAGAGGATGTGAATCCTATATATATCTCCGTTGGGAACACTAAAAAATATCGGTTAAGTTATAAAGTATGATTCTATCTTATCGTCATTGATATAATTAGTTGACCCTTAATGCATGATTAGTCACATCTCTTAATAATGTTGGTTTCGTGCATATTGCAGAAAATGCACAATTTTTTTTTTTTTTTTTTTTTTTTTTGAGAAAGAGACAGTGCACAAATGATCCATAAATAATAACCCCAATATATACTTATAAGTTGTAATTATGATGAAGAACTAGAATACATAAATGGTAAATGTTAGAAATACTTGAGTGTGTAGATCGGTGCAAGACGATCTCAGTGGTACCTGCAGAAAATTAATCGGAGCAATATTCGTAGTGATGATGCAAAACGTCGAAGGTTCAACAGCGAGAGGCTGTGGCGGCTACTGGCTCTTATACCATGTTAGAAATATTAAATTTAATAGTATTGTATTTCTCAAAATAATAGAATATACATGAGTGCAATTATATAGGAGACAGAGTGTGCAGTACAAGTAAGTGTGCTATACAAGTAAACAAAATGGGCTTAAAGCCCAGATACCCTAATATAGGCTAACAGTAAATAAAATTATAAAACAGAGAAATCATAGCTGTTCACTTGCACTTTGAAATTTTGGGAGGCTTGTACGTAACGGTATTGAGATAGGAAACCACCATATATATATATATATGGAAAGGTTATTCATATAAAGGAATAGTATCAGGTTTAATTTGTGTATATATTTTCTAATTAAGGCTTGCTCTCTCCCACCTAGAAACGTGATACTATTCCTTTATATAATTAACCTTCCTCATCTAATATTGCGCACGACTGTATTAGATAAGGGAGGACGCATGTGTGTTTATACGTTTTGCAGATGAAAGACTTTGATTTTTAACGATCAAAATCAACAGATAACTAACCAAAATTATTCATCAACAGACAACTTTTGATATTTCTACCGTAGATATTCATTAACAAATATTATTTCCTTCCTTGGATCAAACTTTTTTTTTTTTTTTTTTTGAAAAAGTTTTTTGAATCAAACTAATGGGTATAATCATATATATAAAATCTGACTAATTAAATTTACTAATTAAATTCATAATAAGACAGTAAGCCATTCATAAAAGAGGAGGCCGGGTACGGCATTAATATTCTCCCGGCTCCAATCTAAATTTATGATCTGCGTAATTTTGAAAACCAGGTCAAGCAAGCTAATAAAATTTTCTAATAATAGACAAAGTCCAAAAATTATACAATTTTTTTGTTTTTGTTTTTAATTTGTAATTTTTTATTTAAACAAATATCTAATGATTCTATTTTCTTATGCTTGATTAACCTCTTTTTTGTTTTTAGTTTGTCATTTTTTATTTAAACAAATAACTAATGATTCTAGTTTGGTATTGGTGTTGAAGATATGAGCCTCTCACATTCATTGTGAGGTTTATTTAATAAATTCATGGTGGGGTTCAACATGAATATGAAAAGAGGGAGCATAATTTTTTACACTCCGAGAGTACCTAAGAAATTTTTTCAATTAATTAGTTATATAACATATAAGAATACCACTTATCCCAAAAAGCTAAGCTTATGAATTTGAGTCCAATTATGTTATATTAACTGCCCACTCTTTTTATCATTATTCAATTTGGGGCTTTACTCACATATATATACCCAACAATTACTTCAATATTTCTATGTAATGAAGATGTTAAAAGGTATTATTTTGTTTTAATTAATTAAAAAAAAAAAAACTTATAAGACTATATACGATAAAGAGTTACATATATATATATATATATATATATATATATATATATTCAAGTTACACCTAGTGTAACATCAAAAAAATTACACATTTCTATCGCAATTAATTTTAAATTTTTATAAGATCTTATGGTGAAAAAAAAAAAATACTTTATCATGTCATTAATATTCTAGAAATTACTGACTTAGTTGCCTCTGCAATAAATGCATTCTATTTTATTTTATTTTTTCCCAAATTCCCTTCATTTTTTCTTCCACAGTACCACCCCTCTTTGCCATAAAACCAGCTGGGTTTATGATGAGGATAAAGAACTAAACGTATTAAACCTGTTGGATTTGTAGTAGTGCTTTATTACTTAGTTTGAGTTGGAGGTTTTCAAAATGTGTGGGACGATTCTATCTCAGCAATGGCGGCAAAGGCTTGGTCGACCTTAGCTAAAGTTGTGGTGGTTTTATATTCACAAATGCCAGCTTCATGGTTAAAGATTGAACATGAAGCTTTAATCTATTTTGTATTTTAGAAGTAAACGAGAAAGAAGACAAACTCTAACATGTTCATATCACTCTATAACATTGGTTTCTCTCAAAAAAAATTTGTTTTTATTATTACTGGCTAAATTCTCATACGATCAATGTGCGGTGCAACTTATTACTAGTTTTCTCGAATATTTCAATAAGTTTACCAAGAATCTTGTAACTTAATTGGTTGGCATCTTAATTTCTAATAGAGACATTCATGATTTAGATCCCCCAAACTATCAATGTATAAAAAAAAATTTGAATAAATTTTCTTATAAAAAATTGTAATTTTCAGTTATTTTATAAACAAAATAGAAATCACACTATATATGTATGTGTTTACAAATTGAAAATTGCATGATATAGTGGTTAAAATATATGAGCATGTTTCATGCCTAATAAAAAAAATGCATATATCCTTCTTCTTCTTTTTTCTTCTTTTTTTTACATTCTTGATTGTATGCTACCAATTTTTTCTCCTTTCTATTGGACATTGCTTCAACTGTTGCATGATATAATGTTTAAATTGTTTATCGCACTAAAAAAAAATTGTTTCTCATATAAATTTTAGAAAAATTATATTAAAATTTCATTATGCTATATCAAAATAAATATATTTATTCTATTACACACTCACACATTACATATGACTGAAAGGGGTTAGGAAATTTAAAGGACTAAGATTTATTTTAGTAAATTCACAAATATTTCATTTTTTTATGGCTTTTGTGTCAATTGGTGTCAAAACAACTAAACATGAGTAAGAATGTCCTATTCCAACTAAAAATTATCTCTTATATAGAGTTTATAAAAATAAACATATAAATTCATTTGATATAATTAATTAATACACAACTATAGATAATTAATATAAGCATTTACTCTATTGGCTAATTTAATAAACTAATACTTTGATATAAATGCTAACTTTGATGATTTAGAATCCTAAATAAATGGAATTTCAAGAAATGCGCTATATGACACAACCTCATAGTCTCTAACATAAAGTCTTTGTGGACAAATCATGAGAAAGCTTTAAAATAAACAATAGGAACAATCATGTAGCCTTGAAAAAAAAGATTGTAGATTTTTCTAGCAAGTTACCTGCATGTAAGCCTCCTTAGCAATCACCTATTCTAGATAAACGAATCTTATTGCTTATTATGACAAAATATATACACATCAATATTTATGCAAAATCAACACCCAATTTCCTGTTTCTATTGAAATGAAATTGTTATTTATCTAGGAAAAAAAGAACGTGGGATAACTTTCAAAAATATAATGTGTTCATTAAACAATGCAGAGAAATTTAATATTGATTGTTGTATTTGCACTGTACATTTATTTTAATTCCTTTCTAAACTCGATTACCCAAATACTCAAATCAACGTATCTAACACAAATACCTTAATATATAAACCAAAATCTAAAATCAAACCCGAATTAAAACCAATCTAGCCAAAATACTCAAGCCAAAACCAAACAGAAAAAGAGAAAACTTTACCAACAGCGGCACTTTGATCTCTCCATTCACACCTTGTGGAGTCTCTGTATAGCAGTTTTGGTCATCTGACGGGGGTGTTAGGGTGGTGGTATTTCTTTGAGTAGAATCTGTCATTCTATTTTATTCTAATAAGTATTTTATTATTAAAAATAACCTTACCCATAATGGCTCCGACAGTATGATTGTTGAGGAAAGCTATTTTTTAGGTGGCTACAAACGGACAATGACTGCGGTGGCCCTGAGATGTCTCTCTTTCTCTCTCTGCACCTTACAAACTCTCAATCTTTCTATATCTCTCTCGATCCTTTTGGGTTTTTATATTTAGTTGAACGGTTTTATTAAATTGTATTTAGTTTTTTTTTTGGTTTTATTTATTCTTTTTTTTAGGGAATTATATTAAGTTAAATGGTTTGTAAAAGCAAAACACTATAACTTTGCTCTTTTAAAATGTTAATGTGGCAGATTTTTAAGTGACCCTTTTTTCCTTCATCATACAATGACCTTAATTGTTGGAAAAAACTTCTACTATTATATATAATATTAAATTAGATTAGATTAGATTAGATTATTATTTTTAATATCTCTTACTCTGATACTATGGGTCTGTTTAGATAGAATTTATTTTGCTGAAACTGAAAACTGAAAATACTGTAGTAAAATAATTTTTAAATGTGTGAATAGTGTTGTTGAACCCATTTTTAATGAAAAAGTTACTGAAAAGTGATATTTGTGGGTCCCGTGTACTATTCACGAAAAACACAAAAATGATAAAAGTGATGAAAAAAAAAAAAAAAACACAAATGTGAGATTCATTGCTATCCAAACGTTCACTATATTAACTTGTTAATTATTCAAAAAACTTAAATTATTAGAATATGAAAAATTGAATCTTGCATTTCTAGCACATTTGTTCATTAGTCACTATCATATGACCCATTGATGGATATTAATATATGTATTAATTACTAAACTATCGTGTCCTTGTCAGTTGTCCTAATTTTTTGAGATTAATTGTCATATCATATGTTGTGTCGGTATGCATGCTACGTACATATACAGAAACCAAGTCTCTTTCTTTAAAGTTACACAGGTAGACCAAAATATGAGAAAATGCTGTTCTTATTAACGTCCGTTTAACTAATTAACAGAGGTCCGAGTATAAGAATATTGCGTGAGAACCTTAAAACCAAGAGATTAGGATCCATTATTCCCTCGGAATATAATGCAAGTAATTCAACTGAAAATGCCTTGAAAAGAGCAAGGTGTTTCTCTTTTGATAAGTGTAATTGACTTGGAAACCATAAACAAGAAAGGAAAAGAGTACCCTAGTACCTCCTAAATGTCAAGTTGGCAACTGAGCACCACTGGATGAAACATATCATATGAAAAAAGACAAACTCACAGACAAACACAGTATTGAATGGAACCATGCATCAGATGAGTTGGGAGCACTGCTAGTATCATTATGATGATGATGAGCGTGCGAAGGAACAGGCTCCCTGTTTTCATCTTCATGGTCATCGTCTTTTCTGCCCTTATGTTTACGTTTGGCATCAGCAGATGTAATCAGGAGCACAATTACAAGTTTCATCATGACCATATTAGGTGCCAACTTAGGCCTCATCTCTTCAACTGCATGCACATATGAAAGGGCATAAAATGATGAGTCTCTTGAATTGTTAACAGATGCATGTAATTCGTGTCTATATATACGTTGTCATTTTCTATATGATCTTAACACCACACAATCCTCAAACAAATGCAATTTATGATGATTCTTCTTCTAAATGGCAGGATGCATGGACAAGGGTGTCATGCGTGAACTTCCCGAGGAGTACTCGTATTCTTCTTAGTAGCTAGGTAGGATATCATTTGACAGTACTCTCCCCAGTATCCACATCAACATTTTTAGCCTTTCGTGTATTTTTATCTTACACAATTAAGAAAGAAAATACTTGAATAATACTTACTAATCCTTTTAAAAAAAAATTAAATTAAAAAAAAAAAAGTTTTTGTAGGTACAACAGAAGAGAAGCCAACCAGTCCATGAAAATTCATGTATAAACAATGGGTTTTGATTCTTTTGTATCTAATGTGGGGCCGCCATGGCCTAAGCAGCGTACACATGGGAAGCCATGGCCTTGGCTGTGTCCATACGCTGGGCTGCCATGACCTAGGAAGCGTGCACGCGAGCACGCCGTGGCCTTGGCTTTGTGCATATGCTAGGCTACCATAACCTAGCTAGGCAGCCTGCACACTGGGCTGCGAAGGGCATGCCAATATTTACATTCTTTCGCATCATGTCTAAAGTGTGAATATTCTTGAAAAACACATACATTTAGTATGAAAGTGTAAATATTGTATATACAGAATATAAATCAAAGAATGAAAAAAAATAATTTTCAATATATATACCAAATAGAGACATGTACAAGAGGGAGTTCTTCCTTACAAATCCTGGACATGTAATGAAACAACAAAAATAATGCAAAACAAAATAAAAGACACTTGATCGAACTAATTAAATTATATATATAATTAGTTGGCCCTTATTATGCGAGCATGCTTATGACTATTAATCACTTCTCTTAATATTGGGTTCGTGCGGATTGCAGACAATGCACGATTGATAATGTTCACCCCTGCACTTTGATAATGTGGGAGGCCTGTACGTAATGGTATTTGAGATATTGGAAAGCACAATATTTGGAAGGTCATTTTATATAGACGAAGGAAACCATGCACGACTCTCCTTTTCCGTGCGAATTCCTCTCAGGGACGGCTTGATGCATTTGGGGGCCTAAGGCGAAAATTGATCATCTTGTTTGTGATGCAAAATTACTACTAATTAACATGAACTACGTAGAATTTTTTCTTTTTTTAAAAATTTTATTGACATAAAAAATTTGACAAAATTTTTCATACTTGCTGATGTGGTAAATTGATAGTAGTAAGTAAAACAATGGTGTTAGTGATAGACTTAGATGAAAACTAGTAAAAGTTTGCTAACTAAACTCTTATTATTTTTTTTTTTTTTTTTAGAAGTGCAACATTCACAATATTTTTTACAAAAAATCCTAAATTTTAAGTTACCTTTTGTTTTCTATTTGAAAATATTACTATAATTATTTCTTTTTGCCATCAACAATAGACTGTAACAATCTGGTACTTAGCATTAGTTATAAAAGTATTGTGAAAAATATTGTGGATGTTGCATTTTTCTTTATTTTTATTTGTTTTTCATCTAGTAAAACAAAATTATTTTATTTATTGATTATAAATAACCCTATTGATTAAAATTTGGGGGCCTTTTTTTTACTTGGGGCCTTAGGCGATTGCATTTTTTGCTCTATCATTCAGCCGGCCCTGATTCCTCTTTATTGTTGAGTGCATGTTTATATTAATTAATTTGTGTAAGAAGGGCACATGTGTTGTTTTTACGTTTACAGCAATATATGTTGCGCATCAAAAGCACTAATTCAAGTTCAAAAGTTAAATAATAATTCTACTTGGCAGAGCTCTTTCTCTCAACTAGTTTTTTTAATCTCTCAACTAGAGAGCTCTTTCTCTCAACTAAGTTGGTGTTTCGACGGCGTCATATGTATCGGCGTTGTTTCCTAAATATTTTGCTTTGCCCCGATGTACCTTTTCTCTTATCACTGCCTTCCACTACAATCTCATCTCTATGACTAACCTATCTCTTGTCTTTTCTCACTACTTCTCTCTCCTATCTTAAGTTGGTGTTTCTGTTTTGACGTGTCTGAGATATAGGTTCTGTTTGTACCTTTTGTATCAATCTTTCTTTATTCTCTATTGTTATCTTTTCAACACACCTTTTCAACTCCTTTACCACCCGGTTTTTCAACCTTTGTTCCTTTTCTTAATCTTCTTTGTCTTGTTCTTCTCCGTTTCTTTCTCTGTTTCCTTTGGAATCTTGTACTTTTGATTTCCTTGCTGACCATGGGGGACCAGTTCCCAGCAAGGGAGTATGGTTGGACTGAGAGTAGTGGGTCCGACATAAGTGTTGGTCCTTTCACTGAAGACTCTGATGCTTCTTCTCAGACCAGTGATGAATTTGAGACTCCTTTTGCTCGGCATGGGCCTGTTCTTGAAGCGGATACTGAAAATCTCAACATGCAAAGGGATTTTTGGAGTCATTGCACAATTGGCTTCCTTTTAGACTACAGGAAATTTTCCGTTCACCATTTGCAACAGATTATTAAGTCTGCATGGAAGATAAGAGGAGTGGTTTCAGTTATAGGAAGGGATTCGTTCTTCTATTTCATACATTTTGAGATTCTTGAAGATCTAAACCATTTCTGTGCTGAGGGTCCATGGTCTGTAGATGGTGCGTGTTTGATATTGGAGAAATGGAGGCCTAATTTAGTTCTTAGTCAGTTATAGCTTAATTATGTTTCTCTGTGTGTTCAGCTACATGGTCTTCCACTAGAGTACTAATATCCTGAACTGGCTAAACGCATGGGTCAAATTATGGGTGTTTTAGAAAGAGTGGATTGGGAAGACTGTATTCCCAGAAATATTAGATTTATGAGAATAAGGGTTCAAGTTGATCCTTGGATGCCTTTAACTGCAGGTTTTATGCTACGCCTTGATGATGGCTCTCGGACTTGGGTGCAGTGTAGATATGAGAGAGTCCACAAACTCTGTACTCGGTGTGGATTAATAGGACATATGAGGAGCCAATGTAATGAGAGCATGGATATGATCGAGAGAATGCTCATTCGTTACAGAAATCGGGTTCAATGCACTCACCATGTCCAATTTGGGTTTGATTCCTTAGAACCTCATTTTCACAACGAGCTAAGGGCATTCTATAACAGAAGACAAAGATGGACTACCCAAGTGAGGTATGCAAACTTACAACAATATCATCACCCACATGCAAACTTGTATACCACATCTGATTCCCCTCTTCTTAACCACCACCACCACCCCCCCTCCCCCTCCCCCCCCCCCCCCCCCCAATACTGACCATATCCAGGAGCATGCCTAATCCAACGGGTTCTTTCCCTAATCCATCTCCTTTGGTCACCCCTCAATCCGAGCATGACCATGCAACCCTTAATTCTGCGATTTTATCCCTGTCATTAGGTAACCCTCCCATCACTCAAACTCCCCTTAATTCCCTTGCTTCCACCCCAAATCTGTCCCTAAATCCTGACAATCCGCCTAACACTAGCCTGGATCAAGCAACCCTTACTACACAGTCTCTTGACCACAATCCTGAGTGTACTGCTACTTTTATTCTGAGACCTCCGTGTGCTTTACCTTCAAGTTCTAATCTGCATTGGACTTGGATGGGAGATAATGGACCATTCATGACTAATGGTTCCTTAAGAGAGAATTCTAGATCTTCCTCTGCTACTGACAGTGATGAGATAGTGTTGCTGTTCAATTTAGATAGGCTCAATGAGGACTGCCCTGAATGGGTACGTAGGAATGCATGGAGTAGGGAACAGATACCTGAGATGCTTGACCCTTATATTGAAAACTTAGTTCAAAGAGTTGATAGGAACAGATTTGAAGTTGGTGGCTCTAGTGATGGGCCTCAGATTAGAAGGTCTCAATAATTGGGCCAGATGAGTCTTGGACCCAGTATTTAGTGGATAATGAATCACAAGTGGAAACGGATCATAATCAAACAGTTAGCTTGGACACTGGACTCAGCAATATTCTTAATACTGAGCTTACAAACCTTGGCCCAGGCCCACCCTCCCCTGCTTCAGTTGCTTTAGACCCGGGTCAGTCTCTCAACTTGCAGAGTAAGGAATGTTTGGAAAGTAGGCAGCTGCCTACAATTACAAAGAAGAGATTCAGAGTAGAATGTGGACGTCTAGGGAGGAACATCCGTCAGAGGCTTCTTTGTGGTTTCTTCTCAAAGGAAGGTACAAGGAGGCATTCTCAGACCAATCCAACTCAGTTTTCCTCCCAAGAAAATCTCCGTCTCCAGTCCAATCCGTAGCAGGATCCTGGCAACTAATCATCAAAGTTACAGGGTTTAGAGACAAGAAGAAGAATAGGAGTGCTTTTGTATATGAAGCTGTTAATCTTCAAGGAGTTCGTGTGTTCCTTGGTGTTAATAGTAGTTTAGCTGGTACAACACTTTGTTTTTTGCTTGAAGCTGTGGTGGAAGCTTGTCTTACTGCTAAACATCATGGTTTTACTCGTGTTTTGCTTCTAAGTGATAGGAAAGGTATGGTCAAGATCTTCAAGACCAGGAGGGTGTTTGATTGGCAGGACCACACAAGACTTGCTGATCTGAATTTTCTTGTACAAAATGGTCTCCTCTGTCATATGATCTTAGTTTCCCATGTGCTGGTTAAATACTTATGTAATGTAGCTAAAAAGGCAACTCAGATGCCTACCAAACTTTGCTAGTTTAATCCAGCCTTTTTGTAAACTTCCTATTTTGGTATCCCAAAAAAAAAAAAAAGTTCAAAAGTTAAAAAAAATTTATTTCTAACAATCAAATTGAATTAATATGGTCTAGTACATAGCATTTTTTATTATTATGAATTTTAGAAGCAAAATCAATCTAAAAAATATTAATTATTATTAATAAAAGTAAGGAAATAAATATATAATAATGTAATATCATACAAAATATAATATAACGTAAACTATAATTTATTTTTCCCACTACGTTAATTAATTATTAAAAATATAGCAATATATCTAGCAAGTTGAGAACTACCTCACTGCCTTGATTGCTTTTAGAAAATTAGGTGGAATTCAAGTTTATTTTTTATTTTTATAATTATTTAAAATTTGAGTTGATAGCAAAAACTTGGGGTTTGAAATTTTGAAAGAATCAATAGATATAAAAGAAAAAAAAAAGGATTGATGGAGGGATTGGGGCATTAATAGAGATTTAATGTCATCAAAAAATAAGACATAAGTTTTTTTTTAAAATTTTTTTTTTTAATTTTGACATGCTACTTTGAGTTTAGATGCATGAGAAAAATGAACTTGATTTTAACTTAAAAGCGACATGATATGGGAAATTAAATTTCACTTGCTCTAAAACCGATGTACTATTTTAGAGTTATAGCAATTTATATATTTCCCTACATACATATATGATTTATTTATTTATATGTTTATAAACATATAATTTAAAATCCACATATTTTATAAGTTCAAATATTAGCCTAAGTATAATAATCCAATTAATTAGCTTAAATAACATGTTTTATAACATTTTTTTAATTTGTATTTTTAATTAATTTTTATTGTATCAGTCAAAACACTAAATTTTTGATACAATCAGTACAACTCGTTATTTTATCTTATACATAGGTGTAAGGACCAGATTTGAGTTCCCTACCCACTATATGGATGGACTTAGGCCCAAAAAGCCCCAAAACAATGAATTTGTAGAGAGTGGATTGGAAAATTGGGCTTTAGTTAATAAAACGAACACTGGGAAGGATTCAGATGATAAGAAAATGAAAAAAAAAAAGGTTGTGTTGAAAATATCGTCATCGACAAAGTCCAAGGAGGTCTGTTCTTTTATATTACTCATGAGTCCAATTACAAGTTCGATTCTGGAACCTATTTTGTTTCTCCCTTTTTCTTCTCCTTTTTCTTGATCCCCTAATCTCGTTTCTCCTTTTTTCTTTTATACTCTCCCTCATTTTCATCTCCACCTTCCACTTGTATGCTAGATGGTTAATACTGATACTTGTCCCATCAGCACTTCCCATAAGTCCTCATGTAGTAGCTGTAAGGCTGAAACACACTATTCATGCATCACTTCTACATTAATGCGGCCAAGGAGTTAGTTACAGTGCATTTAATGCGGAGGTAGCAGCTTTCTTCCCAGATATTTTAGGGCTCTTCCTTATCTTATATCTCTGCAATGCTTGCCCGCCCCAACTGAATTTCTGGGGTTGTCATCCTTGCTGTCAAACCATCTTCCAAGACCTCGACCCAGTCTAGCCGAGGACGTTTTCATCCTCGGCACACTCTCCAGAGCTATTATGACAAAACCCCACCTTTTATTTATCAGCGCAATCTCCTTTGACTAAGACTTCTCCTCCTCGAATAGATCATTGTTCTCGGCTTGGGCCACAGGCCCAATATATGGACAAATAATGAACTTCTGGGCCCAAGGCCCTACAATAGGTTTCAAAGAAGAGTTTTTACTCTCTTTTTTTTTTTTTTTTTTTGAGAAAATAATTTTTACTATTTTAATAGCTGATATAATATATATGGCCAATACCAACATAGTATTGACTACCTTGAATAAAAAAACTATACATATAATGAGGTGAGTTCAAGCAAATATTATGTTGATTCTTCTTTTCTTTTTCTATTTTTTTTTTCTTTTTAATAATATCTCATGATAATTTTTTTGTCTTCATTTTTTATCTCTTTGTTAGGGTGACAAACAGATCTAAAAATTTTATTGGTATGCTAATTCAAGGAATTGTGGGGCATGTCGGGTGCCTATGACCCTATGCTTTAAAGTAGCTAATAAAACCATCTAATAATAAACAAAGTCCAAAAATTACATACCCCTAACATCAAAAGATATAATTGTAATAATATTCCAATGCAAGTTTTGATCTCTCTCTTTCTCACTCTAAAACATCAGAATTTGCATCTCTCTTGCTGATTTGCACCTCAGAGGCTATGGACTTGTCTTGCCGGCATTCATGATCTTAGCTTGTCAATGCTAGTCTGGGCTCTCCATGATGCTTTTCTGCATGTACAACGCTGCTCTTGAACTCTCTCACAAGGCATGAAGATGCTCCCACTCATTAAATAAATTACCAACATCTGAATCTCAATCTCAAGTTCTCTTTTTTGTTAAACCTTTATTAATTTTCTTTGGCGTGGGTATGCAATCTGTTTTTGTTTGTTTTGCTGAATGCGCGAGTATACTATATTCTCTATTAGCATCCCTTCATTAACTTTCACGCATTCAATACATTACCCATAGTTATTAGAATCATACGATGTGTATAGATCAAATCAAGTGAAAAAAGTATTATATCATAGATATATATTGAACATGCTCATGAATTGTACAATACATAAACATGTGAGTTTAAAATATATTTTTTTGTTAAAATTTGTGCTATGACTTGAGACAACAAGTTGTTGGACTTGTTTTTAACACAAAAATTATTAGGTTACTTAGTTAAATTCAATAATATAACTCGTTCACGAGGGGTTTTTTTTTTTTTTTTTTACTAAAAAAATTGGACTATACAACTAACACTTTACTTTCACATTCATCAATTTCTTTCCTATATTATGAATAAAGTGTTAATTGAACATATAATTTTGTTTTATTTTTGTTATAATTGTCATAAACCCCCCCCCCTCCCCCCCCCCCCCCCCCTCCCCAAAAAAAAAAAAAAAAAACTCAAATACCAAGAAGAAATATAAGGGGAAAATTGAAATAGAAGAACAATAAAAGATAGTAATTTTTGGAGATGAAGAATAAGAAGTTGTCAATGAAAATTTTACATGCTCTTCCTCATGTTTTAACTATGGGAAATTGTCCTAAGTAACTATATTATTTCTAGGAGATTGACTTATCAAAATAAACTATATCAACGAAGTAATGTTTTGCAAGAAGATGAAAATAATAATGATATTGAATGTTGATTTTATATAATTTTTCATCACTTTTGAGTTGACCCATTTGAATGTGAATTTTATAAATATATTTTAAGTTGATTTATATAATAATTTTTGTTAAATATTAATACATAAATGATTATTATATTAAATATACTATTTATATTTGTATAAATATAATTATTTTTATAAAATTTATTAATTTCTTATCTATAGGAAAAAATTATTCATAATTCAATTCACATTTTGAAAACTATACCAAACTTATGACTAAAAATAAATAAATAAATAATTGGCCAAACTCTTCTTTACGGCCTAATGATCAATATGGTTGTTACTTATTTCCACAGGCCCATTACCCGAACAATAAGTCCATACTAATTTGTTAGTTGCTTCTCATAAAGCCCATTGATGGTTGCTACGTATTTTTAAAACCTAAAATAAATATGATATATGTTTTAAAATTTTGTTTTGGTAAAAAGTTTTAAAATATATAAGATATATCTAAAAAATATATTTATTGATTATTCAGTTGTCTTGTCTCTGTCATATCATGTCCTTTTTTTTAGAACTATCATCTCGTTTTGCTTTTTTCTTTATTGTTACATGGATAGCAATACCGAAATATGAGAAAATGCTATGTGTTATCCTAATGGAACATATTTCATCCTTAAAAATAAAATAATTTAAAAAAAAAATTCGAGTATAAGAACCTTTCTATTTCGTGAGAACCTTAAAAGCAAGAGAATAAGATAAATCTTTCTCCATTATTCCTTTCGGAATACAAGTGATCCAATTGAGAAGGCCTTAAAAAAGGACATGGTATTTGTTCTTTTGAATAGTGTAAGATCTATATTTGACTTGGAAACCAGAAACAATATAGGAAAATAGATCCCTATAGTACCTCCAAAATGTCATGTTGGCAACTAAGCACAACTAGATGAAACATATGTACCATAAGAAAAAAGAACTCAGAGACAAAAACAGCATTGAATGGAACCATGAATCTGATAAATTGGATGCATCATTGTGGCCATTATGAGGACGAGAATTCCCATGAACAGGAATAATTTTTGGTTTGCCAGCAATGTCACCGTTTCCATCTTGGTGTGATCCTGAACCTGCTTGATCTGCTCCGCCACCTTCATGTCCGCCGCTATCTCCGTGTCCACCACCTCCATGCCCTCCTCCACCGCCACCTTTGGCAGCAGCAGATGTAATCATAAGGGTCAGAATCAGGAGCACAATTACAAGTTTCATGACCATGTTAGGTGCCAACTTAGGCCTCATCTCGTCAACTGCATGCACACACATGAAAGGGCATAAAATGATGATCCTCTTCAAATCTTAACAGATGCAATTCATACAGATGCGACTCACTTCAGAAAACATAAAATCCTAAAATAGAAGTGATTTTGTATGGCAGTATTTTCAGTTGGGATTTAAGAAGAGTGATATTAAACTGAGAGTTCTTTTTCTATTACAACAAAGGAGGATTAATCTCAAATTATATTCATAGGACTCAAGTTATATTCTCGTTTTATAATCACATAAGAGAATTTTTTATTTTTTTTCTTTTTCTTTTTGAACCGTTAACTTTTATTCCACACAAGAATAATTACAAATCAACTAATTAGAGAATATAGACAATTCGGACAAAATGGGCTTTTGCCATTTTGGGGCAAATTAATTAGTCTTTTACCCTTCTTCCCAAACTAAATAGGAAAATACCCCTCTTTTGAAAATCGAGTTAAGCCCTATAGTGACGTTTTCAAGGACCTATAGTGTCGTTTATAAAGACCTATAGTGGTGTTTTGTAACTTGATATCCATGAAATCGAGTTATAGGCAATTTTATTGCCTATAACTCGATTTCATGGATATCAAGTTATAAAACGTCACTATAGGTTCTTAAAATGTCACTATAGGTCCTTAAAAACGTCACTATAGGACTCCAGAATTTTTTTTTTTTTTAACTCGATTTTGAGAAACTCGATTTTCAAAAGAGGGACATTTTCCTATTTAGTTTGAGAAGAAGGGCAAAAGACTAATTAATTTGCCCCAAAATGGCAAAAGCCCATTTTGTCCAGACAATTCATGAATCACGACAACTCCACGCACGCTGTATTTATGGCACCTTGTACCATTTAACTTTTGTCCTACACTGTAATGCATTCCATTGTCTTAATGTATTATATTTAACCAAAATTTTCCCCCAAAACCAATTTAGAAGAATAATCTCATCGGACCCACTATGTAGTGATTTATTAAAATAATCTACATGTATTATTTAAATAAATTACATTTCTTATACTATTTATATGACTCAAAGTACATAAAAATACTTTTTCAACCACCACATAGTGGGTTAGAGAAATTCACTTCCAAATTGATTTAGAGGTAAACCTTTTTTCATTATATTGTTATCTTACGAGTGAGAGAGGGGGATCAAACCCATGGTTTAATTTTATAGGAAAACAGAGCAATATCACTAAATTACAAGGTTCTTGACATCTTAATGTATTGCATATATAGGGCTCTTGAGATCCCAATGGATTTAAACTCAAGTTTTCCTAGAAAAACAGGGCAATATCACTAATATTTAGGTTCTTGACAGCTCATAGTACTAAATTATTTAAACCAGATTATAAGAATGTCTTTAAAGAGTGTGTTAACGCACATGTATTTTGGGCTAGGGTTCTCAACTGCCATAATTGTGACGAAATGCCTAATTTCCCACAAGGCAGGCAAGTTAGTAATAACTCAAAATTTAGAAACCACAAGAAAGCTATAGATGTCACCAAATAATCGTATAGGAAGAGTTATCCTAATATCTATGTTTCCGTACATGTCGCTAGGAAAATCAATTATCTTAGGTTTTCACACTATTTCGACCACCTGACCTGGTTAGTGCCTAACAATTTTAGTAAAGCAAGAGATAATGGTTTCAATTTGAGAAAAAACTAGATAATATTTCAGAAAACTAACCCTTGTGATAATTTTTCTGATTCATATTATTTGCTGAGCGATCAGTCATGTAGACTTATAGATTCCAAATGAAAGAAACATAACTAATCAACCTAATCAACATATATCATATATGTGCTTATCAACAATTACTCAAAAGGCTTCCTAACTGATAAGGATAATATTAATTTCCCACATAATTCAAAGACTCAAAAAAATAATAATAGATCATAAAATTATATCATATTTATATAATAAAAATTATGTTAAAAGTCATTGTTAACTTCCAACAACAATTGTGTGGACATAACACACTTACCCCCCCCCCTTTTTTTTGCTATGATATTAGTGTATCCCATGTGCACAACAAAAGCAAGACAATTCACAATTTTTTTTCACATTTTCCAAGCACCACCGCAAGTTCTATGTGTTGGGTCACAATTTAATTAGTTTTTGTTTTTTATTTTTACTCTAGTCCAATTTATATGTGTGTAAAGCTATTTCTTGGAGATTTGAACCTATTCTTTATCCCCAACAAGAGTCAATATTTATGGAATGACCATCACACTAAGAACGTGCGATGATACAATTTAATTAGTTTTAGTCTTGTATGAAATAATAAAATAAATTAATAATTTTAGCCAATTACTAAGCCCAAAAATCAATCATATATAAGAACATAAATATTTACATAAAAAAAACATTTTCTTATTAAAGGGAAAAAACTTATGACAAATTTCAAATAAATCCACTCTTATAAAATAAAACCCTTTCTTATTAAAAAAAATAAATATATGACAAGTTTCGAATAAATCCACTATTATAAAATTAATTACAATATCAAATTTAAAAATAATATATTCTCTAAGAATTAATAAAAACTCACCTGTGATAGTCACTTACTTTGGATCTATCTTTCTTTCTCCTCTTTTTTTTTTATCTTTTCCTCGCAGAGGTCCTTAATTTGTTGTAGCTCTCTCTCTCTCTCTCTCTCGCGTCACCGCACACCATTTAAAACCACAGAAACCATTACTTTCATATAATTAAATACCTAACCGACTCAAAGCTTCTTTTTTTTTCTTTTTTTTGAGACGAACCGACTCAAAGCTTCTAATCCTTAATTATTGAACAACGATTCTCACAATCACAACTATTTAATACAACCCTTCAAAAAAAAAAAAAAAAAAAAACTATTTAATACAATTCCTATTAGAATGGGTAACGCTGCGGCTTGAGTTCTTTGACCGCGACACTTGCTCATTAGAGCCATGATCATATGTGGGCTGGACTAAGGGTATAATTGTATTATATATACACCTCAGCACTACGTACTCCAAAGGTTTGCCAATATGTAGGAACCACCTGCAATACCAGGGATGGCAATTTTGCCCCGTCCTCCCTGCTTCACCCCGTAATGGTGGTGGGGTGGGAATAGAACAAGATTTTAACCCCGCATCACGGAGCAGGATGGGGATGGGTTTATACTATTTAGACCCACCCTACCCCTGCCCTTGCCCCCGCCCCACCTTTCATTGCTAAGGGTTATAATTGTAAATTTTTCATACCTTAAAACATTCCTATTTAAACAAACATGTCAATATTAGCTTATTTTATTCTACCCAATGTGGTTCTCTGCCTTTATTTTGTTGTGTGTTATACTATGGGATTTTTTTTTTTTTTTTTTTTTTTTTTTGTGATTGTCTTTGTTAAACATTTGGATATATTATTCAATTTTTTCTAAAAATTGATTTGATTTGACGGGATAAATTTAGTTGTTATTTCAAGTGTATTTTTATTAATGAAATAAGTTTCATTAAAAAAAAATTGTACTAGTTATAGGGCAAATTAACAAAAAAGTTGAGTTTTATAGGGAGAGGTGAGGTGAGGCTTTGCAGGGCCGCAAAGGGCAGGGATGGGGTAAGAAAGTTTCCCCCGTCATACGGGTTGGGGCAGGAATGGGACAAGACAAAACCATTCGAGACAGGAATGTAGATCCCATCCTTCGGCCCCGCCCCATTGCCATCCCAATGCAATATGTTCATTTACCAAGTTTTTCTTTAATGGAGGATAGGGTTTTGGTGTGTGGTTTATATACTTTACCTAGTAAGCCTTACCCTAATGAGTCCAACATCTACTAGACAAACAATGTTTTAATGAGAGTTAGGAAAATTTTCAGTTGAGCTTTCCGTCAAATTACTCCAAGTTCTTTTGCCTTTTGATTTTCTATTCCACAAGATTTATGATTAGACGCTATTTTCTTATTACAATTAATTTTCAAAATCATGTATTAGAAAGTGTGGGGTCATGGGCCCAAAATCATACAATGGAGCGTGGGGCTTTGGCTGAAAGCGTGGTAGTTCAAGTCCGAGGAGGAATATCTCCTCGAACCAGTTAAAACCCAATCATATAAATCCTAAATAGTCAGAGTGACCTTCCAAGAAGTTCTAAAGGATAGGAACTCAGGAATATCTAAGGGAAAGCTGCTAACACTGCATTTATGTGGACAAGACCCCTTAATAGTGTTATCTCAGTTACCGCAACTCATAGAACGCCAGAGAGAATGTCTGAGGGGACAGGTATTCAAGTATAGGTTTGGATAATCAACAAGTGGAAGACCAAGATCGTTAAAAAGGGACTATATAATAGGAGAAACCCACCATAGAAAGGGGATCCTAGGATTAACAAAAAAAGCACTGTAGCAATCTCAAGAACTCCTGTAACCATTCTCATTCAATATTTACTAGAACAAAGCTCCTTGGTTTGTGCCGAGAACAAACTTTCTTTGATAAAAGTAGTTCATCTCTGTTTGATTGTCATGAACACCATATTAACTGTTATCCATGCACTAAAGCCTAGCTCTTTGACTCACTCTCTACAAATTTATTGTATTGGGCTTACTAGTCCAAAATCTCATACACCTTGGGCTTGGGCTGCAAAACGTGTCCCTACAGAAAGTATGATTTACTTTCCACAAATTAGAGACAAAAATCAAGGAATTGATTGTTAAAAGTAAATCAAAAGATTGGAGTAATCAATATAACTTATTTTCAAATTTTGTAAATCCTATTACAAATATGTAATTTATTGTAATATGTTACTATTAATCAAGTCAAATACAAGATGTAGCAAATCGGCCTTTGTTAACGTGGAGATAGGTCTTAGTAATATCTTTTGTTCTTTCTTTCTTTTATTTATGTTGCATGCTATTTCAAACTCTTACATCATGATCCATTTCATCAATATATACTCATCTACCAATAGATGTAGTAGATCCTCTATCACCCCTATGGCCCTATGCATTTTTTGATTGGATGGGTCGCTACTCGCTAAGCTAGCCTTAAATCAATTAAAAACTCCCCAGATGGCAGCCCTCACAAAAGTTGGTCAAAACCATTTTTAATTCAGACCCACTATTAAGCAAAAACTCATTGAAACAAATCCTATAGCCAAACCCAGTTTTCAATTTCATAAGGGTACCTAAAGGCTAAAGCTCAACCTTGGTTTGCACCTCTATCCGCCACACCCCCCCCCCCCCCCCCCCCCCAAAAAAAAAAAAAAAAAACTTATAAACTTGGTTTGCATCAACCTATGGACAGGTCCAATCATTTCATATTTTATCTCAAAAACTACGGCACACAGTTACTGATTTACATATTCGATCAGTGAAAAACTGTAGCAGCAAAAAGACAAAGATACGTTTTTATTTCTTTTATTTATTTATTTATTTTGGTGGGATATTTCTTTTTATTTTATTTCTATTTCAGAATTTTTTTTTTAAATAATAATTTTAATACAATTTAATCATTTTTAATTGAAAAGAGAAATTTTAAATCTAGATTATCAGTCACTATCCCGAAAAATAAAAAACAAACAAACAAGCTTTTGACTATCATCACTAGTTAATGTCTTTAGTGAAAGTAAGAACATATCTCAAAATTAAATATGCTTAATAAACTCGAATTTCAAAAGTTCAACACCACTAAAGGACTTAAAAATTACCTGCCTCCAAAAATATTTCTTAGATTCTTGACTCCTCTCCTATTCATTCAGAAAAAAGTAAGTCCTCGAATGAATCTCCAGATTGTTTCCCTTGATACGTTTTCTTCAATTTCCGGATCAAACAAAGGGGCTAGAATTGGCTTGAAAATAAGAATTGAAAATTTGAAACCACTAAATATAATAAAGTGGGTCTATATTTTTCACACACCACGTTGATGATATCCTATAACTCCTAAGTAAGTAATCATGCACGTAGAAAAAGATTCTGGGTCGAAGCCTAAGGAAGCTATAGACAACATTGAGAAGAGTAAGCTAAGTAAAGAAAGGTTTGCTTTGTTGTCTAACTCTGAATCTGAACTCTCAAGTCCCGTGAAATGAGTTGGGGCAGACGGAAGTTTTCAAAATTTGATTCCTTATGTTTTGTGCTTTTTGTGGTCTAATCTTCTACCTTTCCTTAACCAGTGGAGAGGATCCTTTTGTGAACGTTCTAGTCCTGGATTGCAGCCTTCTCTTTCTCACTTTTATTTATTCTTTCTCTTTTACTTTTTCAGACCCCGAAATTGTGCCCTTTTTTTTTTAATAGTTTGATATGCCTTTGAAAGAACTTATTTTTATTATTCTATTTTGTTATCTTGAAAAATATGATCCTTTGAAAATTTTCATATTCTTTCTTTTGGGGAAAATATGCTACTAGAGTCTTGTAGTTTTGAAATATATGCGTTCACACTTCTTCTCACTTAGACATTTTGCATTTGATTTGAAGGTATAATTAAGGGTTTAAATTGATATGATTTTAAAATTGTATGGTTTGGTATGAAACTAATAAAATCATATACATTCAATTTGTAACAATTTAGGATTTGATTTGAAAGTTTTGAACGCTACAAGAGTCTTTAGTTTTCTATTATATATTCTCTTCATAAGCATGGTTTTAAAAACCAAACCAGACCAATCGGTCCAACTAATTGAACTGGAAACTAGCCACCACTTTGATCCGGAAAAACATTAAAAATTGGTCAATAATAGGTCAAAACCTGTAAAAAAAAAAAAAAATTTTAAAAAAGGATAAAACTAGGAATTGGAGGCAAATTCAGTTTTGCCCCTGGTCCAATTTTTAAAACCATGCTCATAGGTTCAAGTCCTACCCATTTAAACCTTAGACATTTTGGGTAATATTGTAAGTTTTTTTTTTTCTTGAAAATTTTTTTGGAAGTTTAATTAAGGGTTTAAATTGATATGATTTTAAAATTGAATGATTTGTTCTAAAACTAATAAAACCGTATACATTCCATTTGTAATAGTTTAGGATTTAATTTAAAATTTTTAAAATTATTGAGTTACCGCATACCACCCTTAAAGTGTAAGATTCAAAATATAATTTGTCCTAGGGTCTATTTAGAATCTGTTTATTTTGCTGAAACTAAAAAAATTTTGTTGAAAGTACTGCAAATAAAGGTAAAAGTTAACTGAAATAGTACAATAAGACTCATAAATAATATCAAAAAGTGCAGTAAAGCCAATAAATAGTAGCTTTAAAGATCCTCCTTAAGAATAATATCAGCAATACAATCCAGAATTTATTTCTAGTTGGGTCCACCTCAAGTGTCTGACCGTTATTCCTTTTTTCTTTATTGGGCTACAAAATTAGGAGTATCAACCTGTTTCTCTTGATTTTTCGAAGGTGCTTCCCCCCACGGCCGACTCCTGGATCATCTATTTATTATTGTGGGAAATTTTTTTAGAAGTGTTATGTCCATAATATTTTCACAATAAATTATAAGTGGTCAATTGTTATTGGTTCAAATTTAAACCTAACGCTAAGATTACTTTTTTGCCCTAACAATAACAATCAGTAACAACTTATCACTTAATATTTGTTGTAAAAATATTGTGAACATATCATCTCTCAATTTTTTAGGGTTGTTTGTATAAATTGAAAAATGGTATTTTGAGTTTAAAATAAACATTTGTAAAAAAAGTTATTAGAAATTGTGGTTGTAAAATAGGATTTTGAGTTTTAAAAATGCTATGTTAAGCTCCTAGAACACCTAACCAAAAGGATCCTAGTATCTGATCGTTTACGATGATACTGATATTTACGAATCATATAATAAAGAGAAGGATAATATTCCCACCCACCCCCCCCCCCAAAAGGGAGAAGGATAATATACACGCAGCCCTAACACAAGACAATTTCTTCCATAAATTTATATCTATTACCTAATCAATAATTTTTCGAAGGTGCTTTCCCTATGGCCCACGGCCAACTCCTGGATCATCTATTCATTATTGTGGGAAATTTTTTTTTAGAGAAGTGTTACGTCCATAATTTTTTCACAACAAATCATAGGTGGTCAGTTGTTATTAATTCAAATTTGAACCTAATATTAAGACTACTTTTTTGCCTTAATAATAATAATTAATAACAATTTGCCACTTAGAATTTGTTGTAAAAATATTGTGGACATATTATCTCTCAATTTTTTAGGGTTGTTTGTATAAATTGAAAAACGGTACTTTGAGTTTAAAATAAATATTTGTAAAAAAAGTTATGAGAAATTATGGTTGTAAAATAGAGTTTTGAGTTTTAAAAATGCTATGTTAAGCTCTCAGAACACCTAACCAAAATGATCCTAGTATCTAATCGTTTACGATAATACTAATACTTACGAATCATATAATAAAGAGAAGGATAATATTCCCACCAAAAAAAAAGAAAAGGAGAAGGATAATATACTCGCAGCCTTTACACAAGACAATTTCTTCCATAAATTTATATCTATTACCTAATTACTAATTTTACATTTTTTATGATATTGTAGGATGTTAGGAGATTGGTGCTAAAAATTTTAGATATTTGTAACTCAAAAAACTATTTTATCTATTTTAACACATCACTTACAATATACCCAACATCAAATGTTCTATTTTTTAACTTTTTTTTTTTTATCACTTTGTGCTAACTCCCACAAAATAAAATAATTTTTGTAATCATTTTATGGCAAATGGCAATTTACAATAGCTAGTTTGTATAAATTTTTAACTTTACCACTACCAATTTTACTTTTTTTTTTTTAATAAACCACCAATGTGAATGCTCTACACAACTGTCATTCTAAAATGCTACAAGTGCACTTCTTTATAAGAAGAACCAGGATTTAAATCTTTTCTCCAACGTTGATGTAACTTTAAAAAAAATACTATTTATTCCAAATTTTTTTAAAAAAATTTTTTGCCTATATATATAGAAAAAAACACAAACACACTAAGAGAATGTGATAATTTTGGACATGTAGACGCATACAATTGTTTGTACCTTAAGACTATTCACCTTTGACATTGACATGGTGTCCAAGACCTAAGGTGACAGGAATTTCTTCCTCAAAATGATTACTATTTTTTATTTTAAAGAATAAGTTATATTATTAATCATCATTTTTTTTAATTATTGAAAAGGTGATATTATTAATCAACAAATCAAACTAAAAGTATAGACAACAATCCTCAGCAGGAACACTTGCTACTCAAACAGCATAGGGGAAAGAAGAACACCATCCCTAACAAGTCCTAGCCTATTCTAAACATTTTTCAAAACAGAGAAATAAATGTTCCACTTACTAATTAAAAGATAAAACCTTATTACAAAGAAATCTCCCACCTCTTATAAGACTCTTCCATTAAACACTCTTGCATTTCTCATCATATATACATATAGGGATATTCTCTTTCAAGATGATTTGCAGCAAGTCAACTCTGGGTAAAGTTCTTCGTTTTACATTGAATTAGATTCATCACATGAATAATTTCTGGTGGAACATCTAAGAGTAAGTACCATTTCCAAGGTCTCAAAACCAATCATTTGTGATTGTAACTAGGGATATTATGTAATTAATTAGTATCCAAATATATATAAGTCAACTGGCAAGCCAACAAAGAGTTGAACAATGGTTTTTTGTGTTGTTGAGCCCCTCCAGTAGTGGCTTGCCAGAACCTCAGAGCCTTTACTTGATCCAAAATGTGTGAGCAATGCGAAGAACTTTGCGCAAAGAAATAGAAGGAACATTATTAGAAATATGTTCCAATCACTATTTTTAAAACTACTGGATAGGATTAATTAGCTAATGTTTCAAACTTCATGTTAAGAGCCTCCACTCGTGTCCTAGCTCATCTGAGAGCCCGAAAGGGGGCTTTCTTCGCCATCCGTCACTGCAGTAGAATTTAACCACCAAATTTGGGATGGATTGGTGTGGAATAAAAAAATAAAATAAAATAATTAAGAAACATGTCAAACTAGAGAAATCAGAACCAAGCCAAGATGATACAGATCAACCCCTTCTTCTTGCATCCAAACTATTTTTTTTTTTTGATAAGTAAGAAAGTTATATTAAAAAAAACCTCATGAAAACATAAGGCAGAACAGAGAGTACAGAGAAGGAAACATAAAAAGGGAGAAGAAAAGGAGAAAACAAGAACACAAGCGAAGCCAACTAAAAACTAATTACAAAGAAGAGAACTAAGGAACATAGGGATAGAATCACTAGAGGTGAGTCCCCAAGCCCTAGACCAATCAAAAAGAGAGCCACTAAAGTAAGCGAGCAGTTGGTCATCGGTTTTGTCCCTATCCTCAAAAGTACGCCAGTTTCGCTCCCTCCAAATGCACCACATTAGGCACAACGGAGCTAGATTCCAAACTCTAGAAGAGTGCTTTCCAAGCCAGTTCCATCAGCCGAAAAGCGTATTTGCAATCGAACTAGGCAAGACCCAAGAAATCCCAAAAGATCTAAAAACCAGGCTCCACAACTGAAAAACTTTTCCACAATGAAGAAGCAAGTGATTCGCCATCTCCCCATTACAGCGGCACAAAATACACCAATCAACAAAATCAAAGCCTCTACACCGCAGAATGTCCCCTATAAGAATCTTTTCCCAAGCTGCAGACCAAATAAAGAAGGAGACGTGCATAAGAGCCTTAACCTTCCAAACACCTTTCCAAGGAAAGATAATAGGCAAGGGACATCGAAGCTTATCATAGAACGAGCGAACATCAAAATCCCCCTTCTTTGACAGCTTCCAAATCATACGGTCTCTTTGCTCAAAAAGAGGTAAATTAGAACTCAGGGTATGAAGGAAATCATCCACAACACCCGACTCCCAATCATTCGGATTTCTAAGAAGAAGCACCTTCCAACTTCTCCGGGCCTCGGTCCCCAACCGCTCGAGAGACGAGGCTACAGATGCCTTCCTATTAATAGCAATCCCATACACAACCAGGAAGGATAGATGGAGAGGTAAGTCCCCACACCACTGATCCGTCCAAAACTTCACCCTATCCCCCACCCTTACCTCAAACCGGATGTGTTTGCTAAACACCTCCCAACCTTTTCGGATACTTCTCCATAAACCACTCCCATGAACACCCCTGCCTAATTTGGACAACCAACCCCCCCACTCTTCCCCAAACTTCAAAGCTAAAACCCTCCGCCAAAGACGAGTCTCCTCAACCCCAAACTGCCATAACCATTTTCCTAGTAACGCTTTATTAAACGTAGTTAACTTCCTTATGCCCAAACCAACATTAACCTTAGGAGCACACACCTTATCCCACCCCACCAAATGAATCTTCGAATCCCCCCACAAGAAGTCCCTCTGAATCTTCTCAAGCTTATTAGCCACATGCGAGGGAATGGTAAAAAGGGATAAATAGTAAGTAGGAAGGCTAGAAAGCGTACTCTTAAGCAACGTCAACCTACCACCTTTAGACAAATACAACTTCTTCCACCCGGCCAATTTCCTGTGAAATTTCTCCAAAATAGAATTCCAAATAGAATGGGACTTATGGGAAGCCCCCAACGGCATACCAAACTAATACCAATCTACCCATTACATTCCATTTTTGTTGCCGCAAGATATATTGGCAGCTGCAAATCTTTTATTCGATTAGCTAACATGTTGGTTAACAGTATTATGAAACACAGAAAAAGAACTAGATCATGAATTAGTAATTGCATCTAGAACATAACTAAAAATGACTAAAAAATAAATATATTAATATATCCAAATTAAGATGTGAAACTTTACTATTTGAGAAAAAAAAAAAAGAAAAAAAAGCAAATACCATCAATATCCAACGAAGTGTCGTGGAGAGCAACAAAAGTCTACAGACCACCTCATCAATATCTACCGAAGTGTCTTGGAGAGCTACAAAAGTCCACAAACCGCCTAATTGACACCAACGGGCCTGGGTAGAGAATATATATATGATGCACTAATGCAATCCAAACGAATTTGCATAGAGAGGGTTTGAAACTTCTGTTTTGCAAATTGTTTAAGCCCCATTGAAGAACTTCGAACCAGGTGAAGCCAAACTGGTTCACACCACCCAAATGCAAAAGCCAAGACCAAATTATGTGACCAAATGAACATTTGAAAAACAAATAATCTCAACTCTCCAATTGTTTATGCAATACACACATAGCATAATCTACATCATAATTCGTTTTGACAAGCCTTCCCAAGCTGGCAACTTATTTTGAATAGCATACAGAAATCAGTCTCCACAATTCTACCACCTCATTTTCCTAAAATGGTTTTTCAGCTAACACTAATATATATAAATCCAATTGAGAAAATGTGCGGCAAAGTTGTTCCCATGGAAGTACCTTGTCTATTGTCTATTGTCAATTTGCCACAGGATTCATGTTTGATCAAATTGCTACACAGTTGGAGTAGTGATTCCTATAGACATTAGGGGACAAGATGTCTGCAACAAAAATGGAGTTCAGCATGTTTCATCCACAAGGTGGCCAAACATGGTATAGCCCAGATTCAAGAACAAAATAATTCAACAAGAGAAGGAACCTAAATCAAACTATTATCCTAGTAACTAGTGAGATACAACTGGAATAACAGAAGCAATACATACGTAGCATAAAACAAAAACAAAAGTAATACATGATGACTGAACAGATACAGAACCCCAAAGTTTACGAGCTCACTACTGCAGAGAGACATCAACTATGATAGAATTAGAGCTCAAGCATTCATATTTGTGGTGTATCCAGTAACATTTTTTCACACAAAGACAATGTATTAATTTTTGTTATTTTTCCTTTTACACCATGTATATTGATCTGCAACCTAGTTCATAGAGTAGATTTCCTCAAGTCCCTCGCCACTGCTTCGCCGCTGCATTACCACAGTCTTCACCTGCTGCTAACCTAACCTAAATACCCTTTAAATAACCCAATGTACTAATCTCAGGAACTTTTCTGCCTTGTATATGTTTGATTCATTTTCTGTATACAATATTACATGCCACATAAAATGTGTTCTTTCTGTTCATCACCATGTTCACAAACAAATGCAGAAAATAGTAACAAGACACCAAAACATACACTCAACACCTGTTCCAGGAGAATTTCAAGACCAGAAATGGAACTGTTGAGTTTTGACTCATTACAGTCATAATTGATAAAGAAGGTTGTTGCTGCATCTCCATGGCACCAACAAACATAATCTCGGGCCCTAAAGGATTGGCAATTCATAAGGGTAAACTTCAAGTATTGACCAGGTCAACATGAACAATAAAGCTGCATTTGGTAATTCTACTGGGTGAATGTATTCCACTGGAATGCATTCTTTTTTCTTAAAAATATGGGTATAGTATCATGCTAAAAATTTTACTAAAACGTAATTATGCAAAATGATATTGCATTTGATTATGTCATTGGAAAATGCATTTTCTCTATTAAATAATTATTTGTTATGACAATATTATCCAATTAATTAATTTAAAAAAAATAATAACTCAAACATAAAGATAGCCTTATTCCAAACATATATCTAATATAATTACCATGTCAATATAAATATATATATATATATTTTTTTTTTTTTTTAAGTTTACCCAAGATAAAATATATAACCAAAAAAAAACTCTCATTATCAAGAACAACAAAAAGTTCTCACTCTCAACAGTAAACCCAACACAAAGCCTAGATGCATCCAATCCCAACTGAAGACATTTTGTTCTCATTCTCAGTACTGAATATCTTCAAATATTAAAATGTGACCTTTATCAATGAGTGATATCGTTCTTACTCAGGCTTAAAAGCAGGTCATGTTCATAAAGTAGGTGAATTGGAAACGTGAAAATATCCATGGAAACTTAAGTATAAAGTATAAACAAAATGAAATAACACTCACTTCTCAAAAATAAAGAAATTTAACAATCGAATTCTGAATTGCCAATGTGCTACAGCGGAAGAAAGTTAACAATCAAATTAATTTCACTGTCAGCCCAGAAGGTGAGATAAGAAAGTGATGCAATTTGTAGGCTCAAAAGGAAGATATACTAATACAACCTCTTCATTACAAACCAAATATTCACAAATGAACAGAAGCAGCTGCAGATTCCATATCTGGTATAATATAAAAGTTCAAGCATAAAGACAAAATTTTAAAATAAAAATTAATAAAATGAGAGAGAGAGAGAGAGAGAGAGAGAGAGAGAGAGAGAACATGAACATGAACAAAAATTTGTGATGAGATCAAGAAAGAGAAAGATACCTTATCAAGAAATGGGTAATCTGGATTTGCCACTACAATCATATGCATTTTTTAAATAAAAAAAACATATGGTTGAACACCCATGCTGATCAGTCGAAGAAGACCCACTGCGAGAAGAGAAACCAAAGAGAAGAGAAGAAAGGGAGCGGAAGGGAAAAAAGAAAAAGAAAGGGCTAGATCTTTACCATTGGGCCTCGTTTGGTGTAATTGCCTAATTGGTGGTTCCTAACTACTTTAGCAGAAATTGTAAAGAGAATGGAAAATGAGAAATGCAGATAGAACCTAACAATGTTATTGAACTAAGTCTATTTTTTGCAAAATGCACTTCACGTTATTGAAAACTGTGAAATGGATTTGAGTATAGATGCCAAACACAGAATCTTAAGGCCATACAGAGATTCAATTTTTATAAACAAAATAAAAAAGGAAACAGGAAAAGAAGAAGGCAGTCCACACCAATGCATCAATCACATAGCTTTGAATTGAACAAGGAGAAGTGCTATTTTCCATGGAAGTCGATGCTCTATATCAGATAACTGAGTTACACCAGGAAAACCTAGCTACCCATGCAGTTCAAACTACAAAATTTAGTGCTAGAAGTATGTCCTGCCTTTCTCTCAGTTATCTACCTTTGCCAAGAAAGCTTTCTTCCACCCTCTCGCATAATCTCATAGGCAAGTTTATATTTTTCAAGAGATGCTGAACCAGCCTCTATGTATTTACATGCTGTTTCTCTTAAACTCCATAGCATCAAAGCTTTAAGTTCTTGGGAGGTTCCCACTGATTCAGCATCACCAACAGTACCATACTCGGCATTTCTTGTCCATCGATGTAAGATGTAGTGAGATGGTACCTCTCTTATTTCTAATATTTGGAAAACTCTCAAAGCATGTCTACACAGCACGCCTTCAAATTCAAACATTTGACAGCTACAGCTCACATTGAGATTGGATGCACAAAATGTAACTATATTTTTCTCATTATCATTCCCACACTTACGCAACAAATATCTACTGTTCGCCCCTTCTTCATAAATCTTAAATCCAAGATAACTATAGCTTTGTAAAAGCTCCTTTTGAAATATCTTAAACACCGTAAGTGTATATAACCTTCTACATTGTTCTTCAACTGGTTCCTTTGTCTGCAAAAAAGCCTGCAAGTTATAAGTGTCAAAGTCCTCTTTTCTCTCTTCTTCACGACGTTGCTCAAGACCTCTTTCATATCGTGAAACAAACTCTACAATCGGTGTTTGGGCATTCAAAAGTGTGCCAAAGAATGAATCAATGCTTTCATTCATGGAAATGCCAGCAAAAAATGTGGCCCGTAAGTATAGCGGTACCCAATTTGCACGGCTTTCAAACATTTCTTTCAGCCATACATTCTCCTTCAAACCATATCTGCTGAGAAGGGCATTCCATGCTATATCAAATTCATCAGCTGTCTGACTATGAAGAGTGCACTTTTCATATTCACATTTAAAACCATTATCCATTGAACTGAGAAACTCCCGTTCTTTTGCTTTAATTTGCCACAATGAAAAACGGTGATGAGTCCCAGGGAAGACTTCGGCTATTGCTTGTCGGATGACCTTGTCTTCATCAGCTATTATTGACAATGGATGCCGCCCAGACATTGCCCTAAGCCAAGTTTTAAATAACCAAGTGTAAGACTCCTGAGATTCATCAGCAATAAGAGCACACCCAAGAAGCACCGGTTGCTTATGGTGGTTCACCCCAACAAAAGTAGCAAAAGGAACCAAATACACACTATTTTTGTAAGAAGTATCTAGAACAATCGCATCACCAAACTGACTGCAAGAATATCTAGATCTCCCATCGGCCCAGAAAATACTCATGCAATTTCCATCATTAACCTCTACTGCATGAAAGAATCCTGTATCTTCTGCCTGTTTGCTTTGAAAATACTCAAAAAGCACATGATACCAATCACTCCGATTGTGTTTTTCTCGCCATCTTTTTACAAGGTTTTTGTTATATTTGGTAACTAAATCTTTATTTTGCAAACCACCATTTACCTCCTCTATGAATCTATTTGAAGCATTCAAACTGCCTTTATGAGTTTCCATTTGAGTCCCAAGACCATGATTATGATCTTCCCGAAGACGGTCCACTACCCATGTTCCAGATTCTTGTCTCTTGATCCGCATATATGCCCCACAACCCACTCTTGATGGGTGCTGAAACCCTTCCTTTGAGCAAACAAATCGCCTAGATGAAATTGACCCATCATGCCTCGAGCGAAACAGTTGACCAATTCGAACTCTAAATCCTTTATTTGCTCCATACGAATGATACAATTGGTATGCTTCATTAGCTGAATTAAACACTAGACCCAAAAAAGGTTGAACTTTGGATTGCCCATCATCTCCATCCCTTTTAACACGTTTAACATTAATAACACCAGATGGGCACGGCCGTCTATCCTCTACATCCTCAAGCAATTTGACTTTTGACCTCTGGGTTACATCAGCCAATGAATTCTTAACTATAGGTGGCTTTGACTGCATAACAGGAGTGGGGTTTTCACCTGTAGATTCAAGATCATGATTGTGATCCTTGAAAAAGTGGTCAATGACCCACTTCCCAGAAGCATTTCTTTGTACCCTTATGAATGCCGGACAACCAGTTCGCGAATTGGTCTGAAACCCCTCCTTTGAGCAAACAAATCTTCGAGAGGAAACTGACCCATCAGTTCTCGATCGATAGAGCTGACCTGTCCGAATCTTAAAGCCCATACGCTTTGCATATAGACTGTAACACTCACGTGCATCATCTGACGAATCAAACTCTAACCCCACTTGGGGTTCAAGTCTAGACCCTCCATCCTCCCCATTGACATTATCTATTGCGCGTATCATACCTACTGGCTTTGCCTTTATGACCATGTTCCCACACTCTTTGCTATTCGGATCAGTATTTGAACTGCATTGGTATGAAAATAAACATCATGTGCTGTAAATTTACACATCAAACAATTAGCAAACTGAGAATACTTTCACATTGCCTTCCATTTTTTTATAGGGAAAAAAATTTAAACCAATACCACAATTAATTTGCAACTTAATAATTGACTTTCACTTGCATCATCCACCAAATCAAATTGAACGCTAACTCTCACATTGCTATTCAAAATTAAAAATCTACTTGTATTCTACTATACAAAGGAAGGAAAAACAATTTCACTATGACCTCATACCACAATCAATTTGCAGCTTAATAACTAATATAGTTAAAAGACGGAGGAGAGCTTTATAGAACAAGATACTCAGAAAATTGATCAAATTTACTTGATTGTAAACACTGAAATGGAAATGAAATAAAATTTAAACCTATTCCTCAGCTGAACACAGAAGAAATTTCCACAGGGAGGAACAAAAAAGTACAGACACAGTGCTTCAATTTACTTCCTTCCTTTCTTTCTTTTTTGGCTAAAATTCAATGTACTCCCTTGACTTTTACCTCAATCGTCCAATTAGTTCCTGAGGACTAATTTTTTGTTAATTTAATTAGTCCCTCACTTTGTCAAAATGAGTCAATTTGGTCAAATGGCGCCAGTTACTAATTTTACAATTGAAGTAAAAGTCAATTTCATTCTTTCTTTTTCTCATTTTTTATTTTACTGTGTGTGTGTTAGAAGGGTCTTAAATCGAGAAAAATTACAATTTTCAATCTACATTTTCTCGGCAACCAAACAGAGGATTATACAACCAAACTCCCAACCAAAAAAAAAAAAGGACAATACCCAATACAGAAAAATAGCTACCCAACAACAAAGATACTATGACATTCGATCAGAAACAACAAAATGAGAAGTCAACGCAATATAATCGGATTGGATTAGATGAACCCAAAAAAAAAAAAAAAAATCAAAGTTAGGGTTTTTATCACTATCATTATTATCAAAATTGAAACTCTTTGATTGGTTTACCTTTGTAAACTGGTGAAGTGGCTGGAGCTCGATTAGTTGCTCATAAACAAGGCCAGGTGAACAAATCCCAGAAGATATTTTTTAGGATTTGGGGTGTTAGATTAACATTTTGGCGGGAATTTGCTGGTAAGGTTTATGGGGTTGAGAAATGAGAGAAAAACTGAGAGAGAAAGAGGCTGGGGTGGCTTGGTTTTGTGATATGTAATCTGAGTTGAGAAAAAGGGTTTTCTTTTGTCTTGATGAGTACAAATTAGGAAGTGAAAGAGAGGGTTGAAGTTTGGTTCTCTTGTCATGGTTAGATTAGCTGTTGGTTGACCTTAAATTGGACCCATGTGGGTCCAATGTTAGTGACATCATTCTATATTTTATGTGGGTGACATCATTTTTGTTTTATGAGATTATGGAATTCTTAAAACTTGGTCATACTCATACGATGGAAAAATGAATGGATAACAAAGATAAAAATGATGGGGTAAAAAAAATGAGAGGAAGGAGAAGGTACTTTTTTTCATCTTATGTGTTTTTTAGAAAACATAAAAAAGTGAGAGGACATAAAAGTACTGGTGTATCTTTCCTTCATTTGGTCAAAAAAAAAAAAAATAGGAGAGTTTTTTTTTTTTAATGAGAAACAAAAAATGTGAAAAAGCTGAAAAGGAGTATATGACAATACACTGTGTATATATCTAATTATCTATCATACATCCCAGGAGGGGTGGCCTAGTGGTTAGGATCCATGAATCAGATTTTTGATCTCTAGTTTGAGTCCGAGTGAGTACATGGGGATGAATTTAGGCATCCTTATTGTGAGAGACCGCGCCCCCGGCCCGTTTTATGATGTTGGGTCAAACCCACGTGAATAGGTGGAGTCGTGTTGTTACCTCTCAAAATAGAGGTTCGACTAGTTATATTTTCCCCTTTAGATTAAGGGTTTTACAATGGAGCCGTCACTTATTTAATTATTAAAAAAATAAGAAAACCATAATTGAAAAAGAATTCCTCATTTTATTAATTTGAAATTGAATTTACATTTAATCATAGGAAAATTACATGGCTTGGTCCTAAATACAATCTAAGATAAAGTATATAGTTTTATTTCCTAGTTACAATCTAAAAATTGAAAATTACAAGGATAAACATTAGTTTATCAACTCTTGATCTAAGTTCGGAGGCTATGTTACAAGATGGGAAGGTGTTAGGCACCCACCTTGCCCGGTGAAACCGGTCTTCTAGACTACGGTGGTCAACATTCATATCACATCATCCAATATATTATCAATCAATTTGCATGTTGAATTTAATGTGTGTGCCTGCGATAAACCTTAATTCAATTCATTAAGCATGGCATTTGGATTGAAAAATAAACTCTAATGAATGTGTGTGGATGGTGATATCCTAGATTCAAGAATTTAAAAGAATTATTAAATAAACATATTTTTCATATTTTTGATGTGGATTTAAAATCAAAACTAGCGATATGCATGAATATGTGATGAACAACCAAGAACATGTAAAGAACACATAAGAACAATTAAGAACATTCAAACATATTCAAGAGGATTCAAATAGTTACTATCATGCCTTAATCCTAAATTCTCATCATGGCAACAAAAAACAATTAGGGAAAGGGATTATACCTTCATGTAAGATCCATATGGTGGAGGAGGAAACTCTTGAGGGATGTCCTAAGGGTGGAGGAAAAGAAGAGTTAAGAGAGGAAGAGTGAGTCTCACTCAATACCTTGAGTCTCAGGAAGACCAAGATATGACAAGATTACTCTACTTCACTAGAACTCAAGAGAGGAAAAGAGATTGGGGTTTTTTGTGTCTTGGAATGAGTATATATAGTAGTGATGGAGGAAATATGAATGGAATGTCATTTAATGAGGGTTGATAAAGAATCACCTAGACCTCATTTTAGCCTTTGGGGAAATCTTGTGCATTAAATGTGAAGATTGATGAGAGTGAGGAGCAAGCAAAGTTCGGTTTTCCCGTAGTTGCTGTAACAACATATAGAGCCAACTTTGAAAAATCATATCTGACTTAATTCTGATCAGAATTGCCTCATTCATGTGCTCAAATTGAAGCCCCGGATGTCTAGTTTCTGGGAAAATTAATCTCATTCATAGATTCAAAATATTCTGAGAGATATTGATAAAATGGTGAGCAGAGGTCATTTGTTAGAAAATGATTTCAGCACAATTAACATTAATAGGTCTCAAATTAGCTCACAATTAACATTAAATGGCTCCAATCACTCCCATTTCAGACTTAATTGGTTCTAAATTTACTCTAATTAAAAGATAATTGCACAAATTACTCATTGAATAATTAATGTTTAACTATCTAATTAATTAGGTGTATGCAACCTCACCATAAAATGTAGTCTTAACCAATCAAATTATGACACATCATCGATCTCAAATTGATTATACTTATAACCAATTGAAATCAATCACTCATAATCACATATAGTCGTACTCAATTTGTGATGGTACATCTCAGCCATTAAAACTTGATTTGATGATAACTTTCAATCTGGTAGTCCGATTAGGGCTCATGACCAGTCGATTTGATCGTTACAACATTAAGATCATTTTGGTGAAATGAGATTAAGGATCAAATAACCAGAATCAAGATACATATTTCCAAGGTGAAATTACCATTTTACCCTCCATGTGAGGTTAAATGCGGGTTGCAAAATAGGGTGTCAACAGAATGCCCCTCATTGACAGAGCTCGAAAAGCAAATATCAATGTATGAAAGAGACACCTAACTTTACAATCAATATTTAACCGTGGTGAATGTATGATGCATGTAGATAAAAATGCAGACGATCATGTTCTAGATCAAAATGTGGATCGAATCTCAAGGGAGATTGCCTACGTACCTCTTAGTGGGAGGATCAGGTCTAAACGTAGTTCATGCATGCAGCCTTTTTTTTTTTTTTTTGAAAAAAAATGAGTATAAGACATGCTTACCAATGGTCTGATGGATTTAAAGTTTTGGACATGCTTCCCAGAGGTCCATGGATTTGAAATTTGGACATGCTTCCTAGAGGTCCGATGGATTGGAATCTTGGATGTGCTTCCCAGAGGTCCAAAGATTGAATTTTGGACGTGCTTCCCAGAGGTCCGTGGATTTGAATTTGGACATGCTTCTAGAGGTCCGATGGATTGAATTTTGGACGTGCTTCCTAGAGGTCCGTGGATTTGAATTTGGACGTGCTTCCTAGAGGTCCGATGGATTGAAGTTTGGACGTGCTTCCCAGAGGTCCGTAGATTTGAATTTGGACGTGCTTCCTAGAGGTCCAAGGATTTGAATTTTGGACATGCTTCCTAGAGGCCCGTGGATTTGAATTTGGACGTGCTTCCCAGAGGTTTAATGGAATTGGAAGGTATTATTCATACCGATGTGTGTGGGCCTTTTACCCTAATACCTGCAAAATAAATACTTTCAATTAGTAACAGAGTTATTCATTGAAAAGACTTTGGCATACCTGGCGAATGCCCCTAGTTTGGGACATATTCCATGCTTCGATGAATGCTAAGGGTGGACAATTGGCTTGATGTTGCACCACTGGAGAATATGGAAGAGGATCATAGCTTTCTGTTCCTGAAGGAGAATTTAATGAAGATTTTTTTTTTTTTTTTTGAATTTGAAAAACTTGAATATTTCGAAGGAATTGAAATTTTTTATTTTTTATTTTTTTGAAAAATTAAGAAATCTTGATCTTTTGAAGGAATTTGGAAATTTTTATTGAAGATTTGTTCATTGGAGATTTTTCCTTTAGAATATGGTTTTGTAGATTTTTCCTTTGAAAAATGAAGAATTTTCCTTTTGAAAATTGAGAAATTTTAATTTTATTTTAATTTTAATTTTTTATTTTTTATGATAACAAAGTGAAGAAGATGAAGATGGACTAGAAATGATGAAGATTTATTCATGATGATTTTTTTTTTTTTTTTGAAAAACCTATCCTTTGAATGAGAACAACTTTGGGTGGAAGTTAATGTGGATTACTGGATAAGTCTTGAGCTTAATTCCGGCAAAAAGATAATTTCAATTAGCAATGGATTTATTCATTAAAATGAATTGGAAGTACTTACCCAATGCCCCTAGTTTTGGGCATATTCCATGCTTAGATTGAATCTGAATTTATTTGATGTAGTGACCATTGGGGAACATGAAAGAAGATTATGGTCTGCCATCCTTGGTTCCTGCAAAAAGGCTTTCTTTCTCTAGCTTGTTAGAAACCAACTATCAAGAAAACATTTTTGGCCAATGCCCCTAGTGTGGACATACTTGCCAAAAAAATGGATTGGTGCCTCAAATGAAAACATGCTTTCATGCGAGAAGAACATATTTGCACACAATATAAATAGGCCAATGCCCTAAGTTTAAGCATGCTTGATGCAAAACAAATGAGCTTAGCCTAACATGCACCCAAACAATTTTGTCACATTGTTTTGAATTTGTTCTCCAAGGTTCTTTGGGTGATTGGGACCAGGCCTTTGAAAGGCTGCCTACATATCTCTTTCATAGAGGATCAGGTCAAGACATAGTTCAAGAGAACTGGATTTTGAAAAAGAATGATTTTTTTTTTTTTTTGAAATAAGATTTCTCTTTCTTTCTTCTTCTCTCTTTTTATTTTATTTTATTTTACGAACAAGAGGTGATCCTTTGAACAACCATTTTGGTAAATCAAAGTGTTTAAAAATCAAACAAATCTCTTTGATTAGGAAGGATCAAGATCATTAAACTCATGTAATCAAATTTGCTTCATTCTTTTGAACATCATCAGATTAAGTCTCCAAAGGTAATCAAGAAATGAAATGTGATAATATTTATGAATCACATTGTTGGTTGCAAATAAGGAGAGTGCTCTAGGTTTGGAAGTTCTTTTAAGTCATTTTAAGGATTTGTGAATTTGAGAAATTTTATCCTCGAACATATCATCTTGTGGGGTTTGACAATTTTAAGCAACTTTCCTTTTTAATTCAAGAAAAAAATATTATTAGAGTTTAAGATGCACCTACAATTAGCAAGACTTCAAGGAGGTCTTATTCATGGGTTGTAATGTATGCCAGGTTTAGGTTATGAAATGAATGATATAAAAAGGCTCAAAATTCCCTATGATGTTCCCCCAAGTATGCATTACTCAAAAATCAAGTATTGGAGGAGTTTTCTCATTTCTTTGTTGCCATCTTCTCACTAGTGTTCATTATTCACTTGTATCAACATTTGTTTTTAAGCTCATTTGGGAAAGATTTGGAAATCTTGAATTTTTTTTTTTAATATATACATGAACAAAGTACATCAAATGCTTCATGAATTTTTAGAATTCAAAGAAACAAAGAAACATGGAATAAACAAACAAACTTTAAGCTTAATCATGATGTTGCAACCAAATGTGGAGTGAGGCAAAGTTGGGCCACTTGCTTCTTCTTGATCCATTTAGGATGCTTGAGACTTGGCATGCTTGAACCTTGATTATGATAAAATGGCTTGAGCTTGCACTTGGAAGGCTTGAACCTTGATTATGATTTTTTGGTATTTGCTTGAAATGGCTTGGGCTTACACTTGGAAGGCATGCATCTTGTGAGTTTTTGGCATTTGATGTTGCTCATGCGTATACACCTTTGATAGGCTCAATTGTTGGGCTTAGAATGATTCAAGAAACAATTTTGGGCTTCCATACCAAGTAGAGTTCAATTATAGGCTTTTGGGCTTGAGTTCATTCATAGCATACAAGGTTCAAACAATTATGATGGGCTCAAGTGTTGGACTTAAGTCATCATGGTTCAAACAACGGCCAAACACATGCGTAATAAAATGCAATTTACATGGACCAACCTAAAGGTAGGTTCTATTGGTCATTACAATATGGGTAGAAGGTAGGTTAAAGGTCCCCACAAGCTAGGACATCGTACCTCCCAACTTGTGACGCCAGGAGCGTTGCGTTGGCTCGAACAGTATAGTTTGTTCTTATGAACCACCATGGCATGACCATCATGATCCTTGTTGCGGTGGGTGGTAGGTTCACCGCTGGGTATGTGAGTCTCAGGAAGACCAAATCCACGGCTAATACTACCGAGCTTTCGGACTAGCACACAAATAAAATAAATTTCATTCAAGCAAATGATGCATGACATGCAAAATAATGACATATTAGACATATTATATACAAAAAACCAATAAATAAACAATGACATGGTTGGCCACCATAATCTAATTGAAGCCTAGCCCTCAATGTCCCCAGTGGAGTTGCCACTGTGAGAGACTGCGCCCCCGACCTATTTTATGATATTGGGCCAAACCCATGTGAATGGGTGGAGTCGTGTTATTGCCTCTCAAAATGGAGGTTCAACTAGTTATATTTTCCTTTTTAGATTAAGGGTTTTACAATGGAGTCGCCACTTATTTAATTATTGGAAAAATAAGAAAACTATAATTGAAAAAGAATTCCTCATTTTATTAATTTGAAATTGAATTTACATTTAATCATAGGAAAATTACATGGCTTTGGTCCTAGATACAATCTAAGATAAAGTACACAGCTTTATTTCCTAGTTACAATCTAAAAATTGAAAATTACAAGGATAAACATTGGTTTATCAACCCTTGATCTAAGTTTGGAGGCTATGTTACAAGGTGGGAAGGTGTTAGGCACCCACCTTGCTTGATGAAACCGGTCTTCTAGACTATGGTGGTCAACATTCATATCACATCATTTAATATGTTAGCAATCAATTTGCATGTTGAATTTAATGTGTGTGCCTATGATAAATCCTAATTCAATTCATTAAGTATGACATTTGGATTGAAAAATAAACTTTAGTGAATGTGTGTGGATGGTGATATCCTAGATTCAAGAATTTGAAAGAATTATTAAACAAACATGTTTTTCACATTTTTGATGTGGATTTAAGATCAAAACTAGCGATATGCATGAACATGTGATGAACAACTAAGAACATGTGAAGAACACATAAGAACAATTAAGAACATTCAAACATATTCAAGAGGATTTAAATAGTTACTATTATGCTTTAATCCCAAATTCTCATCATGGCAACAAAAAACAATTAGGAAAAGGGATTATACCTTCATGCAAGATCTATATGGTGGAGGAGGAGCCTTTTGTGGGATGTCTTAAGGGTGGAGGAAAAGAAGAGTTATGAGAGGAAGAGTGAGTCTCACTTAATACCTTGAGTCTCAGGAAGACCAAGATATGACAAGACTACTCTACTTCACTAGAACTCAAGAGAGGAGAAGAGAGGGGGGGGGGTTTGTGCCTTAGAATGAATGAGAGGGGGGGTATAATGAACCTAGACAAAGAATGAAAGGCCATTTAATAAGGGTTGATAAGGAATCATGAACTTAGACCACATTTTAGCCTTTGGGGAAATCTGGTGCATTAAATGTGAAGATTGATGAGAGTGAGGAGCAAGCAAAGTTCGGTTTTTCCGTAACTGCTGTAACATCATATAGAGCCAATTTCGAAAAATCATATCTGACTCAATTATGATCGGAATTGCCTCATTCTTGTACTCAAATTGAAGCCCTAGATGTATAGTTTTTGGGAAAATTAATCTCATTCATAGATTCAAAATATTCTGAGAGATATAGATGCAATGGTGAGCAGAGGTCATTTGTTAGAAAATGGTTTCAGCACAATTAACATTAATAGGTCCCAAATTAGCTCCCAATTAACATTAAATGACTCCAATCACTCCCATTTCAGACTTAATTGGTTCTAAATTTACTCTAATTAAAAGATAATTGCACAAATTACTCATTGAATAATTAATGTTTAACTATCTAATTAATTAGGTGTATGCAACCTCACCATAAAATGTAGTCCTAACCAATCAAATTATGACACATCATCGATCTCAAATTGATTATACTTATAACCAATTGAAATCAATTGCTCATAATCACATATAGTCGGACTCAATTTATGATAGTGCATCTCAGCCATTAAAACTTGATTTGATGATAACTTTCAATCTGATGGTCCGATTAGGGCTCATGACCAGTCGATTTGATCGTTACAATATCAAGATCATTTTGGTGAAATGAGATTAATGATCTAATAACCAGAATCAAGATGAATATTTCCAAGGTGAAATTACCCTTTTACCCTCCATGTGAGGTTAAATGCGGGTTGCAAAATAGGGTGTCAACACTTGCTAAGGAGCCCCTGATTACCAGCTCTCTCGAGGTGTTAGGGTGAGGCTTGTGGTCACCCCAAACCACAATAACTATGGCTCAATTTAACATTCCCTAGTAAGAGGTTCCCCTATGATCACGCCCAGGGGAGTGAGTCACAATGATCGCCCCCACTTTAGTTCATAAAAAAAAAAAAAAAAAAATTATCTATCATACAATAAAATAATTTTTTAACATTTTTCAAAATGGAAAAAATTTGTTATCCCTTGGTGTATTTTTAATTGACTCTCAAAAAATTTATATGTGATCTTAATATAAATCATATTACTTATTTAAACAATATATGTATATGCTTTTATGAGTCATTATAACTTATCTCAATTCTTCTCCCAAAAAAAAAAAAAAAAAATCTTATCTCAATCTGGAAAATATTTCTCTAAATTAGTTTAGAGAAAACTTTGTCCTTTCAAAATATAAGTAAAATAATAATAATCTTTATCTCCCATATTTTTCTCTCTCTTTTTCACACAATTTAGGGGAACTAAATTTCATGAGTTAGGGGAGAAAACAACATTCACCCCCATTTTCTATCATCTTTCTTTTCTCTCCTACCAAACAAGATAAAATACTATTATTATTTTTTTTTTCTTTTCCACCCTTCATAAATCAGTCCAACTAAATATACCTCTGAACATATCATATGATTAAAAATACACATGATAATTACTTTGATAAAATTTCCTTGAAATCAATTTTGAATAGAAATGTGAAAGTATGTCCATTTTATAATTAAAGTGTTTTATATTTATTCAAATTAATTAACAACAAAATTGATAGAACAATTCCTCTTATAGATCTCCCACATTATTTATGTAAGTGTTCAACTAATAAATTTATAAGTGTTTTGGGTTATTTTAAAAATAGTGGATGTGGGACTTACACTTCACATACTCTTCTCATTTTTCAAATGATTTTTTTTTTTTTTTTTTAATGCTAGGGGGAAAAATAAACAAATAAATAACTTCTTGAGATGTTGTTTATGGCCAAACCACTTCTTAAGCCAATGTTTGCAACCGATACGATTATAGTTCTAAGCCCCCGTTTGATAGAGAGGATAGAAAAAACATTGAAAAATAGAAAATAAATAAATAAAGTATCTACTCCGTTACTACTAGGATTTTTTCTTTGAATTACTACCAAGAATAACATAAATGAATAATAGAGATGAACAAAGTTTTCAAACTAAAACAATTTTATAAGTTTGGGACTTTAATTAACAATATAAAAATTTGGTACCAAATAAACATGGTATAAACTGTAGGCCAAAACATGGCATAAATTTGGTACAAAATTTTATGTAATTTAGCTTATTATTACAGTTGGAGCTCAAAAAACAGCATTTATACAAGTTTTATATAAAACACCAACATAAACAGTATTTTATTCATCATGAGGGAAGAAATGAATTTAAAAAATAAATTCATTACTTCATGAAAATAAACACTATTTCAATTTCAAAAGCCTTTTCTTCTCGTATGAATTTTTTTTTTTTGAGAAATGAAAATAGGGGCCTTTATGGTTATATTACACCCCTAGGTAGGGAGCCAGTACCAGGATTAGCTTGATGAGGCCTAGCCTAGTACTGTGTGAGGGGGCCAACCCTCACTAAGTATGCCCACCAACGAACTATTGCGGGCAGCGAAAATCGAACTTAGGTGTGGTGCACGAAGCGAACGAACCTTACCCACTCAGCAAAGCCCCCGTTCGCCTTCTCGTATGATTTAAATTAAGGATCCCATGCAAGATTGATAAGGCTCAAGTTGATTATATCAAAGATTGCAAAATTTTATTTATAACCCCATAAGTTCAAAAACATTACTATAATTCATAACCTTTAACTAATAATCAAAAGAAATTAAATTTTGTGTCCTATATGTAATATTAAAAGTATTATTAACATTAAATTTTGTGTTGCATTTTTTTTTATTAAAAAAAATAGAAATTTTGTGTTGTATTGTTATTTTCTTCATATTATGCTAGTAAAAAAAAAAAAAAAAAAAATCTTTAAAAAATTGAAACTAACAGCAATTTGCATTTGCAAACAACGCCGTATCCTTGCCTCTACTCTCTGGTCTCCTTCATCTTCTGCACCATCTTGTCCTAAACTTTCCAAATTTTTGAGCTTTGATGTGTTTTTTTTATAGCTTCAATGGTTTTAAAATACTTATTTTCAGTTCTGCAAATCCGCGCTAAGCATCAAAGTCCATGAATCCAGTAAGTACAATTTGAACCTTTTTCTTGTTCTTGATTCAATCATTTTCAACACCATTATTTTTGTGCAAATGCTTCAATTTTAGTGAAAACCTATTAATGAGAATCACAAAGATTGATACTTGATGATGGCTAGAGCTTCATCATCTATCTTAATTTTCATTCGCCAAAACCCTCGTACTTGCCAAAACCCTAACACCCAGATCCGAAATCTCACTGTTGAAACCAAAGATGGTGACTTTAAGCCAAACCCAATTCAGGAACCATCACAAAAGGCACAAAATGAGTTCATAGAGATTGCCAAAGAGGTTTCTAGGATTACTCGAACAAAACCCAGATGGGAGCAGACCTTGCTCTCTGATTTTCCTTCGTTCAACTTCACTGATCCTCAGTTTTTCAATGAGTTGATAAGGAACCAAAACAATGTGCTTCTGTCACTTCGTTTCTTTCACTGGCTATGCTCTTTGAATGGTTTTTCGCCTGACCCTTTGTCGTTGAATGCGCTTTTTGATGCGCTTGTGGAGGCTAAGGCCTGCAATGCTGCCAAAAATTTTATTGATTATACAGGGTTTAAGCTCAAGCCGGCTTCTTTGGAGCTTTACATTCAGTGTCTTTTTGAGGGTGGATTGGTTGAGGAAGCATTTGATGTGTTTGATAGATTGAGAGGGGTTGGAGTTTGCCCATCAATTGCGACTTGGAATTTGGCTTTGTTGGGTTGTCTTAAGGTTGGGAGGACTGATCTTGTTTGGAAATTGTATAAAGAGATGGTGGAATCCAGTGTTGTGGCAAAAGTTGATGTTGAGACTGTTGGGCATCTTATTCGAGCTTTTTGTGAAGATAACAAAGTTTCAAAAGGTTATGAGCTTCTTCGGCAGGTTTTGGAAGCCGGGTTAGACCCTGGGAATGCTGCTTTTAATAATTTGATATCTGGGTTTTGTAAGGAGCGGCAATATAGTAAGGTATCTGAACTACTTCACACAATGATTGCAAAGAACAGAGATCCAGATATTTTTACATATCAGGAAGTTATCAATGGGCTTTGCAAGCAACGGAAGCAGCTTGAGGCATTTCGGGTTTTCAATGATCTTAAGGACAGAGGATATGCCCCAGATAGGGTCATGTATACGACAATGATTCATGGTCTTTGCAAGATGGGATGGCTTGGGGATGCTAGGAAGCTGTGGTTTGAGATGATTCAGAAGGGGTTTATTCCAAATGAATACACATACAGTGCACTGATTCATGGGTATTTTAAGGTTGGTAATCTTGAAGAGGCAAGGAATCTGTACAAGGAGATGTTTAATAGAGGTTATAGAGAAACAACGGTGAGTTACAACACAATGATTGCAGGGTTGTGTTTGAATGGAAGGACGAATGAAGCACATGAGTTGTTTGAAGAAATGCCTCGAAAGGGTGTTGTTTGTGATGTGATTACATACAACACTCTGATTCAAGGCTTTTGTAAGGAAGGGAAGATTGTTGAGAGTACAAACCTATTGAAAGAACTCCTTATGCGGGGTTTGCAGCCATCAACTTCCTCATTTTCCCCCCTTATTGAAAAGCTTTGTCAGGTGGGAGACATTCAAGAAGCAAAAAAGTTGTGGGATGATATGCAAAGTAGGGGTCTGCAACCAATCGTCTGTACTCATGAGCATATCATCACTGGCTTATGCAACCAAGGATATGCTGCAGAGGGAATGGATTGGTTATTAGCAATGCTGAAGTGTAAGCTTAAACCAAAGAAAGACACTTTTGAGAGATTGATCCAATGTCTCTCACAAAGTGATAAGTGGGATGACATTTTAATTGTATTAGATGTTATGTTTAGGATAGGTTATACACTTAGAGAAGGCATATGCCATTCTTTGGTTAATAAACTTTGCAGAGAGAATTCCCATTTTGTCGAAACACATCTAGGGGAGATTGTAGAATAAAACTAATGCATCAGAGCTCTTCTGGATATGTTGTTTGTAATGTACTACCTCATTCATGATTGAATAAATGGAGAGGATCAACTGGAGCTTTATTAATGATGGCAAACCTAAACATCAACTTGAAGCATTGTATTTCATATTAGTTTGGTATATCATGAAGAATTGATGACTATGATGAAGTATAAGGCTGAAGTGCTGGTCTATACGGCAGATACAGGGGCCCAACTGATTTTCAAATTTGAATCATGCAAATGAGTGATTTCTTTTTTAATTTCAATAGTTTTTTTTTTTTTTTTTTTTTTTTTTTTTTTTTTTGTGTGTGTGTGTGTGCCTTTTGGGGTTATGAAAGATTTAAGTGAACTCTAACTAATAGTTGGGCAGTTAGTCACTGCTATACGAGCAGTGATGATACCAACAGGGGTTGGTCATCTCTCTAAGTTAGTTGACCATGAATTTCTAGATACATGCGATACTATCATGGTAAAAGTTAGTTAGGCAGCCAGCTGCAAGATGGAGACTAGACCTCTTGAGACCTTGTCATTGGATTCAGAATATATGAGTAACAAAGAGCTGCTTGCTGTGACCAAAGGATGTCCTCTTTTAAAGTTCTGATGATACAATGTATTGACGTTAGCGATGAGGCTTTGGAAGCTGTAGGCACTTGTAGTTTGTCACTAGAGTTACTGGTTTTATATAATTTGTAGAGATTTACTGATAGGTCAGTTACTCTCCATCTTATGGGAATCTTCTATCAGTTTTACTTGTTGATTTCATCTTCAGTAGTTTCCTTTTGTCATGAGCACTAAAGCTTCTTGAGATTCATCATTTATTTCTTTACGTTCTCTATCTGTCATTCATATAAATACTTTATAAGCTTATGATGGAACTCAGTTCTGCCAATTGTTGTTTGTAGTTTTTTTTTTTTTTTTTTTTTTTTTTTTTTTGTGGGGCCCTTCATCTGAGTTATCGTAAGACTTTGATGTGTGTTTTCTATTATTCTTGGACACATTTATCTTTTATAGTAGTTGGAATTATTGATGAAGTTGAGCAAGTCTTTGTTGTATCATCAGTTCTAATTGGCCTCATTGTGCTGTCTATCCCTTTACTCCCACTTAGAATCTCTTTGCTTATTTTCTTCAACGTACACATTTGAGGGGTCTAGGTCCTATTGGCAATGATTTCTATTTCCTAAGTGACAAGGGTTTGGAAGCAATTGCAACTATACATCTCAAAATTAATGGGTGCCATAATATCAGAACTTTGGGACTGGAATCTACTGGAAAATATTGCTATTACCTCTCTCTCTCAACTTAATCATAATAACTTCGGTCTGTAGTTATGATAATGTGTGCATTGATTGAAAGTCATGCTTGGTCACAGTATCACACAGGCTACTAGCCTCCTTGCTCTTGAGCTGTACAAGGATTCCATTAAGCAACATGCTTTTACTAACCTGCTAAAAGTATTTAATATTGTTGCATTGATATTTTTGAAAGGTTACATTCAAAGCTCAGGCAATTTCTTTTTGATACTTATGCTTCCAAGTTCTTTCAAGAGATGGATATTCATCTCTCTTCTGCAGTAGTAGCCTTTGTAAAAATGTTTTCCACTTAACTTAGTGAATGAGGAAAATATTAAATTCATCAATTCAAATGATATTGAATATGCATAAAGGTATCATGCCTTCCTCTCAGTCAAGGTTTTGGATGGATTTAGTCACATGTTCCTTGCATTTTATAAATAAGTTCTGCTTGAATTCTGCTTAATTTGAAGTTTATTACTTGCATTTTTGGATCAAAGCTAGTTACCTTTTGTTGGCTTGATACCATCTGTAGCTCTGAAAATGTCAAGGAAACTCACTGATTTAGCGGCTGTTATTTTGCCAAAGGATAGGTAACGATGCCCTTCCCAAAGTTGGAAGGAGCTGCAACTTCATGCAAGCTCCCCACTTGGTAGATTTCTCTGGCGTTGGAGATGAAAGCATTTGTGATATAGCTCTCATGATTAGTTCTTGTATTGATTATTTTACCAAATAAATTCTGACAAATTTGCCAAAATTTTCATTATTATTCAAATTATTCCTTGCATTTATTATACTTTCAAATTTATAATTTGTTTCTAATTCATTGGATGGTTGTTCTCACAAAAAAATAGTTGGATTTAAATGTTTAATGAAGGTGTGAACTTTGAGTTTAGTAAGTCGATTTTGTGTGCATAAAACTTCTAGCTTTAAGGCGGCCATGTTGCTCGTGTAGGCTCTAAAGTTGAGTGCCTCACTGAAGGCACCTTGCCTTAGGTGTTTAAGGCGCCATGCTTGGGCAGCTAGGTGAGTGCCTGGCTTTCCGTTGACTACCATGGGCTGTGATATGTCCTCTTTATTATCTAGAAAAATGTCTATCTAGAGTCGGGGGCAAAACAATACTCTGTGCTTTGCTTCTTTCAATATCAGTCTGAAATTTTGCAGTGCCCTGCTTTTACGCTATCTTGATTGAGTTTTTAAAATCTTCTGTTTTGGATTTCAAAGAGTTAGAAATGTTATAAAATGTAGGAAACAAGGGACTTTCCCTTTTTTTACCCTAGGGTTGGAGCTGAGACCCTTATTGCCATTGGTCAGGGTTGCTGTCTACATCATCTAAAAATGTCAGTGGATGCCACCAAATTGGAGATGTGTGAATAATAGCCATTGCAAGAGGCTGCCCCAACTCTGTTCCTTAGATGTGCTCCTGGTGCGTTTACTCTCTCAATTCTCAGTTTATGTTTTTGCTGTGTATGTGTTATGTGCCCTGCTCTAAATATACTGTTATATTATATTGATGTGCTCATATGGTAGTGGTACCAACTAGAAAGATGGATGGAATACTTTGAATGAGGTTTCAAACATACGATACTGTAATATGATTGCATACATGGGCAAATTATAAAATAACTTGATTTTTTATCAGGTCATTGGCTGCCAAAGGGCATGTGTGCAGCTGGCTGAGGCCCCCCAAAATTTTAAAAAAATCTTATGTATAAATAATATAGAAAATCTTAAATATATACTTATTAAAAAATCAACCCGTTGGTGATGAAAATCTAATAGGACAGCCCCTCTTCTCCATCAACCTTGGCAATCCATTCACTTGCATCCACATCACATTCCATAACCATTAATTTAATCTTTCATTTGATTGTTGTTTGCAAGTGTTTTTATAGAAAAAAATGGTAATGATTTGTTAACAATTTTTGAAAAATTAATAATGTCACAAACCGAATAAATTTCACAATATTTCAAATTGACATATTATGATTAATGTAACATTATTTATGCAGTGTGTATAGTACACAGTGGAAATTATATTTTAAAAACACGATTTTCATACTGAAAGGTACGACAATGTATAATTCGGTGTGTCAACAATAATTAGCATTTCTAACTTTTTATTACTATATATCAATCAGTCAATCACATCATGCCATCTAATAATTGATATAGGACAAATTAGGGATTTGTCTACTGTTAGTTGTGGTGGGTTTAGGGTTAGGAAAGAAGAACTAAAGAGATATTATGGCTGTTCATGGTCTGTGTGAACAGTATCCGCGAACAGTAATCTTAGGAAGAAGAGAGAGAGAGAAGAGAGAAGAAAAAGGAAACAACAAAGAACACTCAATTTTATTAATCAACTCATTCTATTCTCTTTGAATACATTGAGCACAAAATATATCAAGACTGTTACTTGTACTTTAAAAATATATACAATGACTATTACTTGTACTAGTAGTAATAGGATTAGGACTACTAATAAAACCTAATAAATACTAACTTGGACCCAAAGTAAATAAACCTAAGATACTTAAAACCCTAGAAGACTCTAGACTCAACTAAATTACCAAAATACCCTTAATTCGCAGGAAGTGCAGAGATTATAGATTCGCCCCTCAATATAAAGCTGACCATAACTAATAAAATAAAAACCCAAATTAAAAACTGTTTAAACCCTAAAAGATTCGTACTTAGACCATTTAAAGGGCACGTCTTTCACTTCAATTGGACTTCACACGAGTACCCAATAAAATAATTCTTGAATAGGCAAATTTGCAAAGTAATAGCATATTAATCTTCCATGACTCCATCAATAATCTATTAACTATATAAAAAGAGTGAATAGCCTTAGGAATAGTGTTTTTGGTTTGTTCAAGTTATACTGTTTTAGTGAGTCTAAACGGTGCATTTCATTTTCAACTTAAAAGACAAACTCACAAACGCACTGTTTGTTTGAAGAAGTGAGGGAGCCTTGCAAGGAGAGGGGAGAGTAGATAAGAAGATTTCTGTGCATAGTAAGTAAGGAAGAGAGAAACGGGAAAGAGCGAGAACATTATAGTCGTCAATGATGAGGGGTGAAAGAGGAAGGAAATGACATGTACGGTCAGGTCAAGAGAAGAGGTGCAGAAACAGATCAAAAGGTGGGAGAGAGAGGGGGACGGACTAAGATTTAGAGGAACTCGAAATTCAGGTATTTATCTTCTTCTTTTTTTAGAATCTGTTAGAATTATTATTTGGGTTTTGAGATTTTGATTTTCCATATTTTTTCATGGAAAATCATATAATCTAGGCTTTTAATTGAGAGGAATTAATTACTTCCTTAATCAACAAAAGCTCTCTCTCTCTCTCTCTTTTTGTTGCCAATTGGGATTTTTCTCATCTCTTTCTCTCTCCTTTACCGTGTGTTTGGTTTTAAGTGGGGGAGCTAGAATTTTAGAGACAAAAATTCTAGGTCTCTTCCACACTTACTCTATCAAAATTCACCGTTTCACGCCCACCCAACCACACTTGCTCTATCAAAACTCACATTTTCAAGAAGGCAAAGGGCCAAGTTTTCAAAGAGAAACTCTGCAATGTCCACAATTATCAACCCAAAGATATTGAATTCTAATATGAATGTAGAGATTTGACACATGAGATTACGTTTGTGTACTACAAATTTGATGCAGCTCATGTCCATGCTTATGAAATTATAGGTTTTCTTGTCTTCTTCACTTAATTTGAGTGGTTGGTTAGAGATTCAAGTAGAGTAAATTATGTGGGTGATAAAATCATGTCTAATATAGTGTTTTTTATTATTGATTTTATGACTTTATGCTGAGGTCGTTGTATTATTGCAGAATTTGAGCAGCAAAAAACCTATAAAGGTGCAATTGGCTAGGGGTGGTCAAGGGAACTTTTTCATATATATATATATATATATATATATATCTTCTGGTTAATTTCACTTTTAATGATGGGAGAAATTTTATTAAGAATGATACTGTTTGCATATTCATTTTAACAGAAATTTTGTTTTGTCTGTTTCCATCCTGTTTTGGTTTCAGAGTTTTGCAACTAAGAATTTGGCAAAGTAACTTTTGTATTAAGAATTTATAAATTGAATATTATAGGCTAACCACGCTAATAAAGCTTAAACTATATGCCAGTAATTCAGCTAGAAGTTTCTCCTTGATGCAATGACTTAGCATGTATTATAAATAACTTTAACATTGGTACACTTGCTAGCTGTTCCCCTTGTACAATTTCATGTATTTATAAACAAGGGTTGGATATAAAGATCACTTATAATTTCTCTGTGATTGGAGAAAGAAATATTATTTCTAATGCATGCATTTGAAGGCTGCTTTCTTTGGGCATGGGTTCGTGTGTCATAAATAATAATGGTCAGAGTGTAGATACTGCAAATTTTGCACTTGCAGGCTATTCCTTCAAAAGACTTATATATGGAATTAATTAGTGTAGACATAAACGCTAGAGCTTGGTTAGGGCCTTGAGTGATAAATTCGGATTAAAAGATGATAATTTTTTTTACATGATTAATCTTAGTTTGTTAAGTTTAGATATTCCAAACTGTTGTTTTGCTTTTGTTGCTGTTGTAGTTTTCATGTTCACTGTCCTTGGATATACTCATTTTGTTGTGTTGTTCTTTTATACCCCTTTTCTTGCTTAAAAGGGTGTTTATTAAAAACTAAGCTAAACATTATAGCTAGACACATAAAATGTAACATGGAAAAGGAAGTATAACAAAATTCCTATTGTGAATGTTGTAGGTATTTGATGAAGAGCATTAATTGTAGCATATGGCATCATTCGTTTCAAAATTTTAATTCGACATCTTAGCAAAACTCAATTGCTCATCGTTGGAATATAATGTTTGTTATTATTTTTAGAACGAGCATCGACATTGGTGGAGGCAAAATTTTGGCTATTTAGCTCTTACAAAAGTCACTTTATTTATTTTACATTTTCACTTTATAATACATTTAACATCAATGGATTTAAAAATTATTTGATTAAAATAATATAAAGAACTCATTAAAATAAAATAAAAAATATCCACCGCAAAAACCTTTCAACCGGCACAACCACCTCCCCCACCACTCTACCAACAACAACACAGCCAAAACCAAACCCAACACAGCTACGACTACATTCACAAAGTACTGTGCCTCATCAAAATAGATCATAAGTCACTGTGCCTCATCAAATCAAACCCACAAATCACCACCATCATGACCCCCATTGAAACAAATCAGAAGCCACCAGAGATTGAGATAAAAAAGAGAGTGGATACAAAGAGAGAAAAACAAAAGAAAACCCAAAAAAAAGGGGGAAGGAGAGAAATGTAGGTCTAAAGAGAAGATGAAGGAAAATAAGAAATTATTTAAATATTAGTACAGTATGAACAATAAATATACTAATATTATTATTTTTAACTATAAGCTACTCTAAATATCCAAAAATAGCTGTGCATTGTAGCTATGGAGACAAAAAATATGGTTTTGGCTCCACTAATGTAGCCACATTTTGGTATTTGGTGGTGCTAAATAGCAATATAGCCTTTTAGCATCACTAATACTAGTGCTCTTATTGGCCTTAAGTAAATAAGTTCTAAGTAAATATTACTAATCATAGAAATATAGATATTCATATATTAAGTTTGTGCAATCTAAATTGTTATATTAATGAGATTAGCATTGTAAAAAATATATTTTTTTAGTACTTGGTTTTATGCTTCTTCAAATAGAAGCTCTATTTTATTTTATTTTATTTTTCCACTAAAGAGGTAGCTCGTGCCTCCTCAACTAGCGTTAATAAAATAGTGAAATTTACTGAACCCGCCTGTCACGGTATCCTCCAACCACAAACTCTTCTCCAAGATATCCAAACTAATAAATAATTTGATAAAAGAAAAAAAATCAATCCAAAGAACCGAAATCCTCTTTGAAAGTCAAAAAGTCGTGGTTGGTTCTCTCAATGTCATTGACTTCACTGAACCACTAAACAGAGTTGGACTAAAGCTGTACCTTCTTTTATGTGGCGCATATGGAAGTCGAAGTAAACGCCTACTCAATAAATATAAAAATGGTATCGATATAGAGTCTTTTGGCATAATATTGCCATTTTCAATGTTAATTAGTTTTATAGGCATTATTCCAACTTAATTGACAAATTGAGGAGAGAGAAAGAATTTCGGCAACAGTGTTGCCGAAATTCAACAAAAATGAGGAGAGAGAAAAAGAAAAAGGGGGAGAGAGAAAGCAAAGGAATTTCGGCAACACTGTTACCGAAATTCCTCTGCCCAAAATGCTGCCCGGTCAGTTAAAAAAAAGCAATTGCGGTAATGCCATTGCCGAAAAAGAAAAAAAAAAAAAAATTATTTTGGCAATTGTGGCAATCCCATTGCCGATAATGTAAAAAAAAAAAAAAAAAAAAAAATTATTTTGGCAATTGTGGCAATCCCATTGCCGATAATGCAAAAAAAAAAAAATTATTTTGGCAAATTGTGGCAATCCCATTGCCGATAATGCAAAAAAAAAAAAAAAAAAAAAAAAAATTATTTTGGCAATTGTGGCAATCCCATTGCCGATAATGCAAAAAAAAAATTATGAAATACGTGAATGAGTAAAAAAAAAAGTTGTCACGTTCACAATATTTTCACAATAAATCACACGTGATTAATTATTATTAGTTCAAAAAATTTGTGACAAATTAATTGTGGAATGGCATTACCGAAAATGTAAAAAAAAAAAAAAAAATTATTTTGGCAATTGTGGCAATCCCATTGCCGATAATGCAAAAAAAAAAAAAAAATACATTATCGGCAATGGGATTGCCACAATTGCCAAAATAAATTTTTTTATTTTTTTTATTTTTTACATTATCGGCAATTGGATTGCCACAATTGCCAAAATAAATTTTTTTTTTTTTTTTTTTTTTTTTTGCATTATCGGCAATGGGATTGCCACAATTGCCAAAATAAATTATTTTTTTTTTTTTACATTTTCGATAATGCCATTCCACAATTAATTTGCCACAAATTTTTTGAACTAATAATAATTAATCACGTGTGATTTATTGTGAAAATATTGTGGATGTGACAACTTTTTTTTTTACTCATTCATAGATTTCATAATTTTTTTTTTCCATTTTCAGCAATGGGATTGCCACAATTGTCAAAATGATTTTTTTTTTTTTTTACATTATCGGCAATGGCATTGCCACAATTGCCAAAACAAATTTTTTTTTTTTTTTTTTTCGGCAATGGCATTACCGCAATTGCTTTTTTTTAACTGACCGGACAGCATTTTGGGCAGAGGAATTTCGGTAACAGTGTTGCCGAAATTCCTCTGCTTTCTCTCTCCCCCTTTTTCTTTTTCTCTCTCCTCATTTTTGTTGAATTTCGGCAACACTATTGCCGAAATTCTTTCTCTCTCCTCAGTTTGCCAATTAAGTTAGAATAGTGCCTATAAAACTAATTAACATTGGAAATGGCAATATTATGCCAAAAGACTCATCGATATATCTTCATTTTTACTGGTTTATAAAAAATAATAAGACATACATTTACAGGTTTATAAAAAAAACACCTACATTTTCTGAATAAAAGGAACGAAGTCTAGGCGGATGAAAGAAAAAATCATTGTAAAATTTTAAATAAACATCTATTTAGTATTAACAGGTCAAACAATTTTTTTTTCTTTTCTTTTTTTTTTTGGTAAAATTTGTTAATTGAGCTTAATTATTTTTTAACTTTGTTATTGGTAATTTTTTTTAGAAAGATTTTGGTAATTTTTGTTGTTAGGTTAATTTTTTTGGGCTTGTTAATTTTTTTTTTCTAAATTCCTTTAAAAAGATCAATGATATTATTAAGAAATATAATTGTAATTTTATCAAATCAAATGCTAACGAGTGTTCTTAGGACATTGATTAACAATCTATTTTAAGAAATTTTAGACACAACTTTTATGGGAAATGAAAAAAGTTGTCAAAACATTAATTTTTTTTTTCTATAAAAAATTTCTTTAAATAGATTGTTAACTAATACCCTAAGCGAATCCGTTAGCATCTCCCTTATTAAAATTAGTGAGTATATATATGTAGTACTAATTAACTCATCCCTGATTTCCAAAGAATCAAAATTTCAAAAATTTTAACTCTAGTTTTGACTAAGTTTTATTCGATGCCACAAAAACCACTAAAATGGTTTTGACTAAAGAGAAATGCAAACAAATGTCCTTAGGGTATTAGTTAATAATTCATTTAAAAAAAAATTTATGTGAAAAGAAAAAAAATAATTAAGGTTTTGATAGTTTTTTTTTCATTTCCTATAAAAATAATGTCAAAATTTTCTTAAAATGAATTGTTAAAAACACTAACAATGGGGTGTAAAAAACCCCGGTTGCTATTTTAGCCACAAACCCCTTAAAAACACGTTCCAATCGAGTGTGTATATGCAAAAGTTCTTAAGAGCAACCACATCAGTTAGTGTATTTTACACTAAAAACCTATTTTTTCTATTTTACACATTCATTTTTACAAAACACCCACATCAGTTTATCTATTCTATCATCTCTTTTATTTAAATAATCAAATTTCTCAATTTTTTTATTATTTCTCTCAACTACCCCTTTACATACGCTTTCTCTCTCTCTCTCTCTCTCTCTCTCTACCCATTTTTTCTAGATTTGTTGCTCTCTCTATGTACCCATCTCTGTACCAATCTTTATACCTATTTTTGAACACAAATCAACTCTCCCTCTCGATCTAATCCACATCATCTCGGTCACAAGTACCGATCCATAGCTCCGATCAGGCAAGACCTGATCAAGCAAAGATCTCTCTAGCTCTGATCCACAAGCACCAATCAGATCTAACCAGATCAGATCTGACCGAGATCTCCCTAGCTCCGATCCATAAACACCGATTAGATCCGAGATCTCCCTAGCTTCGATCAAGCAAGACCCATACTCACGAGCTCCGATCAAGCAAGACCTACGAGCTCTAATCGTTCCAGTGAAGCACCAATCTGCCTTTTTGTTGTTTGTTTGTGTGGGTTTGTTTGTGTGTGGGTGTGTTTGTGTAACTTTTTTTTTTTTTTTTTTGAGCAAGTGTATCTCTGTGTTGATTTGTCTGTGTGGATATGTTTGTGTATAGGTGTGTTTGTGTGCATTTGAGGAAAAAGAAGAAGATGAGGAGAGGAGAAGTTATTGAGTTTGTTGAGCACGGAGAAGAGAGAGAAAAAAAGGAGCGAACGTGAAATTAATAAAATAATAAATGAACGAGTTCCAGTAACCGTGTAAATAGAAGAAAAAAAAAAAGGAGCGAACGTGAAATTAATAAAATAATAAATAGATGAGCTACAATAACTGTGTATATTTACACGGTTACTGTAGTTCGTGTAGAGATATACACATTTTTACACACTTTTAGAAGTATTGATGTAGAGCATTTTTGAAGCAAAATGTGTCTTTTTCTATTTTACATGATTTTGCATCCACTGATGTGGATGCTCTAACATCCTTGAACAGTGAGGTTGTATAGGTTGTGTATATACAACCTCACTGTTCATCAAATTAAAAAAAAAAAAATTTATTCTTTTTCTCTCTCTCTCTTCTCTGTACTCTGCACTCTCTTTCTCACTTCTCCCTTCCCTCTTTCCCCTCAGCCCCTCTCACTATCTGCATCTCCAAATTCCTTCTTTCTTTGTTGTATTTCTTTTCCTTGTAAATTCTAGTTTGCTCACTGTAATAGAAGTTTGGTCGGTGTTTGGATCGAAGTTTGGTTGGTGTTTGGGTCGAAGTTCTGATATTATGGCAACTACTGAAGATGAAATCAACAAGTAAAACTAATAGAAGATTCGCACAAGATGGAGAGTAACTGACCTATCAGTAAATCTCTGCAAATTGTATAAAACCAGTAACTCCAGTGACAAACAAGAAGTGCCTATAGATTCCAAAGCCTCGTCGGAACGTCAATACATTGTATCTTCAGAACTTTAAAAGAGGACATCCTTTGGTCACAGCAAGCAGCCATTTGTTACTCATTTACTTTGAATCCAATGACACGGACTCAAGAGGTCTAGTCTCCATCTTGCAGCTAGCTGCCTGACTAACTTTTACCATGATAGTATCGCATGTATCAAGAAATTCATGGTCAACTAACTTAAGGAGATGACTAGCCCCTGTTGGTATCATCACTGTTGGTATAGCAGCGACTAACTTCCCAACTATTGGTTAGAGTTCGCTTAAATCTTTCAAAGAACCAAAAGGCACATAAAATAAATGAATTATTGAAATAAAAAAGAAATCACTTGTTTGCATGATTCAAATTTAAAAATCAGTTGGGCCCTAGCATCTGCCATATAAACCAGCACTTCAGCCTTAAACTTCATCATAGTCATCAATTCTTCATGATATACCAAATTACCATGAATTACAATGCTCAAGTTGATGTTTACCAACATTACAAAAGCTCCAGTTGATCCTCTCCATATATTCAATCATGAATGAGGTAGTACATTACAAACAACATATCCAGAAGAGCTCTGATGCATTAGTTTTATTCTACAATCTCCCCGGCCTAGATGTGTTTCAACAAAATGGGAATTCTCTTTGCAAAGTTTATTAACCAAAGAATGGCATATGCCTTCTCTAAGTGTATAACCTATCCTAAACATAACATCTAATACAAGTAAAATGTCATCCCACTTATCGCTTTGTGAGAGACATTGGATCAATCTCTCAAAAGTTTCTTTCTTTGGTTTAAGCTTACACTTCAGCATTGCTAATAACCAATCCAATCCCTCTGCAGCATAACCTTGGTTGCATAAGCCACTGATGATATGCTCATGAGTACAGACGATTGGTTGCAGACCCCTACTCTGCATATCATCCCCCAACTCATGAGCTTCATTCGTCTTTCCATTTAAACACATCCCTGCAATCATTGTGTTGTAACTCACCGTTGTTTCTCTATAACCTCTATTACACATCTCCATATACAGATTCCTTGCCTCTTCAAGATTACCAACCTAAAAATACCCATGAATCAGTGCACCGTATGCGTATTCATTTGGAATAAACCCCTTCTGAATAATCTCAGACCACAGCTTCCTAGCGTCCCCAAGCCATCCCTTCTTGCAAAGACCAGGAATCGTTGTCGTATACATGACACTATCTGGGGCATATCCTCTGTCCTTAAGATCACTGAAAACCCGAAATGCCTCAAGCTGCTTCCGTTGCTTGCAAAGCCCATTAATAACTTCCTGACATGTAAAAATATCCGGATCTCGGTTCTTTGCAATCATTGTGTGAAGTAGTTCAGATACTTTACCATATTGCCTCTCCTTACAAAACCCAGATATCAATTCGTTAAAAGCAGCATTTGCAGGGTCTAACCCGTCTTCCAAAACCTGCCGAAGAAGTTCATAACCTTTTGAAACTTTGTTATCTTCACAAAAAGCTCGAATAAGATACCCAACAGTCTCAACATCAACCATTGCCACAACACTGGATTCCGCCGTCTCTTTATACAGTTTCCAAACAAGATCAGTCCTCCCAACCTTAAGACAACCCAACAAAGCTGAATTCCAAGTCGCAATTGACGTGCAAACTCCAACCCCTCTCAATCTATCAAACACATCAAATGCTTCCTCATCCAATCCACCCTGACAAAGACACTGAATGTAAAGCTCCAAAGAAATCGAATCAGGCTTAAACCCTGTATAGTCAATGAAACTTTTGGCAGCATTGCAGGCCTTGGCCACCATAAGTGCATCAAAAAGCGCATTCAACGACAAATGGTCAGGCAAAAAACCATTAAAAGAGCATAGCCAATGAAAGAAACGGAGTGACAGAAGCACATTGTTTTGGTTCCTTATTAACTCATTGAAAAACTGAGGATCAGTGAAGTTGAATGAAGGAAAATCAGAGAGCAAGGTCTGCTCCCATCTGGGTTTTGTTCGAGTAATCCTAGAAACCTCTTTGGCAATCTCTATGAAGTCATTTTTGTTGGGAAAATTTCTATGTAAGTGGGAATAAATTTCAGCAAGTACAGCGGCAGTAATACAATTACACAATAACACAAAAATTTAAGTGGAGACATTCTCTAAGGAAAAATTCTGAATAATTTCACTATATTAAATAGAAATTAAAACACTTAGATATACAACTTAAGAAAAAAACAAAAAAAAACTTTTCACTCGCTCTCTTTATCTCCCACAATTTTCTCTGTTCTCTATATTTTTCTCTTCTCTTTTGGCTTGCTCTCACTCACGCAGTTCTTCAAGACTGCACAGTCCCCACACTCTGGGACTTCCCTTCTTCATTCTCCACCAAATGGCCGAATGGCCTTCCTTTTATTTCATCATCTTTTTCTTCTTCTCTTCCTTTCACACTCTTGACATCTATTCACAATAAATACAACTCCCTTGCCTTGACTTTGCTTCAGCCAATTTTTTTTTTCTTCAGCTCTCCCATAGGCCGAATAGCCTTAATGCATCAGCCCATTTCTTTTCTCTTTTTCTCCTCAGCATGTACAACACGCCTAAGCCAACCATCCCAATAACTCATGCCGACCTTTTTACGTGATGAAGAAAAGTTAAGACACATGAAAGACAAGCCCATTAAATGAGCATGTCTATTACAAGTGGGCTGGACCCATGGTGCAGTGCACCCAACAATTTTGTGCCTTTTGTGATGGTTCCTGAATTGGGTTTTGCTTAAAGTCGCCATCTTTGGTTTCAACTATGAGATTTCGGATCTAGGTGTTAGGGTTTTAGAGTGTGCGAGGGTTTTGACAAATGAAAATTAAGATATATGATGAAGCTCTAGCCATCATCAAGTATCCAACTACCTCATCATTAAGTCCAAGGTTTAGATCAGTGTCCATCATGCTAAGCATGAAAATTCTACAAATAGAAGGCAATTCAGTTACTTTTATGTATCACTGAGATAAAGGCAATTCATTATAAATTAATAATATATCGTAAAAGCTTTAAGCTTACCGTTCCACAGTCTCCAACCCTTCTATGATCATCCTTTTGTCTGGTTATCCCAAGAATATCAAAGAGTAAAAGAACAAAATACAGAAATTCAAAGTACCCATCTCATCCACGCAGGGACGGACCCAGGATTTCAAGCTGGGGGTCGGAGATGGGTCCCGCGTCGGCGTGGCGGCCTTGGTTAGTGGCCGTTTTGGTCTGCGACAGCTGACAGGAACTGGGACGGGTTGGGAGATGGGTCTCTCTCGCGTGGTGGCGGCGGCAAGATGGGTCTCTCTCGCCTCTCAGTTTCTCTTTGTACTGCTCTCTACTCTCTAATAAGTCTGTCTTGCCTCTGACTTTCTCTTCTTCTTCTTTTTTTTTTTTTTACATAGGCTCTGGGCTAGTCGACTGGAATCAGTGGGATGGTTCAGAGTCCAAATCCTTTTTCTTTTTTTTGGAAAATTTACTACTAATTTTTTTTTTTTTTGGGCCCAGGGGGGGGCTCAGGCCTCTTAGGCCCCCACCTGGGTCCGTCACCCCATTAAATTTTTTTTCCCTTCTCTTTCTACCCACTTTTTCTTGTTTTCCTTCATTTTCTGAGGAACCAAACACATTCAAATATCATAATTTGGGCTAACTGAACTAAGAAAAACCCGTCACCCTCGTTATTTTATTTTATTTTTTCCTTCTCTTTCTTTCCCACTTTCCCTCATTTTCCTTCATTTTCTTAGTAACCAAACACATCCAAATATCATAACTCGGGCTAACTGAACTAAGAAAAACCCGTCACCCCCGTTATATTTTTTTTCCTTCTCTTTCTATCCCACTTTCCCTCATTTTCTTTCATTTTCTTAGGAACCAAACACATCCAAATATCATAACTTGGGCTAACTGAACTAAGAAAAACCCGTCACCCCTGATAATTTTTTTTTCCTTCTCTTTCTATCACACTTTCTCTCGTTTTCCTTCATTTTCTTAGGAACCAAACACATCCAAATATCATAACTTGAGCTAAATGAAGTTACTGAACTAAGAAAAACCCGTCACCCCTGTTAAAAGTTTTTTTTTCCTTCTCTTTCTTTCCCACTTTCCCTCATTTTCCTTCATTTTCTTAGGAACCAAACACATCCAAATATCATAACTTGAGCTAAATGAAGTTACTGAACTAAGAAAAACCCGTCACCCTCGTTAAAAGTTTTTTTTCCTTCTCTTTCTATCTGTTAGAGATATATTAGCCCATTAGTATAGACCCAAGCCTAATTCTACTTTGTGTACAAGCCAAGTCTCCTACTTGTACTAGAAGTCTATTAGTCTAGGGTTTAGTCTACTATATATACACATGTTATGATTCATTGTAACACAGGATTTGTACTACACTATAATATATTATTGATGTAGCCATTTAGGGTTTCCTCCGTGGATGTAAGCCGTTAGGCTGAACCACGTAACCCTCGTGTGTTATTGTGTTCTATACTTTATGCTTTCGCTTCTGCATCTATACTAGCATATCCAACATGGTGTATTAATGCTAATATTTAACATGGTATCAGAGCCACCTTCTTGTGACCATGGTTTTCTGTCCTTGCGGTATATTTAAGAGCAATCTTTGTCTTCCTCGGTGTTTTTTTTTTTTTTCGCTGCGTCCATCTTCTTTGGCTTCCTACTGCTGCCGTCAAAACTCTCCGGTATAGTCAAGCCACCCTTAAAAGTCATATCAACACTGCAAGACCATTGCCTTCCTCAAACTACCGTCACAGAGCCAAACTTCATTCAAGAGATCTTCTCAACCTTGTTAAATCTCAAGATTTCATCAAGTTTCCATCTTGAGTTTGAGAGGGGGTGTTAGAGATATATTAGCCCATTAGTATAGACCCAAGCCTAATTCTACTTTGTGTACAAGCCAAGTCTCCTACTTGTACTAGAAGTCTATTAGTCTAGGGTTTAGTCTACTATATATACACATGTTATGATTCATTGTAACACAGGATTTGTACTACACTATAATATATTATTGATGTAGCCATTTAGGGTTTCCTCCGTGGATGTAAGCCGTTAGGCTGAACCACGTAACCCTCGTGTGTTATTGTGTTCTATACTTTATGCTTTCGCTTCTGCATCTATACTAGCATATCCAACATGGTGTATTAATGCTAATATTTAACACTATCCTACTTTCCCTCATTTTCCTTCATTTTCTTAGGAACCAAATACATCCAAATATCATAACTTGGGCTAACTGAACTAAGAAAAACCCGTGTCACCCCCGTTATATTTTTTTCCTTCTCTTTCTATCCCACTTTCCCTCATTTTCTTTCATTTTCTTAGGAACCAAACACATCCAAATATCATAACTTGGGCTAACTGAACTAAGAAAAACCCGTCACCCCCGTTAAAAGTTTTTTTTCCTTCTCTTTCTATCCTATTTTCCCTCATTTTCCTTCATTTTCTTAGGAACCAAACACATCCAAATATCATAACTTGGGCTAACTGAACTAAGAAAAACCCTTCACCCCAGTTTTTTTTCCTTCTCTTTCTATCCCACTTTCCCTCATTTTCCTTCATTTTCTTAGGAACCAAACACATCCAAATATCATAATTTGAGCCACTAGAAAAAAATGATCGCACCAATTAATCCAACACAAAGGACTTTTACCATACTATTTCAATTAAAATAAAAGGGAAAAAAAGAAAGAAATAAAACCAATATAACCCATAAATCACACATGAGCTTTTTATAATGGAGAGTAGAAACCCTTTTTTTTTATTTAATATTTCATTTCATTTCCCAAATCCAATACAACTATATATTATTACATTTTATGTTGAGAAATGATAGCAACAAAACTACAACATAAATGATAAAACAGACATTTTATTCAGAAAAAACGTAACGCTAGCTAGACCACCAAATTTAGCTACTCTCCATTATCATCTTCAACTGTCTATGGCGGCGACGAAGACGATCCTGGTGGTGCCGGTAAATAAGTTGGTGGGTTTGGCATGGAGGAATGTGCTGGAGAACGATCTTCAACAGCTTCCACTTTGGACTTCATCATCACAGCCAAACGAGCAGCCCTGGTAGAAGCTGGGTTTCCATTAAAAATCAACACCACCAGAGCAAAAACCATGACCACCTTTAAGAAAGTTTTTCCCGACATGGTTGATTAGGGCATAAAAAGACTTTTCAATGTATGTCTTAGCGAAAGCCTAATGGGGGTTTTTATAGGGGAAAACGAATGGAAGAGCATAAACCAACCACCCTCTTTCATTTTTATATTTATTTAATCGTTAGTTCTTCACGTGGACGTGCATATGCATTTCGACGAGAAAATTCTAGGTGAGACGGGCTTATAAGCCCATTGTCTCAATGAGTAGAGTTCCATTAGTGAGACCCATAATGGAACTCTACTCATTGAGACAATGGGCTTATAAGCCCGTCTCACCTAATACCTTCTCTCATTTCAACGTCTTTCCTTCCATTCTTTGTGTTAAGTAGATTGTGACGTGGATGAACCACGACTTTTTTACACCCCCCCTTTTTTTTTTTTTGACTTTTAAGGAGGATTTTGGTTCTTCGGAATTTTTTTCTATCAAATTATTTATAATATGTTTGGATTTATGCCAATGAATTTGGATTTAAGAGCCCAACTCCAAATTTATTGTTTAGATATCTTGGAGAAAAGCTTGTTGTTGTTCGGTAAATTTCACTATTTTATCAATCTCGATAAAAAATTTTCAAAAATAGTTTACTAATATATACTAGCATAAGTTAGTAAAACTCTTTTAATAATTTGGTTTGATAAAATTAAAATTATCTCTCTTAATAATATCACTGGTTCTTCTCAAAAAAAAAAAAAAAAAAAAAAAAAAAAATATATATATATATATATATATATATATATATATATATATATATATCATTGATCTTTTTAAAGGTCATGAAAAAATTTATAAATGTAAAATTTAAGAAAAAAAAAAAAAAAACTAACAAGCCCAACAAAATTAACCTAATAGCAAAAATTATCAAAATCCTTCTCACACAAAAAAAAAATTGTCTAATTTGTTAATACTAAATAGATGTTTATTTAAAATTTTATAATGATTTTTTTTCATCCGCCTAGACTTCATCCCGGTTGAAAAAAAATCTAATCCGCCTAGACTTCATCCAAATCCATTTCCACTTTCATATGGTATTGGTGGGACCAACTTTAAGAAAGTTCTCCCAAAAGAAGTTAAAATAAATATGTGAGTTTGGAATGGGATTATATATTAGTTTCTAGATTCTAAGGTGTAGTGTCAAAGTTCCACATTCTTAAAGGTGGTCCTACCTTTATAATCGTTATCACTTCATCAAAAGAAGTCGAAATACTAACGATTAAATAAATATAAAAATGAAAGAGGGTGGATATATGGACAATTCATCCAGTCGTTTTCACCCTATGTATAACCCCATTAGCCTTTAGCTATAATCCTATCAAAAGGCACATTTTCAAGAAGGCAAAGGGCCGAGTTTTCAAAGAAACTCTGCAGTGTCCACAATTATCAACCCAAAGATATTGAATTCTAACATGAATGTAGAGATTTGACACATGAGAATACGTTTGTGTTCTACAAATTTGATGCAGCTCATGTCCATGCTTATGAAATTATAGGTTTTCTAGTCTTCTTCACTTAATTTGAGTGGTTGGTTAGAGATTCAAATATAGTAAATTATGTGCGTGATAAAATCATGTCTAATATAGTGTTTTTTATTGTTGAGTTTATGAATTTATGCTGAGATCGTTGTATTATTGCAGAATTTGAGCAGCAAAAAACCTATAAAGGTGCAATTGGCTAGGGGTGGTCAAGGTAACTTTTTCATATATACATATATATATATATATATCTTCTGATAAATTTCACTTTTGATGATAAGAGAAATTTTATTAAGAATGATACCATATGCATATCCATTTTAACAGAAATTTTGTTTAGTCTGTTTCCATCCTGTTTTGGTTTCAAAGTATTGCAACTAAGAATTTGGCAAAGCAACTTTTGGATTAAGAATTTATAAATTGAATATAATAGGCTGACCACGCTAATAAAGCTTAAACTATATGCTAGTAATTCAGCTGGAAGTTGCTCCTTGATTCAATTACTTTAGCATGTATTATAAATAACTTTAATGTTGTTACACCTGCTAGCTGTTCCATTTGTACAATTTCATGTATTATAAAATAAGGGTTGGAGGAAGTTCCTCATACTTTACTTTCTGTAGCAGAACAAGATGTAGCCAACATGGCATTTCAAGTTCAATAAAATTCCTTAAGTTTCCTTCTCAAAAAAAAAAAAAAAAAAAATATATATATATATATATATATATATATATATATTTATATATATAATTTCTCCGTGACCGGAGAAAGAAACATCATTTCTAATGTATGCATTTGAAGGCTGCTTTCTTTGGGCATGGGTTCATGTATCATAAATAATTAATAATGGTTAGAGTGTAGATACTACAAATTTCGCACTTGCGAGCTATTCCTTCAAAAGACTTATATATTGAATTAATTAGTCTAGAAATAAACGCTAGAGCTTGGTTAGGACCATGAGTGATAAATTCTAGTTTAAAGATGATAAACTTTTTTCACATGATTAATTTTAGTTTGTTAAGTTTAGATATTCCAAACTGTTGTTTGCTTTTGTTGCTGTCATTGTTTTCATGTTTACTGTCCTACGATATACTCATTTTGTCATGTTGTTCTTTTTTATACCTTTTCTTGATTAAAATAGTGTTTATTAAAAATTAAGCAAGTTAAACATTGTAACTAGACGTATAAAACGTAACATGAAAAAGGAAGTATAGCAAAATCTCTATTGTGAATGGTTGCAAGTATTTGATGAAGAGCATTAATTGTAGCATATGACATCGTTAGTTTCAAAATTTTAATTCAACAATATCTTAACAAAACTCAATTGCTTATCGTTCGAATATAATGTTTGTTTTTTTATTTTTAGAACTTATTGGCCTTAAGTAAATAAGTTCTAAGTAACTATTACTAATCACAAAAATGTAGATATTCATATGTTTAATAGCTATTTTAAGTTTGTGCAATCTAAATTGTTATATTAATGAGATTAGTATTGTATAAAATATATTTTTTTAGTACTTGGTTTAGAGCCCGTTTGGATAGGCGTTTTCCTGGACAAAAACGCACAGTTTGATACAAAACACAATATTCACAATCGTTTGGAGAAGCTGTTTCAGCTAAATCACGTTTACAAATCGCACAAATCTGCGGTTTCAAAGAAATAGTATCTAATTTCATTTTCAATATCGAGCACATTGAACGTTTTCGCACCGCTATTTTTTTTCGTTCAAAAAGCCAAAAATACCTCCAAATAGCTGGCTATATTACCCCCTTTTTTTTTTCTCTTTCAATAGTCACTCTTCACCAATTTGCCTCATTAACCTCTACTTCGTTGAATTTTGACCGATATATCAATTCCGGGCGGTACTAAAAAGAACATACCTTTTTACGTTTTAAACGATTTTTGCTGAATGAAATGATCCTATGGCAGCAGTCACCAACACGTCGTTGGTTTCTTGAAGGAATCCACCTCCTCACAGCTGGTAGCTTCTCCTTTTTTTTGCTTCTTCTTCTGCGTTTTTGTGTTCTCTGCTTCTTCTTCTTCTCTTTTTTATGTCTCAAGTGTTTCTCCAGAGAGTCTTGCTTTGGGTGCCCACGTACACTGACCAAAGGTAAGTTGATAAGATTAGCTTTTTGAAATTTGAAATGAGCCAAGACTCAGTGGAGATAAACATGTGGAGGAGATAAAATCAAGATAAAAATAAAGAAAGATAAATTGTAAAAGTAAAAGAGAATGAGTGGAGGTAAAAACAAGTGAGTTATTAAAAAAATTTGTTGGCAGAGGGTAGTGGAAAATTGAGATACGTGTAAAAAAAATTCTTTACAATATTTTTACAACACTTTCACAATAAGTTTTAAATTTTAGGTTATTATGGGTTTTTATTGGTGGGGTAAAAAAGTTATTTTAATAGTAGGTTCAAATTAGAACCAATAAAAAATAGCCACATATGATTTGTTGTAAAAGTGTTGAGAAAATATTGTGGACTTAACACATTTATAATATACATACATACATACATACATATATATATATATATAAAATAATGATAAACCCGAAACGATACACCGGTATTGGTCTTTAGCAAAAGGACTTATTCTGATTACAGAAAAATTAAGATAGCCTTAACAATATAGTTAAGTCCTTTTTTGGAATTTACACTCAAAACAGCTATTTTTAAAATAGCTTATCCAAATGCTTAATTTGGCTTTAAAAATAAAAAACGCATATTTTCATATTTTTACCAAACGCTTATCTGTGATTTTTAAAATGGAGTTTTCCAAACGCATGTTTTAAAAACGCTAGTTTTTAAAACGTACATTTTGAAACAGCTTATCCAAACAGGCCCTTAATGCTTCTTCAAATAGAAGCTCTATTTTAATTTTTTTTCACTAAAGGGGCAGCACATATATGCCTCTCAACTAGTATTGATAAAATTGTGAAATTTACCAAACCCGCCTGTCACAGTATCCTCCAACCATAAGCTCTTCTCCAAGATATCCAAACAACAAATTTGGATTTGGGCTCTTAAATCAAAATTCACTAGCCCAAATCCAAACATACTATAAATAATTTGATAGAAAAGAAAAAAGAAAAATTCCACAGAACCAAAATTCTCTTTGAAAGGCTCTTTTCGATATACACCACTGTAAATTTCTTTAAAAATTTTATCTTCTTTCTCTGTGTGTGTTAAAAATATTTAGTATTCTAAAAAAAAAATTCCTCTTTGAAAGTCAAAAAGTCAAAAGTCGTGGTTCTTCTTCATTGGTGCGGTAGGCGTTATGCCCGGCTGAACGTCATTGATGTCACTGAACCACTAAACAGAGTTGGATTGAAGCTGTACCTTCGTTTATGTGGCCCATACCATATGGAAGTGGATGTAAACGCCTACTAAATAAATATAAAAATAATATCAATATGTCTTCATTTTTACTGGTTTATAAATAATAATAATAAGACATACATTTACAGGTTTATAGAAAAAAAAAAAAACATTTTCTGAATAAAATTATTATATAACAACCGGGGATGAAGTCTAGGCGGATGAAAAAAAAATCATTATAAAATTTTAAATAAACATCTATTTAGTATTAACAAATCAGACTTTTTTTTTTTTTTTTTTTGAGAGAAGGATTTTGGTAATTTTTGTTATTAGGTTAATTTTGATGGGCTTGTTAGTCTTTTTTTCCCCCTTAAATTTTACATTTAGAAATTTTTTTATGACTTTTAAAAAGATCAATAATATTATTAAGAGAGGTAATTGTAATTTTATCAAACAAAATTATTAAAAGGGTTTTACTAACATATGCCAACATATATTAATAAACCATTTTTGGAAAATTTTTATCAAGAATTGAAAAAGTTGTCAAATTTCTTAACAATTTTTTCAATTTTCAATAAAATTTTTCCTAAAATAGATTGTTAATGTTAAGAAACAAGAGTCTCTGTAGATAAAAACAAACAAAATTACAAAGAGTTTACATTAACAATCTATTTTACAACTTGAATAATCTTTGTTCGTTTTTTCGTTCTTAGGATAGATGGCTTAACAAACAATCTTGACAAAATCTATCCTAAGAATGAAAAAACAAAAAAGAGTCCCTGTAAATAAATTAAATTAGATTTGACAACAAAGAGTTTGCTAGTGACAATGAATTTACAACTTGAATAATTTTCATATACACCTTTCTCTAGGAACCAAACAAAACAAAGAATGAGAAAATTTTGTTTTAGGATACAAAGAAGATTTTTAAAAAAAATTTAAGTTATGAACTACAACTCTAACCATATTACGATTCTACATAACAGTAGAATCATGCATTCCTGTACAACAACCACCAAGCCTTTAGTCCCAAAATTTTGGGATCAATTATAGATAGTCCGAGTTTGTCACAAGTATTCTTTTCAACCAAGTACTATCCAAAGTTTGACTGTCCATAACTTCCTTAATTCACGTCTTTTTTCACTACTACTACAAATGTCATTAAAAACTAAATAAATAAATAAATAATACTCAAGTTGCCAACATATTTAGTAAGTATAACACAATGAATTGAGATTTACCCACCATTTCATTTGCCCCTACAATTTTAATCAGCTTCAAAATTTTATCTAAACGAATGATCTACACAAACCCAAATCGTAACTCAACAGAGACTTAAAATCACCAGTGAATTGCCAAAACATCACAACAAGTAATACTACTATTAGTAGCATCAACTGAACTCATAACATTCAACCATGTAATAAGATTCACATGGGTACACCTGTAACTAACTTAACTGAGTATAATAAATATGTTCTTTTTACCAAATTTGAAAATATTGACTAAATTTTTTTGAAAGATCTGTTCCAGATTTGCCCCCAAAAAAGTTTCTAAAATTGTTTTAATAGGATCCAAAATTAGTGGCAAAATTGGCATAACCGTAAGATCATAACCACATCAATATTTTCCATCCAAAAAAATAAATTAAACAAAAATCAGTTAATATAAATATCAACATAACAGAATCTAAACTATAACGAAAATTTATTGTTGATGCCCATTTTTGTGAATCCATATCCAAAATCCCATGAGGAAGAAAGCCCAATAAAAATCAAGGCCCACCAAGAAGACCGAAGAGCAAGAAAGGTCCAAAGAAAGAATACAGATCTACTGCAAAACGTAGATCTGCAGCAAATTACAAATCTGCAGCAGAATACAGATCTACCGCAGAATACAGTTCTTTGCCAGAATGGCTTCGGTAGATAAAGACAAATTGGGCCCAAGGCCCTTTTAATCCAGTTAACATTATTTGGCCCACAAAGGCCCAAATCCTTTTGTATAAAAAGATCGGCATGAAAGCTAATATGAAGAAGCACGATGAAAAGAAACAAGGAACAGCAGGAGGTGTCAGCAGTAGGAATCATGTGAAGGAAAGAAAAACCAAATCAAAGAAAAATGACAAACACAGTAGGAAACTCATGAAGAAATAAGACAGAGACACATAGCAGAACAAAACAAAACAAATCTGCTATGACAGAAACGGTGTGGGAACAAAAGAAGACAAAAAATAAAAGACAGTGGAGCAAGCACAGAAAGGCCAAACCTCACATCTCTCTCTCTCTCTCTCTCGCTTTCTCTCTCTCTCTCTGACTTTGATTAAAAAATCTCTATAGGAAGCACAAGAACTTTCTCAGTAAACAAACAAAAAAAAAAATGCTAGAATGAAACCAACCATCAAAACTCACTTTCATTGAATGAGGAGTAAAACACAACAAATTGAAACCCAAACCACAGAACATGCAATCAAGAATCAAGAACTATGACAAAATATCAGCCTCTCAACTCAAAATCCTAATCTAAAACCAAAATCCAATCAATCAAAACATCCTTTTAAGAAAACCCCTAAATTCATAGGCCTCAGCAAGAAAAAAAAATGCTCCTCTCTGTGGCTTTGTGATCGTCCACCACCAACCACCCCCCACAGAAAACCCATCACCGCCGATTGAAACCTAATCATCCCTAACCCACACCATGGCACCACCACAAACACCACGAGAGAGAAAACCCAAACCCTTCAATGTTGATCCACACCAAAACCCACGAATCACCACTTACCCATACCATGGTACCGCCGCAAAGACCACGAGAGAAAGAAGGGAGAGACTCCAATGCTGATCCATACCAAAATCCACATGTCATCTAGGACCCTTTGGCTTATAGATCGAAGAGTGGGTTTGAGGTTTTGAGGGAATGAGAATTAGATAGGGAGAAGATGTTTGTTGGTCTCGGGTTTTAGAGAGAAAAGTGAGATGAGAGATGAGAGGCCATCCTTGTGGTGGTGTTGGCTTAGGTTCACCATGGAGGATCATGGAGGCTCTACTAAGTTTAGATTGGTGAGATCGAAGAGAGAAGAGAGTGATTTTCAGTGAGGAGAGTTGATGGTTGAGGAGGCTTAGACTTAGGCTGATCGAAGATAGAGTCAAGGAGGCTTAGCCATGGTTGGTGTTTGGTTTCTGGAGAAAGCTCGAGATCAGATAGACAGAGAGAAGGGAGAGCTCGGCATGAAGGGTGAGAAGAAGAAAAGAAAAAAAAATTGTTTAATTAAACGATGCACAAATAGTGTTAGTGACTAAGGGCCAAATTGGTCACTTTTTAAAACCTTTGGATGTGCTTGGTAATACCCCAAACCTCAAGGGTAGTTAATGAAATTTACCCTTGTTATTATTATTCATTAATTTATAACTAATTTTCCTTAAACAAAACTTATCATTAATGTCCACACGTTTTATTTGAGAATACATAACTAGCCCTTCCTATTTTTCACAAACCTTTCCTTTTGTTTTATTCTTGTCAAACACACACACACACACACAGAGAAAAGAGAAATAACCGAGAGAGAAAGAAACTGCCGCCTTGCTCCACCGCACTGCCACCACACCCTTGAGCAAGACTTGCTTCACTCAAAGCTAAGGACCTTTGCGAAGGCCAGTGGAGATCAATCAAATCTTGAGAGAGAGAGAGAGAGAAATGTTGCTCGATCAGCCAAGTTAGATCAGATTTCATCATCCACCGTCGCCTCTACACTGTCGCTCATCCTCCTCCCCACTGCAAAGTGCATGCAGTCAGGATTGGGTCAAATCGGTTTCTCTGTAATTTTTTTTTTCGATTCTTGATCTTTTTTTGTTCTACTTGTAGCTTTGTTGTTCTAATTAAATTGGTTTTATGAGAACAAGATTGTGTTGTGTTTTGATTGTTTATTTCCGTTTAGATACATTTGAGAGAGAGAGTTCTGTTGAGAAGGGAAGAGAGTTCTATTGAGAAGGGAGGGGAGTGAGCAAAGAGGAAAGAGAAAATTTTTTTTTTATTCAACCTGGTAATTTTTTTTTTTTTTTAAAGAGATTATATTGTTTTGGAGTTGCTACAGTGCTCTCCAGGTCAAGAGAGCTATTGTAGCAACTCTAAAAAAAAATTGGATACTTTTTTATTTTGGAGAGGTTGTTGGAGTTGATTTTTTGTGGGTTTGCTCTCCAAATTTGGGTTTGAAGAGTTTATTGGGGATGCTCTAGGTAAGTAAGACTAAGTTACTAACACGTAGTCTAACTAGCACAATACAAAACTAAAGTAAAAGAAAAAGTCCAATAGTCCATATCATTAGTAAACTTTGAATCAGAATTGTGTAAACTTAATATATACCTTTTTGTGCTCCTTAAAATCTATTTCTTTCTCAAGTTGTAAATTTTTAATTATAAGCATTATGCCTGTGAGTTGTTAACATGAAAGATTTTGTTATTATGAGTGTAAAGAATTTTAGTTATGCACAAAACTATCAAAATTGGACATATATGGAAATTTTTATATTTTTTGGTTTATTTGTTTTTTTTCCTTTTTATGTATACTTATAACACAAATGGTCTACTAATAGTAGGTGCCCACTTAACGAAAAATAAAATAAAATAAAGGGTATTATGTACAATTCATTTCTTTGATTTCTTTGATTCATTATTTCTAAAAATTTGACATTTAATTTTTTTTCCTGTGAAAATACAAGTCGGCCCATTTAGCCCGCAACCCGATTAACCCAACCCGATCGTTTGCCATGCATGTCTAGCCATACCCATTGGGTATGAATATTCAACCTTACATGATCCAAATATTCTTGGTTGGTAATACCCTATTCTTGATAGGTAGAAGGTAATTGAGTGTAGGGTTTGGATATTATCTAAATTTGTCGGATATGGTTTAGATATTACCTATTTACGCATTATTACCCATTTAATTAATTAAATCTAACCCAAACCTAACTCAACCAAATTATTATGGGTAAACCCTAACCCACCAAATTATCCAATAATCAACATTACCAAATTGCCTCTAAAACTTGCAAATAACCAAAGTACTCCTAAAATCCTTTAAAATTGCCGAAATGCACCCTAAACCTTAAAAATGACTGAAATACCTCTAAAATCATAAAATTACTAAAATACCCCTAAAACTTAAAAAATTACCAAAATATCCCTGGAAATTGAAAAAAAAAAAAACAAAAATACCCCCTAAACCTAAAAAATAACCAAAATACCTCCAAAACCTTTAAAATGACCAAAATACCCTCCGAAACTTAAAAATGACAAAAATACGTCCTAAACCTAAGAAATGACTGAAATACTCCCCAAAACCTAAAAATTACCAAAATACCCATGAAATCTAAAAATGACCAAAATACCCTTGAAATATGAAAATTACCAAAATACCCATGAAATCTAAAAATGACCAAAATACCCTTGAAATATGAAAATTACCAAAATACCCCCTAAACCTAAAAAAATACTGAAAATACTCTCGAAACCTTAAAAAATGACCAAAATATCCCCGAAACTTATAAAACAACCAAAATACCCTTTAAACCTAAAAAATGACCGAAATAGCTCGAAATTATAAAAATGAGTATTTTGGTCATTTAGGGGTATTTTGGTCAATTTTTAGGTTTGAGGGTATTTCAATCATCTTTTAGGTTTAGGGTGTATTTTTATCATCATATAGGTTTTAGGGCCATTTTTGTCATTTTATAGGTTTCAGGGGTATTTTGGTCTTTTTTTTTAGGTTTTGGAGGTATTTTGGTCTTTTTTTTTTTTTTATGTTTTGGGGTATTTTGGTCATTTTTAAGTGTCAAGGCTATTTCGGTTAGTTTTTAGGTTTCAAATGTATTTCAATTATTTTTTAGGTTTAAGGGTTATTTTGGTAATTTTTGTTTCGGGGGTATTTCGGCCAAATTTTATATTTTAGAGGTATTTTGGATGTTTTTTAGGTTTCATGTGTACTTTGGTCATTCTTTAGGATTTGGGGGTATTTTGATAATTTATTAGGTTTAGGGGATATTTTGGTAATTTTAGTGGTTTTTGAGCATATTTGGTGATTTCGAAGGTATTTTGATCATTTTTGAGGTTATTTCATGAGTATTTTGCTCATTTTAGAGATTTTGAGATATTTTGGTCATTTTAGTGGTTTTTTAGCGTAATTGGTGATTTTAGAGATTGTTGGAGTATTTTGGTCATTTTAGAGGTTTCATGGGTATTCTGCTTATTTTAGAGATTTTGAGGATATATTGGTCATTTTAGTGGTTTTTGAGCATATTTAGTGATTTTATAAAAATTAGTTTCGGGTAGGGTATGGATATCTATGGATAAACAAACCGGGTAACAATTGGGTATGGATACTAATAGGGTAAGGTAATCGGATATCCATGGATAAATTAATTGAGTCGGATATATATGGATATGCCCTATCCATGGCTATCCTTAATTATTTGTAAACTATGGGTGACGAACTCTTATTTTGTCATAAAAAACACCTCCATCTTAATATTGGATGATGAATTTGGAATTTCATCACCTCCAATTAGTCTTCGATTAAACAATAGGTGACGAAAATTTATTTCGTCACCTAAAACACCTACATCCTAATAGTAGGTGACGAATTTAGAATTTTGTCACCTATGGTAAGTCTTCGGTGACGCGAATATTTTGTCACCAAATTGTACATCTTTGGTGACAAAATATTGATTTCGTCACTAATTTTAAATTTTTTATAATATTTAGTGATAAATTCTTATTTTCCTCACTAAATGTTATCATTTGGTGACGAAATTGTTTATTTTTGTTAGATTTCGTCTCTATAATCCACTTTTGTTGTAGTGTTGATGAAATGTCATCCCACGTCACAAACCACTAAAATTCGTTTTGACTAAAATGTCATCCGACGTCACTGACCTATGAAACGTAAAGACGTCGAAATGCATATGCATGTGCATGTGAGGAACTACAGAATTACCATTTAAATAAATATAAAAATGAAAGAGGGTGGTTTGTATCACAACTCTTCCACTCGTTTCCCCTATAAAAACCCCGTTAGCCTTTCGCTAATACATACATTGAAAAGACGCCCTAATCAACATGTCGGGAAAAACTTTCTTAAAGGTGGTCATGGTTTTTGCTCTGGTGGTGTTGATGCTCTGGTGGTGTTGATTTTTAATGGAAACCCAGCTTCTACGAGGGCTGCGCGTTTGGCAGTGATGAAGAAGTCGAAAATTGAAGCTGTTGAAGATCGTTCTCCGGTACCTCCGTCCATGCCAAACCCACCAACTTATTTACCGGCACCACCAGGATCGTCTTCATCGCCGCCATAGCTAAATTTGGTGGTCTAGCTGGCGTTACGTTTATTCTGAATAAAATGTCTGTTTTATCATTTACGTTGGAGTTTTGTTGCTATCAATTCTCAACATAAATGTAATATATAGTTGTATTGTATTTGGGAAATGAAAAAAAGAAAAAGAAAAAAAGGTTTCTACTCTCCATTATAAAAAGCTCGTGTGTGATTTATGGGTTATATATTGGTTTTCTTTCTTTTTTTTTCAATTGAAATAGTTTGGTGAAAGTCCTTTGTGTTGGATTAATTGGTGCAATCATTTTTTTTCTAGTGGCTCAAATTATGATATTTGGATGTGTTTGGTAGCTAAGAAAATGAAGGAAAATGAGAGAAAGTGGGATAGAAAGAGAAGGAAAAGATATGAACCTGGATGTGCTAGTGAATTCAGTATTATATGTGTGTTTTTTCACAAATAGCTCACAACCGCTTGCGCAACCGCCGCGTCGCCCTCTCCGTCAACGAAGTCAGAAAAGTCGCCGAAACCCTCCGCACCAACTCCTCCGCCAGAAGGCAGATCCAATCCTGGCCAACCTCCCCAGAAATCCCCGAGCCCCACAAGTCCAAGAAACCGCTCCCCCAGCCCACTAAGCTACCCGAAAAGTATGAACTTTTTTGGTTTATACCGTGATTTGATTGGTTTATTTGTTTTAGCTTTTAATTATTGTTTCTGGGTATTTGTTCTATGTGCAGGTATGAGATTGTTGCTCAGTTTTTTGATAGTTTGGATAGTTCTATTCGGTTGTTGCGGTTGAAGGGTTCCTCATCCTCTTTTACCAATATTTGCCAGATAGGTAAATTTTTAATTTTGATGATTGTGTGTTAAATGAATCAAACTGTTGTATTTTCTTGTTGCTAATTTATTGAAAAATTTGTTAGAAAAGTTGAAACATGCAAAAGGAGTCAAACTTGACACTGATCTAACAGCCTTTGATCTCAATGAGCATGTGGTGGAACAGTACAATAATTTTTACCTTGAAACCAAGGGTGAAAATTTTCCTTCAGGTACCAAGTATGACACCAAAAACTTATTTTTATTTCACTCTTTTCTTAGATAAATCTTTACATTAACTGATAAAGAATGCATGGGAAAATATAGCCAAAACTGTTTATATATTCTATCCCTTTAAACTCACCCCTTTTTCCTGTATCCATCGGCAGATCCCTTTTTTGGTCCAAATAGCAATTGCAGTTGGCTATTAAAGCTGTTTTGGATTCTTGGGATAGCCCAAGGGCCAATAAATTCCGGAGCATCAATTAGATAACTGGGTTAAAGGGAACTGCAGTAAACATTCAATGCATGGCGTTCTATTTACTATGCACTGGTGACAAGAACCTCTATGGGGACTTTCTACTTTCTAGTCAATGCTCAAGTTTATGTGCCAGTCCCATATTGAGCTTACTTTAAGGCTCTAACTTCTCCTTTTATGTACATATCAGTAGAGATTATCTTAGAATTGATTTTATGAGTGTAGCTGAAGAATGGCTTTGATGCAGTTGCTGGAATTAATTAGGACACCAGAAGACTTGGGACACCATGAAAAGTTGCATGCCTGAGGCTTACAAGGGGCTTGTGGAGAACTGTGAAATTCTAGAGCGACATTACAAAGATATGATAGTAAAAGTTCACATTTGTTGGAAGATGATTTTAATTGTCATCATTACATTCATTACCTTCTTGATTTCGGAGGTGATAGTGGTCTTCACTTTCTCAAAGTATTAGGTACATGGTCAATCAAATTTTGCCAAAATTTAACAATATATTGATCTCTATTGTACTTCAGTAAAATACTAAGATGAGGTCTTCTCTGATAAATACAGGGCATTAAAATTCACAGTCCAAGAAAATAGGTTGTGGATGTTGCAATTTCTGGAAAGCATTCTGGTAAACGTACAGTAAAGATAGCTGCAGTCATGGTTAATGAAGGGCTTGTTGATATGCACTCTGCAATCAAGATGGTGGAGACACAACATCTTGACCAACTTCTTTATTCACAGGTATATATATGTCAACAGTGCTCTAATAGCAAATTGATCTGCATATAGATTGACATTTTCAACTTAACCGCAAATTAAAAAGCATAGGTCAAATTGCAATTTGATATTGTTTAATTGTATTTTAGGGAACTTAAAAGTTCAACTTCAATGCGAAGTAGAAGCTAATGGCTGTATATATATGCAGTAAAATTTCCATGAGCCTGCATCTTCAGTACATTTCAATCAGTTTATTTGATTAAGCTAACTTGTCATTTCTTTTATATATGGTGTTCCTATTTTGCACTTTGTACTCAAAACTGTCCTGCTTAACATTTCTATTCTGTTCTATGGTGAAGATCTCTACATCTTCACTAATAATGCATTGTAGATATTTGTATGCATTTATCTACATGTGATCACATTCACGAGATAATATAAAGGTCTTCTGACTTAATTAGAATGTTGCTGAACTAGATTGAGGATCCAACTGCTTACAAAGACAAAGTGGTCGACAAGGGCTTGCCAGCATCTCCAGGAGCTGCAGTGGGGCGGATTGTGCTAAGAGCTGATGATGCTGAAGCATGGCATTCACAAGGAAAGAGTGTCATCTTTTTTTTTTTTTTTTTTGAGAAATAGGAAAGAGTGTCATCTTGATTTGCTCAAAGTAATACCCTTTTCATAATTCTTTTTCTTTCAGAGAACGGTTAATTTCTTTTGATCTAAAGAAAGAGGATTTTCCTACACGTTGGACAAAAATGCAGCCTATGGTGATAGCTTGAGATTAGTGATGGAATATATTCAGTTATAATTCTAATGAGATTGCAGATTGTTCACTAATGCCCATTCGTTGTAAAATGACTAAAACACACTTTGTGATACTGCAAATTATGCGGATTTGATTGGATTGGATTGTTTGAGTGTGCATTACCTGAGCCACTCTCATGGTATTGTAATTGTTACATCACTTTCATTTTCCTTTCTTTTCTTGGCATCCAGACAAATCCAAACCAGTTACTATAGAATCTGCATTGACCACCTTGGGGTTGTTGGAATGGAGTTGATCTTGAGGTTTCAGATCTGCTTGAACCCGTGGAGCATTAAGGTGGGCACGTTTTGCCAAAAGATAGGTTACAATGCCCTCTTGAAGTTGGAAGGGGTTGTAACTTCTTGCAAGCTCCTCACTTGGTAGATTGCTCTGGTGTAGGAAATGAAGGCATTTGCAGAATAGCTAAGCTAGGGGCCGCAGGAATTTAAAGAAACTTCACATTCGCTGGTGTTACGAGGTCCTCTCTCTCTCTCACACGATTAGTTCTTCTATTGATTATTTTTCCAAATAAAATTTTGACTAATTTGCCAAAATTTTCATTATTATTCAAATTATTCCTTGCATTTTTTTTTCAAATTTCTATTTGGTTCCTGATTCATTGGATGATTGTTCTCACAAAAAATGGTTGGATTTAAATGCAAAATGAAGGTATGAACTTTGAGTTAATTCAGTCATTTTTGTGTGTATAAAACTTCTAGCTTTAAGGCAGCCGCGTTGCTCGCCTAGGCTCTAAAGGAGAGTGCCTCACTGAAGGGCGAAGGCACCTTCCCTTAGAGCCTCTAAGGTGCCTCGCTCGGGCACATAGGTGAGTTCCTGGCTCGCTTTGGACTACCATGGACTGTGATATGTCCACTTTATTATCAAGAAAATGTCTATTTAGTGTTGGGGGCAAAATAATAGTATGTGCTTTGTTTCTTTCAATATCAGTCTGAAATTTTGCTGTACTCTGCTTTTACACATATCTTGATTGAGTGTTAGAATCTTCTTTTTTTGCTTTCAAAGAGCTAGAAATGTTATAAAATGTAGGAAACAAAGGTATTTTCCCCTTTTTTCTAACACAAGGATTGGAGCTGAGGCCCTTATTGCCATTGGTCAGGGTTGCTGACTTTTACATCATCTAAAAATGTCAGTGGCCGCCACCAAATTGGAGATGTGTGAATAATAGCCGTTGCAAGAGGCTGCGCCCCAACTCTGTTGCTTAGATGTAAGCATGCACCCGGTGCGTTCTCTCTCTCTCCATTCTCGGTTTATGCTTCGCTGTGTATGTGTTAAGTGCCCTGCTCTAAATATACTGTTATATTGATGTGCTCATACCAACTAGAAAGACGGATTGAAAACTTCGAAAGAGGTTGAAAACATACAATACTGTAATATGATTTCATACATGGGGAAATTTTTAAATCAATTGATTTTTTATCAGGTCATAGCCTCCGGACTTTAAGTAGGAAGAGAAGAACTTTTATGTACATATTGATGCACACGTAATAGGACCATTGTCTGGTGCAATGATTGAGTCTTTGGCTGCCAAAGGACATATGTGCAGGTTTAATCCTTAGCAGCTGGCGGAACTAGATTAGTGACGAGGCTCCCAAATGTATAAGAATATAGAAAATCTTAAATATGTATACTAATCAAAAAAAGATAGTAAATATATTAGGCTATAAAGAAATTAATTTACATTTCACATTATTTTATAGTATACACACACTCAAAAAAAAAAAAAAAAAACTTATTTATTTATCATATTTTAAAATTCTTAATCTTATGAGGTTGATTCCTGGTAATGTTGATACTGTGTAAAATATCAATTATGTGACACAAGTTATATTACACTGCCAGAAATTGTAGTGCCAGCGGGAAATCGTAGGAATATTCTCTTTAAAATAATAATAATAATAATAATCCCTGAGCCATAGGAGAATCACTTGAAAACCACTTGTAGAACATGTACTTTCAAAATCATTTAATAACGAGATGAGTGCATAAAACACTAGTATTTCCCCCACATCAAAGGTTGAGTGGGGGGGAGGGGGTACTGTTACATTAGATTTGGTCCATGTTCTGTATCTCTTATGTATGTATTTTGGCCTCTGAAACTCTACCAGAGTGGTACATCAGGTATAATTTGTATCTAATTCATATATGTGCATATATACGTATAGAGATATATTTTTATGGACTCTATCCTTGTCAACCAACCTAAAATCTCTGCAGCATGGTGGCCTTTTTATCTCAATTCTCAACCATCAAAAGTATCCCATGAACTTCATTCTCCTTGGACTTTTCACCTTGTCAGTGAGCACGGGCGGCGCCATGTACATAGTTTAGAGGGTTCAAATGAACCCCTGAGCTAGCCATTTTATATATATATATATATATATATATATATAATATTTTGTTTTTTTTTATTTAATCCTCCTAAATAAAAATTTGAACATTTTTACTCTAAATTTTTTTAAAACTCACTTGAAATAAGTTTAATTATGATTATTTAAACAATATTTTGATCTTTTTAAATAAATAAAAACACCTAATAACAATCTAATTTTATCTAAAATCTGGGAGAAATAATAAGCCCAACAACAAAATAAAATTTTTTTTTCATCTAAAATCTTTTAAAAAAACCCATTTAGATCTTAATAAATTGGAAATAAACCAATGAAAAATTCATAGTTTACATTGTATTATCATTGTAATGTTTACATTGTTTCTAAATAAATGTGTACAATATTGTATAGTTTTTGTAAATGTGTATAGCATAATTATCTATAATATAATTCTTACATTGATAGTAAAATAGAAATATATAATTGTCCTAAACTAATAAATAAAAGTATTTTAAGTAGTAATAATTAAAATTCACTTGACAACAATAATTAACATGTTCATTATATTAAGAAAAAATATGTCAAATGAACTTATAGTTTATTTTTTATTCTATTACTAGTACGTACTATAGACAAATTTGTAATAAGGAAACCATGTAAACCGTAAGATTCATATTTTACCTAAAATGTATATTCTTATTGACCCCCCCTAGAAAAAAAATCTTGGAGCCGCCATTGTTTGTGAGTTTCAGAGTCGGCATTAGAGCATTCTCATCAGCTCTCTCATAAAAAATGTCATTTTGACACACTAAAAACCTACTTTATCATTTTAGCACATTATTTTACAATATTCCATTTATCAGATGTTTTATTCTTCCCTTCTATACATTAAAATAGTATTTACACCACATCAAAATAATGTATTAAACTCCTCCAACAACAACAACTCCTCCATCACTGCCGCAACAACAACAACAACAACTCCACCACTGCCACAACCACCAACAACCACTACTGCAACAACACCGATAGCCACCACCGGCACAAACCAACATCCACCAATGGCACCTTAAAAAAAAAAAAAAATCCACAGCAACCCAAAAAATAACCACCACAACTACCCAATAATAACCACCACAACCACCAAATTGTAGCCACAACCACAGTACCACTGCCACAACTAACCCACAACCCACCACATTCACAAACCTCAAAACCCATCCCAAATCAAACAAACCCACAGCTCAGGCTGTGAGATCGGCTTCAGGGGGGAGACGTTAGCAACGAGATTGGCTTCAGGCAGCTTCAGGCGAGATCGGTTTCAGCGGCTTGAGGTGGCTTTAGGTGAGATCGGCTTCAGGCAGCTTGAGGATGAGAGAGAAAGAGAATGAGAGTGAAGAGGGAGCCGTGGAGGACGACTATGGCTCCGGCGAGATCGGCGGCTTCGGCAATATCAACAACAAGATTGGCAACTTCGGCGAGATCGGCAAGAGAGAAGAACTTAGATGCAGAGAGAAAAGATGAGATAAAAGAGAGAGAGAACGTCGGAGTGAAATATGAGAGAGAAAACTCGATGAATAAACAAATAATAACAAAATTTGGCATTGCTGTCCATACTGTCTCATATTTGAGACGGTACTATAGCATGTTTCAAATTTTTGAAACATTTAGAACAGCTGATGAGGTTTGAATAGTGGTGTTTGGTGTGTCAAATGCCAAATATTTGGCATTTGACATACCTGATGAGAATGCTCTTACATGTGCTAATATAGATGGTGAATATCTTTCTTCACCTCTATTTATGTTGTATACTGCAATTCAAACATGGTTTAAAATTCTGTATATTCTTTATTAAGAGACATAAGTTCATAGGATTGTGTTCTGATTATCTTTTTGGATTGGTGCTTGCATGTTTGTAGGAAGAGTTGTGCTTCAAGCATTAATTTTAACCTCAGCCGTTGTACACCTTTTGGGCGTCTAACAAGGGCAAGGACTTCAGCTATCTTGGATCAATTTTATTCACTTGCCTTCTTGGCCTCTCCATATCTACTCTTCTGCAGGTCAGATGCTTCTATTGAATTTTTCAGGGCTTTTAGATAATCATCAATTCAACATACAGTGCTTTGTGTGTGCTCACACAGACACATACATACATATATACATACATGCAATATACACCTGACTTGAATTATGTGCTATCATATAGGTATTCCTCCCGCTTGGTCCTACATTTATTGCTATCATTGGTGGAATAAGTTCTATGGTTTTGTCTGGTTACAAAATTTATGACACTGACTAGCTGATCAAGCATTACAAGTTTGATGAGTACATTTTTTGGGCTGTCATCACTCTTTATGAACATTATAGACATGTTCCTTGCTATCTTGTGGTTGCAGAAAGGATCAAAAAATAGTATATGCCGAGTGCTTTCACCGAATTGGGTTTTGCCCAAAATGAATCATGTAGTACTCAATATACACCTTCATCCATGAGTTAAAAGTCATCATTGTGGATATGATATATTTTGTAATATTGTGGAATGGTATGACATTTTGATTCGTTTGCTACTATTTGGTTATGTGTCTGTTAGACATCAAGATTGTCAGATAACCCATGAGGGAAGTGGGTGCTTATTTTGCACGATAGCCTTTTTCCTTTTGCTCTTTTGTTGTTGTTGTTGCATGATAGCTTAAATGTTCATGTGGTTTAGCATCCACTAGGTAGGGTCTGGTTTTTAAGTAATTGCATGGGCCTGGTTTGTTAATTTGGAAGTTGTTTGTGAGAATACAAACTATCTGGGATAGAACTACTTGCATGCAGTGGCGGAGCTAGGATTTTAGTTTAGGGGGGGCAAGATTAAAAAGACTAGCGATAGTTACATATTATGTGAATGAAACACAGCTGAAATCGTGTTCATGATTTTCAATTATAATTGCAAAAACGTCAAAACAAACCTTGGCTATAAATGACTTTGGTTACTTAGAACTAACAAAAGTTACAAAATACCTTTGAAAATTATGCAACTTTAAGCACATCTTAAAAACTAGTAAGGATTTCCTCTAGACACTTTAAATTCAAAAGTTTAGAAAGCCAAGGGAGCTAGCGCGAAACTCCCCTGTTTCATGACTTTAAAACAGAGTATTTTTCCCAACTTTTGAAACTTTGCAGCAATAGCAACTTATTGACCCATAAAACCCATGGATTAGCTAGCTGAGATTCCCTCAAAATTATTGATTTTCAATTAATGAAAAAAAACACAAAAGGTTCCATAAGACTTCTAATAATAATTAGAAAAGAAAGAAAGAAAAACTATCATGAGTCCATAATTAAGTTATTAGTTTTTTTTTTTCTTTCAAATAATATGTAAAACTTATCTTTTCTTATTAAAAAAAAAAATTGTTATACTTATCTCTTGACTCTTAGTTAAAAATAGCAAACTAATCTAAAAATCTAAAGGGGGGGGGGGGGCAAAATTAGCGTTGGGTTGTATATTAAAAGAGTTTGGGGGAAGGTTAGGGGGGGCATTTGCCCCCTCTCGACCCCCCCGGCTCCGCTCCTGCTTGCAAGACAAGACTTTGCACCAAATTGATGGGCTCTGCCACTGCTTAAACTAATAGGACTTCAAAAGTACAAAATATTCAACTAAGAAAAATAAGGGAACAAGCAATGTAGTCACAATATGTAGATATCATAATTCAGAATTCAAGTTCATACAAATAAGAAAGATTCAAATCACACAATCTCCTAAGTTAAATTACAAAAACTAGACTTAGATAATTCATGTGAGGTAAACACACTTACAAACATGAAGTTATCCTTTCGTTGACCGGGTATGTGAATTTAGTTTGTCAGATTTTTGTTGTCCTTCCCTCTAATAATACCTTTAATCTTTATTTATAGTAGACAAAAACAGTTACTGTACTCCTCCTTATATTTTGGTAACTTCTATTGCACTCTGACTTAGTGGATAATTGACTCACATGCTCACACACTCACACATGAGTTTACTGTGATATTCTCTGCTATAATAGGCCTTGCAAGTTTGCTTATTTGGGCCATGGTTTACGTTGATCAAGATCCAGCCCTTCAAGTCCCCTTTAGTGGAAAACTGACTCACATGCTCACACATGTGAAAAAGTTTATTTTTAGCCTAACATAAGTATGACAGGCAGGCTAGAGAAAATTAGCTAATTGTCTTCCAGTTTTATTTGAATATCAGCTAGATGTTCTGCTTTGCAATAAAAACAATTGAATTTCTAGCTCCCATATCTGATTAGGTATTTACCATGGGCATTGTGGCAAATTTTGGTTGATATGAGAGATTGTGGTGTGGTTATGCAGCTTCTTAAGCAGCAAGGAATCTACACGTGTGGGTTCTAGTTAACTCAACTAGTAAAGTTTCTTGTCTTCAAATAAGAGGTCGAGATTCAATCCTAAAATACACCAAAAAATCTAATTGGTGTCTTGGTCTGATGATAAAGAGCAATCATCACAAGTGGACAACATATGTTGAAATTATTTCTCTCTCCCCCCCCTCCCACCCCCCCCTCCCCCAAAAAAAAAGTCTACACATATTGGTGTGTTTGGGTGTGGGAAGAGTCATTGATGGGATTTTATAATATATTCTCAAGAATTAAGGTAAGGCTGCTAGCAACGCAGACCTTGTTGGGCATTGGCACAAATTTTGGTCCAATACCGCTAATCTCACTACTTTCTTTCCTTCATGGTTGTACCTGTTAGAGATATATATTAGACATATTAGCCCAATGTAATAGGCTCAAGTCCAGTCCTACTTGTACTAGTAGTCTAGGGTTTAGTCGCCTATATATACTCATGTTATGGCACATTGTAACACAGGTTATTGTACTACACTCTTATACATAATAAAGATGTAGCCCTTAAGGGATTCCTCCGTGGATGTAGGCCGACAAGGCTGAACCACGTAACCCTCGTGTTCTCAGTGTTCCTACTCTATGCTTCTCCTTCCGCATCCACTCTAGCATACATAACATGGTGTATCAATACCGCTAATCAATTTTTATTAAACTAGATTATGATTAATTTGGTTAAGATTTGATTTAATTTTCCTACGTTCATTCAAGTCCCTGTGGGTTCGACCTCGTTCTTGTCCAACTATACTTCGGTACGGTTCGTACACTTGCGAGTATTTTAAAATTTCACAACAAGTTTTTGGCGCCGTTGCCGGGGACTTGGTTAGGAAAATAAATTAGGTCTTAATTGAATTTTTTCTTCTACTAGTTGAAGTTAAAATTTTTTTTTCAAAAAAAAAAAAAAAAAAAATCTTTGTGCTTGGTGTATGAGAACTTGGATACGTGATAAAGAAAATCGACTTGTTAGTTCGGATTATTCATCCACAATGGGAGAAATAGGAGATGATTCAAAAACTCTTAGAGAGTTGTTTTCACCCATAACCACCAACCCTCCATCTTGCATAGTGTTACCTGCAACCACTGCTACACATTTTGAGTTGAAGCCACAAATAATCCACCTTCTTCCTACTTTTTATGGATTGGATAGAGAAGACCCTTATATGTATGTGAAAGATTTTCTTGAGATTTGTGCTACTTGTAAGTTCCAGAATTTCACTGATGACTCTGTTCGCTTGCGTTTATTCCCTTTTTCCTTGAAGGATAAGGCAAAAGCATGGCTTAATTCTTTGTCACCTAGATCTATCACTTCATGGGAATTGTTGGTCACAAAATTCCTCTCTAAATTTTTCCCAATGGCCAAGACCAATGCTTTAAGGAGAGAAATTGCAGATTTTTATCAAGATGAACAAGAGAAATTTTATGAGAGTTGGGAGAGATTTAAGGACTTGATCTTAAAGTGTCCTCATCATGGTTTTGAAACATGGAGACTAGTACAATATTTTTATAATGGTTTGACTCAAACAAATTGTAACATGATTGAATCCATGAATGGTGGTGGATTTTTTAGTCTTGTAGATGATGAGTCATACAAATTTCTTGAGAATCTATCTGAAAGCTCACAACAATGGGATTTTTCCAATCATAGAGAGAGATTTGCCCCTACAATTAAGAAAGGAGGATTGTATGAAGTCAGTGAAGATTTAGATATAAAAGCTAGGTTGGACAATCTCACTAGTAAGGTTGAAGCTTTAGCTTTAGGTAGAGGAATGAATTCTGTCAATCAAGTTCAAAGTGAAACATGCTCTATTTGTGCAAGTCCTATGCATACAACACAAATGTGTCCTTCTGTAGCTGGGTACCCTGATTTTTATACTGAGCAAGCAAATGCACTGAATAATTATGAAAAACCATTTGCTAGTCCATTTTCAGAGACATACAATCCAAATTGGAGGAACCATCCTAATTTCTCATGGAGGCAAAATCAGCCTCCCATAAATGTAGGTGGACAACAAGTGCATCAACAAAGTCAATTTCATCCACCTACTCAAGCATTTCCTCCCATTCCTCAATCAACTCCTCAATTTATGGCACCACCAAGACAACAATCATCTTTGGAGGAGTCTCTCAAAACTTTCATGCAATCAACTAGCCAAGCCATTCAAGAGATAAAAAGTTCCACCCATTTGAATACTCAAGCTATTTCAAAGTTGAAAAATCAAGTTGGCCAGTTAGCAACCCAAGTTGGAGAGAGGGAAAAAGGAAAGTTTCCTAGTCAACCTATACCTAATCCAAAAGGGCAGTATGCAATTAATGGTTCTTCTAGTTCTACTCATGCACATGAATCTGTTCAGTCTATTACTACCCTTAGGTCTGGTAAGCAAGTTGATAATCAAGTGAAAATGCCAGAAGTGGAGGATAATGAAAATACTGTGTTAGAGGAAAAAGGAGTTCACGGTTCACAGGATGATCATAAAGAAAAGAAGGGCAACTAAACCTCAATTCCAATTCAGGATCTTAGTTCTTCCCCTCTTGATAAGAAGTATGTTCCTAAAGCTCCATTCCCTCAAAGTTTAATCAGTCCTCAAAAAAGTGCACAATTTGGAGATATTTTAGAGGTTTTTAAGCAAGTGCAAATAAATATTCCATTTCTTGATGCAATTCAGCAAGTTCCTGCTTATGCTAAGTTTCTAAAAGATCTTGTGACAATGAAGAGAAAGACAAATGTCCCTAAAAAGGCATTTTTGACAGAGCAAGTTAGTTCAATCATTCAGAATAAATATCCAGTGAAATGTAAGGACCCTGAATCTCCTACAATTTCATGCAGGATTGGGGATCATCTCATTGAGCGAGCTTTGCTAGATTTGGGGGCAAGTGTGAACCTAATGCCATATTCAGTATACTTACAGCTAGGTTTGGGGGAGTTGAAACCCACAACCATGACACTTCAATTAGCTGATAGGTCTGTGAAAATCCCTAGAGGTATTGTAGAGGATGTGCTAATTAAGGTGGATGCATTCTATTTTCTTGTTGATTTTGTTGTGTTAGACACTAAGCCTGCACTAAATGCCAGTATACAAATCCATGTCATTTTGGGTCGCCCTTTCTTAGCCACATCCAATGCTTTGATCAATTGTCGAAGTGGTGTGATGAAGATTTCTTTTGGGAATATGACTGTTGAACTTAATATCTTTTACATAAGCAAGCAAGTACTAGACAATGAGGATATATGTGAGGTTAACATGATTGGGAGCCTAGTCCATGATATTTTCCTACAATCAAGTTGTGAGGATCCCCCAAAGGCTAGCTTAACCTGTTTTTATTGCAATTTGTATACTGAAAAATCAATGGAGGAGGTCAATGCATTGTTGGATTCTGTTCCTCTCTTAAGTATTGATAGCTGGCAACCAAAAGTGGTCCCTTGTCCACTTTCTTCATCCCCATTCCCATCTATTGTAGAACCATCGAAGTTGGATGACTTTTGGGAACACCAATTGATAAGTATACTTCAAGAGCATAAGGAAGCTATAGGTTGGAAAATTACTGATATTAAGGGTATTAGTGCTTCTGTGGTTATGCAAAGAATTCACTTGGAAGACATTGATAAAGCTTCTCAACATGTTTTTGACCCAGGTAAGTTACAATCTCATTGGACTAGTCCATTCATAATATGCATTATTTATCTCCATGGTGTTGTTGAGGTTTGGATGGTCCTGTTTATCAGGATTGATCTCTAGTTGTGTTAAATCTTTTTGCAAAAAAAAAAAAAATAAATTTCTTGTTTATTTTCTGATTTTATTAATCTTTGTGTTTATTTTCTTGTTTCATTTTATTTTCTTTTGTTCTAGCTGATATTTGACAGAAATTAAAATTTATACCAATCAGCTTAATCAGGTACGTCTCCTCTTTCTTCTTACCTTACTTGTTTCTACTTAGTTCTCATGTTGCATATTAATATTTGCTCTCTTTTCATTCAAGACATATATTTGAGAGTATCATTTTTAACCATTGAGGACAATGTTTGGTTTAGGTTTGGGGGGGATGTATATAGATTTCTATCTTTTTGTTTTGTTTAGTTGTGTAAAAAAAAAAAAATCTTTTACCTAGCTTGAGGTTTATGTTTTGAGTTCGTTATACTACTCTTGCTTAAAGAATTTCATTGCTTTCATGCTCAATTCATTGCATATGCACGTAGCCACTCAGACACAACTTCTTGTTGAAGGATAAAAGTGATTAGAAAATCTTGAAGATAACAGTGTGGAGACTGTAACCCTTGTGAGTTATGAGCCAATCATTTTTTTGGAGGGTTATTTATTGTTTCTAATCTCAAAGTTCATTTGGAAGTGTATAACATATTTCCCTTGTTGTAGTCTCATTGTTCTTTCTTTTGGCCAAGAAAAAAAAAAAAAAACTGATTTTATGCCACAATTGAATCTTTTGAAGTCATTGATATTAAATGAACTATACTGATCTTTGAGAGATGAGATTAGGCCATTTTTGTCTACTTTGAACCATATATGTGTTTTTCTTTTTCTTTCTTAATACATTATCGCTAGTCACCCCGTTGAGCCTTTTAATTAGCCTTTCCTTCTTAAAGCCCTTATCCATAGTGTTTCAAGATGGAATTTGATCAGTTTGTTTCAATGTGGTGGTTTGAAAAAGAATTCAAAGATGAAAGAAAAAAAAAAAAAAAAAGAAGAAGGGAAAAGTGTCAAAAAGAAGATAATAAAAAGAGTTCTCATCAAATTTTGAGAAATGAAATGGAAGGAAGGAATACTGCTTTGAAGAAGAAGAAGAGGGGAAAAAAATGTTGAATGGAAATTCCAAAAAGAATTGACATTCCGACAAATCTTGAAAACACTTCTTATATTTACCTTCACCCATTTTTATTTTATTCCCTTTACTTTTACCCTACATTACGTCCTAATAAAGTCCTTATTTGATCTTGAAGATTGTGTAGTTCAAATATTGATATGACCGAGAAGAAAAAGGTGTGGTGTGAATATTTTTGGCATCCTTTCATGAGACTACTTGTTCTTTCTTGATTAAGCGTTTTTCATGTGATTTATATGTGAGATATTTGATTTTACTTACATTATTTCGCTCACATATATTGTTGAGAGTGTTACACCCCATTTCAGAGTGATTTCATCTGTTGAGTGATAACACCGGAAAGAATTGAGTTGAAGCATACTTTCAAATAGAGATTCAAGTCAAGTTTATTCTAAAACTATGTTTGGGTTGGCTATCACTTTTCACTCACATTGAGTTTTGATGGCATGAGAAATTTCTTTAACATTTGTAGTGTTTTTGAACTTGAACTAATCCTCTTTGCAAAAGGCAATTGAAAAAAAAAGAAAAAAAAAAGGTTTTGCTTGATTTTCTTTGTTTTGTTTATTTTAGTATTCATTTTCAGAATTTTGTGGGTATATTCCCTGCAAACCCTCACGAGACTACAACTCGTCCACTAGTGTAAGCTAGGGGTTTAAAGGCTTGTTGCATACGCTAAATGCAATCGAAATTTCCAGCGAAAGTGGATTAGTTAGGATTTCATTTTCCTTTGTTTTTAATTTCTTTGTTTTGTTTACGCTTTATATGTTTTGCTCGAGGACTAGCAAATTATAGGTTTGGGGGTATTTGATGTGCATGAAATATATACAATAAAGTACTTACATATCTACGTATTTAGCCTTACTTTTATGTTATTTTGTGACTGATTATATAATATCTTTGTGTTGCAGGTAACAAAGACTTTACATGCAAAGTGGGGCTAGACCAATTGAATCAAGCCAACTTAAATCCAACCATGATGAATTCAAGAGAAGACCAACTCAATTAAATTTAAGTCCAATTGGAGCAAGGAATCAAAGGAAATTTTCACCAAATCCAAGTCCAATTCGGATTAGGATTCTGGCCTGCATATCAGTTAGTATTTTCGGCATAAATTTCATCTCAGATGTCCAATTGAGGTGATTCAAGTTGGGCTGGAACGTTAACTTAAAGGGCTACAACTTTGTAGTTTACCAAAAGTCCGAATTCTGAAGCTAAATGGGCCAAAACCGTCGGTTAAGTGAAGCCTAAAAATTTGAGATTTTCTCCAAACGGGAATTCAACTTGTAACAAGATTTCTTTACCTATTTAAAGGCTCTTTAGGGCAAAATTCAAGGAGGCTAGTGCTAGGGCTGGGGGCTGAATGTATAGAGAGCTGCGGCTACCTCTTCCATGACAGTTAGTTTTATTTTATTTGTCTAGTTTAATGTTTAGTATTTTATTTTTGTGTTTTCTTTCAATTACTATGAGTAGCTAAATTTATAATTAGGGTTGAGGATGAAACCTTGTTAAGGATTATCAATAATATTTAACATGGTATCAGAGCCAAACTTTATTCTTGGCATCAAACAAAATCTCTAGCAAGCAAAGAAGATTCTCACGTGCGTAACACAGATCCACAACAGTGCCCATGCCTTCTTTCAGATCTGGGTCTACAGCATCACGCAGCTCCCACAGAAACTCTGTTGATGCCTCGCTGCTACATCTCTGATCTCTCAAGCAAGTCGAACCACTCACCTTACAGATCTGTGCAAATCAAGCCTTCGCCTGAAGAAACCAACCACACAGGCGTGCTCCTCGGTCTCCCGTAAGGAAAACCAAGAAATCCAGTCACCCGAAGCCGTGCCACGCGCCTCAGTTGTCTCCGAAAAAACTCCCACGCGCCACCTTAGATTCCCTGACTTCCAGATTGTGTTCGTGCACACGCGCCGCCATGATGGCCTCGTCGACCACCGATCTGCCTACTGAAGAAATATGGCATTCAACCGATGTCGCACGTGCCTCCATGCGCAACCTGGATTTCTGGTTGCTCCTCCTCGCGCCGGTGAACATTGCACGCTCCTCCCACGCGCTGATTCTGCTGCTGATGTCATCTGACGTCATATGATGACGTCATCACTCCACGTCAGCAGCCACGCAAGCACGTCCATGTCAGCCCTAGTCCACGTCAGCGACACGTCATAGGATGACGTCAGCGGATCTACTGCTTGACTCGTGACCCGACCCGGACCAGTATCCGTTGACTTTGACCCTGGACCAGTTGACTTTGACTTTTTGTGTTGACCTTTGACCAAAAGTCAAAATTTCCGACAGGGCCTATCTTGTTCAGTTTTTCTCATAGATTCCAATTTTGAACTCCTTTTCTTCATTTGAAGCTCCAAAATTGGTCAATTAGCACATTCTTCATTGTGGTTTCTTCAAAGGCATTCTTCACGGCATTTTTAAGAGATCTTTTCATGTTTATCCAACCTCAAGCCTTCATCGAGCTTCCGCCTTGAGTTTGAGGGAGGGTGTTAGAGATATATATTAAACATATTAGCCTAATGTAATAGGCCCAAGTCCAGTCTTGCTTGTACTAGTAGTCTAGGGTTTAGTCGCCTATATATACTCATGTTATGGCACATTGTAACACAAGTTATTGTACTACACTCTTATACATAATAAAGATGTAGCCCTTAAGGGATTCCTCCGTGGATGTAGGCCGACAAGGCTGAACCACGTAACCCTCGTGTTCTCAGTGTTCCTACTCTATGCTTCTCCTTCCGCATCCACTCTAGCATACACAACATGGTGTATCAATGGTAATATTTAACAGTACCTATCCAGCATTGTGAAAGTACAAACATTTTTATAAAGAAAAAGGTCAAGAGCTATGTTCCAATTGTCTTAGACTCTTAGTTTACAAAGTACAAACCCGCAAGCTACTACTTGGTCAATTAAGCTCTACTGATACAAAAAATTTTACAATTATCAATAAGGTCTATTATGATTGGTACTTTTGAGTCGTGTGAAAACAATTTTTTCATCAAAATTTTTCACCTTTAATAAAGTGTGAATTTTTGTGTCATTTTGCGTTGCTTTATGTTGGACTAATTTTTACTGTATTTTGTGTCATCTTATTTTTTGCCCCTCATACTCTATAATACAATATCCATTTTTAAAAAATAAAATCTATATTTTTATCTCTCCCATCTTCTTATTTTGTTATGTTTTGAATTTAGCTAATGTGGCTTTTGTTTTTTTAAGGCAAGTCAACAAATGTTATGAGCTAGATGATGGTATGGTATGGATGAAAAGGATACACACTTTAAAATATTAAGGACTAAGTTGAAATATATAATTTTTTGAAGACCAAAATGAAAACACTCTAACTAACTAAGGCTTGATCATCCACCCAAAAGTGAAATGCAAATAAGAGTGTTTGATTAGTCGAATGACAATAGGCAAGAGACCTCTCGACCATATAAGTGATGGTTTAACCCCCAACCCGAGTTGCCTGCTTTGTGAGCACTCTTGTATTGATTTTTACTTGGAGTTTTGAAGAAGAAGTTCATTGTTTGGATTTGCGAGAAATTTTCGTAGGTAAGTGATAGAAATTTTGACAAAAAAGAAATTTGTTTTTTGGAGTGGGATTTGAGAGAGAGATTTTATTTTGTTAAATCAAGTGTAACGCTATGACAAAATTTTTGATTGTAAATAATTAATGATAGGGCGGGATTCATGATAGTCCGATAGTAACTATATTCTTTGTGGGGCTTTATATTTATGGTTTGACCTCTATTTCTTTTTCTTTTAGAAGAATTTGAACTCCATTTCTCATGTTCTGTGATAAAAACACAAAAATTAATAATACATATCCTTTTAAAATAGATAAAAATTATAAGGGTTTTACATATATATATATATATATTGAAAGAACATTAAAAAAAAAAAGAAAAAAAAAGTCCACTTCAATTTCAAGGTGATACCCACGAAATAATATTAATCAATCCACGGCGAAACCTACATTCCACCATATAAATATCCCACCAAATCTGAAGATAAAAAATAAAAATAAAAATAAATCCTATATAAAAAAAAGAATAAATAAATTATAATTCTAAGGGACCTAATCATCCTATGGTTACATCCGACCATGTAATATCACTTGCTTGCATAACATTGAAGGAAGGGGTTAAAAAAGAAAAGAAAAAAGTCCACATCTATGAAACTTCTTGGTAATATCCAACAAATTTAGTACTTATCAAATATCAACTCTTTAGAAAAAGTCCTATAAATAAACCCTTTAGAAAAACTAAAACTTGAAAAAAGAAAAAGAAAAAAAAGAAAAATCAAATAGAACCTCTATTTTATTTTATTTTTTTAACTAAAGGGGTAGCACGTGTCTCTTCAACTAATGTTGATAAAATTGTAAAATTTACCAAGTCACGGTATTCTCCAACCACAAGCTCTCTCCAAGATATCCAAACAACAAATTAGGATTTGAGCTCTTAAATCCAAATTCACTGGCACAAATCCAAACTTACTATAAATAATTTGATAGAAAAAAAAAAAAAAAAAAATTCCAAAGAACCAAAATCCCCTTTGAAAGTCAAAAAAAAAAATTTCCAAAGAACCAAAATCCTCTTTGAAAGTCAAAAAGTCAAAAAGTCGTGGTTCTCCTTCATTTGTGTGGTAGGCGTTATGCACGACTGGATGTCATTGATGTCACCGAACCACTAAAGTGACTAAACAGAGTTGGATTGAAGCTGTAACTTCTTTTATGTGGCCCATGCCATATGGAAGTGGATGTAGAGAATCAGCAGCGTTGAAGATAAATAGCAATATAACTATTTTAGTTTTGTCAAAACATAAAAATATATGTTGTAATAGTAGGGTTATAGTTAAAAAAAATTTAGCTTCTTGTTACAATGTATAGATGTAGTGCATCAATAGCGTTGAAGCTAAATAGCTATTTTAGTTTTGTCAAAACATAAAAATGCATGTTGTAGTAGTGTTATAGGTAAAAAATTTTAACTTCTTGCTACAGTGCACAGCTATTTATGACTGTGCACTGTAGCAAGTAGCTAAAAAAAAAATTATTAACTTCTCTCTCTTCTCTCATTAAACAAATATATATATATATATATATATATATATATATATATTTTCTTTCTCTTTCTCTCCGGCTTCTCTTCTTTATTCTTTTTTCCTCCTCATTTTTTATCTCACTAGTCATTTAGTGCCTCTGTCATCTCTCTCATCCCTCAACTCTGTTGGAGCTTGATTTTTGGGTATCCGTTGACCCAGCTGCTAGGTTTCCGCCAATCTTCATCTTCATTTGTGTCCCATCGCCGATCTTTATCTTCATATGTGTTGGGTTTCCGCCAACCTAGCTCATCGACCCACCCCTTCCGCTGACCCAGCTCGTCGACCCGCGTCGTGTTTGTACTGTGTTGGTGATTTTTGATTTTGTTTGTGATTGGTGATTTTTGATTTTGTTTGTGATTGATGATTTTGTTTGTAATTGGTGATTTTGTTTGGTTTGGGTTGAGGAAAAAGATTGAGAATTTGGGTTGGTGGTTTTTTTTTTTTGGATTTTATTATTATTATTATTCTAATGAGTTATTTGTATTATTTTAATCAAATAACTAAAAATATAGATCCATTGATGTTGGGTGCGAAGAGGTAAAATAGATAAAGTGATTTTTGTAAGTGCCAAATAGTTATATTTTTAGCTCCACTGCTGTGGATGCTCTAAACACCTACTAAATAAATACTCACTTCATCCCAAATTGTTTGGCTTAGTTAAAAAAACCCAATTATTTAGGGAAACATCATTAATTGTCTTATCTCTTTAAAAAAAATTAAAAATTTCCTAAATTACCCTTAAACCAATTTATCAAAAAATTATTTTAAAACTTTTTTTTTTAATTTGAATATAGATGGCATGTATAGTGGATTTCAAAATTTAGGTTTTTTTTTATTTTTTTATTTTTTTTTTAAATTAAAAAAATACTCGCACAAATAGACTAAGGGTATAAAGGGAATGTTAATAAATTAATAGTATTTGAATTTTCAAATGTGACATAATTTTGGAACATCTCAAAATGGAATACGGGCCAAACAATTTGGGATAAAAGGAGTATAAAAATATATCGATATATCTTCATTTTTATTGGTTTATAAATAATAATAATAATAATAAGACATACATTTATAGGTTTATTATAAAAAAAATACATTTTCTGAATAAAATTAATATATAACAACCGGGAATGAAGTCAAGGCGGATGAAAAAAAATCATTATAAAATTTTAAATAAACATCTATTTAGTATTAACAAATCAGACAGTATTTTTTTTTTTTTGTGAGAAGGATTTTGGTAATTTCTGTTGTTAGGTTAATTTTGTTGGGCTTGTTATTTTTTTTCCTAAATTTTATATTTATAAATTTTTTAATGACCTTTAAAAAGATCAATGATATTAATAAGAGAGGTAATTGTAATTTTATCAAACCAAATTATTAAAAGGGTTTAACTAACATATGCCAGCATATGTTAGTAAACCATTTTTGGATCATTTTTATTGATAATTAAAAAAGTTGTTAAACTTTTTTACCCTTTTTTTCATTTTTGATAAAAATTTTCTTAAAATAAATTGATAATGTATATATGCCGGCATACACAGGGGCGGAGCTAGGAATTTTTGTCCGGGGGGGCCAAGTGCGATGCTAATATATTTATCAAGACAACTTCCACACACATGTATATACATATATGCACGCTTTTTTATTATATATACACACTTTTTATTTGATAAGTTATATATATACACACAACCAAAAAAAAAAAAAGTTTAGTATTTTCAATCAAAATTATTTTTTACGGCGATCTTTCATAAAATAAAATTCATTTTTTCCACTTTCATAGTCAAATTCTTACAAAGTTTCATTTTAAATACAAATTATCAAATTTTATGCTAAAGTAAGTAAAAAATCTTTCCATTGAATTAATGAAATTTTGAATTTTCAAAAACATGAATGATCCAAAACTTGGAGGAATAAGTTAGGCTCCAAACATATTTAAAGCTACATTGTTTTAACCCATATTATATGACAACTAAAGACACATTTCATGTGTAGTTTTAATAACAAAATTTTTTTAATAAGTCAATGACTTGTTAATCGTCACATAACGGGTTGTAAAAGATAGATTTAAACATGTTTGATACCAAACTTTATCAAAGATTTAACAGATATAAGAACACATTTTACAATAAAAAATAGAATTGAAAAAAATAAAGTTATATCTCTATAACTATTAGACCAATTATTTTTTTAAAGAGCATTATTGGACTAATTCAAATATTTGGAAGGGTTAATTCTTATTTTTGTAGACTAAATTTTGAAAATATTAAAATAATTATATATATATTTTCAAAATTTTCAAAATTTTTGGGGGCTACCCTTATACATGCCTCCGCCCCTACATTTCCCTGATTTTCAAAAGAATCAAAATCCTTTTTTTTTTTTTTGATGGGATATCAGATATTAAATGATAAGAACAGATACTACACTTGATATCAAAATCTTTAACTCTAGTTTTGACTAAATGTCATCATTCGTTTAATGTCACCCGACGTCACAAACCACTAAAACAAAAAATAGATGGAAAGACGTCGAATGTATATGCATGTGCATGTGAAGAACTAACGACTAAGTCAATATAAAAATGAAAGAGAGGGTGGTTTGTATATATCGACAACTCTTACATTCGTTTTCCCCTATAAAAACCCCATTAGCCTTTCGCTAGCTAAGACAAGAATTGAGAAATTGAGTTCTTATGCCCGAATCAACCATGTCGGGAAAAACTTTCTTAAAGGTGGTCATGGTTTTTGCTCTGGTAGTGTTGATTTTTAATGGAAAGCCAGCTTCTTCCAGGGCTGCGCGTTTGGCTGTTATGATGAAGAAGTCCAAACTTGAAGCTGTTGAAGATCGTTCTCTGGTACCTCCCTCCATGCCAAACCCACCAACTTATTTACCGGCACCACCAGGATCGTCTTCGTCGCCGCCATAGACAGTTGAAGATGATAATGGAGAGTAGCTAAATTTGGTGGTCTAGCTAGCGTTACGTTTATACTGAATAAAATGTCTGTTTTTTTGCTTTTTTCATTTATGTTGGAGTTTTGTTGCAATCAATTTTCAACATAAATGTAATATATAGTTGTATTGGATTTGGGAAATGAAATAAAATAATAAAAAAAAGTTTTCTACTCTCTATTATAAATAGCTCGTGTGTAATTTATGGGTTTTTTTTTTTTTTTTTTTTTTTTTTCTAGTGGCTCAAATTATTATATTTGTATAACAGGGCCGACGGGTTTTTCTTAGTTCAGTTAGCCATGGATGAGATGGTAGCTAACTTGGATTTTTAATTGACTTGGCAAATTTCTGATTCGCTTTCTGGGTACTTTGAATTTCTGTATTGGTCAATTTGCACTCAATTTCAATTGGAGACTGTGGAACGGTAAACTTAAAGCTAATTTACCACATATTATTAATTCATAATGAATTGCCTCTATCTCAGTGATACATAAAAGTAACTGAATTGCCTTCTATTTGTAAATTTTTCATGCTTGGCATGATGGACACTGTCCTAAACCTTGGACTTAATGATGAGGTAGTTGGTGGTTTGGCCTCAAAAAGTGGAGAGCGCTTTGCTAATGACTCTTACAAACGTTTTCTAGGCATGGTTGTAGATGTTGTAACTTGTAAGTGCTTCTTCTAGATGTTGCTCTCTACGCTAACTTGTGTTCAGCTTCAATGTTTCTCAATTGTCTGCTAGACTACTTCTGCTTAGTTTCCTGTCTTCCACAATTTGTTAGGCAATGCAAAGTCTCCCTCTAAACCAATGCAATCTGTTGATGATTGTGTGTTAAATGAATCAAACTGTTGTATTTTCTTGTTGCTAATTTATTGACACTGATCTAACAGCCTTTGATCTCAAAGAGCAGGTGGTGAACAGTACAATAATTTTTTCCTTGAAACCAAGGGTGAAAATTTTCCTTCAGGTACCAAGTATGACACCAAAAACTTATTTTTATTTCACTCTTTTCTTAGAAAAATCTTTACATTAACTGATAAAGAATGCATAGGAAAATATAACCAAAACTGTCTATATATTCTATCCCACTAAATTCACCCCCTTTTGCCTGTATCTATCTGCAGATCCCTGTTTTGGTCCAAAACAGCAATTAGTTGGCTATTAAAGCTGTTTTTGATTCTTGGGATAGCCCAAGGGCCAATAAATTCCGGAACATCAAATAGATAACTGGGTTAAAGGGATCGAACTGCAGTCAACATTCAATACACATGGTGTTACTATTTACCATGCACTGGTGAGAACAACCTCTATGGAGAGTTTCTACTTTCTAGTCAATGCTCAAGTTTATATGCCAGTCCCATCTTGAGCTTACTTTACTCTTTAACTTATCCTTTTATGTACATATCAGTAGAGATTATCTTAGAATTGATTCTATGAGTGTAGCTGAAGAATGGCTTTGATACAGTTGCTGAAATTAATCAGGACACCATAAGACTTGGACACCATGAAAAGTGGCATGCCTAAGCCCGTGGTAGAGCTAGGATTTTAGTTTAGAGGGGGCAAAATTAAAAAAAAAACAATATTAAAAGTAAAATTAATTTAAAAAATATTAATCAATAATAATAACAAAACAATGGTAAGAAAATATGAATATATTTCATAGTATTAAAATAAATAAACAAAAATAACCAATTCATAGTCATAGCTACAACAAATTTTACAAATTGACGTGGTAAAAATGTGAGTAGTGTTACTTAAACAATATAATGAATTTATGTTTGAAATTGTTTTTTGTGATTGGTGAGATGCTAATTTGTAAGACATAAGTAGTAAAATTTGTAATATCTCTAGCATCACTTAATAATAAAATGCTGTGAAATATATCACAGTGAAAATGGTGAAAATAAAGATATTAAATAAAAAAGAAAAAGCAGTGAAATAGGTGCAAGACAGACAAAAACTGCTTATAAGAATAGTGAAATTGTGAAAAGATTACATGGTTTGGTATTTGAGAATCACTTTTTCTTCCTTTCTTTTTCCTGGGTCACTTTCAAGTGGGTGTCCTTTTTTTTCTTTTTCTTTTTTTCTCAATGTCTCAGGGACTAACTAAAAAGACTACATATGCAAGGATGTTTTAGGAGTCAGAGGGGGCAGGTGCTTCTCCTCGCCCCCCTCTGGCTCCGCCCCTGCCTGAAGCTTACAAGGGACTTCTGGAGAACTGTGAAATTCTAGAGCGACATTACAAAGATATGATAGTACAAAGTTCTCATCTGTTGGAAGATGATTATAATTGTCATCATTACAATATTCATTACCTTCTTGATTTTATATATGGGACACCAGTTTATAACAATAAAGTCCCAAGACCAAAGATCATCCGTTGAAGTCTTAAATCCTGAAGCTTAATGCGTAAGTTTTAATGTTGCTTGGCTTCTTATGAGGTTGATTCCTGATAATGCTGATACTGTGTAAGATATCAATTGTGTGACACAAGTTACATTATACTGCCAAATCTGAAGGAATAATAATAATAATAAGGGAATCTGTGGCATTAGATTTGGTCCATGTTCTGTATCTCTTAGAGCATTAGTATTGGTGTGTTAAAGAGCCATATTGCTACTCTTAACACCATTAATACTCATAATGGTCGAGGGAAAGCCAAAAAATTTGACCGTTGAACTACAGTGCATGGCCATCTTTGGTTGTGAACTGTAGCTAAGAAGGAAATATATATATATATATTAAAAGTTATAGTATTAAGGTAAGGTTGCTAGCAACGCAGACCTTGTTTGGCATGGGCACAAATTTTGGTCCAATACCGCTAATCTCATTACTTTTTCTTTCCTTCCTGGTTATACCTATCCAGCATTGTAAAAGAACAAACATTTTTATAAAGAAAAAGGTCAAGAGCTATGTTCCAATTGTCTTAGACTCTTAGTTTACAAACCCGCAAGCTACTACTTGGTCAATAAACTCTAGTGATATAACAAATTTTTACAACTATCAATGTGGTCTATTATGATTGGTACTTTTGAGTCGTGTGAAAATAATGTTTTCATCAATTTTTCTTTTTTTTGGTTTAAAGACGAATTCATTCAAACAACTAAATGGCTACATCAGTGACAGAGCAAGCTCTGTTAACGTACAAACCAGCAACATCATCATCTAAAATACTTCTAATGTCCACAGGCGAACAGTCGAAGGAAATAAAAGCAGCAACTTGATCCATGCTCATCCTAGCAAGCATATCCGCACACCTATTGGCTTGGCGGTAGCAATGTCTAAACTGAATTTGGCGAAACCAGAGCACCAATTTCCTGCAATCATCCAAAATAAGCGAAACAACATTACTCTGCTAATTTGAGCTAAGAAAGATATTTTTCACCTTAAATAAAGTGTGAATTTTTGTGTCGTCTTGCGCTGCTTTATGTTGGACCAATTTTCACTGTATTTACTATTTTTTGTGTCATCTTATTTTTCGCTTCTCATACTCTATAATACAATATTCATTTTTAAAAAATAAAATCTATATTTTTATCTCTTCCATCTTATTTTGTTATGAATTGAATTTAGCTAATGTGGCTTTTTTTTAAAAAAAATTTTAAGGCAAGTCAACAGATGTTATGAGCTAGATGATGGTATGGTATGGATGGAAAGGATACACGCTTTAAAATATTAAGGACTAAAATGAAATATATAATTTTTTGAAGACCAAAATGATAACACTCTAACTAACTAATGGCCTGTTTGGATGGAGGGGGGAAGGAGGGGGAGTGGAGGGGAGTAGAGTAGTGTAGGCTAAAAATAAGTTAATTTTGTACTAAATCTACTCTACTCTACTTTACTCTCCCTCCCTCTCCCTCAATCCAAACGGACCATAAGGCTTGATCGCCCACCCAAAAGTGAAATGCAAATAAAAGTGTTTGATTAGTCGAATGACAATAGGCATGACAATAGGTGAGAGACCTCTCGACCATATATGTGATGGTTTAACCCCCAACCTGAGTTGCTTGCTTTGTGAGCACTCTTGTATTGATTTTTACTTGGAGTTTCGAAGAAGAAGTTCATTGTTTGGATTTGAGAGAAATTTTCATAGATAAGTGATAAAAAGTTTGACAAAAATGGAATTTTTTGGAGTGGGGTTTGAGAGAGAGATTTTTTCTTTTTTTTGAGAATCCAAACCCGAAGGCCAAGAAAAATTCATAAAAACTCAAATAGATTACAATGAGTCTCGAGTTACTAGTGGAGCTATTTCAACAGGAGAGGATTCAATCCAAACCAGTAACTTATTGCCAGAAACAGACTTTTTGGCAAGAAAATGGGCAACAGTATTGCCTATACGTTTTTACATGGGAAAAATTACAAGAACGAAAATCCTCAGCTTCAGACAAAATGTCACTAATCACATGACCATATTCCGGATTGGCTGTGTCCCTTGCTAGTATGGCCTTTATAGTTCCTTTGCGAAGAATAGAGCCCTCCTACATGCCAATGCTTCAACCACAGTTAGCGAAGAAGGAAGTTGGACTCTTTTTAGTCATGGCACCAAATGTTTCCTGAGTGGTCTTGCACAACAGCACCCAAACTGGCAGCTCCAATCTTAGAGAAAGTGGCCCCATCAAAATTTACCTTGTACAGTGGAAAGTTGGGAGGGGTCCAACGAACAACACTTGTAGGTAGCAATTGTCGGTGCACTTTGCTGCCATTAGCCTTCTGGAAATCATGAAGGAAATCCTCTGCCTTCTTTCGGATTTGATTAACCTCGATGGAAACCTCACCAACCCGTGCTGAATTTCTTCTAGACCAGATAAGCCAGAAAATCATTGCCATAAGATTAATGTCTAGCCTGTCCCTCATTCTCATTAACATTTCCCACAAATTAGCAAACACCGCAAACTTATACCTGAGTAGTTTAGTAACCACTTCATTCGTCTCCCAAATCAAAATGAGTGAAGCACAAAGGACTGAACCAACAACATTTTGTCGCCAAAGGTTGCAAACAGTAGAGAGAGAATTATGTGAGGCCCGCCAAATCATGTGCTTAACTTTATGGGGAACTTGTAAATCCCAAATGCTATTCCACATAGAATGAACTCGGTCTGGATTTGAGCAAGCAGGTAGCAACTTACGATTGGAAATAGCAAGGATTTTATAAGCACTGCACGTTGAGAATGTACCTTGAGGGGTTGGGAGCCAAACCTGTTTGTCAGGCACAACTTGGTAGCTTAGTGGAATCCCAAGGATAAGGCTTGCTTCTTGGGGAATGAACTCCTGCTTAACCAAATAAACTCTCCAAGAATGGGACTCAGCATTTATCAGATCACTGACTCTAGCATCTTGAGGAAGATTTAAAATAGGAGATACTATTTTGGGGGACAAAACCTTTGGAAGCCACCTATCTTTTCTTATCTAAATAGTCTTCCCATCCCCAACTCTCCAAACCGAACCCATTTCGATAACATGTCTCGCTTGGCAGAGGCTTTTCCAAGCATAAGACCCTTTATTTGCTAAATCACAATCCATGATGGAGCAATGGGGAAAAAACTTTGCTTTGAACACCCTCTGAAACAAGGAATTTTCCTGGGTACTGAGACGTCAAACCTGTTTGGCTAGGAGGGAGTTGTTGAACTTACTCAATTCTCGAAACCCCATACCACCTTTGTTTTTTGAGAGACAAAGCTTCTCCCAACTAACCCAATGGATCTTCCTTTGCTCGCCCCTGTAACCCCACCAGAACTTCCTAATTAAGGTTTCAATCTCCTTGATAAGCCCCTTAGGCAACTTAAAAACAAGACATTGTGTAAGTCAAGATTGCTTGAATCACCACCTTGATAAGTATTTCCCTTCCCGCTTGAGAAAACAACTTCTCCTTCCACCCCTTTAGTTTCTTCCAGATTTTTTCCTTTATATTGCTAAAGGACTTCTTTTTATGCCTAGCAACTAGAGAAGGCTGCCCAATGTATTGTTCATATGTTTGGATTGCAGGTACCCCCAAGAATACTTGAATAGCTTGTTTGGACTGAGTAGAGGTGTTTGAGCTAAAGAAAATATTGGTTTTCCCCCTATTGATGTTCTGCCTCGATGCTTGTTCATATAGGTTCAGGATTGATTGAACTTTGACACAATTTGAAATTGTAGCTCGACAAAAAACCAAGCTATCATAAGCAAAAAGTAAATGAGACACACGTGGCCCAGCTGCACACAAAGACACACCCATAATTTCCCCATCTGATTCTGCCTTCTTGAGAAAGGCATGTAAGCCCTCAGTAACAGTTAGAAAAGATACGGGGAAAGGGGATTTCCTTGTTAGAGACCCCTTCCTGAAGTGATAAGTCCATGAGGTTGCCTATTTAACATGATGGAGTATGTCACAGAACGAATGCACCTGGATATGAGAAGGATAAATTTTTGGTTGAAACCCATCTTCACCATAATCTGCTCAAGAAAAATCCATTCAACCCGGTCGTACGCTTTGCTCATGTCCAGCTTCAGAGCCATGAATCCCAATTTACCCGTTCCCTTTGACTTCAAGTAGTAGAGCATCTCATGTGCAATAAGGATATTGTCAGTGATGATCCTTTCCGACATAAAGGCGCTCTGGGTTTCCGATATAATCTAGGGGAAAAGTGGTTTCAAGCGATTTGCAAGAACCTTTGCAATGAGTTTGTACAGAACATTACTTAAACTTATGGGGCGGAAATCAATAACCCGATGAGCACTCTTTACTTTAGGAATAAGAGTTAACAATGTATGATTAAGGGTGTCAGGAAGGATAACTAAGTTGAGAACCAAGAGCACTGCACTCAAGACCTCCGAACCCACCTTAACCCAGAATTGCTATAGAATAAAGGAGGTAACCCATCTGGCCTTGGTGTTGTATTGGACTCCATCTGCTAAAGGGCAACCATTACTTCACTTGCTTCAAAGGGTCTATCCAAGTCTTCATTCATGGTTGAGCTGACTCTTGGTTCAACCCCACTCAAAATCGGGTCCAGAGACAGGGGATTTGAGGAGGTAAACAAACCCGAGTAGTAATTAACAATCATGTCACCAACTCTGCCTTCATCTTCAATCCAATCACCAACTTCATTCTCTAAGCCTGCTATAAAATTTCTCTTATCCCATTCTGAGGATCGGCAATGGAAATATTTTGTATTTTGATCACCATACTTCAGCCAGTCCAACTTAGCTCTTTGGCTCCATATACATTCCTCCAACTTCATCAAATTTTCAATCTCCTCACTCAGGGACTTCACTTTGTCATGATCTCCCCCCACCATAGACGAAGCCTTAGCTTTCAACAACTGCTTTCATTTTTGAGTTAATAAAAGGCGGACATTTCCAAAAACCTTCTTATTCCAAGTGCTCAAAAGAGATTGATAGTTACTAACCTTCAACAGGACATTCTTCTTTAGACCACCCGCTGAGCCCATATCCCAGGCAGAATGTACAACTCCCTTACATCACTCATCTTTTAACCACATAGACTCGAACCTAAAAGGTTTGTTAGGCGTATAGAAGTGGCTCTGAGCATCATCAATACATAACCAAATCGGGTTGTGGTTTGAGGAAAAACCCGACAAATGGTGAAGCTGAGCTGTTGGGAATTTGAGCATCCAATCAGCTGAGGCCACCACCTGATCCAACCTACCCAAATCACTGGCCCATCATACTGCCTGTTACACCAAGTGAACGGTAGACCCGTGAAGCCCAAATCCTTTAAACCACAAACATCTAAACAATCTCTAAAACCTTGCATTTGACTTTCAAGTCAAATACACCCTCCAGACTTCTCTTGAAATCGCATGATCTCGTTGAAATCTTCAATACAAACCCATGGCAGATTCAGTTGAAACCTAAGGTGGCGCAGCACAGTCCAAGAGTCTTCCCTGTTATCAACTTCAGGGGCTCCATAAAAACTCGTAAAGCCCCAGGTGTCATCGACTCTTGGATTCACCACTGCATCAATATGGTGGGGAGAAAATGTATGAATGTGGAGGTTGAGCTCATTCATCCAAAGCAGAGCAAGCCCACCACTGAGGTTTCTCTAAGGAACAATAAAGAGATTATCAAAACCTAGACGACATCGAATCCTCTCCAAATAAGCTTTCTTCTTTTTCGTCTCCATCAAAAAGACTACCTTGGGAGCTTTTGTTTTCACCAATTCAGAAAGCTCTTGAACTCGCTATGCATTCCCAAGCCCATGACAATTCCAACTTAAGCAATTCATGATGATTGGCATGGCTGGGTACCAACCACCACCACTGAGTTTTCGTTGATGAGGTTAACATTTTCTACTTCACGATGAACACCTCTTCGTTTAGAGACTGGGATATCTGAGACTTCTGGTAAGAGGCGTTTTCGTGAAGGTACTAGAGAAAGAATGTTTTTAGAAAGGGTTTAGGACTCTGTATTATTTCTGGTTTTTATCCTAAACTTTTTGGGCTTAGTTTCACTTACTTGCCCATGACCGTTTGAAATATCTTGCAAGGGAATTTTGGTCTTGGGCTCAAAAGGCCTAAAGGAATGGGGGAGTGGGAATTATCAATAAGCCTAGCGCTGGCTGGGGTTGGATCCATGGGAGTCTGAAGTGGACCAATATTATTTTGGTTACTAACGTTTGATTTAGGCGGGCCCAAGCCCACAGCTACACTCATAGGAAAACCATTTCTAACACTTAGGCTTCTCAAGCCAGATTCCGCACCTTTTTCGTCCCTACTCTCACTCGTGACATCCTCAAACTTTCAAAGTTCTTTGTCAATTTCGTCTAACTTATTTTGAAAAAGATCGCTGCTTCCTAGCTGACCCGAGATCTTCTCTTTTTCCTTTGGCTTGTTTCCCATTGACTTCCCACTTGCTGACATGCCTAAAGTTATGGGACTGTTGCAAACTATCTGTGCTTCCTTAAGAGAAAAGTCACCGAGCTGATTTGACTTGCTTGAAGACCCTTCACAACTAGCTAGGGCATCACGATCATTTAGAGACCTGGTTTTAGGTAGGAGATCTTCCTCATGAATGACAGCATCATGCGTGTCCATTTCCATATCGGGTTCAGTCGTCGAGGGAAGGTGGAGGATCAAAACACCCGCCGCTGCAACTGATCCACCACCTAATTTCACTGAACTACTTGGTCTTGAACTATCAACGTTTTCGTAGAACCCTAGAACAAAAATAACTAGTTTGTTATAGGATTTATACAGTGAAACATGCAATGAACTACTGAATTGTTGTTGATCGCTGGATAGGGCTCCCTTGCTTTTTATCCACAGCGCATGGTCCTTGTCATTATGATCTAAACAACCACACCAATAACAGATGTTAGGAAGACGTTTGTATTTAAATCTTACCCATCTTTTCTCTCCATTTTCCAGAGTTATTAGGCGGCCTCGACATAGAGGGAGGGAGATATCCAATGTAACCTTCACTCTCATAAAGCTACCGCCTTCCTCATCAACACCACCAATTGATCGATACACCTTACCCACAGTATCACAGATAGATTCCGCAACTGTTTTATTCATGAATTTGATAGGTATGTCGTGAACTTGCACCCAAAACGAAGCCTCGTTGAATGGAATCTCCTGGATTGACACATCACCTTCATATTTCTTCATAACTATTAGGTGCTTATCAAAGCACCATGGTTCACTTTGAAGTACACGATCAACATCACCCCCGTTTCGGAAAACAAATAAGACAATGTGGTTATCAAGATTGCGAATTTTGAAACCCTGGTAGAACGCCAAAGTTGCCTAAAAGTTCTACCCACTACCTCCATATTTAAGGCACGCTTTGTCAAGAATTTTGCGGCGATGATAAACTCAAAGGATTGTAGCTTGTTCTTTAACGAAAAGTTGGAAGCTTCTCTGTCATGGAAAGAGAGAAATTTTCCCAGGTTTTTGTTAAATCCTCCATTAATAACAATAGACAAGAAGAAAGAAACTGTTTCCCAAAAGGTCCTAGAAAAAGAGACCCACTAGCTCCAAGAGGCAAACTTGTTGACTCTAAAGAATAGACCACCACCAAAAAGGAGGGACAAAACTATTCTACTGCCTAAGAGAAGGTTGAGAAAAACTCAATCTTTCTTAGCGAACAGAGAAACCCTCAAATTATTACCTTGTTAGGTAGGTGTTTGGTCTGAGAGAGATTTTATTTTTGTTAAATCAAGTGTAACGCTATGACAAAAATTTTCATTGTAATTAATTAATGATAGAGCAGGGTTTATGATAGTCCGATAGTAACTATATTCTTTTTGGGGCTTTATATTTATGGTTTGACTTCTATTTCTTTTTCTTTTAGAAGAATTTGAACTCCATTTCTCATGTTCTGTGCATTAGGAGTGGCAAAATTTGACACGACCCGCGAACCCGAACGGCTAACCCGTTTATAAACAGGTCATGGGTTGAGGCTAAATGGGTTCAGGTCAAATTCGGGTTGACACGACTAACCCGTTTATTAAACGGGTCGCGTTCGTGTTCAACCTGTTGAACCCATTTGACCCGTTTGACCCGATTAGCTTATAAAGGTAATTTTACAATTTTACCCTTAAAACCTAGGTATATAAGCTTAGCTATGATTTATTCTCCTCAAAACCAGACCTAACGCCTCTCTGTTGAACCTTGTGTCTCCTCGTTTTCATCAACAATCATTACTCTGTCTCTTCCGACTCTTCTTCTTCTCCTCAAAACTACAGCCTCTCCTACAGATATAGATTCTATAATCTACACTATAAAATCAAAACCCTAGCCGCCTTATGTCTCTTAACCCTCTACTCTCTCTTCCCCTCAAATCTCTAGCCGACCCCTCTAATATCTCTTCCCCTCAAAACTGTGGTTGCCCTCTCTGCTCTCTATTCTCCTTCACGACTTCATAGATTCACCAATTCTTTTTCTTCAGCTTTCAACCACCAAATCCCCTAGGAAGGTATATATGTTATATATTTCATTTTGTTTTCTTACTTATGAAATTTTAAGTAATTGTAGATTTTGTTGTTTATTGTGTTAATCATTATTATGTTGATTGTTTAGTACCAATAGTAGACTTGTTTGTATTCTTTTTGTTGATTTTAAAATAACTAGGTCTTGCTCTATGATTACTTTTCAAGTTTCTTTGTATCTGTCATCTTAAAATAAAAAAAAAAAATTGTAGATCCACTCATTTATTTTGTTAATCACTATCATGTTGATTGTTTTCTTCTTCTTCTTCTTCTTCTTTTTTGAGATAAAAGATATAAATTTTATTAGATACTATATGATAAACAGTACATGTAACATCAAAATAGGGGAAAACCAGATTTATTTTGCAGAAAAAGAAATACCGCAGAAAACAAACACAACAAAAAAATTATACTGTGCAGAAAAACACTGCAGAAAAATAACATTATGCAGAAAAACACCAACGTGTAGAAAAACTACACCACAGAAAAATACCACTATGCAGAAAACACCACTGTGTAGAAAAATATTTGTCACTCTTGTTGCATTGTTTAGTAGACTAGTAATCACTATATTGTTGATTTTTAGTACATAATAAGAGATCTTTTTTACTGATATAAAAAATAAAAGTAGATATGTTTATTTTTTGTTGATTTAAAATAATTTGTCTTGCTCTATGATTTAATTTCAAGTGTTTTCTATTTCTATCATCTTAAAATAAAATAACTGAAGATCCATGTGTTAATCTCTGTAATGTTATAGTAGATTTGTTTGTTTGTTTTGTTGATTTTAAATTTATTTGTTGTTCTTTATGATTTCTTTTCAAGTTTATTTGTTTCTGTCTTCTTAGAATTACTAAATGTCTTATCAATAATTTTTAATTAAATTGGTCTAGATGGAAAGTGATGAGCTGATTCCTATTGACATTGAGTATGAAAGAGAAGACCTTGACTTGGAAGATGAACTTGATGAAGTGGCTGAACTTCCTCCACCGAAGAAGGCTAAGACTAAGTCTAAGAATAAGACAAACAACAAAGACAAGAAAAGGAGGAGGAATTCAACCGTTTGCGTTTCCTTCAGATGCTTTCCACAAAAGATGAAGAAAAGCCTACATGCAAATGCAAGAAGTGTGGAAAGGTATATATTGCTGCCGGATCATATGATACTAGAAATTTGAAGCGGCATTTGAAGGTATGTCCAAGAAAGACACAACGGATGTTGGTCAGCTTATACTTGGTCAAAATGCAATGTCTGTAAGCTCACCTAAATTTGATCCTGCAACATTTAGGGAGTTGTTATGTGCTGCAATTACAATGCATGAATTACCTTTCTGGTTTGTTGAGTATGTTGGTATACGGGCAATATTTTCATACTTGTGTGTTGATGTCCCTAATATCTCTAGACATATTGCTAAGAATGATATGGTTAAGATGTATAAGAGGGAAAATGAAAGGATGAAATCTGTGTTGACATCTGTTCCTGGTAGAGTTTGTTTGACATCTAATTTGTGGACTTCTATAGCAACTGATGGTTATATGTGTGTTACAGCTCATTTTATTGATGCTAATTGGGTCTTACAAAAAAGAGTGTTGAACTTTTGATTTATGCCACCACCACATAATGGTGTGTCTTTGTTTGAAAAGGTCTATAAATTGCTATCTATGTGGGGCATTGAGAATAAGATTTTTTGTGTGACGTTGGACAATACTTCTTCCAATGATATTTCTATTGACATGCTTAGAACTCAATTGAAAAATAAGAAAGCACTTGTTTGTAATGGTGAATTTTTTCATCTTTGTTGTTGTGCTCATATTCTCAATTTGGTTGTACAAGATGGTTTGAAAGAAATTGATGTTGTTGTTCAAAAAATTCGTGAAAGCATTGAGTATGTAAGAGGCTTACAAGGGAGGAAATTTTTTTTTTATGAATCTGTTAAGCAAATGGATTTGGATGGTAAGAAAGGTTTAAGGCAAGATGTGCCTACTAGATGGAATTCAACTTTTTTAATGCTTCAAAGTGCTCTCTCTTATCGATGTGCTTTTCAACACCTAGAGTTAACTGATTACAATTTTAAGCATTGTCCTATTGGTGGTAAGTGGGAAAAGGAAGAAAAAATTTAAAAAAAATTGGTTGTTTTTTATGATGCAACATTGGTCTTTTCTGGCACAAAATATCAGCTAACTTATATTTTCCACAAGTTTTCATTGTTTATTTTACCTTGAAGAAAGAAAGTGATAGTGAGGATGAGTATATAAGAAAAATTGCAGATCAAATACTTGCGAAATTTGAGAAGTATTGGATAGAATTTAGTGTTGTGTTGGCCATAGCAGTGGTCTTGGACCCTAGGTATAAGCTGCCTTTTATTGATTGGTGCTATCAGAAGCTTTATGGGTATGCTAGTTCACTCCAATATTTGAAGGTTCGTGAAAAATTATTTGCTTTGTTTGGGGAATATGTGAGTAATGTTTCTGCACCTTCAATATCTTCTAAAATGGCTAGTCAAGCTACTCAAGAAATTGAAGAACAATATGCTAATAAGGGATCTTTGTTTATGATGCAAGTACGTTTTTTTTTTCTTTTATTTATTTATTTATATTATGTTATTTATATTCTGCCTAAATTAATATCTATTTTGTTGTTTTTGTATGTAGGAATTTGATTCTTTTCATAGTATGGATATGGGTAGGCAGGCACAAAAAACTCAATTGGAGCTCTACTTGGATGAACCAAGAGTAGATAGGAATGCAAAATTAGACATTCTTGCTTTTTGGAAAGGAAATGAATTTCGGTATCCTGAACTTGTTGCTATGGCTTGTGATGTTTTGAGCATTCCTGTTTCTACTGTTGCTTCAGAATCCACTTTTAGTGTTGGGGTATGAGTCATTGATCAATTCAGGAGTTCACTTAAACCTGATGTTGAGGAGGCATTGGTTTGTAGCAGAGATTGGTTATATGCAAATATAGGTAATGTATTTTTTATTTACATGTTGGCTGAATGAGTTATAAGTTTTATGATGATTTTTTAAAAAGAAAATAATATATATATATATATATATATATATATATATATATATGTCAGATTTCATATATGTTAGATTTCCCATATTATGTCAACTTTAAATGGCAGAAACGTTGCTCTATGGACAGAATATAATAGTTTATAGATGTTATTTGGCAAACTTGGTAGATAGTAGACAATATCTATGATGTTTTATCCTATCTTTGTTGTCCAACTTAGCTGTCAATATCTATGTAGGATCATGAAATTTCTTCTCCTTTTCTCTTTATGACATTGTGGTAGAAACTAAAACTTTACGTGTGAAGTTAGTGTTTTATAGCTATTAATTTATAAAATATGAACTCTGAATTTTATGGAGATTTTCAAAAAGTTTTGAATTTCAGTATTTCCTTGTAAAGCTCTTTTTAGCTTTAAAAACTCACAGGTTAAGTTCTGCTTGATGCAGAGTTGATATGTATTATTTTTTAAACCTTAAATTTGTCTAGGTACAACTTTATTTTTATCCACATTTATCCAAGTTCATTACTACTAATTACTACTATGTGAATTACTATTATTTACTTAATTAATTCAATTGCTTGATTACCCACAGTTTCTAAATTTCTTATTTATAATGTTTTGATAAGTTTTTAATGTTTCATTAACTTTTTTGATGTAAAACTTGCACAATCACAATTGGAAGAGCTTGTTGAATATATAATGGACATGAATATCAATAAGGTTGAGCACATGGAAGACACCTCTTCAATGGAACCCTCAATCTCTTCTAATCCAGTTTCTTAATCAGCATGTCTTTTGCTTTTTGATGTGGCACTTGGATGGTTGGACTTGGAATTTTTTTGCCATCATGGAAATATTGATTTGCCATGTAATTATTTTGGTTTGTCTTTTAGTTTTTGAGATGGCACTTGGATGCCATGTAATAATCTTGGCTTTTTATTATGGAACATTGACATATTGTTGAATTTGAATTTGATTGTATGGAGGTTGGAACCTTTTGGACTAATAATTTTATTTTGAAGGAATGAAAGAATAATTTGCTATTGTTATTATTTGAATTTTTATTACTTGATTTATGGTTGAATTATAAATTTAGATACATGGGAGTTGATAGTAGGTTATTCAGATTAAGTTTAATTAAACAGGTTGTTTGGGTCATAATCAAACAGGTTATTGACAAGTTATTTGTGTCAATCTTAACTTGACCTATTAATTAAACGGGTTAAACGTGTTGTGTCTAGGGGTGTCCACGGGTCAGTCCGGGTCAGGCCTGTGCCCAACCCGCAACCGACCTGATGACATCGGGTTCCCGGCAAGAAAACTCGCCGCCGACCGCAGAAACCAACGGGTCAGGTCGGATCGGATTGGAAATATCGGCGGTCGGGTCGGTCAAAGCCGACAAAGTGCTGCCGGAGGTTGCTTTTTGGCGGCGATCTGTATTTTTTGCCAGATCTTCGCCATATTTGTGCGAAACTAACTAGATCTGAGGAAAAAAAATCAAATCGTCGTCGGATTTGTGCCAAACTCACGAGATCTAAGCAAAAAAAATCAAATAGCCGCCAAATTTGCGCCAAACTCATGAGATCTGAGCAGAAAATCCGGCACAAATATGAGCAAAACCCAACATATTTTCACCGAATCTAAGCCTTAGTTGAGCAAAACTCGCTATATTGTAGTTGGATCTGGGCGTAAACGACGAGATCTCACGAAATCCGATGGAGATTTCATGGATTTAGTTAAGAGCTCGGCGGATCTAAAAATTCTCGCCTGTAAATGTTATGTATCTCAATCGGTTCGGGTTTTTTCGAGTTTTAGGGAGAAGATCCGAGACCAAACCGACCAAATTGGATTATGGAAAAAAGACCTGTTGCCAACCGCCGGAGTAGTTGGGTCGGCCAGCGATCGGTCCCGTTCCGGTTGGATTTACCAGGTGGATCGGGTTGGTGGTTGAGTTGGACACCCCTAGTCGTGTCGGGTTACCCGTTTAATAAATAAGTCGTGTTAGGGTTGAGGAATCCTAACTCGTTTACTAAACAGGTCGGGTTCGGGTTGACCCATATAACATAATGCTCACACTTCAATCCGACACGCGAATACAAATTGCCACCCCTACCTTGCATAAAAGCACAAAAATTAATGATACATATTCTTTTAAAATAGATCAAAATTATAAGGGTTTTACATATATATATATATATATATATATATTGAAAGAAAGAAATAAATATATATATATATTTTGAAAGAAAATAAAATTAAAAAAAAAAAAAAAAATAGAGGAGAGAGTGTCCACTTCAACTTCAAGGTGATATCCACGAAATAATATTAATCAATCCATCAAAACGGCGAAACCTACATTCCACCATATAAATATTCCCACCAAATCCAAAGATAAAAAAATAAAATAGAATAAATTCTATAAAAAAAAGAATAAATAAATTATAATTCTAAGGATCCTAATCATCCTATGGTTACATCCTAGATCCTACCATGGAATATCACTTGCTTGCATAGCATTGAAGGAAGGGGTTAAAAAAAAAAAAAAAAAAAAAAAAAAAAAAAAAGGTCCACACCTATGAAACTTCTTGGTAATATCGTCCTAACTTTAGTACTTATCAAATATCAATTCCTTAGAAAAAGTCCTATAAATAAACCCTTTAGAAAAATAAAAACTTGAAAAAAGAAAAAAAGAAAAATCAACCCATTGAGACGAAAATCTAAAGCGACAGCCCCACTTCTCCATCAACCTTGACAATCCAATCCCATACATCCAAATCACACCCCATGACCATTAATCCCACTAAATAAGCAAGAGTTATGCTACTAACATGAAACATATTTTACTGCTTAAATCTTACTAAATGACTTTAGTATTTTATTGAAATGGAAAAAATCAAAATCCATTTCAATGATGCTTGTAAATTTTTTTTTTAATAAAAAAAATTGGTAATGACATTTTTAACATTTTTCGAAAAATAGTAACAATGCTACAAACAAGATAAATTTCACAATATCTCAATTGCCAAATTATAATTAATGTAACACGTATTTTAAAAACACGATTTTAAATAAAATAGATACGACATCGTATAACTAAGCATCTCAACGCGTTTTTACTTTTTATTACTATATTGCTATTTAATAATATTTATAAAATTGTGAAATTGATTGAACACACCTGTCACGGTATCATCCAACGACCAAACTCTTCCCCAAAGAAACTCCATTCATTCAATAAATAACAACAAAAAATCACAAAACAAACCCCAAAACCAGAAAAAGCTGAAGACTTTGTTCATTTCTCAAAATCCCAGAAAGAAAAAGAAAAAGGGAAGACAAGATGTTCGGATACACAAAAGTAAGCAACACGAAGGTCGGTGGGGATGTGGAAATAGACTTGGAGACAGGAGGTTCAAGCACTCTGTACCCAGGTCTGAGCCCCGGTGAGAACCAGCTTCGATGGGGGTTCATTCGCAAGGTGTACGGAATCGTAGCCACACAGCTTGTCCTCACCACCGTCGTCTCCTGCATCACCATTCTCTACAGTCCAGTCAACGAGGTCCTCAAAGCCAATCCTGGCTTCTTGCTCTTCCTCATGTTCCTCCCTCTTGTCTGTACGTATCTTTTACCTTAAAGCTTTGATTTTTTTTTTTTTTTTTTGGTTAAAGATTTATTATTTACGTTTGATTTATTATGGATTTGGGGTTTTTATTCGATTTGGTGATCTGGGTATTTCGTGTTTTTGAGTTTTGACTTAAATGTAAATTGTTGAAATTCCCAGATCTATTCTCGTACACCCACGTGTCTATGTTTATATGTATGTTGACCTAAGAGAAAATCGGTTTTGATGAATTTGTTGGGTGTAAAAGTAGAGTTTTTGTATCTAAAATTGAATCCGGGGTTTTTTGCTATTTGGTGAAATAAAATAAAGAAATGCATATTTTTTAGATGAACTGAGGCCCTTCTCAGACAAAAAAAGGGTAAAGATTAATAATTGTAATAGATGATGATGATGATTTGTGACAGACTTGCGGATTAGTCTGCTGAGGATCCATAGCCAATTCCAAAAGTTAAAAAAAAATGTCTTTTTGGGTTCTCTTTGATTGGCATTTGATCATCTGTCTATTTGTTTGCAATATCTTGAGTTTTTGTAACTGTTTACATGTTTTTACTTTTGATGATTCGCTGTGTAATGGGAAAAGCTGAGATTAGGATATGAGAATCTCCATTTTGATTTCTTCTATGCAGCAAGATAAGCATCTTAAAGGATTTCTAAAACCCTCTTTTCTTTTCTTTTTGTTGATTCCCGTTTATAAAAAATGTGTAGATTTCTGCAAAATAAAATTATCCAACACCCCCCCCAGCCCCACCCAAAAAAAAAAAAAAAAGCAATTGTAGGGAGCCTTGTTGTTGTTGATGGGACTCTCACTGGGGGAAAATTAAAACTAAATTTTCATGGTTGAACTTCTGTCTATTGTAAGCATTGTGGAACATAACTTTATAGTGTGCTCTATGAAACTCGTATAGTCTAGCTGAAATGGCAACTGGGCAGAGGGTGTGCTTTTGGGTTCAAGGCCCATCGGAAGTGTGTGTAACTCATCAATAGACAAAAAATTCTATTATTTTTATTGATGTCATGCTTGAGGTCGATTACCCTCTCAACTAGATACGTAGATTACCTGAAATGGCAAGTTTATGCAAAGTTGAACTTTCATCAGCTGTTCTAGCCTCAAGCGATTCACTTCCTGGAGTACTCAGTTGGATCCTACTTGTGTTTTTGTTACAATATGCTAGTTTCATCTTATTAATCAGCCTTAATCTCTGCAGTGTTGTGGCCCATGTATGTGTATCAACAAAAGCATCCATTGAACTTCATCTTCCTTGGACTTTTCACCTTGTCGCTGAGCCTCACAGTTGGTGTAAGCTGTGCCAACACAGATGGTGAGCATCTTCTTTTCCCCCATTAGATTTCCTGGTGAGAAATCAAGGATGAAATGCAATTTAATAGAATTCCAATCTGATTTTTGTTGTGCATTGGTATTTGCAGGAAAAATTGTGCTTGAAGCATTAATTTTAACCTCAGCCGTGGTCTGCTCCTTAACTGGGTACACTTTCTGGGCATCTAAGAAGGGCAAGGACTTCAGCTACCTTGGACCAATCTTGTTCACCAGCCTCTTTGTCCTTTTTCTAACTGGTTTTATCCAGGTCAGATGCTTGACTTTCTTTGTATTTGGCTTGCCATGAATTTAGTTATTCTGAACATATTTACATAATGCACGTGCAAGTGCACTAACAGTATTGATCTGACTTGGTGGATATTGTGTTGTTATGTAGGTATTCTTCCCACTTGGCTCAACATCTGTTGCCATTTATGGTGGAATGGGTGCTATAATTTTCGCAGGCTACATAGTTTATGACACCGACAACCTCATCAAGCGCTTCACCTATGATGAGTACATTTGGGCTTCCATTACTCTTTATCTGGACATTCTGAACCTGTTTCTTTCCATTTTGAGGATGATGAGACAGGCCAACAATTAGTTGTGCCGTGTAACTTTGCAAGCCTTGTTTAAATCAATCAAATGGTACTCTAAATATCTTTGTCTGAGACCAAAGGCATAATTGTGGATAACATGTTTCCATGAACTATCGTAGTACAACTGAGTGGGCTGTTATGACATACATATTCTAGTTTTACATTTGCGTTAACCGTAAATATATTTTGTGGATTGTTTTCCATTTCTTGTTGCTATTACTGTACTTACAATTGTTATAGGACTGCATGACCTCCTTGATCAGCTACTTTTGGTCGTTTTAATGCAAATATATATATATATATATATCAGCTTTGAATGATTAATGTTCATCTCTGGCAGCACTTCACTCCTTAGCAGGTTATAATGTTCTAGAGACATTGAGATAATTTCTCATTTTTCTGCTAATTAATTAACCATGATTTTGAGAAGAAAGGACAGATTGTATCCATTTTCCAATTTATCTGCAGCTTTATGCCCCCCTTTTTTTTTCTCCGGTTTCTTCTTTTCAGTGCCAGTTCTTCTGCACAAACAAGAAGCTGCTACATTGCCAGGCGGCATGAGTCTGCGTATCTGGCTGTACTTTTTTTCATGTTCTATAATTTGTCCGACACTCTGACAATATTAGATTCATTTACCAACTTGATATAATAGGGGAAGAGAACTGACACATCTTCAGGACCCATTTCATGCTGTACATGATCCACTGGGGAATAAAATAATTCCAAGCTAAAAGCTTTTTCGCCAGTCCTCAATTCATCTACTTTTTTAATAGTCACTCAATACATCAACTTGATAGCATGTGATGGAGGAGTATTTAGAACTCCAAAAGCAATTATTATGTGAAATCCATCAATAAATACACACACACACACACACACACACACACACACACACACACACACACGTGTGTGTGTGTGTGTGAGCGGTACACCATGCCTTGCTCCAAGGGATTATAAAGCATGCGTGGGGCGCTTATCCAACTGATGTGGGACTGCACTCAAAGTCTTCCCATACTCGGGGCCAAGGACAAAACCGTGCGGGCTTGACTCCTCAAAGCGGACAATGAGCGTGCGCGGGAAAATCCCCCACATTTAAGTGTGTGAGTGGTACACCATGCCTTGCTCCAAGGGCTTATAAGGCATGTGTGGGGCGCTTCTCCAACTGATGTGGGACTGCACTCAAAGTCTTCCCATACTCAGGGTCAAGGACAAAACCGTGTGGGCTTGGCTCCCAAAAGCGGACAATAAGTGTAAGGACCAGTTTTGACTTGGACCCTAAACAGGATTGGGTTTTGGCCCAACAAGTCCAAACAATAAATTTATAGAGTGTGGGAAAAAGAACTAACTTAATTTGAGAAATGAGGTAACGATCACGGGGGGTTTGGAAGAAAAATTAAGAGTATGGGATATAAAAATCGTCATCGGCGTAACCTGAGTAATTTAATTGAGAGTCCAAAGTTCTTCCTTTAGTGATGTGTTTCTTAATCTTACTTTTTTCTCTAGGTTTTTTTCGATCCCCCTTTCTTTGGCCACCTTCTTATGTTATATACCATGATTTTCATGTCATCCTCACCATACACGTGTAAATTTGGTTCTAAGAGCTTTTTCCTGTCTCATCTCACACCTCTCTGAACTTTCCACTACTAGCTGTAAGGCTGCTTGTTCACTGTTTAGGCATCACCTCCACATTAATGCGGCCAGAGAGTTAGCTGGGAAGCATTTAATGTGGAGGTAACAGCTCCCATAAATATTTGTTATTCTCCTTCATTATCCCTTATCCAATATTTAACCCCCCAGTCATAAGGTTCCCTTAAAACTATATTAAGGAGGATAGGAAGGTTTCAAACCACCTCAGATAAAGGTTCTGAGGTGATTTTTCACCTCGAATAGGTTTAGACCTATCATAAATACCTTCTAGCTCTTCCTGCAATGCCATTTCCACTTCTACCTTAGTTGACTGTCCTCAGATATATTTATGTCCTCAGACTGGATCATTGGGCCATAGGCCCGGTCCATTTAGCCTAAACAGTACTCTAGAGATAATTGGTCCCCACAATAGCCCCTAAAAATCTTACTTTTCGACTCCTCAAGAGGGAAGGAGGATTTTGATATTCTCATTCTTTCCCTCCTATGATCTGGTTTCGCCTTTTTGCCTTCCTTAGCCACGTTCTTGACGTTTCAGCGCTCAGAGCACGCCTATATTTAATTTTGGCAACTCCCTTGTCCCCCACGTTCAATGGCAGGATGGGAATCCAACGGTGGAGGAGTTCCCTTAATACATGAGCGGGAAATCTCCCGCTTGAAATTTCCGTGCCACTATAAATAGCCTTTCAAATCAATCATTTCTTACTTTCAACAGTTACATGATCCTAGAGCTCATACATTGAACTTGTCTCTCCCTCTCTCACTCCTCCGTGCGTCTACAAATACCAAAACTCTGTCCAAGGACCACCTTTTCATACCTGTAAGTTTCCTTAAACTCCTTTAGTTTTCATTCAGACTTGTGAAATTTTCTTTACTGACCACTTAGAAAATGGGTAGATTCAAACACCTAGTTGATTCCGAGGAGGGTATGAAGAATTTTAGAACCAAATACAACATTCCCCCAAACGTGGGCGTTAGGTACGCCGCCCAAGGGGAATGGTTTGATGAAAGGAAAATAGGAGAGGTGGTCATCCCCATGATCACCTTCATAGGGGGGGGAATGACCATCCCTATGGGGACTCTCACTAGGAACTTTCTTTGGTTTTTTATACTTTCTCCCACACAGTGTGCCCTAGATATGTTTAGGGTGTTAGGGAGCATAAAAGCCTTGAATAAGAGGATGGACCTAAATCTAACCCACCATGACGTGAATTGGATTTACAACCTGCACAATTTGAAGGGGTAGGGGTATTACTTAAAGTCAAGGCAGCCTGAAATAAGGTTGATCCAGTGCCTCCCTATATCAAACAAGGGATTAAACGATGATTTTTTAATTTTTTTCCGCGCAATGGCACGATGGTTTACCTTGTCCAATTAAGGAGGGAACATTAGGTGGGGGTCAATTGTTAACTTATACGTTTTGACTTATGCAATTCTTCTATTTTCCCTTGTTCTTTGCTCTTACTAGAATGTACTTCTCTTTGTTTGAATGGTTTTGCAAATATCAACTCCACCACACCTTTATTTCGTTTAGTTAATAGGGCGAGCCTAGACAGGATCCTACAATCCGAGGTGTATGTCAACGAATCCAACGGCCAACTGAGGGCAGCACACCTAATCCTCGGATACACACCCATCTCCCGCGCATTCCAAGCTCCCAAGTGTGTGATAAAGGCTAAAGATCCTCGGCTTCATCGCATTAGTGTTGCCTACGAGGGGTTCGTGGTTCCTGAAGGCATTCCACTTCCCAAAAATACAGTATTCCCCCAACCTCTTCCTGTATCCACTCTTTCAGTAGGAGTACCATCACCCTCGCCTATTCTTCAAGAAGGGGAAAAAGAACAAGGTTTTGTTGATTTGACTGAGTCCGTGGACAATTTTGAAGTATTCGATCAACCCTTGTCCCCTAAGAAACTACCAGAAGAGATAGGTATTCAAAGGAAGCCCCAAAAAAGCCTGATGTAATTGATTGAGAACCAACCAGGCAAAGGGGACCTGGGAAGTCTATTCAACCCAAACTTCCACCTCCCCCGCCGAAGTCTCCTCTCTGTGCTCCTCAACCCAGTCTGCCTTCTAAGACTGAACAAGCTGATCCGAAGAGAAGAAGAGAACAAAAAGGTAAGGACGTGGTAGAGACTGGAAGGACTCATCCAACCAACGAAGAGGAGGTTCAGCGAGCTGCAAAGCAGCAAAAAGTCAGTCGCGCTCCCAGCCGAGGAGCAGAAAGGACGGATATTCAGCCTCCAGAACACCATGCTTGGCTCCCAGCTCTTATGCTTGGTGGTGAGCCTCTGATGGATGACGCATCAATCAGGGACTTAAATGGGGGTATTGGATGCACGTCGTCTCGGCTCTGAAGCAGACTCTGCTGCTTCCCAGGGATGGTTGAGCTACGAGGCTTAAGGAAGAATGATGTTTTCCTAAATACCAAGAGATACTTAGGCATGGTATGGTGTAAACTCCCTGCTGTTGTTGTTGTTGTTGTTGTTTTTTTTTTTTTTTTTTAAATTTTTTTTTTTTAACTTATAAGTACCATGAATATATGTACACTTTTTATTTGTTATTGTACTAATTACCCTTTTCTTTTTTCTAGGCTATCCAAAATACTTTTAAGCACGAGGAGATCACCAAATCCTGTTACCAGCAGTTGGATGAGGAGAGGAAGAGAAGGGCTATGGCTATGCAGAGTTTAGCTATTGCTAAAAATAGCAACGCCGAGCTAAAGAAAAAGCTGACCATCGAGGAACAGGCTGGGAAAAGTGTAGACTCGGCCCTGGAGGGTGCAGAGAGGCAAGTTAAAAGCCAAAGAAAACTGGCGTGCGAGGCCAATGATCAGTTGGCTGCTTCCAAGGAACAACTGGCAACTTTGAGGAAAGAACTGGAGGAGGCTCAGAAACTCAAAGACCAAGTAGAAAAAGCTAAGGCAGAAGCAGAAGAAGCTAAAGCCAAGGCTGAGAGGGAAAAAGACGAAGCTGAGCAGCATGGTTATGATGTCAACGTGGCTGAGACCAAGGATGCCATAAGGGCAGAGGTTCCCGCCGTATGTCGTGCCTACTACGCTTAGACCTGGGAAGAAGCCCTCAATCGAGCTGGGATTGATGCTTCTTCCAAGCTGAGGAGGCCAGAGAATATCTTTTTCCCTCCTGCCATACAAGTTCCCAAACAAAAGGAAGCAGCCCCTCCTGTCATTCCGCCAGCCGAGGATGCCCAGCTTTAAAATCCTCCCCATCCCAGTCAACAGGAGCAGGCCAAATAAGCTGATATTCAAAAAGGCACTTCCTCGGATAAAATGGCAGAGGTTCTTTAACCTAGAGCAGGTTCTGTAAGCTTTGAAAAGGATTTAGCCTTAACTATCCTGCCCATGGGAGGGGCATCTAAGGACAAGGACAAGGAAGTTCCTCCTGAGACAGCTGATAAAGCTTTTAAGTCCAAGTTTCAGATAAAGCTCAAGCCATAGTTCCATTCTTTTTCTTTTGTAGGATAGTAAAAGTTGATGTAATCTTTTTTTTTTTTTTTTTTTTTTTTTTTTTTGTCTTTGAAAACAAATTTTATTAATACAAGTATTCTCCTTTTTGTTTCAATTGATGCACATCATTGCCATCTCATCCCTTTTTGTGTGATTTTTATTTTGAATATTCTTTGTTCGCACATAACATATGTTATAAACGAGCCAAATTTGTTAAAACAAGGGAGAACACAATTTTATATACCTTAACTTATTATCCAAATAAATTATGACCACTAATTCACATCATTGTCTAAGTGCGCTTTTAATTGATCAACTCTTGATAAGTTCCCAAATCTAAGGCACCATCCCATTGCTTTAAATAACAGGCAAGACATGAATACCTTAAAGCACTTTTAGTTGATATTCATGAGGTCCAATATGACTTATAAATTGGATCATAACCCAGTCCAAAGAGTAACATTTTGTTTTTAAATTTGTGATCTAAGGATCTTAACATAACTTAGCCTCTATTGAATACTTCAATGGATATTAAAAGATATTAATTTCCACTAAACTCGTGGTTCGAGGACCTGACATAACTTAGTTTCTATTCAATATTTTAAAGGATATTAATTTTCACTAAGCTTGTGGTTCGAAAACCGGACATAACTTAGTTTATGTTCAATATTTCAAAGGATATTAATTTCCACTAAGTTTGTGGTCCGAGGACTCGATATAACTTAGTTTCTGTTCAATATTTCAAAGGATATTAATTTTCACTAAACTTGTGGTCCGAGGACCCGACATAACTTAGTTTCTGTTCAATATTTCAAAGGATGGTCCGAGGACCTGACATAACTTAGTTTTTGTTCAATATTTCAAAGGGTATTAATTTCCACTAAGTTTGTGGTCTGAGGACCTGACATAACTTAGTTTCTGTTTAATATTTCAAAGGATATTAAGGGATTCATGATACACACTTGGAATAAATTTGTAAGAAATTAAAAATCAACTGATCTTATTAATAGTAGTACATTTTTAGGTTGTTTACATTCCAAGGATGGAGTACAGTTTTTTCATCTAAATCTTCTAAGTAGTACGCACTTATTCCTGCCACCGATGTGACGCGATATGGTCCCTCCCAGTTAAGCCCTAATTTTTCCCAAGTAGAGTTTTTAGTGTTTCCCAAGACTTTTCTTAGGACCAAGTCTCTTGGGGCCAATGGCCTTAGCTTTACATTCATATCATAGTCTTGCTTAAGCTTGTGTTGGTAATAGGCTAGCTGCACCGTTGCATTTTCTCTCCATCCTTCAACCAGATCCAAACTCTTTTTCAGTAGCTCATCATTACCATCCGAGGTGAACGTGCTAGTTCTCATTGTTGGAAAACCATTCTCCAGTGGGATTACAACCTCAGCCCCCATACGTCATTGAGAAAAGGGTCTCTCCTGTTGATTTTCGAGGCGTTGTTCGATATGTCCAAAGGACATATGGTAATTCTTCTATCCACTTTCCCTTTGCATCGTCCAATCTCTTTTTAAGTCCATTCACTATGACTTTATTAACAGCTTTAGCTTGTCCATTTCCTTATGGATAGGCTGGAGTGGAATATATGTTCTTTATACCCAGATCAGAGCAGTATTTCCTGAAGGCCTTGCTATCGAATTGAAGGCCATTATCCGAGATGAGAGCATAAGGCACCTCGAATCGAGTAACAATGTTCTTCCATATGAACCTTTTGACATCTACATCCCTGATGTTAGCTAGAGGCTCAGCTTCAACCCACTTGGTAAAATAGTCTGTGCACACTAGTAGGTATTTTTTATTTCCTACTGCTTTAGGGAAAGGTCCCACAATATTCAAGCCCCATTGAGCAAACAGCCATGGGCTAGAAAGAGGGTTGAGAACTTTTCCAGGCTGATGAATATTCGGCGCCAACCTTTGACATTGATCACATTTCTTTACATATTCTTGTGCTTCCTTTTGCATGCTCGGCCACCAGTATCCCTGAGTAATAGCCCAATGAGATAGGGATCTTCCTCCTGTGTGGCTCCCACAAACCCATTCATGTAACTCCTCCAAGAGTGATTCTGATGCCTCAGGGTGTACACAAAGCAAATAAGGACCAAAGAAAAAACGCTTATATAACTTTCTATCCTCGGACAGCCAAAACCGAGGAGCTTTTCTTCTTACTTTTTTTGCTTCAGAATTCTCTTCAAGCAATATATCTCTTTCAAGATACAGTGATATGAGATCCATCCAGCTCGGACCTAGATTGATCTGGTGGATCTGAGACATATCCTTGTGCAATGATGTGGGAGTGTATAAGTCTTCAACAAGTATTACTCTGGGCAAATCCTGCGCTGAGGATGTGACGAGGGTAGCCAAAGAGTCTGCATGGGTATTTCCACCTCTAGGAACATGCTACACGTCAAAAACTTCAAATTTTGTTTGTATACTCCTGACTTGGCTCAGGTACTCCTGCATTCTTGGATCTCGTGCTTCCAATTCTCCTCTTACTTGGTCCACCACCAACTTTGAATCTGAATAAATCTTCACCTTTTTTCCACCCATCTTCTGGACCATCATCATTCTCATCAACAAAGTTTCATATTCTGCTTCATTATTTGTATCCGAGAAACCCAATCTCAAAGATTTTTCTATGGTAATCTTCTTAGGTGACACCAAAACTAGCCCCACTCCTAATCCTTGCTGATTGGCAGCCCCATCCACATACACTTCCTAAGGCGTGGAGCATTGGACAGAGACTATGCCAACTGATTTTTCATCCATGCCATGCTTTTCCATATTCATTTCTTCATGACATTTAGCAAATTCAGCCACTAGGTCGGCGAGGACCTGTCCCTTTATAGAAGTATGAGGCATGTATTTTATATCAAAAGCCCCTAGAATCGTGCCCCATTTGGCAATCCTTCTAGTATAATCCGCACTTTTGAGTATTGACTTGAGTAGAAGCTGTGTGAGCACGACCATAGTGTGTGCTTGGAAGTAATAGGGCAATTTTCTTGTAGCATGCACCACTGCCAATATAGCCTTCTCCAGTGGCAAGTAACGCACCTCGGTCTCATTAAGTGACTTGCTCACATAATAGACTGGTCGTTGTATGCCACTGTCCACCCGTATTAACACAAAACTTATAGCATAAAGGGCCACAGCTATATAGGCAAAAAGAACTTCATCTACAACTGGACTGGACATAATAGGTGGGCAAGATAGATATTGTTTAAGTTGCTAGAATGCCATAACACACTCATCGGACCACTCAAACTCTTTCCATTTGTGCAGTAAAAGGATAAAAGGTCTGCACCTGTCCGCTGACCTGGATATGAACCAATTCAAAGCAGCCATCATCCTAGTGAGCTTCTGTACCTCTTTGGGGTTCCGAGGTGGTTACAGGTTATTAATGGCTTTGATTTGATCTGAATTTACTTCAATTCCCCTGTGGGTCACCATGTACCCCAGAAACTTTCCTGAGCCCACTCCAAAAGAACACTTGGACACATTCAGACGCAACTTGTGCTCCCTTAAAATTTCAAGAATATTTGTGAGATCTCCTACGTGCTCGGACACCAACTTGTTCTTCACAACCATGTCATCAATATAGACTTCAACATTCTTGCCTAACTATGGTTCAAACATCTTGGTCATCATTCGTTGATAAGTTGACTCTGCATTTTTCAAGGCAAAAGGCATCACCTTGTAGTGATAGTTCCTTACAGGAGTAACAAATGTCGTCTTCTCCTAATCACCTAAGGCTAAGGGTATCTGGTGATATCCTTGAAAGGCATCCAAAAAACTCATCCGAGGATGCCTTACCGTCACATCCACCAACTGATCTATCTGAGGCATAGGAAAGGGGTCCTTAGGACAAGCCTTATTGAGATCTGTAAGGTCCACACATACACGTCATTTTCCTGTCTTCTTTTTCACTACCACTGTGTTAGCCAACCACTGAGGATAAAATACCTCTTTGATAGCCCCTGCTAGTTTGAGTTTTGTAACCTCATTCTTGACAGCTTCTACATGTTCCTTGGACAGACACTAAGGTGGCTGTCTTCTTGGAGTGATGGACGAATTAACATTCAGATGATGACAAATAAAATTTGGATCTACTCCAGGGGCTTCATAGGCGTCCCATGCAAACACATTAACATTTCTCCTCAAAAGATCGACTAACTGCTCCTTCTCCAGTAGGGACATCTGAGCTCTAATCTGAAAAAATTTCTTAGGATCATCCTCAACGACCACCTTTTCTAGATCTTCACATTTCACTTCGTCGACTAGCTTACCAGAGAGGGATGCCGGAGTTTTTAACTGCTATGAGTTGTTTTTAGCAGTGATCGAGGTGTCAACCTCCGGCTTGTGCTGAATAGCTGCTACCAAGCACTGCCTAGCCACAGATTGGCTTCCTACTGTCTCAAGCACTTGGTCCCCAGAGGGATATTTCACCTTCTGATGAAGAGTGGAGGAAACAGCGCCCAAGGTGTAAAGCCAAGACCTACCCATAATGGCTGTGTAAGGAGAGAAAGCATCCACCACAATAAAGTCCACCTCAACCACATCTGTACCAACCTGCACAGGTAATCTAATCTGCCCCTTAGGAACAATCATTTTTCCCTCAAAACTCACCAAGGGAGAGCTATATGTTGTTAGATTCTCAGATTTTAAACCTAGCCCCTTATAGAGGTCAGGATACATAATCTCAACTGCACTGCCCTGGTCAATCATAACCCTCTTCACATCGTATCCACCAATTCTAAGCGTGACTACCAAGTCATCATCGTGTGGTTGTATGGTTCCCAGTTTGTCTGCATCTAAAAAACTCAACACCAATGGGACACTCATCTTAAGTCTCTTCGGCATTGAGCCATAATTTTCTCCTGAGCAACCAGATACTGACATTATCCTAGAGGGACAAGATCCAGTTCTCCCTGGGGTGGCGAATATGACGTTTATGGTGCCCAAAGGAGGTCTCGGAGCAACATTTCCCCGAAACGCCGAATTCGCTTGGCCTCCTCAGCCACTGGAGTGATGCAAGAGGTGTTTCAACTTCCCCTCTCGGACCAATTGTTCCAAATGATCCCACAAATTTCTGCAATCCTCGGTGGTATGTCCATGATCCTGATGATAATGACAGTAAAGATTTTGGTTACAATTCATAGGATCTCTTGCCATCTTATTTGGCCATCTGAAGAACGGCTCGTTCTTAATCTTTTCCAAAACCTGTTGCACTGGTTCTCAAAACACAGCGTTAACTACCTGAGTGTTGGTTGATCCGGACTGCCCAGCAAAGTCCCTCCGAGGTTGATTATTCTGAATCTGATCCGACCTGGAATCCTTCATCTCCTGAGGGATCACCTTCACCTTTCCTTTTCCCTGTATTTGATCTTCCTCGATTCTCCTATATTTATCAATCCTATCCATCAGCAAACGCATACTGGTAATTGGCTTGCCAGTGAGAGATTTTCTCAAATCATGCTCGGCTGGTAGACCGGCCTTAAAAGTACTGATAGCCATATCATCGTAGCTCTCATCTATCTTGTTAAACATCTCCCAATATCTATCTGAATAAACCTTCATAGTTTCCCCCTCACGCATGGACATAGATAGCAAAGATCCTAAAGGCAGTGGAACCAAGCTACATGTGATAAATCGAGCACCAAAAGACTGGGTAAGTTTCTTAAAGGAATTAATGGAGTTTGCTTTCAAGCCATTAAACCATCTCATTGCCATCAGACCCAGACTAGATGAAAAAATCTTACACATCAAGGCCTCATCCTTAGAATGGACGGCCATTTTCTAACTAAAATGACTGACGTGTTCCACTGGATCCATTCGGCCATTATAAAGGGAGAACGTGGGTTGATGAAATCGCCGAGGAAAACTCGCACCCTTTATGCTTCGCGTGAAGGGAGACTTAGCAACTTGATTCAGCGCTTCGTTCATGGCATTATTCCCAAGGCCTTTATGGGTTGGGCTCTTATTCTTACGCTTATGGCGATATTCCTTGTCGCCAGAGAAAGTCTCACTGGGTGGAGTTCTGGATCTTCGCCTATACGTAGCATCATCTGTATCCTCGGATGACAGCTCAAAATCAGGTGATAAGTGCCTTTGCCGTACGCGACACAACTTTTTCTTCAATTCATCAATTTCACATTGCATGTCCCTTTCACTCTTTGCATGGGAAACATGACTTTTCCCTCGTGACTGACTCTTGCTAGTATGCATTATATGCACACTTCCCTCATGATCTCCCCTTTGCTGAGGGTTTGCAACTGAATTGTTATGTTAAGATCCGCCTGATTCTGCTTGGGGTAGATTAGCATCATCCTGATGTGGGCCAATCGTTGGTTGGTGCAAACTTGACTCTTCCATCTCTAACGTTAAACCGAAATCTCCTCAGATTAGATCAAGTTCTTCCCACAAACGGCGCCAATTGTAAGGATCAGTTTTGACTTGGACCCTAAATAGGATTGGGTTTTGGCCCAACAAGCCCAAACAATAAATTTGTAGAGCGTGGGAAAAAGAACTAGCCTGATTTGAGAAAGGAGGTAACGATCATGGGGGGTTTGGAAGAAAATTAAAAGTATGGGATATAAAAATCGTCCTCGGCGTAATCTGAATAATTTAATCGAGAGTCCAAAGCTCTTCCTTTAGTGATGTGTTTCTTAATCTTACTTTTTTCTCTAGGTTTTTTTCGATCCCCCTTTCTTTAGCCACCTTCTTATGTTATATACCATGATTTTCGTGTCATCCTCACCATACATGTGTAAATTTGGTTCTAAGAGCTTCTCTCTGTCCCATCTCACACCTCCCTAAACTTTCCACTACCAACTGTAAGGCTGCTCGTTTACTGTTCAAGCATCACCTCCACATTAATGCGACCAGAGAGTTAGTTGGGAAGCATTTAATGTGGAGATAACAACTCCCACAAATATTTGTTATCCTCTTCCATTATCCATTATCCAATATTTAACCCCCCAGTCATAAGGTTCCCTTAAAACTGTATTCAAGAGGATAGAAATGTTTCAAACCACCTTAGATAAAGGTTCCGAAATGACTTTTCACCTCGGATAGGTTTAGACCTATCATAAATACCTTTCAGCTCTTCCTGCAATGTCATTTCCACTTCTACCTTAGTTGACCATCCTCAGATATATTTATGTCCTCGAATTGGATCATTGGGCCATAGGCCCGGTCCATTTAGCCTAAACAATACTCTAGAGATAATTGGTCCCCACAATAAGTGTACGCGGGAAAATCCCCCACAACATATGTGTATATATATATATATATATATAATTAGATTCTCAATTTTGTATCACATGTTCCATTTAATTTTAATTTTGTGCCAAATTAATTATTGGGTGAAAAAATCAAAAAGTCCAAATTCAATTAGATTTTAAATTAGATTTAAATTGGAGTCCAATTTTTCATTACGTATTCATCTAAGTTTTTAATTTTTATGGTAAGTGAATTATTAGGTGCACAATCCAAATAACCTAAAACCAATTACATTCTAAATTATATATACATATATATGTAACGAGAAATTATTACATATTTTAGAAATGTATGATTTTAAAAAAGTGTAAGCTAATAAACCATATTTGAACCACTTCTTAAAAAAATGTATAATTAAGACCGTATAATTTTAATTGTATACGATAAGAGTAATCTATGATAGGAGTAATTTGTTTAGGACCCAAAAAGTTGTGGTGGCTGTGGTTGTTTGTGATCCCACAAGGTTCAAACCACATGGTCTTCCTATGCCTGACCCGATTTGGACTAAAGATGATGTTCTTCTCTTCATTCTCCATCTGAGTCTGATCTGGTACCAAACTCGAATCCTTCCCTTCGCATTCCCTCTCTTCTTCTCTCTCCATTGAGTTCTTTTATAAATTTTTTGAAGTTTTTCTTTTACCAAATCAGTTCTGCATATAGGAAAGGAAAGGAAACCATCATATAGTGGAACGGTATGACCTATTGACTAATGTTAAAACTATTTTACATTGTTGCTTTTAATTCAACTTGGAAATCGTTTTTTCCGTCTTGGATCATGGGCGAAGTGATTATAAAATGGTTTGCTGGCAGCTTAACTCAAGTTTAGAGATAAACAAGTCATATTTAAACTGTTCATACTTTGACTTGGAATGCCAATTTTTATCTTTGCCTAAACTTGATTCATTAAAATTTCTTGATACTGTATCCTTGTTCGCGTTGCCTTGATTCATTGAAATGAAAGGGTCATGCTAACAAGTATGCTTAAGATAATGGTTAACAATCTATTTTAGGAAAGTTTTTGACATTACTTTTATGGAAAATGAAAAAAACTGTAAAAACAATAATTAATTTTTCTTTTTTTCTCATCAAAATTTTCTTTAAGTAAATTGTTAACCATTGCCCTAAGGGCATCCGTTAGCATTTCTCAAAATACAATCATTTTAATTTTTAAGAATTCCATAAGCTAATAATTAATCCTGACCTGGTTGGGCATCTTTGGTACAGGGATCCTAAAATCTCTTTTCTCACAAATGAATGTTGGCCACAATTTAGATCTGGAAGCCCCCTAGATACATCAAAGGAAAATAGCTCAGCTGTAAAACCAAATTAAAGAATTTCTTTCAGCTTATGAATATAAAATGAGCAGGAAAATTTTAGGAAAAAAAAATTACAGCAAAATTAAGGCTGTCTAGATTCATCATAAATGTAAAATTAGACAACTAAAATGACTAGGTATGCTATAATGTTCAACCATCCCTTTCAGTTGTCAAATTTCGTTATAAATTAATTCAAACACATTCTGCATGTCGCTAGCTTGATAAAATTTGGCTTGTAGCCAATCCCCATCAATTAGCCAAATTTTGCAACGTATGCAGAAAACTGCAGCCTTCTTTGTTAAGGCTACCGTTGGTGGCGTCTCAATTGGGGTCGAGCCTAGAATGATTTTGGGGGAGAAAAAAAAAACACCAAGAAATCTCCCAGCTTTAAATCATTGAGATTTTAATAGATTGCACCCAAGAGAATGCCATAATGCAATTAAATTAAATAACCATGAATGGTTCTGTTACGTTGGTCAGGCCAGACCAAGCAAACAGAGAAGCCTAATCACCCAAATCACAGATACTACACAGAATGAAACTCGGTGATAGGAGAGTCTGGGACATATAATTCAAAGCACCATATGGTTGGGAAGAAAGCCATAAAAGATTGTTGGTTAACCCAAATCTATGTACAAGGATCTCCAATGATGGGGAATAAGTAATATAGCCCAGACAAGTATACAAATTGAATACAATTATAAAAATGAGACAATGTAAGATGAATCTAATCACTTTAAACTAAAAAATAAACAGAAGCAGACACAAGAATTTACAATTTTAATCCATAAAAAGGCCAAATAATCAAATATCACTAACAAATAAATGAACACTTTGCAGGGGAACCCAAATCAGTGGCAGAGTATAATAAGCTCAAATTAATCACGATTTAACATGCTTGTCATCATCATCGTCATCGTCTTCGTCTTCAATATCCCAACTCAAATCCTCCTCCTCCTCCGCCTTACTCAGCCGCTTCCGCAAATCAACCCTATTGGAACTCGCAACAACACCATCCTCCCCTTCCCCTTTGTTCTCATCATTGCTTCCAATATCCTCAATCTCATCCCACCCAAGCTCTTCCTCCTCTGCCACCAACAATGGCTGGCTTGAAACAACCGAAACATCACTATCTCGCCCTGATTCCTCACTATCCCCTCTTTTCTCATCCAATTTCACACCGACATTTTCAACAACAATGTCCCGATCCCGGGAACTCTTACCATCATCCAATACTACATTATCATTATTACTAATAATATTTTTCTCGCCATTTTCTTCATCATCATCATCATCAAAATCCCAACTCAAATCCTCTTCTTCGCCACGGGAAATCACTCGCTTCACGAGCTTAGCTCTCGCCTCCTCGGCTTGCTTCAGCTTATGTACTCTATAAAAATACCTAATCCAAAAACTCTCCTTATCAACCCTAGTCGGAACAATGTTCCCATAAATCTCTTCGATTACAGGATTCTCTCTGATCAAATCCTCAATCTCTTTCCCCTTTTCCTCTAACACAAACCCTAATTTCCACTCCTCCAAATCCTCCTCCTTCGGTTCCTCCAAATACGTGTTCAAATCGCACTGAACTGCACGCACCTGCGCGTCGAACCTACTGTACGGTTTCAAATCCGAAACCTGACTACTGCTACTCAATCGCCTACCGTAATTGGAATCGGAATCGGAATCAGAGCCGGCGGCGGCGGCGGCGGCGGCTACGAAGAGCTTGTCCGCACCGTGAGTGATGATCTCCGCCGTCGATTTCCAGACGGAGGAGCCGATATCGTCGATGGCTTGACCAACGGACTCGAGCGATTCCTGAGCGACGGAAGTGCCGGCGTCGAGCGAAGCCGGGAAGTCCATGACGGCTCGCGACGCGACTTCTCGGATCACCGTCGTTTCTTTCTTCAACCCGGACCCGAATTCCTCTATATCGCGCCGGTAGGTTTGGATCACCGACTCCGATTTCGACGCGATCGTTTTGATTAATCCGCCGAAATTCCAAATCGCGGTGGAGTCCGAGTCCGGATCCGGGATTGGGTCCGGGTTCGGTTCCGGAGCGTCGTCGTTTTGGGGTGGGTCCGGGTCTTCGGAGAAGACGGATTTGAAGAAATCCATTGGAAAACGTGAGAGAGAAGGAGAGGGGAGAGTGAATAGAGATTTTGGAGATTTGAAATAAGAGAAAGTGTGGGGTTTGATATTATGAGAGACATTTATAGTTGGATAATTCAGGAAGAGTTGTCTTCATCCAGTTCATATTTGAAGTTGACTCAATACAATGAATTAATAATTAAATAGATAACTTGATAAACTCTTATTCTAATTTTAAAATCATTTTTTTTTTAATCTTTCTATCCCATTGGCATGAAAATCATTTTTATTATTATTTAAGATGTAAATAATTTTTAACTTGCTTCAAGATATAATATAATCTTCTAATAAAAAATATATAAAATATTGGCAAATTACAATTTACCCATATGTAATTTGGTTGAAATTTAAGTTGTTGTAGTTTAAAATTTGACGCGCTTTACCTACTTGATATTTGATTAAAATTTAAGTTACTTACATGTGATTTGAAATTCCATAATACAAGTGTTTCGATAGATAATTTTTTTATCATATTTGATCTTGTATTTTTATGTTTTTTGTGTTTTTGGAGGAGAGAGATATAAATTGGAGTAAAATTACATATTTAGCTATGTTTTTAACCGACGTGGGTTATAGAAATCTAACTGAGCTAACCTTAAGTGGATAAAATGTCAAATTTTAAACCATAAATAAACAACTTAAATTTCGGCCAAACCACATGTAGGAAAATTGTAATTTGCCTTAAAATATATGTATATATCTAATATAATATAATCTTACCTTTATTAAAGACCATATAATCCAATCTTACCTTCATTGAAGATAAGATAGGATATAACGTTGTGTAGTCAAGTTTATAAATGAAATTGACTCAATTGTAGACATTAATTATTGTCTCTTTCTTGGCTTCAAAAAAAAAAAAAAATTTATTGTCTCTTTCCTTCTTTTTTTTTTTTTTTTTTTTTTTTTTGAGAAGATGAAGATGATCCATTATTCAATTTTACATCTTTTGTACACACCTTTCATCTAGCGAAGTACACAAAGAAAGTACACACATATTTGATGATTGATGTTTAAAAAAAATTTTAACTGCTCAATTTGTTTCTGAGTTGAAGAAGATATTGTGTGCTGGCTTGGAAGCATCTTATTTTTATCAGATATGGAAGAATACACAATTGGAAAGTGGAGTTATTATAAATGGGGATCTTGAATTGCATAATGTTTAATGTCAGACGCAGAGTAGTTGCAAGATCAAAGGTATAAAACTCCATCCAAAATTGTGCTTTATCTAGCTGATTAATGGAGAATTCCCTTCTCTGTTCTTGGTGGTTAATTAATTGTTGATGTCTTTGTTGCTGTATGTATGTTTAAGGAGCTTATAGTAGGGAGAACTGCCTTGTAGTTTTGTTCTATTATGTACCCTTGGCTGCTTGTATCTGTGTCCTGCTTGGCTGGTTTTCTCTTACCCCCCAAACTGACCAAAAGAAAGAAGAAAAAGAAACTTATATTATCTGTTTGTTTGCTTTGATATGAATAACCATTATTGAGTCTGAGGATGACAAGGCTTCCACTTCTAAGGTATCATTTAGGGGTGTTCACTAGATCGCATAAATCATAAAGCAATTCATGATTGGGTTTCCAATATGCCAGTTCTGATAACAATTTCTCCAAATTATTGGTTGATGAAAAACAAAATTATTAACTTCTGAAAAATTAAACAAACAAACATTCTCACAGTTCACCTGAAAATGAACTCATTTAACTTCTAAAAAATTACACAGAAAATTTCACAAAACAAACACTCACAGTTCTCTCCTCCTCACTTGGACCTACCGCAATACAAAAGCAATGAGAGAGCTAGAAGTGGCAGATCGAATAATCATAGGATGAACCTCTCAATTTTTCTGAGCTCTTTTGTAACATCAACCATATCTGGCCTAATCTCCGGATCCTTTTTTCTGCATATGAGAGCAAGCCGTAATACAGCTTGTAATTGTTGCCACACAACAGATCCTTCTTCCCCTACAAGGATTGCAGGATCCACAACCTCATTTATGGTAAATCTTTTTCTGTCATTTTCAAAATCATCATCACTAAAATAGTCAGTGGTGCTGAATAGCTCATACAATCTCTGTCCAGTTAAAAGCTCTAATAGAAACGATCCGAAGCCGAAGACGTCAACTTTCTCCGTTATGTGGCCTGTACACGCATAGTGGGGGCATATAAACCTGCAAGTTCCACAAACATCATCCTCTACGTGAGTTTCTCCTTCAAGGATCAATATGGACAATGAAAAATCAGTTAGTTTGGCAACATCGTTTTGGTCTAGGAAGACATTTCCTGGTTTTACGTCCCTGTGGACAATAGGTCTTGAGAATGCAGTGTGGAGATACGAAATTGCATGAGCAATTTCCCTTGCAATCTTTAGCCTGCTCTGCCATGACAAGGGCTCACGTTGATGTTGTCGTGCACCATCTTGACTAGTAACTTTAACACGATCCTTAAGTGATCCATTTGCAGCAGATTCATACACTGAAATGGGAATTTGAGTCTCGAGACAGCACCCTATGAGCTTTAGAACATTATTGTTAGTGCTCATCTTTGCAGAAACAGCTATATCAGTGAAAATATCGTCACGGCGGTGTTGCAAGTGCTTCTTAATGGAAATCATTCGGCCTTCAAAGGAACCATTGTACCATTCATATAACCCATCTGTATGAAAAATACGGCTACGATCAAAGTTATTTGTTGCCCCCTGGAGTTCTTCACAAGAGTAGCTACGGATAGGAATTGGCCTACCATTACAAGAGGCAATCAGCTTCTCATGTAGTTTGCTTCCATTTTCATAAAACGCTCTCTCTCTTTCTTTGTCTCGTTTCTTTCCTGCCATTCTTAACAAATTTTCTCTCTCACTGTTTGGCTTGAACATTGCTCAACCTTTAATCCCTTCACCTCTGCCGTCCACGAAGCTACAAGGAAAGTTCGTCCAAAATACGTGAAGCTTTCCTTTTGCAGTTTGTTAGCTTCTATATTATTGACTTTCTGAAGAAGTTTGCTTCGCTGGGTCATCGTGATGTTGATATTTTACGCGGAAAGGTTGTCTTTTTTGGTTGTAAGTTGAAACGAGGAAAGTTCGTCACTTCTAGAGAATATTGTAATTGTAATTATGTATTAATTTCCAGATACGTTCTCAATAGCACTTAGGCCTGAGAGAAGGCGGCCTCTCTCGGGAAACATGGCCCAGTTTTTCTTCACTAAAAAGTTAAAACACCACTTATGGTTTTTAAATATTTATAAAATAAAATAAACTTTCAGTAATGATGCATTTCCCCTCAGAAAAGGCCTTCAAGGCTTAAACCCATAAAACACTGGTATGCAAATTAAAAATGCTTTGCAGCAGAAAGGCAGGTTTATTTATCCAGGTGCTAGCTTTCAGACAACCGTGAGATAATGGGATGAAACTGCAATTCATGACATATGAGCAATATAATTCGAGTTCACTTGATAACTCTAAATCAACAGTGGATGTTTTTCTTTCGCGCCTTACACAACAAAAAGCAATACATTTTAAACCGACGAGATTACAAATACATACAGTTTTTGTACATAATCCTCTACTGCTGCTTTGTGGATTACAAAGGCATTCAGTTCTTGATACGTACTCTTCTACTAGGTGATTTGAAATTTTACGACTCTTCTTTTGATAATTAATATTCTACAACTCAGCGCATGATCTTTTTTGGGTCTTGGCAAAAAGTGTTTGTAGAGAGTCATTACATAGAATCAGTGTTAAACCTCAAAAAGCATATCAGAACAGAATGAAAAGCAACAACTAGGAGAAATGACCTAGCTTTCAAGTATTGGCAAGCGAGATACTCTTTCAATTTCCTTAATGATCAGTTCCTTTTCCTCCTCAAATTGCTCATCTTCAGCACCTGCAAAGATGAATAAGTTAGCAGAGATAACTACAAAGGAAAGAATAGTTTCATATACAATGTTTTAAAACACAATCTTTAGCCCATTTTAATCTAGAGCCAATGTGCTGCTAGTTAGGAGATACACTGCCAAAAATATACAACCTTTTCCAGGAAAGAGATTGTGAAGCAATTCCAGCAATTTCTCATGGTTTTTTGCCAGAATAACCTTTACTTCTCGTGGCTTGTTAGGATTAGCAACGAAAACCTATAAAACAAAGTAAACAAACGAGAAACATGTATGGCAAGCAAAGCATCAAAACCTAATGCTTTAACAAGTTAACAAATGATAATTATGTTGTGAAAGAAATAGATATTTTGCAGGATACGTGTGGATCTAAATGCACCAGAAGGAACGTGAAAATAAGCAAATTTGCAACTACAGACAAACAATGAGAAGAAAGAGCAACATTCAGGTACCTTGAAAATGTGGAAAGCAGACATCTGGATAGTTTTGCTTGAATCCTTCTCAGACAAACAGAAACAGCAAACAAACAAAAAAGTTATTGCACAGAGAAGGAAAATTTTCAAATATGTTGCGGAATGTTTTGAGGATAGAGGAGCTTGGAAAGCTAGTCTATTACAGCTTTGGGCTGCCCATTAGTTAATCAAGAATTAACATCAGCAGTACACAGTTTGAGCCAACCAACCTCGGAGGCAGAATAAGACAATCTAGTCAGACAGGTAAATTAAATTATTGATTAAAAAAATCCACAAAGCTTTGATGGGTCCAGCAGATGCCATATATCTGAAGTTTACATCTAAGAGATTAATTAACAGATTTGGTTTCCTCCGCCTAGCACTCAACAGACAATAACCCTTCCACACATAAGTAGTTAAGACCTTAATTTGTATCACAAGGATAAATCTAGGATGGCATTGGATCATTTGATCAGATCTTGAAACCTTGCATAAACCGCAGAAGAATGCGTGTCTACACAATGACCAGAATATCAAATTAACAGCAAGAAAAAAAATGTGCACAAGTAAAATAGAAGTACAAGACAAGCCAAGCTGAAAAAATGTGCAAGAACCATAAATGACAATGGAAAACCCAAAAAAAAAAAAAAATCCTATACCTTTAGCAATGTCATCATGATTTCCAAGTACCGAACTTCTAAAATGTAGCGCTTCATTATATGGGAATTTGGAGGCTCCTAAAGAAAATCCGAGAGAAGCTAAAATTCATGAGCATTCTATTGTTAGCATATCCAATGGGTCAAAAAAACAACAGAGCACTCTACTGGAAAATTATAACGGGGACTAACCTTTAAGGATTGCCTTCTTGTCACATAACTAGCAGAAGTCAAGAGATTCTCATATAAATTGAAGAACTGCAAAAAGAAATACCTATCAGATAATTGAAAGTTAACATGGGATATAATTATACCAAAATAATTTTGAACAAGCTATCTTCACTGCCTGCATATGCAGTGTACAATATCAGGGTACATGCAAATGCTGTTTTCCAAAACAATATGAATTAAAATGATTAGTATTATTCTTCAAAAAGCATCGTGACCAAGAAAATTTCCTAAGCCTAAAATATTTATCAAGCATCCATCAGAGGTTCTAAAGAAACATTAGTTGCTGCCTAGATTTGTTCAGAATTATATAGGAAAAAGACAAGGGCAGGCAAACCTCATCTGATCATAATGAGCAGTCAAATATTCAGAGACCATCGTATCATGTTTAGTAAGCAGATCCAGCCAAACATTTTTTTTAGGGACATATAATGGAATAGCACAGAAAGGGGCTTAGATATTAAACAGATAAACACAAAATATTATAGAAACTCATAGATCTGACCTTAAAGGTAGAAAACACATCAGAAGCAACATCAAAAGTAGGCAACTCCACAAATTTAAAGAACAACTCAAAGCTTGCAGACTCCAATATGTATCTGAAAAATCACTACAAAATTTAAACAAGTGAAAAAATGAAACTTGCTTGCCACAAAGTAAGAGTGTACTGTGTATGCCAATCAAAATTCCCCAACAGAAGCAAATACCACAAGAACTGCTTTTACTTTTAGCAACACCAAAGCAGTACAATCAGTTTAGAATTTCTAATGTTTAACAACCGTATAACAAGGATTTTAAAGTGAGTGATAAATCCTAAATTTCTGAAGCAATGCTACTTCCATCATCACACTCCATATAAAAACAACCAAATCCTTTTTTCTTTCTTCCACAACACAATAGAAGCACCTTAAACCCCTTAAGTCCCAGAAATAACAGGTTGAACCCTAGAAACCCTCCTCAAAATAGAGAAAGGTACCATTGAATACAAAGGTCAGTGATCAGATTACCAAATAATTGGATGCTGGTCCAATTATGTATTTATGTAGCCCCAGGATCCATGTTTATATTATTCGTTTAATATAAACAATCCACCTTCAAAAGGTGATCGAATTAATATTTGTCAGTGAAAGCTTATACACACAACCAGGTGAAATTAAGCTAGAGGCTCTACAAGAAGGGAATGCTTAAAAAAAGGGGGAAAATGATAAGTTACACACGCATAAGACATAAGCCTCATGCTTTGAACCAAAGAAATATTATAAATATACTGTGATGAGTAACACAAAAACACATGGTATCAATTCATGCATCAATATATTCCATTATTCCACATGCACAAATTATATGTGAGTAGAATTTTGTCTATCCAAACAATGATGCACAGCTCATAAATCCTAGGGAGAGATAATAGAACTCATCATCACTTACAAACAAAGTTAAAAATTCAAACAATCATAAGTAATCAGAGATCTGTCACAATAACTGGTGATTGAGCCTCATTCTTCTCAAACCTACCCAACAAAAAATTCTCAATATATATGCCTCAAAAGCCTCCAAAGACCATCATCAAAATAGATAAAAAAAAGTGATGTGTTGATAGTGATGATGATATGATGGTGATATTGATAATGGAAAGATCACATTTGGAAGTTTTCATGAACTGGAGGCATCACAAATATGCAGAACACACAATCACAAAATTTAATTCTTTCTGTAATTCAATTAAATAACTGCTTTTTCTACAATCATGTACTATCAAATTGCTAATGAAGGAATAAATATGGAACTACCTTCACAAATTTGAATCAACTTAACAGGATCATTAAGGGCACAACAGTTAGGGAAAAAAGAAAGAAAAATGACAGAAAAAACAAGGAAAAAGAGGTTGAATGTCTTACTTTGCAAGTGACGGAAATTTGATGCAGTCCCTCAACATATTTCCACAATTCAAAGAAATTTCCTTGCTATCATAGCTGCTCGAAAAAGAACTATCAGTCACATGCAACATTATCCTGTCAATTCCACTAATAACACAGCACTGAATGGCAAGTATACGGCTCTAAATGGTAAGTTTACTGCAATGGATGGTAAGTACATAACACTTCAACAGAAGCTATAGCTACCACACAAAAATAGGTATAGACTACAACATTAAACTAGGGTACATGAAAATAGTCGTTATACCAGTAGTGTATCGAGCTACTCCTAAAGTATTACAGTATAAAATTTAAAATATATATAAATTCTGAAAGAGACATGGAAAGGACACTGCCTAGACCAGACATCCAATCATACTAACTTCTCAAAAACCGCTTTATTACACATGCCAGATGTTCAATACCTTCAAAACATTCTGATATTCCTCTCTCTCCACTATAAAAGAACATTAGTTTACAGTTGAGTTTTCTACATATACAATTGTAGTTGACCATAATTGGTAGGACTTCAATAACCAAAATAACATACTGTGAAAATCCTTCTAACATTAATGTGAGGGATTTCAAAATTTGCTCCAATACCAATGGGCTTGGTCTGAGCCAGCTGCGTGACTTGATCAGCATTTGGCTCATTCTCCCCGTCTCCGCTTAGCATACACCTCATTGTCACAAAATTCTTCTCCACTTCTTCCAGAGCCTTTAACACAAACAATTCAACAATCAATCATGCTAATAAAAAAAACTTCAATTTGTTCAATCTTCCTCCTTAGGCAACGTTTGGTCTTCACATAAACTAAAATTTTTACAATTTGCAAACCAATCGATTAATTGATGAGAGTATAACCAAAACCAAACGTTGTGTGGTAAAGTTTCTTTTTTATTTTTGTTTTGGGAAGATGAAGATGATCCATTATTCAATTTTACATGTTTTGTACACACCTTTGATCTAGCGAAGTACACAAAGAAAGTAGACACATATTTGATGATTGATGTTTAAAATTTTTTAACTGCTCAATTTGTTTCTGTGTTGAAGAAGATAATGTGTGTGCTGGCTTGGGAAGCATCTTTTTTTTTTTTTAATCAGATATGGAAGAATACACAATTGGAAAGTGGAGTTATTATAAATGGGAATCTTGAATTGCACAATGTTTAATGTCAGACGCAGAGTAGTAGCAAGGTCAAAAGTATAGAACTCCATCCAAAATTGTGCTTTATGTAGCTAATTAATGGAGAATTCCCTTCTCTGTTCTTGGTGGTTAATTAATTTTTGATGTCTTTGTTGATGTATGTATGTTTACGGAGCTTTAATATAGTAGGATAGCTGCCTTGTAGTTTTGTTCTATTATGTACCCTTCGCTGCTTGTATCTGTGTCTTGCTTGGCTGGTTTTCTCTTACCCCCAAACTGACAAAAAAAGAAGAACAGAAGAAGCATTATTTCATTGTGCTCTGAGAGTGTCTAAGAATTTTTCTATTGAGTCTGAGAATGACAAGGCTTCCAATTTTATGGAATCATTCCTCCCTTATGACCCATTGACTCTAATGATTCCATTTATAAAACCTTTTAGAGTTGACTCTATGGTCACCAAATAAGAGTTGTATGAATGCAAGCAATTTGTTATTGCATAAAATGTGTTAAGATTTGGCTTTCAGGAGAAGTGCGTTTTTATATCATCACTGTGATATACTATAACATATCTTGTGACTGCCCTGCATCTTGTGAAGAAGACGTGTTTATATACTCTATTCACTGCCACTATCATTAGTTTTATCTTCCTTGCATGCCCATGACTTCAAATTATGTGTTATGTTATGTTACATATTTTTTTTTAGATTAGAAAAAATAGAATTTACTTATAACCAATGGTCTCTCTCTTTTTCACATTAGGCTCTTTAACATTATTGAATTTATCTATTTGTTGGCCGGATTTGAACCAAAATCTCCTATTCAAAAACAAAAAACTTTACTAGTTGAACATCTTTAAATATACATATAAAAAAAATATAATTCATAGTAATTAAGTTGGTATAATGTAAAGGATTTTATCTGTTCGTTGTGTATTTGATACTTGTTTTTACAATTTGTTCATCCTCACATTTGTTAGCTTTGGACCATCAGAACAGATTGACCTCTGACAAAATCATTAACTTCTGAAAAATTAAACAAACAAACATTCTCACAATTCACCTTAAAATAAACTCATTTAACTTCTGAAAAATTACACTGAAAATTTCACGAAACAAACACTCACAGTTCTCTCTTCACCTCACTTGGACCTACTGCAATACAAAAGTAATGAGAGAGCTAGAAGTGGCAGATCAAATAATCATAGGATGAACCTCTCAATTTTTCTGAGCTCTTTTGTAACATCAATCATATCTGGCCTGATCGCCGGATCCTCTTTTCTGCATATGAGGGCAAGCCGTAATACAGCTTCTAATTGTTGCCACACAACAGATCCTTCTTCCCCTACAACGATTGCAGGATCCACAACTTCATTTATGGTAAATCTTGTTCTGTCATTTTCAAAATCCTCAACATCTAAATAGTCAGTGGTGCTAAATAGCTCATGCAATCTCTGTCCAGTTAAAAGCTCTAATAGAAACGATCCGAAGCTGTAGACGTCAACTTTCTCCGTTATGTAGCCTGTAGCGAAATAGTGGGGGCATACAAAATTCTTAGTTCCACAAATAAAATCCTTTACGCGAGTTTCACCTTCAGGGATCAATATGGACATTGAAAAATCAGTTAGTTTGGCAACATCGTTTTGGTCTAGCAAGACATTTCTTGGTGTTATGTCCCTGTGGACAATAGGTCTTGAGAACGCAGTGTGGAGATACGAAATTGCATGAGCAATTTCCCTTGCAATCTTTAGCCTGCTCTGCCATGACAAGGGCTCACGTTGATGTTGTTGTGCACCATCATGATCACTAGTAACATTAAATAATCGACCCATAAGTGATCCATTTGCAGCAGATTCATACACTAAAACGGGGACTTGAGCCTCGAGACAGCACCCTATGAGCTTTAGAACATTATTGTGAGTGCTCATCTTTGCAGAAAAAGCTATGTCAGTGAAAAGAAAGTCATTGTCGTCGTGTCGAAAGTACTTCTTAATGGAAATCATTCGGCCTTCAAAAGAACCATTGTACCAATCACAAAACTCAGCTCTATGAAAAATACGGCTAGGATCGTAGTTATTTGTTGCCCGCTTGAGTTCTTTACAAGAGTAGCTACGGATAGGAATTGGCCTACCATTACAAGAGGCAATCAGCTTCTCATGTAGTTTGCTTCCATTTTCATAAAACGCTCTCTCTCTTTCTTTGTCTCGTTTCTTTCTTAACATTCTTAACACATTTTCTCTCTCTCTCACGGTTTGGCTTATACATTGCTCAACCTTTAAACCCCTTCACCTCTGCCGTCCTCGAAGCTACAAGGAAAGTTCGTCCAAAATACGTGAAGCTTTCCTGTTGCAATTTGTTAGCTTCTATATTATTGACTTTCTGAAGAATTTTGCTTCGCTGGGTCATCATGATGTTGATATTTTACGCGGAAAGTTTGTCTTTTTTGGTTGAAAGTTGAAACGCGGAAAGTTTGTCACTTCTAGTGAATATTGTAATTGTAATTATGTATTAATTTCCAGATACGTTCTCTATAACGCTTGGGCCTGAGAGAAGGCGGCCTCTCTCGGGAAACATGGCCCAATTTTTCTTCACTAAAAAGTTAAAACACCACTTATGGTTTTAAAATATTTATAAAATAAAATAAACTTTCAGTAATGATGTATTTCCCATCAGAAAAGGCCTTTTAAGGCTTAAACCCATACAACACTGGCATGCAAATTAAAAATGTTTTGCAGCAGAAAGGCAGGTTTATTTATCCAGGTGCTAGCTTTCAGACAACCATGAGATAATGGGGAGAAACTGCAACGCATGTCATGAGTGATATAATTCGAGTTCACTTGATAACTCCAAATCAACAAAAAGCAATACATTTTGAACCGACGAGATTACAAATACATGCAGTTTTTGTACATAATCCTCTACTGTTGCTTTGTGGATTACAAAGGCATTCAGTTCTTGATACAGACTCTTCTACTAGGTGATTTGAAATTCTACAACTCTTCTTTTGATAATTAATATTCTACAACTCAGCGCATGATCTTTTTTGGGTCTTGGCAAAAAGTGTTTGCAGAGAGTCATTACATAGAATCAGTGTTATACCTCAAAAAGCATATCAGAACAGAATGAAAAGCGACAAGCCGACAACTACGAGAAATGATCTAGCTTTCAAGTATTGGCAAGCGAGATACTCTTTCAATCCGCCGAAGCTCCAAGTGGCGGCCGAATTCGGATCGGGGTCCGGGTTCGGTTCGGGAGCGTCGTCGTTTTGGGGTGGGTCCGGGTCTTCGGAGAAGACGGATTTGAAGAAATCCATTTGGAGAGAGAGAGAGAGAGAGAGAGAGAGAGAGAGATGGAATAGAGATTTTGGAGATTTGAAATAAGAGAGTGTGGGGTCTGATATTTTGAGAGGGATTTATAGTTAGATAATTCAGGAAGAGTTGTATTCGTTCGATTCATATTTGAAGTTGACTCAATACAATGATGGCCCGTTTTGTAGAGGAATTTGAATAATGTTGTTTGGATATTTTTGATATACATGTGACTGAAAAAAGTGTGTTGAAATATGTGTAAAGTTATTTAAAATTAAAAAATATGAGTTTGAACTTGCCGACCAAACAGCTCTAATAATTAAATAGATAACTTGATAAACTCTTATTTTAATTTTAAAATCAATTTTTTTAAAAAAAATCTTTCTATCCCATTGGCATGAAAATCATTTTATTATTATTTAAGATGTAAATAAATAATTTTTAACTTGCTTCCAAATATAATATAATCTTCTAATAAAAAATATATAAAATATTGGCAAATTACAACTTAGCAATTTGTGATTTGGCTGAAATTTAAATTGTTGTAGTTTAAAATTTGACACTTTACCCATTTGAGATTTGACCAAAATTTAAGTTGCCTACTTTTTGCTTGAAATTCCACGATACAAGTGTTCCAATTGATAGTTTTTGATATTGTATTTTTGGAGAAGAAAGAAATAAAAATAGAGCAAAATTACATATTTGGCTCTGTTTTTAAAAAAGGTGAGTAATAGAAATCTAACCAAACTAATCTTAAGTAGGTAAAGGGTCAAATTTCAAACCACATATAGACAACTTAAATTTCGGCCAAACCACACAAATGGGTAAATTGTAATTTGCCTTAATATATATATATATAATATAATATAATCTTACCTTTGTTAAAGACCATATAATCCAATCTTACCTTTATTGCAGATAGGATAGGATATAACGTTGTGTGGTCAAGTTTATAAATGAAATTGACTCAATTGTATCAAATTAATTATTGTCTCTTTCTTTCTTTCTTTTTTCTTTTTTCTTTTTTTGAGAAGATGAAGATGAAGATGATCCATTATTCAATTTTACATCTTTTGTACACACCCTTCATCTAGCGAAGTACACAAAGAAAGTAGACACATATTTGATGATTGATGTTTAAAATTTTTTTAATTGCTCAATTTGTTTCTGGGTTGAAGAAGATATTTTGTGTGCTGGCTTGGGAAGCATCTTATTTTTATCAGAAATGGAAGAATACACAATTGGAAAGTGGAGTTATTATAACTGGGGATCTTGAATTGCATAATGTTTAATGTCAGACTCAGAGTAGTAGCAAGATCAAAAGTATAAGACTCCATCCAAAATTATGCTTTATCTAGCTGATTAATGGAGAATTCCCTTCTCTGTTCTTGGTGGTTAATTAATTGTTGATGTCTTTGATGCTGTATGTAAAGGAGAATTCCATAATGTCTTTGACTAATGGAGAATTCCCTTCTCACAAAAAACTTTACTAGTTGAACATTGTAAGGACCGATTTTGACTCGAACCCAAAATAGGAATGGACTCAGGCCCAAAAAGCCCAAACAATAAATTTGTAGAGAGTGGAAGAAAAAAGCTAGTCTGAATCTAGGGAAAAGATATTGGTCGATAGTGTTAAAGGGAAAGAATTACACATGCACAAGTACAAAAAGTATCCTCGGTTGTGCCCTAATAGTATGATTAATGGTTTAGGATTCTTCCTTTCTTTCTACTGTTGTCTTTCTTCAACCTCCCTTATTCTTTCTGTTTTTTGTTCCTCTCCCTTCTTTTTCATTCCTTTTTCTGTTATATACCATGGTTTCTGTGCCATATCCATTATCCACGTGTGAGTCAGGAGTTGGGAGCTTCCCTGTCCCATCCCGCACCTCCTTGAACCTTCTACTCTTAGTTGTAAGGCTGTTTGTTTGCTGTTCAGGCATCACCTCCACATTAATGCGGCCAGAGAGTTAGTTGGGCAGCATTTAATGCGAAGGTAGCAATATTTCCAGATATTTGTTATCCCTCATCCTTATCCTTTATCTGGTACTTGCCCATCCTCTTGTCGCAAAGTTCCTTTAATATGCTATATTAAGGGATTGGGAAGGTTCCTTGCCACCTCGGACAGAGGTTCCGAGATGGTCCTTATCCTCGGATACGGTTAAGTCATCCATAAATATTCTTTACCTCTTCCTATAGTATAGTTTTCATTTCTTCCTTAGCTGATCGTCCTCGGATACGCTCTTATCCTCGGACTGGGTATTGGGCCATAGGCCCAGCCCTTTTCCATGCAAATAGTACCTATGGGATCAATTGGCCCCCACAATAGCCCCTCAAAATCTTACTTTTTGACTCCTCGGGAGAAAAGGAGGATTTTGATATCCTCGTCTTATTCCCCTTATAGCTTTGCTTCGTTAGGTCGAATCACAACAATATGTGTTTACTCCCCTGAGGCTCGCCCCTGACGTTTCAGTGACTAGGGCGTGCCTTCATTTAATTTTGGCAACTCCTTTGTCTCCCACGTTCAATGGTTGGATGAGAATCCAACGGTGGGTAGGCTTCCTTGGAATTCGAGCGGGCGAACTCCCGCTCATAATTTCTGCATCACTATAAATAATCTTTCAAATCAATTCCTTTTCACCTTAAACGATTGCGTTATTCCAGAACCCGTGCATTGAACCTGCTATTTCCTTTCTCTCTCTCATTCTTTTACGCATCTACAAATACCAAAACCTTGTCCGAGGACCATTTCTCACACCTGTAAGTCTTCCTGAACTATCTTCAACTTTTATTCCTATTTTACGAAATTTCCCTTATAGAAGTTCTTAGAAAATGGGTAGATTTAAGTATTTGGTAGACACTAAAGAGGGGATGAGGAGTTTTAGGTCTAAATATAATATTCCCCTACACGTGGGCGTTAGATACGTGGCACAGGGGGAGTGGTTTGATGAAAGGAAAACGAGTGAGGTGGTCATCCCTATGATTGCCTTCATAGAAGGAGGTATGACCATTCCCATGGGTACCATTACTAGGAATTACCTTAGGTTCTTTAGGCTGTCCCCTACACAGTGCACACCGAATATGTTTAGGGTGTTAGGGAGTATAGAAGCTTTGAATGAGAGGATGAACTTGAACCTAACACACCATGATGTAAATTGGATTTACAACCTGCAACATATGAAAGGGCAGGGATATTATCTAAGGTCCAAGCGCTCTGAGGTTAGATTAATCCAGTGCCTCCCCGTATCAAATAAGGGGTTAAAGGATGATTTTTTGATCTTCTCTGGGCAATGGCATGACGGATTACCTTGCCCAGTTAAGGAGGGTGAACCAGGTGGAAAACTAATTGTTGAGTTCTTCCATTTAACTTTACTTGATTTTTGTACTCCTATTGCCTTTTGTCATTATTGAAACAAGTTTTTGTTGGTTTTATCGATATTTCAGATCCCCACGCCACTACGCCTTCACTCAGCTTAGTTAACAAGGCAAGCTTGGACAGGATTCTACAAGCCGAGGTTTACATCAACGAATCTGATGGCCAGCTAAGGGCAGCGCACCTCATCCTCGGATATACTCCCATCTCGCGCGCATTCCAAGCTCCGAGGTGCGTGATAAGGGCTAGAGATCCTCGGCTCCACTGAATTAGTGTTGCCTACGAGAGGTTTGTGGTCCCACAAGGCATTCCTCTCCCAAGATACTCACCGCTCACGGAACCTCTACATGTTGCTACCCTTGCAGTGGGAGCAACATCTCCCCCCCCCCCCCCCCCCGTTTTGCAAGTGGAGGAGGAAGAGGAATCAGAACAAGAGGAAGAGGGTTTTGTGGACCTCACTTTGTCCACCGACGATTACGAAGTTTTTAATCAACCCTCACCATCACAAAACGTGCCTGAAGATATGGGTATTCAAAGGAAACCCCAGCGTAGTCTTCAAAAGTTGTTGGAAAACTAGCCAGGAAGGGGGGAAGCTAGGAAGCCTGCTCAACCCACACTTCCTCCTCCTCTACCTAAATCTCCTCCCGCGCTCCTCAGCTACCTCTACCTTCCAGGGTCGAACAAGTTGATCCTAAGAGGAGAAGGGAACCAAAGGGCAAGGAGGTGATGGAACCTGGAAGACCTCGTTCTTCTAGTGAAGAGGAGGCTCACAGGCCAACCAAGCAGCAGAGAACCAGTTATGCCTCCAACCGAGGATCAGAAAGGGGCGATGTTTAACTGCTCGAGCCCCAAGCATAGCTCCCAGCCCCAAGCATAGCTCCCAGCCCCTATGCTAGGTGGTGAGCCCCTGACAGACGATGCATCAATCAGGGATTACAACGGAGGCATAGGTTGTCATGTTGCTTCAGTGCTGGAGGAAACCCTCCTACTCCCTAGAGATATGGTGGAGTTACGAGGACTTAAGAAGAATGAAGTCTTCCTTCAAACTAAACGATTTCTGGGCATGGTACGTATTTATCTTTTCACAGTTTTTTCTTTCTTTTTATTTGATACAACACTCATTCTTTTCTTCTTCTTTTTTTATTTTTTTATTTTTAAAAGGCTGTTCAAAGCACTTTCAGAATAGAGGAGATGTACCACTCCATCTCACAGTAGCTGGATGAGAGAGAAAACGAAGGATTGCTGTTGTGCAGACACTGACCATTGCTGAAAACAACAATACTGATCTTAGGAAGAGCGTAGATGCTGCTTTAAAGGGTGCTGAGATGCAGGCCGAGAGCCAAAGGAAATTGACAAATGAGGCTAAAGAACAACTGGCTGCGTCCAAGAAGCAAGTGGCAGCTTTGAAGCAGCAGTTGGAAGAGGCTAAGAAACTCAAGGATCAGGCTGAAAAAGCTAGAATGCAGGCTGAGGAAGACAAAGCTAAAGCTGAGAAGGAGAGAGATGAGGCTGAGCAGCACGGCTACGACGTCGGCATAGCTGAGGCCGAGGATACTCTTCGAGCAGAGGTCCCCGCCGTGTGTCGTGCTTACTGCACTCAAACTTAGGAAGAAGCCCTCAATCAAGCTGGGGTTAAAGCTTTTTCCGAGCTGAGGAAGCCTGAAAGCATTGTTTTCCCTCCAGCCTTGCGAATCCATGGTTAGAAAGAGGCAGCTCCTCCTGATCCCTAGCCAACCAAAAAGGCCCAATCTCAGCATCCTTCCCCCACTAATCAGCAAGAACAAAGCAGAGAGCCAGAGGCCCAGAAAGAATCCTCATCGGATAAAGTGACTGAGGTTCTTCAGCCCGGGGTAGCCTCTCAAGACTTTAAGAAGCAACTAGCCTCAATTACTTTACCTGCAGAAGAGTCTTTTAAGGAGAAGGAGAAAGAGATCCCTCCTGAAGCAGTTGTCCAGGCTCTCAAACCCAAAGTTTAGATTAAGCTGAAGCCTTAGTTCTTACATTTGTTTTTAGGATAAGGATAATGGTTGTAATTTCCCCCCCCCCCCCCCTTTTTTTTTTACTTAAAGATTAATTTTGATAATTTATGAAACATTTTTCTTTGTTCTAAGTAACATTTGTTTGCATTATTGTTTTACTTAGCTGTATGATATTTATTTTGTCTTATCCCTTATTTGTTCTTCAACATAAGTTATTAAGGAACAAAAAATGTTAACAACACACAACATTGAATCTTGTTATCTCAACAATATATTATCCTTTCACCAGGTTCTTTAATAAGTTTTACCATTTCCAGGCAACATCCCAAACACTTAAGTAACAGGCAGGATGTCAAGACACTAAAATACACCTACGCTTATTTGATACCTATGAGGCTTATCATGACTTATAGAACAAGCTAGAACTTAACTCAAAAAATAATAAATTATGCCAAAGATTGTGTTTTGAAGATTTTAAAACCATTTATATTCCATTGAATATATTCCTTAATATAACTAGGACAGTTATGTTTACAGTGCTCATGATCTGAGGATTCAACATAGATAATTTCCCATTTTACATTTCAAGTGATGACTTGGGGTATTAATTTCCACTAAGTTTGTGGTCCGAGGACCTGACATAGCTTAGTTTCTGTTTTAGTATTACAGAAGATGTTATAGGATACTAATTTCTACTAAGTTTGTGGTCCGAGGACCTGACATAACTTAGTTTCTGTTTAATATTTCAATAGATGCCATAGGATATTAATTTCTACTAAGTTTGTGGTTCGAGGACCTTACATAACTTAGTTTCTGTTTAATATTTCAATAGATGCCATAGGGTATTAATTTTCACTAAGTTTGTGGTCCGAGGACCTGACATAACTTAGTTTCTATTTAATATTTCAATAGATGCCATAGGATATTAATTTTCACTAAGTTTATGGTCCGAGGACCTAACATAACTTAGTTTCTGTTTAATATTTTAATAGATGTCATATTATTCACAATACACACTTAGGATGAATGGAAAGGGAAACATAACATAATTGTTCTTATTAATAGTAGTACCTTTTCAGGTTGTTTACATTCCAAGGGTGAAGTACAGTTCTTTCATCTAAATCTTCTAAGTAGTACGCACCTACCCCTGCCACTGATGTAATGCGATATGGTCCTTCCCAGTTAGGCCCCAATTTTCCCCAAGCAGGGTTTTTAGTGTTTCCTACAACTTTCCTTAACACCAAGTCTCCTGAGGCCAATGGCCTTAGTTTCACATTCATATCGTAGCCTTGCTTAAGCTTGTGCTGATAATAAGCCAACTGCATCATAGCATTTTCCCGTCGCTCTTCAATCAGATCCAAATTTTTCTTCAACAACTCGTTATTTCCGTCCGAGGTAAATGCGCTAGATCTCATAGTGGGGAAACCGTTTTCTAAGGGGATTACAACTTCAGCCCAATACATCATTGAGAAGAAGGTCTCTCCAGTGGACTTTCGAGGCGTTGGCCTATATGTCCAAAGGACGTGTGGCAACTCTTCAACCCACCTACCCTTGGTGTCATCCAATCTCTTTTTAAGTCCATTCACGATGACATTGTTAACAGCCTCGGCCTGTCCATTTCTCTGCAGATAGGCTAGAGTAGAATATCTATTCTTTATACCCAGATCAGAACAATACTTCCTAAAAGTTTTGCTGTCAAATTGAAGACCATTATCTGAGATGAGCACGTTAGGAACCCCAAATCGTGTAATAATATTCTTCCAGATGAACCTTTTAACGTCCACATCCTTGATATTAGCTAAAGGCTCAGCTTCAACCCACTTAGTGAAATAATTTGTATAGACAAGGAGGTATTTTTTATTTCTCACTGCCTTGGGGAAAGGTCCCACAATGTCCAGGCCCCATTGAGCAAAAGGCCACAGACTAGAAAGAAGGTTGAGAACCCATCAAGGCTGGTGAATATTAGGCGCAAACCTCTGACATTGATCGCATTTCTTGACATACTCCTGCGCCTCTTTTTGCATGTTTGGCCACCAATATCCTTGGGTAAGAGCCCTATGAGACAGGGATCTTCCTCCTGTATGACTTCCATAAACCCCTTCATGCAACTCCTCTAGAAGTGATTCTGATACTTCAGGGTGCACACAAAGCAAGTAAGGACCAGAGAAAGAGCGCTTGTATAATTTTCTATCCTCGGTGAGCCAGAACCGAGGAGCTTTCCTTCGTACTTTATCAACTTCAAACTTTTCCTCAGGCAGTATATCCTTTTCCAGGAATAGTGATATAGAATCCATCCAGCTCGGACCCAGTTTGATTTGGTGGATCCAAGGAGTGCCATGGTGTACTGAAGTATGCGTATATAGGTCTTCAACCAATACTACTCGAGGCAAATCCTGCGCCGAGGATGTGGCAAGGGTGGCCAACGAATCCGCATGCGTGTTTCCACTCCTAGGAACATGAGACAAGTCAAAAACCGAGAAATTCAACCTTAGGGATTTCTCAATGGTAATCCTCTCAGGTGACACCAGAACTAGCCCCACTCCTGATCCTCCCTGATTAGCTACTTCGTCAATATACAATTCCCAAGGTGGTAGGCACTGAACAGAGACCACGCCGATTAACCCCTCATCCATTTTCTCATTCCCCCCTTCCATTTCTTCAGGACATTCAGCAAATTCGGCCACGAGATTTGTGAGTACCTGCCCCTTTATGGAAGTATGAGGCATGTACTTTATATCAAAAGCCCCTAGGATCGTGTCCCACTTGGCTATTCTTCCAGTATAATCAGCGCTTCTAAGCACGGACTTAAGTGGGAGTTGAATGAGTACGACCACAGTATGCGCTTGGAAGTAATGGGGAAGTTTTCTTGTGGCATGGACTACGGCCAATATCGCCTTTTCTAATGGCAAATAACACACCTCGGCTTCATTAAGTGACTTACTCACATAATAAACTGGCCGCTGTATACCACTGTCCACCCGTATGAGCACAAGGCTTATGGCATATAGAGCAACTGCGATGTAGGCAAAAAGAACTTCGTCCACCACTGGGCTAGACATTATGGGTGGATGAGATAGATATCGTTTAAGCTCTTGGAATGCCATGACACACTCCTCGGACCATTGAAACTCTTTCCATTATATAGCAGAAGGAAGAAAGGTCTACATCTTTCTGCTAATTTGGATATAAATCGATTCAATGCAGCCATCATTCCAGTAAGCTTCTGCACCTCCTTTGGATTTCGAGGTGGTTGCAAGCTATTAATGGCTCTAATTTGGTCTAGGTTTACCTCAATTCCCCTATGAGTCACCATGTACCCCAGGAACTTTCCTGACCCCACTCCAAAAGAGCATTTAGATGCATTCAAACGCAGCTTGTGTCTCCTCAGGATTTCAAAAATGTTCGCAAGATCCGCTAGGTGTTCGGACACCAACTTGCTCTTTACAACCATATCATCAATATAAACCTCAACATTTTTACCTAACTGTAGTTTAAACATTTTAATCATCATCCGCTAATAGGTTGACTCTGCATTTTTCAGGCCAAAAGGCATTACTTTATAATGTAGTTTCCCACAGGAGTGACGAAAGCTGTTTTTTCCTGATCATCTGTTGCCAAAGGTATCTGATGATATCCTTGAAAGGCGTCCAAAAAACTCATCCGATGATGGCCTACTGTTGCGTCTACTAACTGGTCTATCCTAGGCATAGGGAATAGGTCTTTAGGACAAGCCCTGTTGAGATCTGTAAAGTCCACACACACACACCATTTTCCTGTCTTCTTCTTGATCACCACAGTATTCGCCAACCATTGAGGGTAAAATACCTCTTTAATAGCCCCTGCCTGTTTAAGTTTAATTACTTCACTCTTGACTGCCTCTACATGTTCATTAGAAGGGCGCCGATGTGGCTGCTTTTTTGGAGTAACCGAGGGGTTCACATTCAAATGGTGGCAAATGAATTTTGGATCTAAACCAGGGGCTTCATAGGCATCCCATGCGAACACACCTACGTTTCTTTTTAAAAGCTCAACCAACTGTTCCCTTTCCTGTAGGGGAAGTTGAGCTCCTACCTGAAAGAATCTCTCCGGGTTATCTCCAATGATCACCTTGTCCAAGTCTTAACATTTCACCTTGTCGGCTGGCCCATTGAACAGAGATGCCGGGGTTTCTAACTGCTATAAATCATTTTCCTTAGCGGCCGAGATGCCACTATCTGGTTTGTGTTGAATTGCCGCAATTAAACACTGCCTAGCCATAGATTGCCTTCCCACTATCTCCAGCGCTTGACCTCCAGAAGGGTACTTCACTTTCTGATGAAGGGTGGATGAAACAGCACCTAAGGAATGCAGCTAAGGTCTGCCCATAATGGTTGTATATGGGGAAAAAGCATCTACCACGATGAAATCTACTTCGACCACATCTGACCCAGTTTGCACGGGCAACCTAATCTGTCCTTTAGGGACAACCATTTTACCCTCGAAACTCACCAAAGGTGAGCTATAGGTCGCCAAATCCTCAGGTTTTAAACCCAACCCCTTAAAGAGATCAGGATACATAATCTTCGCTGCACTTCCCTGGTCAACCATGACTCTCTTTACGTCGTACCCACCAATTCTAAGGGTAACCACCAGAGCGTCATCATGTGGCTGTATGGTTCCCTATTTGTCTGCATCCGAAAAGCTTAACACCAGAGGAACGTTCGTTTTGATCCTCTTCGGCACTGAATTAGATTCATCATCGGAATAACAGGATACTGACATTATCCTAAAAGGGCAAGATCCAGTCCTCCCAAAAGCAGCAAATATGACATTTATGGTGCCGAGAGGAGGCTTCGATGCAGAATTTCCCTGAAATGCCGAACCAGCCTGGCCTCCTCGGCCACTGGAATGGTGCAAGAGATGTTTTAACCTCCCTTCTCGGACCAATTGTTCCAAATGATCCCACAAATTCCTGCACTCTTCAATAGTATGACCGTGATCTTGATGATAATGGTAGTATAGGTTTTGGTTGCGGTTCATTGGATCTCCTGCCATCTTGTTCGGTCATTTAAAGAATGGTTCATTCCTAACCTTCTCTAAGATTTTTTGCACTGGCTCCCGAAACACAACATTGACCACCTGGGAGTTGGTAGATGCAGATTGCCCCGAAAAGTCTCTCCGAGGTCGATTGTTCTGCGATCGATCCGACCTGGAATCCCTCCTCTCCTGAGGGATCACATTCGCTTTCCCCTTTCCCTGTAATTGATCCTCCTCAATTCTCCTGTACTTGTCAATCCTATCCATCAACGTGCGTACACTGGTGACAGGTTTGCCAGTGAGGGATTTTCTCAAATCATGCTCGGCCGGTAATCCAGCCTTAAATGTACTAATAGCCACATCGTCGTAGCTCCCATCTATCCCATTGAACATTTCCCAATATCTATCTGAGTAAGCCTTTAAAGTTTCTCCCTCTCGCATGGACATAAACAGCAAAGATCCTAAAGGTAATGGAACTCTGCTACATGTGATAAAGCGAGCGCCAAAAGACTGGGTAAGTTTCTTGAAAGAGTCAATGGAATTTGCCCTCAGGCCATTAAACCATCTCATCGCCATTGGACCTAAGCTGGACGGAAAGATCTTACACATTAAGGCCTCATCCTTAGAATGAACGGCCATTTTTTGATTAAAATGGCTAACATGCTCCACCGGATCTGTCCGACCATTATAAAGAGAGAAGGTCGGCTGATTAAATCGTCGAGGAAGGCTTGCACCCTCAATCCGCCGTGTGAAAGGCGATTTAGCGACTTGGCTCAACGCTTCATTCATGGCCTTGTTTCCAAGGCTCTTGTGCGATGTACTTTTGCTCTTACACCTATAGCTACTGTATTACTCGTCGCCGGAGAAAGTTTCACTGGGTGAAGTTCTGGATCATTGCCTGTACGTGACATCCTTTGTATCTTCAAAAGAAGACTCAGATCCAAATGATGATCGCCTTCGCCGTGCACGGCGTAACTTCTTCTTCAATTCGTCAATCTCACGTTGCATGTCTTTCTCATTCTCTGCATGGGACACATGACTTTTCCCACGCAACTGACTCCTATTAGTGTGCATGGTTTGTCCACTTCCCTCACGATCTCCCCTTTGTTAAGGGTTTACCGCTGAGTGGTTATGTAGTGAACCTCCTGATTCCGCCTGGTGCGGACCATCATTACCTTGATGTGGCTCGATCGCGGTTGATGCGAACCTGATTCTTCCATTTTGAGCACTGAACCAAAATCTCCTTCTGATCAGATCAAGCTGTTCCCATAGACGGCGCCAATTGTAAGGACCAGTTTTAACTCGAACCCAAAACAGGAATGGACTCAGGCCCAAAAAGCCCGAACAATAAATTTGTAGATAGTGGGAGAAAAAAGCTAGTCTGAATCTAGGGAAAAGATATTGGTCAATAGTGTTAAAGGGAAAGAATTACACATGCACAAGTACAAAAAACATCCTCGGTTGTGCCCTAATAGTATGATCAATGGTTTAGGATTCTTCCTTTCTTTCTACTGTTGTCTTTCTTCAACCTCTCTTATTCTTTCTGTTTTTTGTTCCTCTCCCTTCTTTTTCATTCCTTTTTCTGCCATATCCATTATCCACGTGTGAGTCAGGAGTTGGGAGCCTCCTTGTCCCATCCCGCACCTCCTTGAACCTTCTACTCTTAGTTGTAAGGCTGTTTGTTTACTGTTCAGGCATCATCTCCACATTAATGCGGCCAGAGAGTTAGTTGGGCAGCATTTAATGAAGAGGTAGCAATATTTCCAGATATTTGTTATCCCTCATCCTTATCCTTTATCTGGTACTTGCCCATCCTCTTGTCGCAAAGTTCCTTTAATATGCTATATTAAGGGATTGGGAAGGTTCCTTGCCACCTCGGACAGAGGTTCCGAGATGGTCGTTATCCTCGAACATGGTTAAGTCATCCATAAATATTCTTTACCTCTTCCTATAGTATAGTTTTCATTTCTTCCTTAGCTGATCGTCCTCGGATACGCTCTTATCCTCGGACTGGGTATTGGGCCATAGGCCCAGCCCTTTTCCATGCGAATAGTACCTATGGGATCAATTGGCCCCCACAAACATCTTTAAATATACATACAGAAAAATATAATTCATAGTAATTAAGTTGGTATAATGTAAAGGATTTTATCTGTTCGTTGTCTATTTGATACTTATTTTTACAATTTGTTCATCCTCACATTTGTTAGCTTTGTACCATCAGAACAGATTGACCTCTGACAAAATCATTTACTTCTTAAAAATTAAACAAACAAACATTCTCATAGTTCACCTGAAAATAAACTCATTTAAGGTCCGTTTGTTATTGTTGTTTAAATAACAGTTTTCAGTATTTAAACAACATTATACTTATTTTCATACTTTTTCATCCACGCATATTTTCAAAAAATGCAAATAATATTATTAAAAATCTCTTTACAAACGGGCCCTTAACTTTGAAAATTTCACAAAAACAAACACTCACAGTTCTCTCTTCTCCTCACTTGGACCTACCGCAATACAAAATCAATGAGAGAGCTAGAAGTGGTAGATCGAATAATCATAGGATGAACCTCTCAATTTTTCTGAGCTCTTTTGTAACATCAACCATATCTGGCCCGATCTCCGGATCCTTTTTTCTGCATATGAGAGCAAGCCGTAATACAGCTTGTAATTGTTGCCACACAACAGATCCTTCTTCCCCTACAAGGATTGCAGGATCCACAACCTCATTTATGGTAAAAAAATTTCTGTCATTTTCAAAATCCTCAACATGAAAAAAGTCTGTGGTGTTTAATAGAACATTCAATTTCTGTCCAGTTAAAAGCTCTAATAGAAACGATCCGAAGCCGTAGACGTCAACTTTCTCCGTTATGTATTGTGTAGCAATATAGTGGGGGCATAAAAAACCGATAGTTCCACAAACTTGATCCTCTACGTGAGTTTCACCTTCCGGGATCGATATGGACATTGAAAACTCAGTTAGTTTGGCGACACCGTGTTGGTCTAGGAAGACATTTCCTGGTTTTATGCTCCTGTGGACAATAGGTCTTGAGAACGCAGTGTGGAGATACGAAATTGCATGAGCAATTTCCCTTGCAATCTTTAGCCTGCTCTGCCATGACAAGGGCTCACGTTGATGTTGTTGTGCACCATCATGACTAGTAACATTAACTCGACCCCTAAGTGATCCATTTGCAGCAGATTCATACACTGAAATGGGAATTTGAGTCTCGAGACAGCACCCTATGAGCTTTAGAACATTATTGTGAGGGCTCATCTTTGCAGAAATAGCTATATCAGTGAAAAGAAAGTCATTGTCGTCGTGTCCAAAGTACTTCTTAATGGAAATCATTCGGCCTTCAAAAGAACCATTGTACCAATAAGAAATCCCATCTTCATGAAAAATACGGCTAGGATCGTAGTTATTTGTTGCCCGCTGGAATTCTTCACAAGAGTAGCAACGGATAGGAATTGGCCTACCATTACAAGAGTCAATCAGCTTCTCATGTAGTTTGCTTCCATTTTCATAAAACGCTCTCTCTCTTTCTTTGTCTCGTTTCTTTCCTGCCATTCTTAACAAATTTTCTCTCTCACGGTTTGGCTTGAACGTGGCTCAACCTTTAATCCCCTTCACCTCTGCCGTCCACGAAGCTACAAAGAAAGTTCATCCAAAATACGTGAAGCTTTCCGCTTGCAATTTGTTAGCTTCGATTATTGACTTTCTGAAGAATTTTGCTCCGCTGGGTCACCTGTTGATATTTTACGCGGAAAGTTTGTCTTTTTTGGTTGAAAGTTGAAATGAGGAAAGTTTGTCGCTTCTAGAGAATATTTTAATTGTAATTAAGTTATTAATTTCGAGATATGTTCTCCATAACACTTAGGCCTGAGAGAAGGTGACCTCTCTCAGGAAACATGGCTCAATTTTTCTTCACTCAAAAGTTAAAAACACTTATATATGGTTTTAAAATATTTATAAAATAAAATAAACTTTTGGTAATGACGCATTTCCCCACAGAATTAAGGCTTAAACCCATACAACACTGGTATGCAAATTAAAAATGTTTTGCAGCAGAAAGGCAGGTTTATTTATCCAGGTGCTAGCTTTCAGACAACCGTGAAACGATGGGGAGAAACTGCAATGAGTGATATAATTCGAGTTCACTTGATAACTCCAAATCAACAATGGAGGTTTTTCTTTTGCACCTTATACAACAAAAAGCAATACATTTTGAACCGACGAGATTACAAATACATGCTGTTTTTGTACATAATCCTCTACTGCTGCTTTGTGGATTACAAAGGCATTCAGTTCTTGATACATATTCTTCTACTAGGTGATTTGAAATTCTACAACTCTTCTTTTGATAATTAATATTCTACAACTCAGCGCATGATCTTTTTTGGGTCTTGGCAAAAAGTGTTTGCAGAGAGTCATTACATAGAATCAGTGTTAAACCTCAAAAAGCATATCATAACAGAATGAAAAGCAACAACTAGGAGAAATGACCTACCTTTCAAGTATTGGCAAGCGAGATACTCTTTCAATTTCCTTAATGATCAGTTCCTTTTCCTCCTCAAATTGCTCATCTTCAGCACCTGCAAAGATGAATAAGTTAGCAGAGATAACTACAAAGGAAAGGACAGTTTCATATAGAATGTTTTAAAGCACAATCTTGAGCCCATTTTAATCTAGAGCCAATGTGCTGCTAGCTAGGAGATACACTGCCAAAAATATACCAACTTTTCCAGGAAAGAGATTGTGAAGCAATTCCAGCAATTTCTCATGGTTTTTTTCCTGAATAACCTTTACTTCTCGTGGCTTGTTAGGATTAGCAACAAAAACCTATAAAAATAATTAAAAATAATATAAACAAACGAGAAACATGTATGGCAAGCATAGCATCAAAACCTAATGCTTTAACAAGTTTACAAATGATAATTATGTTGTGAAAGAAATAGATATTTTGCAGGATACATGTGGTACTTTCTAAGCGCACCAGAAGGAACGTGATAATTATGCTTTGGGCTGCCCATTAGTTAATCAAGAATTAACATCAGCAGTACACAGTTTGAGCCAACCAACCTAGGAGGCAGAATAAGACATTCTAGTCAGACAGGTAAATTAAATTATTGATTAAAACAATCCACAAAGCTTTGATGGGTCCAGCAGATGCCACATATCTGAAGTTCACATCTAAGAGATTAATAACAGATTTCGTTTTCTATAAAACAGAAATCCCACCTAGCACTCAACAGACAATAACCCTTCCACACATAAGTAGTTAAGACCTTAATTTGTATCACAAGGACAAATCTAGGATGGCATTGGATCATATATTTGATCAGATCTTGAAACCTTGCATAAACCGCAGAAAACTGCGTGTCTACACAATGACCAGAATATCAAATTAACAGCAAGAAAAAAAAATGTGCACAAGTAAAATAGAAGTAGAAGACAAACCAAGCTGAACAAAAGAGCGTAAGAAACAAGAAAATGATTCAAAATATAGAGACATATCTTCAGATACACAAGAATAAATTCCATTCTCAGCAAGCCAACTCTTAAGCATCCATGCAAGAACCATAAATGACAATGGAAAACCCAAAAAAAACAAAATTCCTATACCTTTAGCAATGTCATCATGACTTTCAAGTACCGAACTTCTAAAATGTAGCGCTTCATTATATGGGAATTCGGAGGCTCCAAAAGAAAATCCGAAAGAAGCTAAAATTCAAGAGCATTCTACTGTTAGCAGATCCCATGGGTCAAAAAAACAACAGAGAACCCTACTGGAAAATTATAATGGGAACTAACCTTTAAGGACTGCCTTTTTGTTACATAATTAGCATAGGTCAAGAGATTCTCATAAAAATTGAAGAACTGCAAAAAGAAATTCCTATCAGATAATTGAAAGTTAACATGGGATATAATTATTCCAAAATAATTTTGAACAAGCTATCTTCACTGCCTGCATATGCAGTGTACAATATCAGGGTACATGCACATGCTGGTTTCCAAAACAATATGAATTAAAATGATTAGTATTATTCTTCAAAAAGCTTCGTGACCAAGAAAATTTCCTAAGCCTAAAATATTTATCAAGCATCCATCAGAGGTTCTAAAGAAACATTAGTTGCTGCCTAGATTTGTTCAGAATTATATAGGAAGAAAGACAAGGGCAGGCAAACCTCATCATAATGAGAAGTCAAATATTCAGAGACCATCGTATCGTGTTTAGTAAGCAGATGCTGCCAAACATTTTCTTTTAGGGACATGTAATGGAATGGCACAGAAAGGGGCTTAAATATTAAACAGATAAACACAAAATATTAAAGAAACTCATAGATCTGACCTTAAAGGTAGAAAACGCATCAGAAGCAACATCAAAAGTAGGCAACTCCACGAATTTAAAGAACAACTCAAAGCTTGCAGACTCCAATATGTATCTGAAAAATCACTACAAAATTTAAACATCTGAAAAAATGAAACTTGTTTGCCACAAAGTAAGAGTGCATGCCAATCAAAATTCCCCAACAGAAGCAAATACCACAAGAACTACTTTTACTTTTAGCAACACCAAAGCATTACAATCAGCTTAGAATTTCTATTGTTTAACATGTTGAAATTCTTCCACAATCCCAAACTTTTATAATGAATGATTGCTCAACATGCAGAGAAGTGAAATGCAGAGCAAGAAGTCTGAAGTGTGAGAATGAATTTCTGTATATATCATTAGTCAACTCTGTTCTTTATATACTAGATACAGAGGGGTAAAGCTGTAACAGAAAAACTAACTATACAATACTAACCACACAATTTACCAACTTCTATCAACATGGCAGCTGACTAAAATATAAAACCTACTAAGCTACAGGACGATCTTTACAACTACACAATTACAAAATTAATTTACAAACTAAAACAATCTTCAACACTCCCCTTCAAGATGAACTCTATATGTTTATTAGATTCATCTTGGACAACAAATAATGAAACTGTTTGTACCCAAGTGCTTTAGTAAAGAAGTCAGCAACTTGATGTCTGGAGGGAATATGAAATGTTTTTATTGTACCAGCTTGTATCTTCTCTCGAATAAAATGGCAATCGAATTCTATATGCTTTGTGCGTTCATGATACACTGGATTAGCTGCTATGTATAGAGTTGCCCTGCTGTCACAGTAGAGGGAAGTTGCCTGGTTATGCTCTAATCCAAAAGTCTTGAGCAAGGAGATGAGCCAAACTATCTCACTTGTTACTGTGGCCATGGCCCTATATTCGGATTCTGCAGAAGATCTAGATACTACCTGCTGTTTTTTACATTTCCAAGAAATTAAAGAATCACCAAGGAAAATGCAAAAACCAGAAACAGATCTCCTAGTGTCAAGGCATGCTGCCCAGTCAGCATCACAGTATGATTTAAGCTTCAATTCTGATTCTGCAGACAGAAATAAACCTTGGCCTGGACTCCTTTTCAAATACTTAAGAATTCTGTAAGCAGCTTGCAAATGAGGCACTTTAGGGGCAGCCATGAATTGACTTAATTTGTGTACTGCATAGCAAATATCAGGCCGTGTGAGAGTCAAGTACAGCAGCTTTCCTATTAATCTTCTATAAAGAGCTGGATCAAGAACATCTTCACCAATAGAATTGCTGAATTTGGCAGATTGCTCCATTGGAATGTTGGCAGACTTGCTTGCCAATAAACCAATCTGATCAGATAGAAGTTCTAAAGTATACTTTCTCTGACATAATGACATTCCTTTGGTGGTTCTAGCAACCTCAAGACCTAGAAAGTACTTCAAAGTACCTAAGTCCTTGAGTTTGAACTTATTGTCTAGGAATTGCTTGAAGATATTGATTGCATCTACATCATTACTAGCAATCAAGATATCATCCACATAGATCAAAAGAATGATGATTGAACCTTTATTAACACTAGTAAACACAAAGTAATTTGATTTAGATTGAAGAAAACCAAGATCAATGATAGTGGATGACAATTTGGCAAACCATTGCCTGCTGGCTTGCTTAAGTCCATATAAGGACTTTGTTAACCTACACACCTCCCCCCTACTGCCAAAACCTGGTGGAGGAAGCATGTATACCTCTTCATCCAAATCCCCATAGAGAAAGGCGTTGTTGACATCCAATTGAGTGAGATGCCAACCATAAATAGCAGCTAAGGCCAACAAGGTTCTGACTGTCACAAACTTCACAACAGGTGAGAAGGTTTCAGAAAAATCAACCCCTTCAGTTTGTGTGAAGCCTTTAGCAACCAACCTTGCCTTGTACCTCTTAAGAGAACCATCTGCTTTGAGTTTCACCTTATATACCCACTTACATCCTATAGGAACTTTACCAGGAGGTAATGGAGTCATCACCTAGGTATGATTAGCTACAAGTGCATCAATTTCAGCTTGCATTGCAGCTCTCCACAGAGGATCTTTTAAGACTTGAGCATAGGTATCGGGTTCCTTAGTAATAGACAAGGTAACAGAAAATATTCTATGTGGAGTTGATAGTTTACTATATGAAAGAGTGGAAGAGAGTGGATAAGGTATACCTGAGGTGCAAGCAGCAGTGGATTCATGTGATTGAGTTAGTGAAACAGAAGCCAATACATGTGCAGAAATAAGATTGCAATGGTAGTCATGGAGGTAAGAAGGTGGATTATGAGGTCTATGAGACCTTCTAATAGGAACAGGAACAGTAGTATTGAGGGTAGGAAGGTCAGATGTAAGAGTAGGAATATCAGGAAGAAGGTTAGGAGAAGAAACAAGATGATCAGGGGAATGATTAAGGGCAGAATCAACCTGATCATGACTAACCAAATTAAGAAATTCATCAGGTGGAACAGCAACATCAACCGAAGACAAAAGAGGGGAGAATTCTGTTGAAACTAAAGGAACTAGAACTTGGAAACGTCAGGAACAAAAGGTTAGGAAGGAAACATACAATGATTGATAGGAAGATAGGAAGACCCAGATTTTGTTGTCCAATGCTTAAAGGGAAAAACAGATTCTCTAAAAACCACATCTCTAGAAATGAAACAAGATTTAGTGGACAAATCATATAATTTGTAACCTTTAGAACCAAAGGGATAGCCAAGAAAAATGCAAGCTTTGGCTCTATGGTCAAATTTTGTTCTATTCCTATGCAAGGCAAGGTTTTCAGACCCGGACCGTTCATTGAACCGTAAAAGGGAGAGGTTCAAGATTTTTGAGGTTGAACCGAGGTCGAACCGGGGTCGAACCGTGATGACTTCATAATTAATTTAATAATTATTTAAATATAAATAAATATATTAAATTTGTAAATATTAGCAAAATTTACTAAAAATATCTTAAAAATTGAAACAAAATACATAAAATAGTACATTATATGGTTAATAAAAAATAGTACAACATAAATAAGCATAAAAATACATTTTTATAATAATCCTTTAAGAGAAATCATTTTAATACCGGTATCGTTTCGGGTTTACCGCTATTTTTTACTATTTTATACAATATACAAAGTTATATTTCTAATAACTCAACTCAATATATCACTTTGACAACTTCTTATAAATTTTTTATGGAGTTGTCGGCATAAATATATAAAAGTGGGAAACCATTAAAAAAAAATTAAATAATCAAACAGCCACCAACCTCAATAAATGCCAATCCCACGTGTCAACACCAATTCAAACTATCATCACCTGATGCTTTGAGAAAATCAAAAGGCAAGCTACTGTTTACATCTGAAAAGTCTATTTCTTGGGCAGAGAGGTTTGAAAAACCGAGAAAAGTTTCAAAAAAAAAAAAAAAACCAAGAAAGAGAGAGAGAAAGAGAACGTTAGACGGGCAGAGAGAGAGAGAGAGAGGAGAAGAAGAAGAAGAAGAAGAAGATGATGATGATGAAGATGAAGATGAAGTAGCAACAGCCAAATCAGTCCATGACCCCGACAGTCGGATTTTTCTCTAAGTGCACACTTTCTTTTTCTTCTTCCAAATTTAAGCTGGTTTTATGTTGATATTTCTTTCGTTCTGTTTTCTGATTGATCTGTTCTTGTCTTCATTTTGTTTTCAGTCAATGATTGGGCATTGCCTTGGTGCTGCTGGGGGTTTGGAAGCCATCACCAGGGCTCGACTTGAGGTCGAAAATGCAGAGATCGTCGCCGGTGGAAGGTGAGAGTGACAAAGAAACATTTTTCTTTTCCGGTCCGGTATGCATTTACCGACCGGAATTCGATATTTCCTCCGGAATCCGATATTTCCCCTACTCCATGACCGGTTGACCGGCCTACAGTTCGTCTGGTTTTTTCGGTTGAACCCCAGTTCGTCCGATTCTCTCACAACTCACTGATACCCAGTTCTATAGGCTTAAAAAACCGGATTTCAGTCCGGTTTTCGGTTTTTCTGGTCGAACCGTCCGGTCCGGTCCGGATTTCAAAACCATGATGCAAGGTAGAAGCAAAGCATAAACACCCAAAGACCTTAAGATGATCATAAGTAGGAGGATGACCTAGCAACTTCTCATAAGGTGTTAAACCAGAAAGAAATGGACTAGGTATTCTATTGATAAGGTAAGTAGTAGTCAAAACACAATCCCCCCAAAATTTCAATGGTAAGTTTGCTTGAAACCTTAATGCTCTAGCTACATTCAACAAATGTTGGTGTTTTCTTTCAACCACTGCATTTTGCTGTGGTGTCTCAACACAAGATAATTGGTGTACAAACACCTCTAGAAGCATAAAAAGAGTCAATGGCAAACTTAGGACCATTGTCAGTTCTTAAAACCTTAATAGAAGTTTTAAATTGAGTCAAGATCATGTTAAAAAAGGACTGAATCAGCAAGGATGCATCAGACTTATGTTTCATTAAGTAAACCCAAGTGCACCTGCTGCAATCATCTACCAAGGTAAGGAAATACTTAGAACCAGACAAAGTGGGAGTAGGGTAAGGTCCCCAAATGTTAGCATGAACTAAATCAAAACAAGATAGAGATGCAGTTATAGAATGAGGAAAAGGAAGTCTCTTTTGTTTAGCCAAAGGACACACATTGCATTCAAAAGCTTTATTATCATTGCAAGAATTGTAGTTAGGTACAATGGATTTCATCAAAGCTAATCTTTGTGAAGAAGGATGGCCTAACCGACAATGCCATAGCCTAAAAACATCATTTGAAGAAATAGAAGTACAAGAATGGACATTGTTTGCAGAAACATGGGAGGACAGTTTGGACAAAACATCAGAAACAGATTTTGGCAAAGCAATCTATGTAGAAGTCTGCAAAATGTAAAGTCCACCTTGCTTCTTACCCAACCCAATCATCCTCCAAAGCTGTAAGTCCTGTATAAAACAGTAATGGGAAAGAAAGATGCAACAACAGGAAGGATTTTGAGTCAATTTACTGATAGAAACAAGGTTAAAAGAAAAGGATGGAATGCAAAGGACATTTTCAAGAATCAAAGAAGCTGAAACTTGCACAGTTCCTATGTGAGTAACCCTAGCCATGTCTCCATTAGGCAACCTAACTGAAATTTGAACAGTAGAAGTAATGGTTTTAAAGAAAGAGATAGAATGGACCATGTGATCTGTGGCCCCACTATCAAGAATCCAATCAATAGGATCAAGGTGAGAAATATCAATAGTAGAAGAAAAAACTGAATACTCTAAAGAAGGGGAAGAACCAAATACCTGATAGTTCATGACCTTGAAGTCCAACGGAAGACTGTGCAATGAATTTAGCAACCTAAGGAGTCTCTACAACAGTTTCAAATGGAGTTTGAGTACCAAAATGACACTGTGAATTCAACAATCCTATCAACTGTTGGTATTCTGCTTTGGTTAGAGACACTCCTTCATCTGAACCTTGGTCAACAGCAATGACATTGTTGGCAAAAGTGGTTGAACCAGCCTTATTCTTGAACTTATAGCCAGGTGGGTAGCCATGGAGTTTGTAACATTTATCCACCACATGTCCCATGGCACCACAGTGAGTACATTGAGGTCTCCCAGCCTTGTTTTTGTTAAAATTCCTAGCATTCTACTTGTTTCCTAAGGCTGCCAAGACTGCAGCTGTGTCAACTTGAAATTTCTTTCCTGCTCCAACCTTTCTTTGTCGTTCATCTTGAAGCAATAGAGAGAAAACCTTGCTCAAAGGAGGGATAGGATCCATGAGTAGAATCTGTCCCCTTACAGCAGAGTAGGTATCATTCAACCCCATTAGAAAGGACATTGTACAATCTTCCACTTGATGACCACAAGTACAATTTCTGTAGGCAGTGAATTCATCCCAAATACCCTTGAATTTGGTGTAATAGGCATTGATAGACATATCTTCTTGAACCAAAGAACTGACTTCTTTTCTCAACTCAAAGATCCTAGGTCCATTACATTGAGAAAACCTAAATTTCAGATCAACCCAGACCTCCCTTGCTGTCTTGAAATAAACTACACTGGGCTGTAAATCCTTGGAGATTGAATTGAATAGCCAAGCTAAAACCGTGCTATTACATTTACACCAAGCTGTATAGCATGGATGATCAGGTGATTGAGGTTTTGGTATTGAACCATCTACAAACCCAATTTTAGTTTTGGCATCCAATGAAATCAGTACAGCCCTACTCTAGGTATTATAGTTTTCTTCTGTAAGATGTTCCACAACAAGGGATACACCAGGGTTATCACTGCTAGTCAAGAAATACGGACTAGAGGGATTTTCCCATGGTTGAACATGACGGTGAGTAACAGGTACAAAAGTACTAGAAGCAGTATCACCCATTTTCAACACAAAGAAAGTCAAAACAATGAAATCCAAACACAATAACCTCAACCACGTCAATCAAGAACCTTCTTGATAAAAAAAAAATCAATATTGGAACAATACCGGTCAAACAACCCAAGAAATCAAAGAAGGCAATTGAACAATTGAAGAACCCTAAATCTCATAGACCAATTATGGAATTTTCAATTAAGCAATCGAAAACCCTAGATCAAGATTTAGAAGAGAAATAAAGTGCAAGAATCAAGAAAGAACACAGATGAAATTTGCTTGATTCACGAGAAAGCACTAAAGAAAAATGAACGAGAAAATTCAGAGAATACCAGAGGAAATTGATTCTCTGAGCTCTGATACCATGTTGAAATTCTTCCACAATCCCAAACTTCTATAATGAATGATTGCTCAACATGCAGAGAAGTTAAATGCAGAGAAAGAAGTCTGAAGTGTGAGAATGAATTTCTGTATATATCATTAGTCAACTCTGTTCTTTATATACTAGATACAGAGGGGTAAAGCTGTAACAGAAAAACTAACTATACAATACTAACCACACAATTTACCAGCTTCTATACACGTGGCAGCTGACTAAAATATAAAACCTACTAAGCTACAGGACGATCTTTACAACTACACAATTACAAAATTAATTTACAAACTAAAACAATCTTCAACATAACAACTGCATAACAAGGATTTTAACGAGTGATAAATCCTAAATTTCTGAAGCAATGCTACTTCCATCATCAAACTCCATATAAAAACAACCAAATTCTTTTTTCTTTCTTCCACAACACAATAGAAGCAGCTTAAATCTTTTAAGTCTCAGAAATAACAGGTTGAACACCAGACACCCTCCTCAAAATAGAGAAAGGTACCGGTACCATTGAATACAAACGTTGGTGACGGGACTACCAAATAATCGGTCCAATTATGTATTTATTTAGCCCCAAGATCCATGTTTATATTATTTGTTTAATATAAATAAGCCACCTTCAAAAGGTGGAAAAATTAATATTTGTCTATGAAAGCTTATACACAACCGGTTGAAAATAAGCTTAAGGCTCTACAAGAAGGGAATGCTTAAAAAAGGGGCGAAAAAATGATAAGTTACACATGAATACAACGTAGGCCTCATGCTTTGAACCTAAGCAATATTGTAAATATACTGCGATGAGTAACATAAAAACACATGGTATCAATTCATGCATCAATATATTCCACTATTCCACATGCACAAATCATATGTGAGTAGAATTTTGTCTATCCAAACAATGATGCACAGCTCATAAATCATATGTGGAGATAGTAGAACTCATCATCACTTACACACAAAGTTCAAAATTCAAACAATCATAAGGAATCAGAGATCAGTCACAATAACTGGTGATTGAGCCTCATTCTTCTTAAACCTACCTAACAAAAAATTCTCAATATATATGCCTCAAAAGCCTCCAAAGACCATAATCAAAATAGATCATAAAAAGTGATGGTGGCGATAGTGATGATGATATGATCACATTTGGAAGTTTTCATGAACTGGAGGCATCGCAAATATGCTGAACACACAATCACACAGTTTAATTCTTTCTATAATTCAATTAAACAACTTCTTTTTGTACAATCCTTTTCAATCATTGCTAATGAATAAATAAATATGGAGCACATTCACAAATTTGAACCAACTTAGCAGGATCATTAAGGGCACACAAAAAAAGAAAATACAAAGACAAAGAAAACAAGGAAGAAGAGGTTGAATGTCTTACTTTGCAAGTACGGAAATTTGATGTAGTCCCTCAACATATTTCCACAATTCAAAGCAATTTCCTTGCTATCATAGCTGCTCAAAAAAGAACTATCAGTCACACGCAACATTATCCTATCAATTCCACTAATAACACAGCACTGAATAGCAAGTTTACTGCAATGGATGGTAAGTACATAACACTTCAACAGAGACATAGCTACCACACAAAATTAGCACAATCTGCAAGTAAGACTACAACATTAAACTAGGGGACAAACATTTTTTTTTTAAATTTTTATACAAGTAAAGATATCCTTGTTAATACAGGATAAAAACTCAAATACGCCAGAAGTGTATCAAGCTACTCCTAAAGAATTACAGTATAAAATTTCAAATATCTATAAATTCTGAAAAAAGACATGGAAAGGACACTGCCTAGACCAGACATCCAACCATACAAACTTCTCAAAAACTGCTTTATTACATGTGTCGGATGTTCAATACCTTCAAACGTCCTAATATTCGTCTCTCTCCACTATAAAAGAACATTACTTTACAATGAGTTTTTTACATATATAAATTATATAATTGTAGTTGAACATAATTGATAGGACTTCAATAACCAAAATAACATAATGTGAAACACTGAAAACCCATTAACATCAATAACAACACAATGCTGAATCTTTCCAGATGGCATCAATTTATATTATATTATATTTTATATATATATATATATATATTTATATAATCTTATCTTTATTAAAGACCATATAATCCAATCTTACCTTCATTGAAGATAGGATAGGATATAACGTTGTGTGGTCAAGTTTATAAATGAAATTGACTCAATTGTAGCAAATTAATTATTGTCTCTTTCTTTCTTTCTTTTTATTTCTTTTTTTTTTGAGAAGATGAAGATGATCCATTATTCAATTTTACATCTTTCGTACACACCTTTCATCTAGCGAAGTACACAAAGAAAGTAGACACATATTTGAAAGAATACACAATTGGAAAGTGGAGTTATAAATGGGGATCTTGAATTGCATAATGTTTAATGTCAGACGCAGAGTAATAGCAAGATCAAAAGTATAAAACTTCATCCAAAATTGTGCTTTATCTAGCTAATTAATGGAGAATTCCCTTCTCTGTTCTTGGTGGTTAATTAATTGTTGATGTCTTTGATGCTGTATGTATGTCTAAGGAGCTTATGGTAGGGAGAGCTGCCTTGTAGTTTTGTTCTATTATTTACCCTTGGCTGCTTGTATCTGTGTCCTGCTTGGCTGGTTTTCTTTTACCCCCAAGCTGACCAAAAGAAAGAAGAAAAAGAAGCTTATATTATCTGTTTGGTTGTTTTGATATGTCATTGTTATCATTCCTGCGTAACCATGATCGAGTTTGAGGATGACAAGGCTTCGACTCTTATGGTATTATCTAAGGGTGTTAACCAAACTATACAAACCACAAAAACTGCTAACCGAAACATAAGGATGGAGCCAAAACTTTGAGTTAGGAAGGGCAACTTTACCATTGACTATGTGCGGCAATTTAAACCTCAGACTTTTCTACTACTTACTTGTTGAGGTTTTTCCTTTTTTTTCTTTTTTTTGGGTAAAAACAAAATTATTTTTGTTTAGAATTTTTCAAGGGGAAGAGTTGTTTATTTTGGATAAAATTGGTTAATTAGGTTTAATTTGTTTTAGTTTTACTATTGGTAATTTTTGTTGTTGAGTTAATTATTATTATTTTTTTTTTTTGGGCTTGTATATTTTGTTTTAGATTTTAGATCTATAATTTTTTTTATGGCCACTAAAATAAGGAAAATGCTAGAGCTGCAAGCTTTTTTATAAATTATTGATATGATAAGTGCTACTGCTATTGGTAAGTAAGAAAATAATGTAAGTGTTCACCAAAATAGTTTGTAAAAATGTTTGTGAGTATAACATTACGCTTAAAAGAATCAATGATATTGTTTAAGGGAAACAAAATGTAATTTTATAGAACAAAATTACTAAAATTAGTACACATATATAATAATATTTTTAAAAAAAATTTGGGGGGGCGGGGGCATTGCCCCCCAGTCCAATGATAGCTCCGTCCCTGATTGCACTGCAAGTAACAGTGCACCGCACCATATAGTGCAGTACAGTTTACGGTTTTATAATAAGAAAACCGTACAAACACACTGCACCACACCCTCTCTATACATTAATATATTTATTTATTTAATATTAAATAAATTATTAATAGTTTAATAACCCTAGTTTTCAAAAAAGAAAGTTTAATAAAGGTATTAAACTATTATAATATCAAATGCACATTATTAATAGGTTAATACCTTAGCTGCTAGCCGTCTAACTCACTGTATCAACTTCTAAAAAATAAAAAAATAAAAAAAAGTGTATCACTCTCTCACTCTCTATCTCAGCGTCTCAACCCTCAGGGCTACTCATTCAGACCTTGCCACCACAATTTAAACAATTTCTTGTTGGGTTTACAATTAATACTTGTTTTGGATTTGCAATTCATTTCATGCTTTGCTTTAGACTTGTTTACTTTATGGTTTTAATAATTGAAACTTGAAATTAGTAGGCATGACTAGCATTGCTTTGAGTCTGGGTAATTCTTTTTTTGCTTTGTACCTGGTGTTTCACATAAACTTTTTACTTCATATTCTTGATCTAAAGTGAAGAGCATTAGATTTTGACAATTAAAACATTTAAGTTGCTTGCCACTGTACCCTGTTCAAACTACTTGACTTCATTTAAATGTTTGAGGCATAACTGAGAATCTAAGATAGTGATATTACTAATATATGCTGAATTTTATGGTGATATATGATGAAATTTTATATAGCAGGTGTATTATGGGCTGAGATAGTGATATAAGTCCAATTCTTTTTATATACCTAGTGTATTATAGTTCATGAAAACAAAGTTTTGGGCTGGCCCAAACCAACCTAGCAAGTGTTGATTAGGAAAGACAACCCAAAATAAAGAAAAACTAGTTCAATAGTTTAAAACTTGGCCCCAAAAAAAATGAAAAAAAAATTAATTTTGGACTGGGCAGGAAAAGCCCAAAATTTGAAAAAAAAAAAAAAAAAAACCCAATTTCAAACCATTCAAACCGCATTTTATATATTGCACTGCATATGTGACCACAAAAATGAGGTACGGTGCAGTTATGATTTTGGTTAAACTGTACCACAAAGTGTGATACTAAAAAATGGCCCAAAACCGCTCAACATCGCAAACACCCCTAGTATCATCCCTCCCTTCCCCGTTGACTTTAAAATGATTTCATTTATACTAGGGGTGTGCAGAAAACCCGCCAAACCCGCCAGATTGGGTTAGTTTTTAGGGCTTGGTGGGTTGGGTTGGGTTGGGTTACAAAAACAAATTTATAGCGGGTCGGGTTGGGTTTGGGTCATAAAATTATAAACCTGCCAAACCCAACCCAACCCACCCATATTTTAATATATGTTTAAAATATATTATATATTTAATAATTTTTTTTAAAAAACCAGCTATAGAGCACTTCCTCGATTTCTACTATCATATATAATATAAAATCCTATTAGTTCTTATAATATATATTTAAATATATTATATAAATTAATAAAAAAAATTTTAAAATTTTAGATATATTTTATTTATAAACTGGGTTCGGAACTCATGTATATTTTGTTTATAAGTGAATTAGGGTATTAGTTCATTTATATTTTATTTATCAACTCAGTTGGATACTTAAATATATTTTGCTTACAACTAAGTTGGAATATTAGTTTATATATTAATGTATATTTTGTTTACCAACTCAGGTAGCAAGTGTGATATATTTTTTTCTGCTCAATTTAATAATAATAATAATAAAATTGTCCAATTCATGGGTTCAACCCGATCCAACCCAACCCAACCCATATCCAACCCATGAGTTCAACCCGACCCAACCCAACTCATGTGGGTTGAGTTGGATTGGGTTGAACTTATGTGATGGGTTGGATTGGGTTGATTTTTTTTTTTGACCCATCATGGTGAGTTGGGTCAAAAATTCTCCTCAACCTGACTCATATGCACACCACTAATTTATAAAACTTTTTAGAGTTGACTCTATGGTCATATCAAAAGTGTATATACTATATACTTTATTCACTGCCACTATCATTAGTTTTATCTTCCTTGTGTGCCCATGCCTTCAAATTATGTTATGTTATGTATTTATTTTTAAATTAGAAACAATAGAATTTACTTATAACCAATGGTCTCTCTCTTTCACAATAATAGCTCTTTAACATTATTGAATTTATTTATTTGTTAGCAGGATTTAAATCAAAATCATTTATTCAACAACAATAAACTTTACTAGTTGAACATCTTTAAATATACATACAAAAAATATATTTCATAGTAATTAAGTTGGTATAATGTAAAGGGTTTTATATGTTCGTCATCTGTTAGACACCTCACATCTGTTAGCTTTGGACCACTAGAATAGATTGACCTTTGGTAATATGGATGCTACTCTATGATCATTTAGGGTTTTGATTGTTTTACATCCAACACCTAAAATGTATAATGTGAACACCTTGTGTGGAAGTATGGACATTGTGTGAAACATTGTACTCTCCAACAAAGTCCACTAAATGAGAAGAAGGCTAGTGTTGATATGCAAAAAGAACATTTGAAGAATGTGCTCCTAAAATTTCCTATTAAGAGATCGCAGTTGTATATTTCTTTCCATAGTTATACAAATTATCTGCATATGAAATATTTTCTCCTGCTCTTGATGTATGATAAGGATGGAAGTTGTGGGCACTATACTCGACCATTGTCCGTAGATAATATGTTAGTTATTTTTTACTAACACGGTATCATTTGATACCAAATACCTCCTCCATTATACTCCAACAAACTCCACTAAAAACAAACTCCACGAAATGAGAAGAAGGCTAATGTTGATATGCAAAAAGAACACTATAAGAAATGTGCTCCTAAAATTTCCTGTTAAGAGATTGCAATTGTATATTTCTTTCCAGAGTCATACAAATTATTTGATACGAGTGGAAGTTATGGGCACTCTAGTGGGAAAAATTCTATATAACTGTGAATAAATTTCAGCAAGTACAGCGAAAGCACAACCACACAAGAACACAAAGATTTACGTGGAAACCCCTTCTCCTTGAAGGGAAAATTACAACACAAACTCCGAATAATTTCACTATATTAAATAGAAATTATAATACTTAGAAATACAACTTGAGCGAAAGAAAAAAAAAAAAAAAACACTCTTTTTCTTTTTTATTCATGGCTCTCTTTCTTACTGTGTATCTCTCACAATTTTATCTTCTCTTTTACTTGCTCTCACTCACGCAGTTCTTCAAGACTACACCAGTCCTCACACTCTAGGACTTCACTTCTCCACTTCTTCAAATGGCCGAATGGTCTTGCTTTATATTTCTTCACCCTTTTCTTCTTTACTTCCTTCGACGTGTCTCACAAGTTTAACATCACATCTTCATTTATGTGGCTTGACTTTTGTACATTCCTTTAAATGTTGCTGGACTTTTGTACATAATTACAGAGAAAGAGATGAACCAATTTTTCTCTTTCGGTCAAGCTACTCCTGCAAACCCATTTCACTTTGCTTATTTCTCAGCACTTGTCCAACAACCTCTTTAATGAGGTGTTTTATCAAGTGTGGACTGAACCCACGGTGCTATAATACACCCAACACACTCTACGTGACCATTGTCCGTAATATGCTTGGAAGATTTCTAAACACTTGTATGAAATAACCGAATAATCTTAGAAACTTTGAATGGCAGGGCAAAAAGCAATTCATGATTGGGTTTCCAATGTGCCGGTTCTAATAACAATTTCTCCAAATTATTGGTTGATGACAAACAAAATCATTAACTTCAGAAAAATTAAACAAACAAACATTCTCACAGTTCCCCTGAAAATGAATTCATTTAACTTCTGAAAAATTACACACAAAATTTCACAAAACAAACACTCAAAACAGTTCTCTCTTCTCCTCACTTGGACCTACCGCAATACAAAAGCAATGAGAGAGCTAGAAGTGGCAGATCAAATAATCATAGGATGAACCTCTCAATTTTTCTGAGCTCTTTTGTAACATCAACCATATCTGGCCTGATCTCCGGATCCTTTTTTCTGCATATGAGGGCAAGCCGTAATACAGCTTGTAATTGTTGCCACACAACAGACCCTTCTTCCCCTACAAGGATTGCAGGATCCACAACCTCATTTATGGTAAATCTTTCTCTGTCATTTTCAAAATCCTCAACATTAAAATAGTCAGTGGTGTTAAATAGATACTGCAATTTCTGTCCAGTTAAAAGCTCTAATAGAAACGATCCGAAGCTGTAGACGTCAACTTTCTCCGTTATGTAGTTTGTAGCCAAATAGTGGGGGCATACAAAATATTGAGTTCCACTTCCACAAAGAACATCCTCTACGTGAGTTTCACCTTCAGGGATCGATATGGAAAATGAAAAATCGGTTAGTTTGGCAACACCGTGTTGGTCTAGGAAGACATTTCCTGGTTTTATGTCCCTGTGGACAATAGGTCTTGAGAACGCAGTGTGGAGATACGAAATTGCATGAGCAATTTCCCTTGCAATCTTTAGCCTGCTCTGCCATGACAAGGGCTCACGTTGATGTTGTTGTGCACCATCATGACCAGTAACATTAAATAATCGACTCGAAAGTGATCCATTTGCAGCAGATTCATACACTGAAATGGGGACTTGACTCTCGAGACAGCACCCTATGAGCTTTAGAACATTATTGTGAGTGCTCATCTTTGCAGAAACAGCTATATCAGTGAAAAGATAGTCACGTTGGTTTCTTCTGTACTTTTTAATGGAAATCATTCGGCCTTCAAAAGAACCATTGTACCAATCACATAACATACCTGTATGAAAAAAACAGCTAGGATCGTAGTTATTTGTTGCCCGCTGGAGTTCTTCACAAGAGTAGCTACGGATAGGAATTGGCCTACCATTACAAGTGGCAATCAGCTTCTCATGTAGTTTGCTTCCATTTTCATAAAACGCTCTCTCTCTTTCTTTCTCTCTTTTTTTGTCTCGTTTCTTTCTTAACATTCTTAACAAATTCTCTCTCTCTCTTCCCGTTTGGCTTGAGTATGGCTCAACCTTTTATCCCCTTCACCTTGGCAGTCCACGAAGCTACAAGGAAAGTTCGTCCAAAATACGAGAAGCTTTCCTCTTGCAATTTGTTAGCTTCTATATTATTGACTTTCTGAAGAATTTTGCTTAGCTGGGTCATCATGCTGTTGATATTTTACGCGGAAAGTTTGAGTGCGTTTTCACGTTTTTCCCTTCTTTTTTTTTTTTTTTTTAAGCCGTGATTTTTGACTCTTTTTAGGTGCATATTCTATACTGGTGGGTTCCGTATACTATTCACGAAACTGACAAACTAGTGACAAAACTAGGAATTTATATTTGGAGGGTCAAACATAAAATTAGACAATTAATTATTTCTATATATATATTAATTATATCCATACTAATAGTATTGTACATACAATTTAATAATCAAAACTCAAAAGTTTATTATTTCTGAATTTCCATCTCCTAAACTTGTCCATGAACCTAAAATTTTCAAATTAAATTATCACCCATTAAATATAATGACTAAAATTTTAAAAAATACTAATAATTTAAAGATTTTTAAATAAAAGACAAACAATCATTCAAATTTCAATATATAAAAAAAATAAAAAAATAAATAAAAATAAAAAAGCTATAACTACAACCAAATACATGTTATATTATTTTATATATAAATTAAATGATAAAAATAATATATTTTAATCATATACATTTATGATGTTATGATACATTGATTATTTTAATATTTTAAGAACAAATAAAAATATGAGAAAGTGAGAGTAACCTACACAGCTACACACCTGCTTTTACAGGAAGTATTTTAACCACACACGGTTATGCAGTGGAGGAAAGTAATTTAAGTGCTAACTCCATAATATTTTTACAATAATTTCATAATAAATCCTAAGTGGTAAGTTGTTATTAGTTCTAATTTTAATCTACAACTTAAATAACTTTTTTGCGCACACGTAACAACCAATAATAACTTGTCACTTAAGATTTATTGTAAAAATATTGTGAATATAACATTTTTTATTTATTAAAATAACTCTACTATATATATACTAATTTTTTCAAATAGTTGGGGTGGGGGCCCAAGGCCCCTTGGGTCCCAATGTGGCTCCGCCACTGCTACAAACTTCACTTTTCAACAATTTTTTCATTAAAAATGAGTCATACGGTACTATTCAAACATTTAAAAATTATTTTATTACAATAGTTTCAGTTTTCAATTTTTTGGCTGAAAGTTGAAACGCGGACAGTTTGTCGCTTCTAGAGAATATTGTAATTGTAATTATGTATTAATTTCTAGAGGAGGAGGAGGAGGAGAGGAGGGACACCTATTGTTTAAAGGGTCATCAATATCGGCGGATGACAAAAGTTAAAAACAATTGAATGGTCAAATCTCACGAGGTCATGTGGTACTGTGGTAGTGGTTATGTCAGGCAAAACAGTGGGCACACTTAACAAAAACAAGAATACAGCTATACAAGTTATTAGTGCACTACTCAATGAGGTTTTTCTTTCGCGCCTTATACAACAAAAAGCAATACATTTTGAACCGACGAGATTACAAATACATACAGTTTTTGTACATAATCCTTTACTGCTGCTTTGTGGATTACAAAGGCATTCAGTTCTTGATACATACTCTTCCACTAGGTGATTTGAAATTAGACAACTCTTCTTTTGATAATTAATATTCTACAACTCAGCGCATGATCTTTTTTGGGTCGTGGCAAAAAGTGTTTGTAGAGAATCATTACATAGAATCAGTGTTAAACCTCAAAAAGCATATCAGAACAGAATGAAAAGCAACAACTAGGAGAAATGACCTAGCTTTCAAGTACTGGCAAGCGAGATACTCTTTCAATTTCCTTAATGATCAGTTCCTTTTCCTCCTCAAATTGCTCATCTTCAGCACCTGCAAAGATGAATAAGTTAGCAGGGATAACTACAAAGGAAAGAATAGTTTCGTATACAATGTTTTAAAACACAATCTTTAGCCCATTTTAATCTAGAGCCAATGTGCTGCTAGTTAGGAGATACACTGCCAAAAATATACAACCTTTTCCAGGAGAGAGATTGTGAAGCAATTCCAGCAATTTCTCATGGTTTTTTGCCAAAATAACCTTTACTTCTCGTGGCTTGTTAGGATTAGCAACAAAAACCTATAAAACAAAATATAAAACAAAATAAACAGACGAGAAACATGTATGGCAAGCAAAGCATCAAAACCTAATGCTTTAACAAGTTAATAAATGATAATTATGTTGTGAAAGAAATAGATATTTTGCAAGATACATGTGGTACTTTCTAAATGCACCAGAAGGAATGTGAAAATAAGCAAATTTGCAACTACAGACGAACAATGAGAAGAAAGAGCAACATTCGAGTACCTTGAAAATGTGGAAAGCAGACATCTGGATAGTTTTGCTTGAATCCTTCTCAGACAAACAGAAAACAACAAACAAACAAAAAAGTTATTGCACAGAGAAGGAAGAATTACAAATATGTTGCGGTCAATGTTTTGATGATAGAGGAGCTTGGAAAGCTAGTCTATTACAGCTTTGGGCTGCCCATTAGTTAATCAAGAATTAACATCAGCAATACACAGTTTGAGCCAACCAACCTAGGAGGCAGAATAAGACAATCTAGTCAGACAGGTAAATTAAATTATTGATTAAAAAACCCACAAAGCTTTGATGGGTCCAGCAGATGCCATATATCTGAAGTTCACATCTAAGAGATTAATAACAGATTTGGTTTCTTATAAAACAGAAATCCCGCCTAGCACTCAACAGACAATAACCCTTCCACACATAAGTAGTTAAGACCTTAATTTGTATCACAAGGACAAATCTAGGATGTCATTGGATCATTTGATCAGATCTTGAAACCTTGCATAAACCGCAGAAAAATGTGTCTACACAATGACCAGAATATCAAATTAATAGCAAGAAAAAAAAATGTGCACAAGTAAAATTGAAGTACAAGACAAGCCAAGCTGAACAAAAGAGTGTAAGAAACAAGAAAGTGATTCAAAACATAGAGACATATCTTCAGTTACACAAGAATAAATTCCATTCTCAGCAAGCCAACTCTTAAGCATCCATGCAAGAACCATAAATGACAATGGAAAACCAAAAAAAAAAAAAAAAATCCTATACCTTTAGCAATGTCATCATGACTTTCAAGTACCGAACTTCTAAAATGTAGCACTTCATTATATGGGAATTTGGAGGCTCCAAAAGAAAATCCGAGAGAAGCTAAAATTCATGAGCGTTCTATTGTTAGCATATCCCATGGGTCAAAAAAAAACAGAGCACTTACTGGAAAATTATAACGAGAACTAACCTTTAAGGATTGCCTTCTTGTCACATAATTAGCAGAAGTCAAGAGATTCTCATATAAATTAAAGAACTGTAAAAAGAAATACCTATCAGATAATTTGAAAGTTAACATGGGATATAATTATACCAAAATAATTTTGAACGAGCTATCTTCACTGCCTGCATATGCAGTGTACAATATCAGGGTACATGCACATGCTGGTTTCCAAAACAACATGAATTAAAATGATTAGTATTATTCTTCAAATAGCTTCGTGACCAAGAAAATTTCCTAAGCCTAAAATATTTGTCAAGCATCCATCAGAGGTTCTAAAGAAACATTAGTTGCTGCCTAGATTTGTTCAGAATTATATAGGAAGAAAGACAAGGGCAGACAAACCTCATCATAATGAGCAGTCAAATATTCAGAGACCATCGTATCGTGTTTAGTAAGCAGATCCTGCCAAACAATTTTTTTAGGGACATATAATGGAATAGCACAGAAAGGGGCTTAAATATTAAACAGATAAACACAAAATATTATAGAAACTCATAGATCTGACCTTAAAGGTAGAAAACGCATCAGAAGCAACATCAAAAGTAGGCAACTCCACGAATTTAAAGAACAACTCAAAGCTTGCAGACTCCAATATGTATCTGAAAAATCACTACAAAATTTAAACATGTGAAAAAATGAAACTTGCTTGCCACAAAGTAAGAGCGCATGACAACCAAAATTCTTCAACAGAAGCAAATACCACAAGAACTGCTTTTACTTTTAGCAACACCAAAACAGTACAATCAGTTTAGAATTTCTAATGCTTAACATTTGTATAACAAGGATTTTAAAGTGAGTGATAAATCCTAAATTTCTGAAGCAATGCTACTTCCATCATCACACTCCATATAAAAACAACCAAATCCTTTTTTCTTTCTTCCACAACACAATAGAAGCACCTTACCCCCTAAGTCCCATAAATAACAGGGTGAACACCAGACACCCTCCTCAAAATAGAGAAAGGTACCATTGAATACAAAGGTCAGTGATCAGGCTACCAATTACTTGGATGTTGGTCCAATAATGTATTTATGTAGCCCCAGGATCCATGTTATATTATTCATTAATAAAAACAAGCCACCTTCAAATGGTGATAAAATTAATATTTGTCTACGAAAGCTTATACACAACCAGGTGAAAATAAGCTAGAGGTTCTACAATAAGTGAATGCTTAAAAAAAGGGGGAAAATTGATAAGTTACACACACATACAACATAAGCCTCATGCTTTGAACCTAAGCAATATTGTAAATATACCGTGATGAGTAACATAAAAACACATGGTATCAATTCATGCACTAATATATTCCATAATTCCACATGCATAAATCATATGTGAGTAGAATTTTGTCTATCCAAACAATGATGCACAGCTCATAAATCCTGTGTAGAGATAGTAGAACTCATCATCACTTGCACACAAAGTTCAAAATTCAAACAATCATAAGGAATCAGAGATCAGTCACAATAACTGGTGATTGAGCCTCATTCTTCTCAAACCTACCTAATAAAAAATTCTCAATATAAATGCCTCAAAAGCATCCAAAGACCATAATCAAAATAGATCATAAAAAGTGATGGTGGCGATAGTGACAATGATATGATCACATTTGGAAGTTTTCATGAACTGGAGGCATCACAAATATGTTGAACAAACAATCACACAATTTAATTATTTCTATAATTCAATTAAATAACTTCTTTTTGTACAATCCTGTATAAACATTGCTAATGAAGGAAAAAATATGGAGCTACCTTCACAAATTTGAATCAACTTAGCAGGATCATTAAGGGCACAACAGTTAGCGGGAAAAAAAGAATAAAGACAGAAAGAAAAAACAAGGAGGAAGAGGTTGAATGTCTTACTTTGCAAGTGATGGAAATTTGATGCAGTCCCTCAACATATTTCCACAATTCAAAGCAATTTCCTTGCTATCATAGCTGCTCGAAAAAAGAACTATCAGTCAAATGCAACATTATACTATCAATTCACTAATAACACAGCACTGAATGGCAAGCACACGGCACTAAATGGTAAGCACATAACACTTCAACAGAAGATATAGCTACCACCCAAAATAGGCACAATCTGCAAGTAAGACTACAAAATTAAACTAGGGGACAAACATTTTTAAATTTTTTTTTTTTTTCAAGCAAAGATACCCTTGTTAATACAGGATAAAAACTCAAATACACCAGAAGTGTATCAAGATGCTCCTAAAGAATTACAGTATAAAATTTAAAATATCTATAAATTCTGAAAAAAGACATGGAAAGGACACTGCCTAGACCAGACATCCAACCATACAAACTTCTCAAAAACCGCTTTATTACACTTGCCGGATGTTCAATACCTTCAAACGTCCTAATATTCGTCTCTCTCGACTATAAAAGAACACTACTTTACAATGAGTTTTTTACATATATATAATTGTAGTTGACCATAATTGATAGGACTTCAATAACCAAAATAACATAACGTGAAACACTGAAAGCCCATTAACATCAATAACAACACAATGCTGAATCTAGCCGGATGGCATCAATTTCTCCACACCCTCTAACATTAATAACCAGTAATACATATATCCACAAAGACCCGATTAACCTTAACTTACCACACCACAAGAAAATCAAGTAATTCCAAATGATTTTCAATGTATTGCAGGCAGCAATACGCCGAGCCGACCTTCTGCTTCAACAATATAGACCAACAATGCACCAAATCCTTCCGCGTCTGCGTCAAAAACACTACACCATTGTGAGAAATCAGTTTTAAAAAAACACGACAATGTGCTTCGAAAATTACTTACTTCCCATCCCAATATGGGTAACTTGTGGACCAAGAGAGAAATCACATCCTCTTTACATATCTCTTGAGCCAGCTGCGTGACTTGATCAGCATTCGGCTCATTCTCCCCGTCTCCGCTCAGCATACACCTCATTGTCGCGAAATTCTTCTCCACTTCTTCCAGAGCCTTTTTAACACAAAAACAATTCAATTCAATTCATGCCAATAAAAATTTGTTCAATCTTCCTCCTTAGACAGCGTTTGGTTTTCACATAAAGTAATTTTTAATCGATTAATTGATGAGAGAGTATAAGCAAAACCAAACGGGAAATGAGGGGAAAATGTGAGACCTTTTCGAGGGCTTTGACTTCGACGACGGTTTTGGTATCGAGGGCGGTGAGGGTGTCCTTGATGGCCTTGGCGACCTCGACTGGGGTTTTAGGCCTCGACGGCTTGAAGAACGAGAACGACATCGGTCGAGTCGAGTCGATTCGATCTGATTCGATTTGGATCGATTTCTCTCTAATCTCTAATTTTGTGGACAGAATTGATGATGACGATCGGAGCTAAAGCAAAAGCAAAAGTCTACTTGGAATTTTGGTTTTGGTTTTTGTGTTTTTTGAGAAGAAATAATGTTGTGGATCGCAATGGTCATGCAAACAGAGGAGGTTATTGCGTCGATTGTGAATCGACGTTAAAGATCTACAGCGGCCTTTTGTTTTTGTTTTTTTTCTGACGAGGAACTTTCACTTTCACAGGCGTTGCTAAAAATTTTGTAGACGTAGGTGTCGCCTCAATAACTAACTTGTATTGGGATTTGAGACATTGACAACCCACCGCACGGAGCAGTGATGCAAAATTATTCGGATTATTTTGACAAACTTGTTAGTTGTTATCTCGCAGCAAAAATTTAAAAGAAAAAATTAAATTATTTTTTATCTATTTTCATGTATTGGACAAAGTTTGCACATCCTATTAGAATTTTTTTTGTGAGGGAGTTTTAACCTATGACATTCGTTCTTAATAATAACTTTTTATCATTAGATCAAAACACTAATCAGTTTTTAATGTATATCAAACCAAAAAATATAAACACCCATTCTAAATTCTAATAGGATGTGCATAGATTGGTGTCTTATAAATTAATATTGATGAATTGCTAATAATTAAGAAGAAGAAGTAATTTAGACAACCAAAAAAAATTTTTAATTAAAATATTTATTTATTATATTGTTTTTAAGTGCTACCAATTACATTGACCCTTTTTGGTAGTAGAATTAATTGTATCTTTAGTGATTTACTATCAAAAATTTAAATGATACCAAAACCATATGCTTTTGGATGAACTTATTTTCATTAACTTATTTAGTTTATTGTGTAAAAAATACTACTATGCATTCAAAATAGAGATGAAAATAAGCTCAACCAAATGAAACATTTTGTCTTGAATTACGTGAAAAAATCTAACCCAAGCCAAGAGTTTGTAGTTCAATTAATCGACATATTTAGATGATTAAATCTCTCCCTTAACCATTAATATATCAAAAAAAAAAAAAAAAAAGTCTATCCCTTTAATTTTGTGGGGATAGGAAGTCCGAGCAGGTGTATTGGGTTATGGGCCGTGCCCGAGGATGAGCAAAAGTTCAAGGATGGTCAAAGGGATTGTTTAGCCAGGGTTAATGAGCCGAGAACAAATGAAAAGAATAATAGGTCAGTTGTGTTTCCCGATGAGTCGGGCCACCTCAAGAGGGCTTTAGGGAGGTAACTATTATGGAAGGATAAGCTTCAAGTAAAGTAGTAGAGCTCAGTTAACAATAAATAAATAAATAAATATATATATATTTATATATATATCTGGGAAAAAGGTTATCATCATCACATTAAATGCACTGCACCAAATGAATTGATTGCATTTTATGGAGAAATGACACCTAAATAGTGTCATCTCAGCTCACAAGTACTCACAAAGCTTCCAGGAAGTCCGGATGGGACAAGCATCCAAGGAATTTTCTACCAAATCAACAAGTGGAAGACTAAGATGAAGGGGTGAAAGACTATATAAGGAAAGGGCCACCGTGAAAAATGGGGCATGTAATCTAAAAAGGAAAAACAAAGAGAACATAGTGTATTTAGAGAAGTTTGAGTTAAATATAAGAACATCTCATCCTCAGACTTGATCGAGGAGCAATATATTCCACCATCTTGTGTTTTCATCCTTATTAATTTCTATTCTATCAGTCTTGGCCCATACTTAGTTTGTTGAGATGTTTTCTTATTAAGCACATTCTCTAACAAATATATTGTTTTGGGCTCATTAGACTCTCATTCGGTGTACTTAGTGTGCTGAAGTTCCATTTCTAGTCCTTACAAATTTTATGATAATAATGATGCTATGAATAAAACAATTTTCATACATAGAGCATAAAAACTTGTGTTTTCACAAAATAATAATTATACTAAATCAAAGATTCATTTATTGTTAAAACTCACCGATTACGCTAATTGCCGCAAAATGTTCATCCAAATTGGAATTACTACTAATTTACTTGTTATGCTAGGAGCTAGATTGAGTCTAATGTTGTAAGAGTAAATTTTTTCTTTTTTACACAAGATAAAAATTATATTATAACATAATATAATCGTATATTTACGGTGGTGTTGCAAGATTAATTCTAACATAATATAAAATGTCAGAATTTTTACTATAACTATCTTATGTGGTAAACTGTGACAAGCTACATATCATTTTCACAAAGGTCAATAATTTTATTTTCACCATTTACGGTTTACTACACCTGTCACAACAATTATGGTCTTATAATTTTTTATATTCCGTAGCAAAATAATTGAGTCTGAAATATTCCTTGTGAATTAGACATGGGACAAAGTGTCAAATACTTGCTGCCATATAACTTAACTGAATCACTGCACAAAATAGTACTTGACCCAGCTTTGCCAGTGATGCTGCTATTTACTAAAAATTGTCGCTGATATATTAAAAAAGAAAAGTTACCTTTATACATTTGACACATTGTCCAACAAAAAGAAAGTTGTTCCGCAATTCCACTCCACGCCACCTCTACTGTTCGAAACTCACGTCTTGGAACACACACCACACCACAACACCCAGATACGTTTCCTTCTCTCCTCATCACCTTATAAATATTAAAAAAAAAAAAAAAAAAAAAAAAACCGCCGACTCCACCGCTTTCCTTCCCTTACAAATATACCACTTCTCAAGTTCTGAAAACTACACCGTTTCGTAACAACAATGCGAGGGCATGATCGGATCAACAGATGTCTTCCCGACGAGCTCCTCATCGAGATTTTCCGGCGGCTCCACGACTCGAAGCCGAGCCGCGACGCCTGCTCTCTCGTCTGCAAGCGGTGGCTCAATCTCGAGCGCCTCAGCCGCTCCACCCTCCACATCGGCGCCTCCGGCTGCCCCGACCACTTCCTCAGCCGCATCACTCGTCGCTTCGTCAACGTCAAGACCGTCCACATTGACGAGCGCTTGTCGCTCCCGATTCAGTTCGTAAGCCCTCTCTCATTTTTAGGTTAGGGATTTAGGGTTCAATAATATTTGAGTTGGGCCATTGAATTTGATAATTTTGATTTTTAATCAATTTCAATTGAGAAAAGGAGAAGATTTTGGATTTATTGTCACATTTTCACTTTAGTTTAAATTTGTGAGATTTTTGTTTTGTTCATTGGAGTTCAATTGAGCTGAGCACCTTGTGATTCTCAAAATTTGATTTTTGGGCATTGAAGGTAATTGAATTGAATAATTTGATTTTTAATCAATTTCGATTAAGAAATGACAAGTTTTTAGATTCAAGCATTTGCCAATTAGCAAAATCTCAACTTTATTTGAAATAATCTCACATTATGCAAATAAGGAAATAAGCCATTTCCAAACGGACACAAATCATTATTCCACTATAGTTTAAATTTGTGACGATTACTGTTTTTGTGTTTGTTTTGGGTATAATTTTGTTTATTAGAGTTCAGTTGAGCACTATATGATTCTTAAGGTTATTGGCTAGGATGCATGGACACTTCCGTACCCGTGTCATAATGGTGTCTTATCTGCCATCTGCCGTATCATGTTATAATTTTTTAAAAATTGCTCATGTCGCTGTATTGTACCCATTCCCATACCGGTGTCTGTGTCCATGTCCATGCATCCTAGGTTATTGGTTACAGCAAATTGTTCCAACTCTTGACCATCTTGTTTTGTTGGGTGAATTTGGGGCTTTTAACGAGGAAAGGAAAGAATTTCTGTAATATATGTTTGGAAAGGTACATTGGTTTTAACAAACATTGCCTTTGCAAAAAGAGGAACTTTGAGTTCATTTTCAGTGTTTCTTTAGCTTGTTAAATAGTTTGATTATGTGATAAGACAAGTTTCTATGTGTAGAGAAGAAGATGTGGCAGTGAATCCACGAGTTCATATACAAAAAAGCGGCGTTATGTGAAGGAGAAAAGCGGGTCTGAAGATGGTGATTTTGAGACGTCTTGTATATCGGATGCTATGTTGAGTGTCCTTGGTGAAGGCTTTTCAAAACTTGAGAAGTTGAGCTTAATTTGGTGCAATAATGTGACAAGCTCGGGTTTAGCTTCATTAGCTCAAAAGTGTTGTTTGTTGAAGTCTTTGGATTTACAGGTAAATCTTTGGTTAATTGAACTCAACACTGTTCTACTGCTGATTTTTTGATATTGTATTACATAATGCCTTGCCTACGTTTGTGATTGATGCAAGTTTTTTTTTTCTTTTAAAGCCAGTTTTGTGATCATCATTGCCTACTTAGTTGAGATTTAACTTTTCTGTCCCTTCAGATGGGAAGGGCTTGGCATCAAATCTTCATACTCTTCATTTTGTTGTTTACTTTCGATTCTATAAGTCAGTGCAATTCATTATCATAAGCTTTACTTTTTTACACTTTTTTCCAGGGTTGCTATGTTGGAGATCCAGGTCTAGCTGCTGTTGGACAGTGCTGCAAGCGGCTTGAAGATTTGAATTTGCGTTTTTGTGAAGGTTTGACTGATGCGGGTGTGGTTGAATTAGCACTTGGTTGTGGAAAATCATTAAATACTCTTGGAGTTGCAGCTTGTGCAAAAATAACTGATATCTCATTGGAAGCTGTTGGGTTGCACTGTAAATCTCTTGAGACCTTGTCATTGGATTCGGAGTATGTGAGTGACAAAGGGATGCTTGCTGTAGCCAAAGGATGTCCTCTTTTAAAAGTTCTGAAGATACAATGTGTCAATGTTACTGATGAGGCTTTGGCAGTTGTGGGCACTTGTTGTTTGTCACTCGAGTTTCTGGCTCTATACAGTTTGCAGAAATTTACTGATAAGTCAGTTACTGTCCATCTGCCAATTGTTATTTGCTTCTTTCTTTCATTTTTTTTTTTTCCCTTTATCTGTGTTGCGATAAGAATTTGATGTGTTTTCTATTATTCTTAGACACATTTATCTTTCAAAGTAGTTGGAATCATTGAAGAAGTTGAGCCAGTCTTTATTGTGTCACTGGTTTTGCTTAACGTCGTTGTGCTAAGTATTTAGGTATTTATTTCATTTATTCCCACTTAGATTCTCATTGCTTATTTTCTTCCACTTAACACATTTCAGGGGTCTACGTGCTATCGGCAGTGGTTGTAAGAAGTTAAAAAATCTCACTCTTAGTGATTGCTATTTCCTGAGTGACAAGGGTTTGGAAGCAATTGCAACTGGTTGCAAGGAACTTACACATCTCGAAGTTAATGGGTGCCATAATATCGGAACTTTGGGACTGGAATCTATTGGAAAATATTGCCAGTATGTTTCTCTCCCAGCCTAATCTTAATGACATGGGTATGTGGTTATGATAACATGTGCATTCATTGAAAGTCATGTTTGGTTCACAATATCACACAAGCTACTAGCTCCGTTGCTCTTGAGCTCTACAAGTATTCATTTGAGCTACATGCTTTTAATAACCTGTTAAAACTATTTAATATCATTTCATTGACATTTTGAAAAAGATTTCAATTTTCTGGCACTTTCTTTTTTATCATTATGGTGAAAATTTCTTCCATGAGATGGAATGATGGATACTCATCTGTCTTCTGCAGTAGCAGCCTTGGTAAAATGTTTCCACTCAACTTATATTAAATTCATCAAATATATGTTATCCAATCTGCGTAAAAGTATCATGGCTTCCTCTCAGTTAAGGGTTTGGATGGATTTAGTCACATGTTGCATTTTATAGTTAGGTTGTGCTCGCATTCTGCTTAATTTGAAGTATATTTCGTGCATTTTACATTGATTAAAGCTAGTTACATATTATTGGCTTTTGGCTAAATATGTAACATTTGTTTGATACAGTCTGTGGATACTTTTGTGAAGATGCTAATCTTAGCTCTGAATATTTGCAGGCAACTCACTGAGTTAGCACTGTTGTTCTGCCAAAAGATAGGTAATAAAGCCCTCCTTGAAGTTGGAAGGGGCTGTAACAAATTGCAAGCTCTTCACTTGGTAGATTGCTCTAGTATTGGAGATGAAGGCATTTGTGGTATAGCTAGGGGCTGCAGGAATTTAAAGAAACTTCACATTCGGCGGTGTTATGAGGTCCTCGCTCTCTCACAATTAGTTCTTGTATTGCATATTTTTCCGAACTAATGTCTTGACTAATTTGCCAAAATTTTCATTAGTATTCTAAGTATTCCTTTCATTTATTTTATCTTCAAAAATTCTATTTTGTTCCTGATTCATTTGGATGGTTGTTCTCACAAAAAATGGCAGCATTTAAATGCTTACTGAAGGTATGAGAACAACCATCCAAATAAATCATGAACAAAACTTTGACTTTTATCAGTCAATCTTCTAGCTTGAACAAATGGCTGAGATATGTCCTCTCTATTATCTAGAAAATTTCTATCAACTGTTGGGGTCAAAATAATATTCCGTACTTTGCTTCTTTCAATATCAGCTTGAATGTTTACTGTGCCCTGCTTGTAACAATGTTATAAAAATGTAGGAAACGTGGGAATTTTTAACTATGTTGCTGGTCCTTTTAGCAATTTAAAAAAAGTACAAATTTCACAAGTAAAATATTTTAAATACATCCTCAGAGTTTAGGGTAATTTTGATTTTATCCTCCTAAAGCTTTAGAATTTTGATCCGCTCTCCTTACATTGCATGTCATTTGAATTTATTCCCTTCCATCCATGCGCCATGCCTACCTGTCCATTAAGTGTCAACTAAGCCCAAAATAACAGTGTGATTAAATCGACTTCATTTTGTCCATGTCAATATTAAAAAAAAGGTAACATTTTATCTTATTTTCTATTTTATTTTCATTTTTAACATCATTGTTTGGATAGGAGATTGTGTTTGTAGTGATGTTCACAAATTTCATTGGGATTTCTTACAGTTAGGTTTCTGTTTGGCTGCCTAGAAAATGGTGGAAAAGATTTTTTTTTTTAATTTAATTTTAATGTGTATTTTTTTAGATTATAGAGGATAGTTTTTACATTTTCATCATTTTTTATGTTATTTAATTGACTTGACATCATTTAATTGATGTGGCATAATTTGATAGGTCAAACTAATAGGCATGATAGGCTTAGCTGGCACTTAAAAGACAGCTAAGCATGGCACATGGACAGAAGGGAGCAAATCCAAACAATATATGACATTAGGGGAGCAGATCAAAATCTTGAAACTTTAGGAGACAAAATCAAAATTACCCGTAACTTTAAGGGTGTAATTTGCATTTTATTTAATGTTTTAAATAATACGATAGTTGTATTTTTGTTGTTTAAATCTGCATCCTTAGTAGGCATTCACATTTTTTATAGCGTAAACATCTTGCACTATAGTCTCATATATCTTTTGTTTTTGCCATTAATAGATTGGAAATAAGGGAATTTCTGCTATTGGTGAGTATTGTAACTCTCTTACAGATCTTAGCCTTCGATTTTGTGATAGGTAAAATATTCTTCACAGCTGGCTCTTTATATTTTTATTTCTTACCCTTGAGAATTATAGATATTTTTCCCCCTATAGTCAACATTTTTCCAGTTGAAATCTTCATCATTACATGGAACATTATATAAATCCTACCGGACCTCTGACTGAAACAACCCCCCCTCCCCCCCCCCCCCGGGCCCCTTTTTTATCACTAGGGTTGGAGATGAGGCCCTTGTTGCCATTGGTCAGGGTTGCTCGCTACATCATCTGAATGTCAGTGGCTGCCACCAAATTGGAGATGCTGGAATAATAGCCATTGCAAGAGGCTGCCCGCAGCTCCGTTCCTTAGACATAAGTGTTCTCCAGGTGCATTCTCTCTCCCCATCCTTGATTTATGATTGTGTATGCGTGCATAAATTTGCATTATCCTTGGATATATACTCTGATTAGTAAAACTTGTTCCTATGTGAATATTATGAAACTGAAATTTAGTGCCCCAAATTGCTCTACTATTATATTGATGTGCACTATATGTGGTTGAAAGATGGATTTAAAACTTTGAACGAGTGGTTGGAAACATATGATACTGTAACATGATGGCATGCATGTGCAAATATAAAATTACTTGATTTTTTTATCAGGTTGTGGAGTAAAAATTTTATTTACATATCAATGTGTATGTAATAGGACCATTGTCTGGTGCAATGATAAAGTCTTTGGCTGTGAAGTGCACAATTTCAATCCTTAGAGTAGCATCATTATAATATTTTTAAAAGGTTGGTCCATATCCAAGCCATCCTTCCCAAAACCTAATATAGTTGGTTCTAACGCTGGGTAATAAGTAATAGCCTTTATTGATGCACATTTAATGTCTATGTGCTGTTATGTGAAGTCCACATGTCCTGAGTTTTGCACTAGTCAACTTGGTCAAAACAATTCCTTGATTCAATATTTTTATCATTTCCCTCTCTGGCTCTCTCTTCGTGCAATTTCCCCTTCAATCTAAATATATGTCCATCTTGGCAGAATTTGGGGGATATGGCAATGGCCGAGTTAGGAGAAGGCTGTCCATTACTAAAAGAAATACTTCTGTCACACTGCCGCCAAATAACAGATGTTGGTATAGGCCACCTTGTAAGAAATTGCAGCCTGCTTGAATCCTGCCACATGGTTTATTGCCCTGGTATAACTGCAGCTGGAGTTGCCACTGTGGTTTCCAGTTGCACCAACATAAAGAAGGTTCTGGTTGAGAAATGGAAGGTTAGTGAGCGGACCAAACGAAGATCAGGCTCTGTCATCACTTACCTCTGTATGGAGCTTTAGATCCAACATCAATTTATGTACATACGCTGAGCTTGTACATGTTCGATTACAAACCAAGTGGGAAGCCCAGATCTTGGCACTCAGAAAGATAAGCAGTTACTTGTGCACATGCTGTTGATGTTTCCTTTTCCTTTCTTTTTTTTTTTTTTTTAAAAAAATATATTTTCCTTGTTGCTCCCCTTTCAGTTTGTCAGTTGTGCCACCTTGTAATTTACTGTTTGTGTGTGAAATTTGTACCAAATGTAATAGTGTTTAGGAAATGATTCAGTGTAAATGAATAAATTATGTTCTCACTGCAGCTCTTATGTATAGAAAAGTCTGGTTGAGGAAATGAAGTTTTGCTTTCAAAACCTAGGGCCCCATTTTTCCTTCACCAAATTGTGTACTGATTCGTACCTTTTCTCTTCTTTTCTTTTCCTTTGTTAATAGACTAATGATAACATCTGGCTTGGTTGGCGATATTGCAACTCTAGTACCAGGAAAGAGCTTTTAGATTTGAAACAGCTTTGGATACCTCCTACAGAATCAAGTTCTTCGCAACTGAAATTAGGGATAACTTTCAATCTAACAATTGAATTAAACCCTGTAACTGAAAAAGTTGCAGTGGAAATCTTTCCTTGGCAATGGACACCCTGCAACAAAATCCTAGATTTTTAACCAATTACTCACTTTCCCAATGGGACACTCCAGGATTGTAAAGGCTTCTCTTTAGAAACTGTTATAGAACCCAAGATCTTTGATAGCAACCAATCTGAAATCCAATAAATTGCTTGATTAATAAGCAACAAAACGCTGAACTATCTTTTGCAGTATATATTTTTTCTTCTTCTCATCAGAATTTAACCATGTTTCTTTAAATTCCAATGTTGAGGACCACTTCTATTAGCTGAACTATCTAAACTGGGATAATCCAAAATACATGACAAATTCTGGACAAGGTTTCCATGTAAGAGGCTCCAGCTGTGTTTGCTTCCCATAATAAAAAAACGAAGAACTGTGTCCAAAACTCCAAATGTCTTATGTATCTAACGTATGTTCACAACATGTGGGAATTGCGAGTATATGGACGTCACTAACCCATACATTCTTTTTCTTTTTCTTTTTTCCTGAATAAATAATTAAATATTAAAAAGAAACAGAAGATGGTCCTAAAATTTATATTAAAAAGAGAGAGAGAGAGAGAGAGAGAGAGAGAGAGAGAGAGAGATGTTCAATTCATCACTATTGTTTTTTTTGGTGTTATGATGAACTTGAGAAACCAACATTGTAGTTTCACTGATTATAATTCTCCAGAGTTTTGTTTTAGCTTTCATCCTCTCATCTGTTCCATTTCAAAGTGATTGTGATCCCTTAGTCAAATGTTGTGGGCTAAATTTTGTTAGTCTTTAATTTTCTATTTTTATGGCTTATAGTTGTTATTTTTAACATATGTTTCTAGAATATTTGAACGTTTCACATTTTAAATATAATCCTTTAACTTTTTAACGGTTTAGTTAAACAATTGACACTTGAACATATTTTTATCCACTCAAACACTATGTTAGTATTTTTAGTGTTATTATTTTTGGTTAGAGCATTAATGAATATAAAAATACTAGCCTCTTCGCAAGTACTTGCTTAAAGGCTTTTCTACTTCTTCTTTTTTTTAAATATTACTTTCCACTCATTTCAATTTAGGATTATGCATTTTTTAAGGAGATTTATGCATCTTTCAATCATCGAAAAACCTAGGGATTAAGGATGAACCTAGGTGGGGGTTGAAGGGGGCCCAAGCCCCCCTAGTCCAAGTTTTTTTTTTTTTTTTTAATTATATATATAATTTTCGTAGTTGCCTACTTCCAAAACTTTAGGCTCCCGTTCAACTAACAACTATCTAACCCAAAAACTTAACAAAAATAATAAAAACATTTATAATGGTGATTGTATTTTAGCAAAAAAACTATTTTACCACAAAAAACAATGTGTTATTGAGAAGCTAAAGCTAATTTTTTTGCAACTATAGTAAACTGGTATAAATGCCAATTATTGTAGCAAGTTCTTAAAAATAATATACAATATTTTATTAAGATCGATTATCACTATACCTTCAATTAAAAAACTCAAATTCTCTATCTTTCTTTGTTATTTTAGTTAGTTGTTTATATTATTTTATATGAAGTGGTAAAAAATAGAATATTTGATGTTGGGTGTATTGTAAAGTAAAGTAATAAAATAGATAAATTAACTTTTTGAGATGCTAAAAACTAAATTTTTTAGCACTTTTTTTCTCATCTTTGTTGGTAGATGATTGTATCTTAATGTATTAATAAAAAATAACGATTTTGTGTATTAATAATTTTTTTAAGAGATAATTACAACACATTGCTAACCCCATAGCTTGAATCCTTTCCCCCCTAGCCTCAAGCACTTTGTGCATGAGAAGATGCCAGTTCAGCCGCAAGGCCCTTGGCTTGTGTATTTATAATTTGTTAATACTATATGGATACCTATTTAGAGTTTTTTGTTTCCTTATACTTCAGCTCACTCTAGCTTGAAATCTTGAGTCCATTCTTGCTAGAGATGTCAATAATAATAATAATAATAATAATAATAATAATGCTCTTACAAATGCATAAATCTCATCACACACCTAAGTTTTCGATGATTTAAAAATGTATAAAAATGTATAAAACCCAAATTAATTAGAGTTGAAAGTTGAAACAAATACCAGGTTACAAAAATAGAGAAGCCAGCACGCACAACGTGAGTATGAGGAGGCTAGTCCTTATAAATACATAAACTTATCCCCTAATGAAAATTTCTGATTTCCATTTATAGCAATAGGTAGCTGTTATCCCCTACAAATACCAACCACCATTGAAACCATTCTCTCACTCTCTTTCTAAACCCAAACCAGCACCGCAGTTTACAAACTTACAAGAAATCCAAGAAATCCACTTGTAGGCTTAAACCAAATACATTGTAGACTAGATTGCTCTATGGCTTTATACAAATCTGCACTATGGTAGAAACAACACCATGTTGGTTTTTCTCTATATTCTCTTGAACTCTCATAGGTTGGAAAGATGGAGGCTTAGATCTACTTTGAATTTCTCCTGTATAGTGGGAATGAGAGAAACTTGGTTATACAAACTCTAGCCGCACAAATAGTGAACTTAGGTCTTTCTTGTGCTTAACTTGAGTCTTTATTGACTTGAACTTGGATCTTTGTCTTAGACTATAAAATACATCTTTAACACACTCAAAACTCATCAAAAATACTATAAATGGATTTCATTTTATCACAATTTGCTACCCTAAAAATATGTACTACAATGACAACTGGGGAGGGTATGACTTCAAACCGAATAAAATAGAAGAAAATAATTCATGTGGTAACCCAATCTAATTAATCGAGAATCCATAACTGATCCAAATTTTTGGATTAAGGCTTTCTTGTTGCAATTTTTTATGCGTAGACAATCAAGTATTTACACATGCTACAAGGATAAGAAAAAGGGAAATATTAATATATATATATATATATATATATTTTTTTTTTTTTGAGACTTCGTGGCAAAATTGGGTTTTGTTCCCATATAGTAGACGAAGGTCTTAGAATATTTTTCAATCTAAAAAATAAAACGAAAAATGGACAAGTAAAATTTAAGATAAAGGCAGCAACTTTTTTAGTATTTATATGCGTGATTAGATAAAGGAGCTCCTATACAGTTTTACACACATGCAAATATAGAGAATTTACAATGAAGGAAAATTATGACATAGGAACGGCAAATTTTACCACAAGACCATTACAAACTAATGTGGGCCTGTGAGTAGACATGCCAATAAATCAACGCATACTTTAGCCGCCTATGCTAAAGATATTGATTTTTTTTGTAGATTGGATAGAGGAATGTCCTACTTTCATTGCATCGTTCGTAGTTCGTGAGGGTTCGTAGTTCATGAGGCTTTGTCATTCGCTTCTTTTGAATAAAATTCACGTATTTCTCATAATAATAATAAATAAATAATTAAAAAAACACATTTTATTCTCAGTAATAAAAATGACCACTCCGGTTATAATTCACATTTAATATACCAAATGCGCCCTATTGTTTTTTTTTATAAATAAAATCAATTGCTAAATAAATTACGCGATATAAATTTAAAGTCCGTTTAAAATCCACTTATTTTGTTGAAACTGAAAACTTTTTGTTGAAAATATTATAGATAAAGATAAATGTTAATTGAAATATTACAGTAGAATCCATAAATAGTATTAAAAAGTACAATGAGACTTATAAATAGTAACAAAAATAAGTTAAATAATAAAATAAATCAGTAAAAAATTAAGCACTTAATAACACATGATACCATGAGCTTTCAAGATTTTGCTTAAATATAACAAACTGTGATATTACAGATTTGAAATCTGTTCATCTCTTGTTGTGTCGTGTTAAATTGTGAGATTCCCCCCTTATATTAATAAAGTTTAAATCTTTTTAAAATTTTCATAAAAATATATTATCATTTTATACACTTTTTTTTAATAATGGAAAGCCTAAAGAAAGTTCTTCAATAGAGGAAAAAAAAATCACATTATATAAATAATTCAAACTATTTATATACTCTACCCAAACTAACCATGTGTTTGGGTAGAGTATTTGGAATCAAAATTCCCCTTGTTCAACCGCAACTGCCTGAAGAAATAAACCAACAGTTGCAAATGTCTGATAATCAGATTCAAATTCAACTATCGCTGAAGCTTCAACAGCAGCAGCAATCACTTCTAGCATAGCAGTCAGCTCTGCAACAACCTGCTCAATTTACACAACTCCAGGATCGACAGAGGCGGTTGTTAGATTAGATATGCTGCAAAGCTTCTATAGGTCTCTGACACCCTCCCAAATGCTGAAGGTCTCTCAAGCAACCTCAACCTCAACCTTGCTCCCTCAGTCAATCCCACGTCAGATGACAAGGAATAGCAGCCGCTCATATACTCGGTGCTCTCATCGACCCCAGCAGCCAAAGCTTCAACAACAGCAAGAACCAATCAGCCATCTACAGCCGGTAGCAGTATAGTGACAGGAGCTGCTGGTGCTGGGCAGTCTGCAATTACCGATGATCTTCCATCTTGTTCCACTTAACCTTCCACAAACAACTGCCACAATGTGGTTCAGCCAGTGATGAATGACATGCCCATTGAAGTACAGCTATACGGGAGGACATGGCTCATTCTTCTGCCACAATCTTGTGTCCAAGTGCCTTGGAAACCATTTTATCTAATGCTAACCTGGTTAAAGATTTGCAGCAGAAGACCATTGTGAAGCCTTCATTTAACATCTCTAGGAATCAAAATCAAGGATTTTTTGCTCCACAAAAATACTTGAATGGTGTGGCTTCCCAGACAGATTACTTGGACACATCATCTTCCACAACTTCAGTTTGCCTTTCACAGAATTATGCCCATTTACAGCAGAATAACAACCCAGTGTCCTTCAATCCCAAATCATTGTTGTTTAGAGACACCAGTCAGGATGGGGAAGTTCAGGGAGATCCTAGGAATAGAGTTCCCTATGGGATTAACACTGACAGTCAACTAGGGATACCCTTGAATCTTGATCCTTTATTAGCAAAGGGCATAACAAGGTTAGGGAAGGATATCCACAATAATTTCTCTTCAAGAGGCATGATTACAAACTATGACAACTCAAAAGATGCTCAACAGGAACTTTCATCCTCAATGGTTTTCCAGTCTTTTGGCTGCTAGTTTGGACAAGAGAACCGAATATTTGGAGGATCTAAATAAACATGATCTTATTTTCCTTGAACTACAAAACTCTCGGGCTAATACATGTAAATTGATTTTTTGAGCTAAATCATCATCTCACCGTCTTGACATCAAGTTTTTCTAGTTCTAAATCAAACAAAACAACCATGACAATCGATACATGAATATAGAACAAACAACCTTGAGCTTTCAGTTTGTATAGATTTATTCAACCAATCCAATTCACTTTTCCTTCATTGCTTTTGTTCACCCCACTAATATTTGCAAATCATAGACAACTCTGTTAATTTTTTAGATTCCATACCCAAATCAAAATTTTTTTTTTTGAATGGTATTAAATTCTGTAAGGATATAGTGTTAAGTCTCTTGTTTTAGATAATTTTTAACATTGTCAATTTATTTGGTTTTTACTGAGGTTTTTTCCGTAACCTTTGTCTTTTTTATTTTTAGGAACTATATGCTGCACTTAGTATTTTTCAAAAACTTTGGGTCAAACCTTTATTATAGTAATCATCATATGAGTTCTCTCTATAGGCCGCAACAAATTCTTCTGCTAACCTTAATTACCAGTCTTTCATAAGGGCAACTTTGAGTTCTATACTGAATAAGCCAACATGAAATATTTACCAACATCCATAGAAATAAAGATTTGAAAACAAAAATCAGTTTAGAACACTAATAAAAATAAAAATAAAAAGCAAGAAAACAGGTTCCAAGGGTTGGAGCTTGCCCAAGCTCCATTCTTTATGCTCCCAATATCCATCCCTAGCAGCAACACCCTTTTTGGCAACACCTTAAAAGGGACTAATGTGAGAGAGGTCAATATGCTTATCAGAATACACCCCCACCATGAAAGACGCTACGTTGCCCAATGGTGTCCCCTAATCCAGACAAGGAATATAAGTGTAAAACGTGACATACTCAGGGTCTATATAAAAATAATTACTACTATATTATATAGATAATATAAACATATTAAAGGGCTAAACATGCACAGGATAATTATTGAAAAGTACTTGATCCCTTTCTATGTGAAAATTATAATAACTTTGGATAATCAACATTAATATGTTAAGAAATTACTTGCAGCCTTGTGGGACACAGATATAGGAGGTAATGTGTTAAGTTAATGGCTTGCCACCTTTTCCTTTTATAGCGTGTTTGAAAGTTTGTAGAGAGGAGAGTAAACGGAAAGGGGAGGGGAATGGTTACCCCGTCCCTCTGTTTGGATGTTTTAAAAACATTAGGTAGAGTAAGGGGAACAGAAATATCCACCTCTTTGTTTGGATGCTTTGAAATTAAGGGGAGGAAAGGGGGACAGGGGGGGAGTGGTCATATAAATTGACAATTATGGTCATTATTTGCTAATTTTAAAGAAATGCATATAAATTGACATCATAAGAGTAAAATTGACAATTTAAATCCTTCTTCCCCTCTAAATTCCTCCAATTTGGGGAATTGAAAAAGAGGTGGTAGGAGGGGTAAGATACCGCTCCTAACACCTCCCTCTCCACTCTTAAAAAAATCCAAACAAGTTTCATCAACAAACCACTCCCATTCCCTCTGCTCACCCCTCACCCTTCATTCAAACAAACTGTTAGGGGTAAGATACCCCTCAACCCCCCCCCCCCCCCCCCTTTTCCCTCTGCATTTAAAAAATACCCAAACAAGGTTCATAAAATCAAACCCCTCCCCTTCCATATACTCCCCTCTCCTCACCCTCCATCCAAACAAACTAATCAAGCATACTTTGATTTAATAAAACAATTAAATAATCCATATAACAGCTAAAACTTAGTCAATCTATGTGTGCGCATCCTAAAAATCTCAACAACATCAAAGAATGTCAAAAAAAAATAAATGAAACTCTTCACATAATCTTTATTACAGCTAACATCCAAAAATGGCATGGGACTATGATAGGATAATATTTTTATTTGTTTGAAAAAAAAAATTATTAAATCCCTGGAAAGATTTTTTCCCACTTATTTTCTGCCATCCAAGGGATTTGGATAATGTCCTATGGACAAAGTTTTCATCCTAACCAAGTTAGAGGAATCTCCTCCAACCCATTATGTAGTGGTTTATAAGACCATTAATGTATATTAAATCATATGAGTCATTAAGTCATTTAAAAGAGTTACATGACTATTAAGGGCATTGATTTTATTGCACGCTTGTTAGTGTATATCGTCCGTACACATCACCCATTTCATATATTATATGTGGACATGCTTAAAAAATGTGGACAATGGGTATAAAATTATGGACATTGTGTGTACGGAGAATACATAACGAGTGTGTAAAATTATAGCTAGTCTTTCCTTTCTTCAATTTTTCCTTCCTTTTCCAACAACAGGAAAGACATAGCAAATATAGTACTATAATAAACAAACAGATTAAAACCAACCAAATCGTAGGCATAGTAGGATACTATTGGAATGATACCTAATTAGAGATCCGAGGTTTCTTTAAAAAATTCACTGGTAATTTCTTTGTTGAAGGATAACCCTATTCTAGTTTTGCAAAGGATACAGTGCTCAACCTTTGTTACAAAATGGTTGTAGTGCTCAACTGAACTATATTTGAAGAGGATTAAAATGCATGCAAAAACGAATTGGAATGCAATATCAATAACAATATTGTTCCAAAATGAGCATACCTGGCGTTGATCTTAGGTTGGAAAATCAGAAAAACTTTGAAACCTTCCTGGATACCTAGATTCATATACTAGCGGAACACAAAGTACTCCACGTAAACTCAGTAATTAAACTAGAGTAATTATCTAGTATCCTGAGAGTACAGCAATGCAGTACTTCCTTTTCTCACATAATATTAAATGCCAGAAATAAATTTCATGTGAAAAGAAAGAGTACTGCATCATTGTAGTCCAGAAAATACTTAATAATTTTCCATTTATCAAATATATATAAGATTTAGCAACCAAGAGATGAAGACAAGAAATATGCACACATATAAAAGTAAGCATTTTTGAACGGTATATGATATGTATTTAGTGTACCTTTATCGAGTTTGGGAACTGATGTTGGCCACCATTGAAGTACAAACTGGAAGGCATTCAACTTTTTTTTTGATATGTAAAGCTCGAAGGGATTCGTCATAGTATTATCACGTCCAAATTGACCCTCAGTAAAATAATAAACCACCTCCATTTGTTGAGTGTGTGCATTCAACAACACAATATTTTTTGTCCTCAACAAATAAACAATGTTTGGATCAACTGGGTGAATACCTAGCACTCTCAACAAGTTAGTGTTGCTCACAGGAAACTTTGCCACCAAGCACCATTTCCCAGCAATGTAGTCCTCAAGTTCCCAATGTTGAAACAGTAATCTATAATTGTTCGAATTGGATAGAAACATGCACCGCAAACGCCCTTGGCAAGCTGATAAGCAAACGTGTCCATACATGTCATAGAGCTCTCTTGGTTGACGAATGAGACGGCATTTATGATCATGTTTGTTATTAGGATCAAAAGCAAGGATATATCTACTGCCACAGTGCGCCCAATGCATGATATCATTGTGGGCAAGAACTGCATGTGTCTGAAACTTGGTAAAATCCATGGTAACTTGAAGACCTTCACATTGCTCTGTAAATTGTTCCCATTCACTAGTATCGGAGTTGAATATCTCCACACAGAGATCGAGGAATTTTTTCTTTGGGAGACCAAAGCATGGGGGGAAAAATCATTCAAAAATTAGAATTATACTGGAATTTGAAACTAAATTAATATATGAAAAATAAAACTAGCCCGGAGCAGAACTATAGTTTCAAGAATGAGAGGTCAAAGAGATAACAAATATAAAAATCTTACAAATTTAAAAAGGTCACATAAGAAATATGAAAAGTTTGGGGGATCATATATATATATATATATATATATATATAATTAAAAAAAAAATGGACTTTGCATGCTTCTAATTCAGTAACATGCTAAAAGAATTTGGGAGTGAAAATCTAATTCTTAAAAATTTTGGCCCCCCAAGCTCGTATGTTGTCCCGCACTTGAAACTAGCATCAATTCAATATTAACGAAATATTTTAAAAAGAAGAAGAAGATATAGATACATTTCTATTCAATCATTTATGATGCATTAAATCACAAAAACCATTTATGATTGATTTACTAGTACATGTCACAGTAGTTTCCCTTTCAATATACAAAATCAAAAAATCCATTACTAGAAGAATTTGTTTCATAATTACAATTAAAATTTAAAAGAGTAAATAGAAGTACAACCATTCTATAACCAAATAGCATAAACATTGAAAAAAAAAAGTTATTTATTATCATTGTATATCCAATATTGTTCTTAGTAAAAAAACCAATTAGTGTTGTCACACACACACACACACACATATATATATATTAAAAAATTAAAAATAAAAATCCAAATTGTCAATTTTACTCTTATGATGTCAATTTCTATGCATTTCTTTAAAATTAGCAAATAATGATCTAGTTATGACCACTCCCCCCACCCCACTTTGCTTCCCTTAATTTTTAAAGCGTCCAAACAAAGAGGAGGATATCTCTATTCCTCCAACTCTACCTAATATTTTTAAAACATCCAAACAGAGGGACAGGGTACCCATTCCCCTCCCCTCCTCTCTCCTTCCTCCCCTCTTACCGTTTACTCTCCTCCCTCCAAAATTTCAAACATACTATAAAAGGTAAAGGTGGCAAGCCATTAACTTAACATATACCTCCTCCTATATCTGTGTCCCACACGGCCACAGGTAATTTGTTAACATATTAATGTTGATTATTAAAAGTTATTATGATTTTCGCATGGAAAGAGATCGAGTACTTCTCAATAATTATCCTGTGCAAGTTTAGCCCTTTAATATGTTTATTTATCTATATAACATAGTAGTAATTTTATACATATAGCACTCAAAACTCTAAGTCTCAAAACTTTAACTTTGGGTGCCAAACATCAAATAAAAACAATTTATTTTTAGATTCTTTGGACTTGTATTCAATTTGGAAGGGTTAGTTTTAAATTATAAGGGACAAAATATAAAATAAAAAAAAATTTATCTAAAATTCATAAAAGAAAAAATTTTAAAATCATTGTTTCTTAATACATTTCCACCCAATCTTCTGTGATGTATTATGAAACTTGACATTTTTTTGGTTCACAAAAATCTTGTATGATTAATTTGGTAGTAAATGTCACAATAATTTCCCTCTAAATGTACAAAATTAAGAAATCCATTTCAAAAAAATCATCTTTTATTTTGTTTGCATTAAAGAGTAAATAAAGTAGAACCACTCTATAATCAAAATAGTATTCAAAAACAAAAATTGAAAGCCATATTTATTGTCATTATGAGTTCAATATTCTTCTTAGTAAAAATTTATTAGTCTGTCACCTGAAAAAAAAAAAAAAAAAAAAAAAAAAAAAACAAATTTTTTCTATTCAAGTCTCAAACATTTTAACTTTGAATCCCAAACATCAAACAAACTAACTAAAAAAACACTTATAGATACACAAATATATACACACACACCACACACACAAAAACAGGGCGACCGTGGTCCCCAATTGTCTATACATACCTCTGTTTCGATAGCACTGACACGCACAACCTTGAACCGAGTAATGGTGACAATGTCATCATAGTCGGAATGGCATACAAACCCAGCAAGGACATGAGTGTCAAACCTAGGAGGCACAGAAACAGCGACCCAGTTCGCAGTGAGTGGATTACAAACGTAGTACATCATCTGAGACAAGAGTGTTGTGGAACACAACACCAACCCATTACTCGTTGCTATGAAAATAATGGGGTTTGGACACTGAGGAAGAAAGCTCAAGGAAAAGTTGGAGGACATAAACTGTGGATCCCTCTGAAAATGCTTGAACTCAACGGGAAGTGGTATGGGAAAGCTACACTGAAAGAACAGTGTAAAGGGTGGTGATGGCTGTGACGGGTACAAGAGTTTCATTCTCTGTGTAAAACGTTGAGCAAATTGGGGTTGACAGATCACTTGGACCCATCTCTTGGAAACGCACTTGAAGCGGTGTGCGGGTTTCAGAGGAATTCTGTGGAGGATTTCTATTAGAAGGTCGTTTGAGAGGTCGTCAATGGAGGTTTGCTTGGATTCTGAATTGGGTTTTTTGCAAGGCAGAGCACAGATATCCATGGCTGTGTTGGTGGGAACTGATGAAATGAAACTCAACTCAATGGGACAAAAGTGGGCGTTGGTATTGGAACTATTGAAATGTTTTTTGCTTTTGACTTCTTATTATATTTCCAAATAACCTTAGTTTTTTCTTTTTTTTCCTAAAAGAAAAAAACCTAGTTTTTAATTATTATTTTTTTAAGTTTTTTATAAAACATAAAAATTACGAAAGATTATATTTTTTTCAATAATTACTATGCAAATAAGCAAATTTCTAAAAAGATACTGTACTGCATGCAGTAATAGTAGCAGTTCTAAGAAATTTTTTTAAATAGTTATTTAAAAAGTTAAATTATACAAAATATAATAGTCTATTGAATTGGTAAAAATATACCAAATAATGTTTTTAATCACTTGCCGTTAAAATGGTTTAATAGTTTTTCTGTTTTAATAAGCCAATAGTCTTATATATTTTTTTAAAGTACCGATAAAAACGAAGGAGTTGGGCAAAAGCTAAAAAGAATTAAAATTAAAAACTAAAAAGACAAAAGGCAAAAAATGACCGATAAGAAATAAAATGAGAATTGAGCTCAGATGAAAGTAATAAAAATGAAAGAAAGAGACGCTGAAATGATGAGAGAGAGCCGAGAGCAATAGACAATACTTGTTACAACTGTGAGTCAAGCCATTGAGGAGAATAGAACTACTATTACTACAAAGCTAAGGAGAGTAAATTTATCTATGCCACTCAAGATAACTCACAATAGCAGTATCTCTCTTGGTACCTTTGTTTTTTATGAAGAATGAAAATATGGATTATTATTATTATGGTATGAGTTGAACGTGTTACAAATCTAAATGATTTGAGTGTTTTTATTTTTATTGAATACTTTGTTAGTTTATTAATGTTTGGCCTAATCTTGTTGTTGTACGGGCTAATTTTATTATTGTTATTTGCACTAATTTAATAAATCATTTATTAAGTCATTTGTTTGGGTATAATATTTGAGGAAATTTAAAAATTTGCTTGAGATTTTAATTCAGTTGGAAGGCAAAAATTCCAACCCAAATCATACCTAAATAGACTGAATTTTGCAATGGTAAGCCATGTGAAATTGATATTCTTAAATTTTGGGGGTGTGTCAATTGCAATAACTCCTTCACTTTTTCATTTTTCTTTACTCATCAAATGAGAGGGAAGATGTCTCTTACTCTCAAAGTTTTTTCACTTCCATACCAATCTTGTTTTTTATTCTTCCCACCCCTATCCAACAAGCTATGGACGCAGGGCTAACTCAACCATACAAGTAACTTAGATAATGCCAAAGGCCCTAAATAATAGAGGAGCCCCTTTGTTAATTAACATAGTATATTATATTTATATGTCTTAACATTTTAATAAAGGCTCATTCACTTAGAAAAAATAAAAATAAAAATAAAGTCTCCCTCTATTAGGCCCCCACTTTGTCAAAAAACATAGAAGCGTTTTATTTATTTTGATTAAAACATAAAGAGAGAGAAGATTAATGTCACAATTGTATCCCAAAAACACAAAAGGTGAAAGAGACAAAATATTTATAACAAAATTAAATATGAATTGTACAAATCCATTAATTAATAAAATCTAACCTTTGTCACTTGAAATTTGTCAAGAGAGAGACTATATATATATATCTCTAATATCACATCAACCCACTTACTCAAGTTTTCTTTTTAACAATTTTTTATATATAATTTAATTAGTTTTTGACTTTTTTCCATTTGTACCAATTTTTTATCATTATAATAAGAAAGATCAGTCATTTTTATTCTAAGTAGGTTGTTTAATAAATATTATTTAATTAATATTCAAATATAAGAATTGAATTTTCTTGAGAGCTTTCACATTATGCCCCAAAATTCATTCAACCGGCCCTAGATAGTTGATTAGCACCAAAAACAGCTTCATGTAATGGGGAGATCTATTCAATTCAAGGGCTTTTCTTCTTGTATAAATTTTGGATACTCAAATCTTCTATATCTATAGATTTTGGGAAGAAGCTTCTAAGAATCTAAGTTGGCTTTTAAGTTTTCAAAGCGGTAGATTCTAAGTCTTGGATATCTCAAAGTACTTACTCTCTATTCACTTATAGGTTTTCAATTAAGGGGACAAATTCGTAAAATAAAACTTCACAATTTAAAACTTCTCACTAAACTTATGTTCTCAGCAATTTACAAGCTCCTTATCTTTTATCATTTTTTTAAATTTAAATAGACATACTCTATTTTCCTCTTCATCTTTTATCATTTTTTAAATTTAAATAGATGCACTCCATTTTCTCTTCTTGCTTCTTCTAAATTCTCTTTTATTTTGATAAAAAAAAAAATCTCTATAGGCATTCAACAAACACAAATTCACCACAGATTTTCAGTATATAAAACTTGATTCCAATATGTAAAACTTAAACATCTCACACCTCTTGATTCCATTATGTTTCTTAACCCTCTTGACACACACGTTAAATTTTGTGCCAATCAAATGTTATATTTACTATATGATCTAGAAATTTATTTTTTATGCATAGTTTTAGATTGCAAAAGGTTGCAATTTAAACAATTGATGAATGACATAATTATTGATACTTGATTTTTTTGAAATTTTGTAAACATAAAGGATATAAGAAACAAATGTAATTCAATAGTAGATTTATCAAAATTTACATTTAATAAAAAAAAATATTGAGTGATGTTGTAACCTTGGGCTACAACTAAGTTTGTAACCAACTTTTTTTTTTTGGAGAAACAGTCCTTGGTACTTTCATCAAACAAATGCCAAATCAGCCTAGAAAATGGCAAGGAGATGTGGAAGAATATCCTCCATTCACATCGAAAAACCCTTAATATGATTTGCATGTCTAGCAATGTTATGAGCTATAGAGTTTAGGAAGCTTGAGGTCTACTGCTGGGCAAAGGTCTGGCTGGTTTTGGTGATTCAAGCCATTAGCTAAAAAAAATTAAGTACACAGTAATTTTCATAATTGTTTTTAGGATAAAATTTAACTACAAAACTGATTATAGTTTTAGGTTACAACCTTACTGAATAAAATAAACATTACTATATATTTTGAAAATATAACTGAATTGCATGTTATTTACGCTCTTAATACACATGTCAAACTTTATATCAATCGGATATTATTTATTATATGATCTATAAATTTATATTTTATGCATAATTTTAAACTACAAAAACTTGTAATTTAAACAATTTATTGATGACTAGCTATTAATCTTTAATTTTCTATAAATTTTGCAAGCATTGAGGATATAAGAAGAAGAAGTAATCTAATGTTGGATTTGTCAAAATTCACCTTTAATAAAAAGATATTGAGTAAGGTTGTAACTTAAGCCTACAACCAATTTTGTAGCTAAATTTTGTCATTATTTTTATATTTTTATATTTTTATCTATATTTACCATTTAAGGGGCTTCCCTGATTTGGAATTTTCATTTTGGATGCCTAAAATACTCTCAAATTTACATGTTTATCTATACTACTATTTAAGGGGATTTTCCTGTTTGGTATCCTTAATTTAGATACCCAAAATACCCTCAGATTCATTTGTTTGTAAAACTTATATAATAGGGTTAGACATGTAAGATTTACCAATTTAAAAACTCCTAAATTTTAGCTAAATAAAATAAAAAATTTTCCCTTCCACCTTCACATTTTTCTCTCTAGTTAATAGTTAAGCACTAATATCACTTCTTCTTCTTCTTTTTTTTAAAAAAAAAACTGGTTTTTTTCCCACAAACATAGATTTCTTTTCTTTTCTTTTTTCTTTTTTTAATTTCTTTTTTTCTAATTGCCAAAATGAAATGGCCACAAGTTGTGATCACTACATTTCCCCACATTTCTCTCACGTGTTTGTAAAGTCAAGTACTAATATAACTTCTTCTTTTTAAAAAATAAAAATAAAACTAATTTTTTTTCCTCACAAACGTACTCTTCTTTTTTCTAATTGCCAAAATGACATGGTTACAAGTTTTTATCAATAAACGGTTTAATAAATTTTAAAATTTTGACACGTCTTTTTTTCCTAAAAATTAACATACACTATCTTTGTTTAGATATATCTCATAAATGTTTTACATATCTTTTTAGTTTCTTTGCACATACTTTTGGATTGCCTCAACTTTTTATTCACTTGATCACCATCTCAAATTTCAGAAAGGTTCATTTCCTTTGACATTGTTGAAATTATTAATTTGTTAGTTTGTGTTTTTTTTTTTTTTTTTTTTTTGGTTGTAATTCTTTACAAATCTCACTTTTTTTTTTTTTTTTTTTTTAATTTCTTCATTTTTATCTCTTTCTCAAGTCTATTTCCACATCAATTAAAAAAAAAAAAAAGTCTATTTCCACAATTCCTTTGATCCCCACAATTTGTTTTTCCTCACTTCATCACTATCTTTCTTTCTTTTCAAAGAGGTATGTTTCCTATACAAGAAGTAAAGATGAGATTGTGAAAATTTGGGGTACATCTCAGCAAGTTGTTATTTTCTTTTTTTCTTCTTCATTGTTTTTATTATAATTATAATTGTATGGTGTACGGCCATAGGCCCACTTATTTCGGGCCCAAGCTAGAATAGGTCTATAAATATTACCAGGCTCAGGCCCAATGTAATGATCGGCCCACTATTCATAAGCACGGCATGCAAATACACCTCGCATATAAAATGATCGGTAGGTGTCCCTATGATAGGCAGCAATACCTCGGCAGCCCGGTAATGCCCTGAGGATTTACGCTACATAGCAATTTTGGAGGCCAAAACCAATTCCAACACCCTCTACCCCATTTTCAACAAAGCATATTCCTTGTCAGGAATAATAAATTTGGGTCTCACCCACACTAGTGTAACTTGGGGGTAATCATGATTCCTCCATTATCCTTAAGCTATAAATAAGAGGAATGATGTGCATTGATAATAGCTTAAATTTGCACATTTATATCATTATTAGAAAGCATTATCATACTTATTTTGAGTTAATTCATGCATTTTATATTTGGTTTTGGAATAATGTTGAATAATCAATTTTGTGCTTAATTGAATCTTATTGCGTGAATTTGTCTTTTGTAGGAGAATGGAATTAAATAAGTAGATTTATGCAAAAAAGAAAGGTAATGGACTTTACTTTTACAAGGGCCATGATGAAATTAAAGAAGGCCAACCCAATTAAATTTAAGTCCAATTGGAGTAGGGAATCAAAGGAAATTTGCATCTAATCCAAGTCCAATTCGGATTAGGATTCCAACCTGCACATCATTTAGTATTTTTGGCATACCTTTCGGCTCAAATGTCCAATCAAGATTATTCAAGTTGGGCTGGAAAGTTAACTTAAAGGGCAACAACTTTGTAGTTTACCAAAAGTCCAAATTCTGACGTTAAATGGGCCAAAATCGTCGGTTAAGTGAAGCCTAAAAATATGGGATTTTCTCCAAATGAGAATTCAACTTGTAATAGGATTCATTGACCTATTTAAAGGCTCTTTAGGGCAAAATTTAGAGAGGCTAGTGCTAGGGCTGGGGGCTGAACATGGAGAGTGCGGCTAATTCTTTGGTTTTCTTCCAAGACAGTTAGTTTTATTTTATTTGTCTAGTTTAATGTTTAGTATCTTATTCTTGTGTTTTATTTCAATTACCATGAGTAGCTAAATTTATAATTAGGGTTGAGGATGAAACCTTATTAAGGATTATCAGTAATATTTATATGATTTTTCCCACAATAGTTGTTCTTTAATGATTTAAATTGTTCTTGCTTAATATCAATTTACTAAGAGATTCTAGATATGAGTTCAATCATGTTTTTCTCATGATTTAGGATTTATCTTAATTAATTGAATGTTTGGTTTATTAATTTTTTATTATAAAATTGGATATCGCTTGTGATTTGTCTATCAATGGATACAATTTATGATTTGATTTTTAAAATTGGATATATCTTGTGATTTGTTTTGCTGCGGATACAATTGATGATTTGATTTTATACTTAAGAAGCGAAGAAGAACATGCTTTTGATTTTTAAAATAATGATTTTAATGAGAATATTTTCCATGATAGTAAGATTAATTTCTAAATTATCATGTAGTGAGTTGGGAAAAATTAATAATCATAAATATATGCTGATATGACTTACAAGGCGGATTTCAAAACTTTAATTCCTTTCTCTTGATTGTTTACATCTTTTTATTGCTTTATATCTTTTGCTTAGTTTAACTATTTGTTTAATTTTATTATTTGCTTAGTTTATTTAATTTCAAAACAACCAATTTTTATTAAACTAGATTAGGATTAATTTGGTTAAAGTTTAATTAATTTTCCTACATTCATTCAAGTCCCTATGGATTCGACCTCGTTCTTGTCAAACTATACTTTGGTACAATTCGTACACTTATGAGTACTTTAAAATATCACAACAAGGAAGAATGAGGAAATGAGGTTGGACATTCTAGAGAGAGGAGAGAGAGAGAGAGAGAGAAAAGAGGGAGAGAATAAGTAAGCAAACATGAGAGATTAAGGAGGGAAGAAGGAAGGCAGGATAGAAGGGTAATGTTGTGAAATTTTAAAGTACTCGCAAGTGTACGAACCGTACCGAAGTATAGTTTGACAAGAACGAGGTCAAACCCATAGGGACTTGAATGAACGTAGGAATATTAATTAAACCTTAACCAAATTAATCCTAATCTAGTTTAATGAAAATTGGTTGTCTGAGATTAAATAAACTAAGCAAATAATAAAATTAAGCAAATAGTTAAACTAAGCAAAAGATATAAAGCAATAAAAAGATGTAAACAATCAAGAGAAATGAATTAAGGTTTTGGAATCCGCCTTGTAAGTCGTATTAGCATTTATTTATGATCATTAATTTTTCTCAACTCACTACATGATAATCTAGAAATCAATCTTACTATCATGGAAAATATTCTCATTAAAATCCTTATTTTAAAAATCAAAAGCCTTATTTTAAAAATCAAAAGCCTTATTTTAAAAATCAAAAGCATGTTCTTCTTCGCTTCTTAAGTATAAAATCAAATTATCAATTGTATCCATAGCCAAACAAATCACAAGATATATCCAATTCTAAAAATCAAATCATAAATTGTATTCATTGACAGACAAATCACAAGCGATATCCAATTTTATAATCAAGAATTAATAAACCAAGCATTCAATTAATTAAGACAAATCCTAAATCATGAGAAAAACATGATCAAACTCATATCTAGAATCTCATCTTAGCCAATTAATATGAAGTAAGAACAATTTAAATCATTGAAGAACAATTATTGTGGGAAAAATCAAATCACATAAATATTACTGATAATCCTTAATAAGGTTTCATCCTCAACCCTAATTATAAATTTAGCTACTCATGGTAATTGAAATAAAACACAAGAATAAAACACTAAACATTAAACTAGACAAATAAAATAAAACTAACTGTCATGGAAGAGGTAGCCACAACTCTTTATACATTCAGCCCTCAGCCCTAGCACTAGCTTCCCTGAATTTTGCCCTAAAGAGCCTTTAAATAGGTCGAGGAATCCTATTACAAGTTGAATTCCCGTTTGGAGAAAATCCCAGATTTTTAGGCTTCATTTAACCGACGATTTTGGCCCATTTAACGTCAAAATTATGACTTTTGGTAAACTACAAAGTTGTAGCCCTTTAAGTTAACTTTCCAGCCCAACTTGAATCATCTCGATTGGAAATCTGAGTCGAAAGTTATGCTAAAAATACTAACTGATGTGCAGGCTGAAATCCTAATCCGAATTGGACTTGGATTTGATGCAAATTCCATTTGATTCCCTACTCGGACTTAAATTTAATTGAGTTGGTGTTCTTTAACTTCATCATGGCCCTTGTAAAAGTAAAGTCCATTAGCTTTCTTCTTTGCACAAATCCATTTATATAATTCCATTCTCCTACAAAAGACAAATTCACTCAATAAGATTCAATTAAGCACAAAATTGATTATTCAACATTATTCCAAAACCAAATATAAAATGCATGAATTAACTCAAAATAAGTATGATAATATTTTCTAACAATGATATAAATATGCAAAATTAAGCTATTATCAATGCACATCAGGTAACTCCTTCTTAAAGCTCGCCCAGGAGCTGCTCATAGTAGGAAACCCAATACCCACTGTATAAGTAAATTCTAAGCCCAAACACTAGGCCCAGTAGATTGTGCATATTTGGGCATGTACAATAATTATTATTGATAGTTTTTCAGAAATTAGTAGGCTGAAAATCTCGGGCGTTGTTGATCTAAAGGTTGTTGGTGAATCTTGAAATAGCAAACAGGAAAGTCAGAGGAGACCGGTGGAGGCCAGCCAAGAATCCTCCGATGGCTAAGTTTGTATTTTCTATGGTTCCAAGTGTATAGGAAGCGTTAGAATGAATACCTTCTCACAGATGAGTGCTTTTATAGCACACACGGAACGGTTATCTCCCTCCTAGTAACTTCTCCTATTGCCAAGGAGTTCGGAAATAACTGTCATAACTGCCTTTGACATGGTATCGCTTGGCCTAGTTTATCTAACCGTCATTGGCAATGGTTCACATCAATTTCGTTAATTCCGGAACAAGGGTGCAATGCCCATACCAAAACAGTATAGCGTTGGACGTGCACTGTTTGCCCAGGACGAGATTATCTATAATCTCGTCCTACCTGTTTTACTCACGGATGAGATTTACTAGGACGAGTTTCTCATAGGCTGCTGCCATTGATCAGGACGACCCATTCTGGACGAGTCTGGAGTTGTAGTTTTCCGGTATCATCAATTATATTTCATTTTATTAGTTCATATGGTTGAAAGTCTACATTTCTCTTTTACATTGATAGTTTAAAAGTCAAATGTTAAAAAGAAATCATTTCCACTAACGTGATTGTGTTTATATTTAAGTACATATTGATTTTTTTTATTGATACAAGATAAAAATTCTACTCTAATATAATCTAAGTATATATGTGTGTGAAAATCTTTCCTAAAGACTTGAATCCCGGTTCTTACCTCCTATACCCCACAAGCACTTATACTTGTGAACAAGGTTTTAAAACTCGGACCATTCATTGAACCGTAAAATCAAGATGTTCAAGGTTTTTGAGGTCGAACTGAGGTCGAACCGTGATGACGTCATAATTAATTTAATAATTATTTTTTTATATATAAAAATATTAAATTAACTAAAATAATCCAATTAAATATAAATATCTATATTTCAAATATATATTTTCATATCATAACTTTTACAAGACAAATAAGAAATATCAAATCCTAAGCAAATTTATATATAATATCTATTTATTTATTTATTGGTTAAACTTGTAATAATAATAATTATTATTATTATATAAGAATTAGAAAGACACTCAAATAAAATAAAATAAACTATTTAATAATTTTAAATTGAAATAATTATTATTTACTTAACTGTAAATATTAATTAAAATTAGAGCAATAATAGTACCATAACATTTTATACAAATGTTGCCACAATTTGCCACGTGACGAGATGTGAGTGGTAGAGATATAAATCCATAATTTTTTTTTAATTACTCACACTTTGCCATGTGTCAAATTATAGAAAAAAATGGTGTAAAATATTGTGATACTACATTACTATCAGAGAAATGATATGTCCACAACATTTTCACGACATTTTTACAACAAATCCTAAGTAACAGATTGTTACTGGTTGTTATTATTAGGGCAAAAAATTAATTTTAGTGTTAGATTCAAATTTGAATCAATAACAACTAACCACTTATGATTTGTCGTAAAATTATTATAAAACTAACACCTCTCTTACTCTAAAAAATACTTAAAATATTTAATGCACCTATCAATGCATGTTACATCATATTGGGCAGCTAAAAAAGATATCTAAATCTAATGGCTGAAATTTTTTTGCTTTTATTAAAAAATTAAAACCTTTCGTCCTTTCCAAGTTAGCCACGTGAGGTACAGGGACTAGGAATTCAAAAGAAGTAAAAAAGTACCTAAAGTCTAAAGAAAGAAAGAGAAACACATACCTCTGTGAAAAAGAGGAAATTACAAAGCTCCATCAACGGAAAAAAGAAAGAGAAGAAGAAAAAAAAGAAGAAGAAGCAGCAGCAGAAGACGAAGATACGTGTTACTGTAATTTGTGTTTTTGTTTTTTTGATCTGATGTAGTTTGTGTTTACTGTTTATTTGCTAAGCAAATGTGGAGTTTGTTTTGGCACAGACCATGCTTCGTTGTGTATTTCTCTTCTTTTTTTTTTTTTCTTTTTTTTTTTCTTTTTTTTTTCTTTTTTTTTTCTTTTTTTTTTTTGAGGAACTTGTCTTCTTCTTCTTCTCTTGTTCTTTTTTTTTTTTCCTTACAAATCCCTTTGTTCAAGATCTGAAATTATCAGATCTCCTTTCGATCTTTGTTCTTCTTCGTGTTCTTTCATTTCTTATAGATCTAATCATAACTTCATACCGGTGTATTAGCCAAAATTCACCGGAAAAGCTGAAACAAAAAGAAACCGTCCGAACCTCAAAAACCGATCTCGGTTCTCAAAACCGTACGGTTCGCACGGGTCCCTACTTTTTTCCCATTGAGCAGTTCTTGAAGCTAAAAAAACTACAAAATTGAGAGGTTCACGATTTTCTGGTTAGACCGTACAGTCCGGTCCGGGTTTCAAAACCTCACTTATGAAATGACCATCATATCAAGGATGTGCAGTAATAAGTGCAAATTGATTTGGTTTGGTGTGTTCATTTCTTTCATTTTCAAAAATGCGGTCTATACACATTTAAATAGTAGGATGGAATTTATTTGAAAAAATGTCAAGAGTAAAACTTGTAAAAAAAAAAAAAAATTCCTTACATAATAAAAAAAAACAAAAGCACCTTGAGTTGTTTTTTATGGTGGTATGGACCATATGGCAACAACGGGATAATAGTCGCCTTGGTGAACAAGTGTTGTTCTTCTCAAATTCTGGAGCAAGCACAGGAAAAATTGCAGGAATTCTTCTGATGCCCCAATTTGATTGATTGTGTGATGTGTGTGGGTGTGTGATGAGTCCCACATCGGGTATTTACTGGGCTTTATTAACAACTACAAGGATTCTCAAGTGTGACTAGTCATTTTGAGGTATAGTGCAGATGTGGCAAGTGATTTTCCTTGGGTCGTTACATATGGTATCAAGGAGCCTCAATTGTGACTAGTCCTTTTGAGGTATAGCGTAGATGTGGCTAGTCACAATTGAGGCTCATTGTAGTTGTTAATAAAACCCAGATCTACACAGTAAATACCCAATATGGGACTCATCACACATCCACACACATCACACAATCAATCAAATTGGGGCATCACAATTCTCTTCTCTTCACATTCCCACATCACCACCTAGAACTACATTGGCTTCTTGTTGGAGACCTCCAGATCATGATTATGTAAAAAAAAAAATTGATGGTGCACTTTTTAGCATGGAAAACCGGGCAAGAATTGGAGTTGTCATTTGCAATGAAGCAGGGCTGGTATTGGCTTCATTTTCACAGCAAATACATTTACCCACAACAGTATTAGAGGTAGAGACACTTGCTACAATAAGAGCTCTTGAGTTTGCAGCTGAGATAGGAGTAAACAGAGTTATTCTTGAAGGGGATTCTTCAATTCTCATCAAAGCACTCCAAGGCAGAAATCACTCCTTAGCTCAATTTGGTCACATAGCAAAGGATGTTAAATACACTGCTTCATGTCTTCAACACTATATGTTTTCACATGTTCCAAGGCATTGTAATAAAGTGGCTCATGCTTTAGCAAGAAGAGTGTTTTCCTACCTTCATATGTTAGTTTGGATAGAAGATGTTCCACCAGACGTTTTTTATGTATTCCAGGCTAATTTGAAGGGTCTTGCTTAATAAAATGCAAAATATTGCTTCTCAAAAAAAAAAAAAAAAGTGTTAGCACAACGTATTGGGGAAAGAGGTTAAAAAAAGAAAAGAATATCTCAGGACTACTCTACAAGTGAGGTAGCTGTCAACATCTGATGAAAAACGTGCCGTCACGAACAAACAAACAAGGATAAGCAGCAGCTGAAGCTGAGTGTGTAGTAGCTGTTATTATCGTTTAGTTACATACATAATAATAAAACGATTTCATTTTAAACCATATAACCAACTAGATACAGATTCAAAAACAATCCAAATTCGCCACCACCTTCCTTTCTCAAACTCTTCTAGTATTTCTCTTCCATCGCATCGGAAAACCATGTCCGACGGTTGTGGTGGCGGCAATGGTAGCAGCATCAGAACCATCTGGATCCTCAACAGCCTCAATGCCATCGTTTTCTCCAGGTACTCACTTACGACACTACGCCGTCGTTTCACATTCTATATACCTAACTAAGCTTTGTTTATTTCGCTTTGTTTTTCTTCGTTAATGCTTACATTCTCAAATTCGATTTTTACTAGTTGAAGGCCTGTGCAATGTGCGGTTTTTTTTTTCACCGTATTTTTTCAAAAATTTCAATCAGGGACTAATTACTATTTGCGACGAGTGGGCCCATAGCGGGGTACGCACGGTTTTATGTTAAAACTTGTAGAATAAATATAATTGTTATAACCAAATAAGTAATTATTATAACGAAAGGAATAAATTGCATTGGTATAACAACCATCAAATATAAAATGATAGCACCTTAATATAAAATTATCTTCTAATATACCAATTGTGCTATAATATCATTTGTAGTTACATGTATCAAACTATTTGCATATGAATTTTATATCTAATGAATCTACAATATAAGTGATTTGCAATATTGTTAACAATAATATTAATGATTAAAATCTTTAGACAAAGTAACATAAAGTTGGCCACTTTTTAAAGATAGAACTATTCAAGGAATAAAACCTTTGTTCTAATTAAAAAAAATTGCAAAGTTCTACATCTAGACTACAAACCTTTCTTAGGATGCTTGAAATATTTTTTGATAAACCTGAAAAAAAAAATCAAGAAGAAAATTAAACAGAGTTAAAAAAACAAAGTACCATATAGATTGCAAAATTGTATGTAAATTTAATAGTTTATGATTGGAATTTACTACGACAACTTACATATATATTGGACAACAAAATAATTAAATTGGATCAAACCATTAACATATGAATTAGATCAAACATAAGGAAATTACCCCCTAAGGAAATTAGCTTAAACAAAGGCAACAAATACATAAAACGTATTTAATTTATTATAATAAAAAATTAGAGTAAAAAATACATACCTACATGATTGTAGGTAGAAAAATGGAAGCCTAAATAAAAAAACTGTACAATAAGTTGGAGAATGAAAAACTACACCAACTAACGGTGTATATATATATATATATATATATATATATATATATATACATACTCCACCTAGAAAATGAGTCCAAGTAAAAATCAAATACTCTAAACTCCTTGAAGTTACCTAATCTAGAACTTTAGGTTAATTACATATCAGTTTTTTTTTTTAAAATATTTTATCCCAAAAAAATAGTTAATGGTTATTAGCTAGATTGTTATTAGATTTTTAAAAAAAAAATTGTTGTTGTTTACATTAAAGTTAATACAAAAAAAAAAAAACTTACGAGAAGCAATTTTTTTTTTTTTTTTTAAGAGATACACTTACTTTATGATAACAATGAATTAGAGATAAGACCAAATTGGAGTCTTGATTTTTTGAATTAAAGATAAGAATGAATTAGAGTCCTGATTAATCTAATATTAATTTACCTACAATCTTACATGAAGTCGTTTTTATTTTACGCTTACTATATAATATTTTTTGATTAATCTATACCTACAATCTTACATGAAGCAGACGTGAAGCATTTTTTTATTTCTTTATTTTTTTTAAAGAGATAAACTACTTAATAATGGTAAAAATGAGTTAGAGTCTTGATAGTATACTATTCTTTTTTAGTTCTTTAAAAATCTAAAAATTTAATAAAAAACTTACGGGAAGCAATATGCTTTTTTTTTTTTAAGAGATACACTTACTTTATGATAACAATGAATTAGAGATAAGAATGAATTAGAGTCCTGATTTTTTGAATTTGAAATATGAATGAATTAGAGTCCTGATTAATCTAATATTAATTTGCAGTTTTTTATTTCATTTTTTTTAGAGATACACTTACTTTATGATAACAATGAATTATAGATAAGAGTGAATTAGAGTCTTGATTGATCTAATATTAATTTACCTACAATCTTAGATGATGCCGTTTTTATTTTACGCTTACTATATAATATTTTTTTTGATTAATCTAATATTAATCTATACCTACAATCTTACATGAAGCAAACGTGAAGCATTTTTTTATTTCTTTATTTTTTTTAAATAGATAAACTACTTAATAATGATAAAAATGAATTAAAGTCCTGGTAGTATAGTATTCCTTTTTAGTTCTTTAAAAATCTAAAAATTTAATAAAATTTCTACAATTTGGTAAAGCCATGTGGCATAACCACGATGTCTAAACCTAACTTTTATTATGTACTAGTATTATACCCGTGTGATGCACGGCTTAATTAAAAGTTATATATGTCAAAACTATATTAATAATTTGTGAGCCACAATAAAAACTAATTAGTTTTGAAACATGTAATACATACATGTATTTAGTCACTTTGTGCATACATGATGTGTAGTATATAAATTATACATATTAAAACATAAAGTAGAATGGTTTATAATCTAAATAAATATTAAATTTATTTTAAATTACTTAAACATTTTGTAATAGAATTTTAAGTGAAGTATAATTTAAAAAAATTTTAGAACTTAGAAAATAAATTTTATTCATAGTAAATTATTAGTAATAGAGTTTAATCATTGATAACAAACTTAATAAGAATGAAAGTATAAATTATATATTTTACAAACATTATCAAAATTATTTTAAGCACTATTCAACTTTCTTGATGTATAATATAAACAAAGAAAGAATGAGTATTAACCATATGCATTGAGTAAACTTACTTGAGATGATTAAATATGAGATCTTTACATGCCTTCTTAGTTTATGTCAACCTCTTTGCTAATCTAACAAAATTTCATGTTTAATCAAAAGTTATCTACATACTCACCTCATATTATGAACACTTTATATCTTTCACACTCTACAATCCTATCAATGTTTGTAATTCTAAGAATTTATTGTCATGCCAATTGGGTCTCAACAATGTTTTTGACAAATAAGTTAAATCCGCCAAAAAATTGGGATGTTTGTAATTCTAAGAATTTATTGTCATGCCAATTGGGTCTCAACAATGTTTTTGACAAATAAGTTAAATCCGCCAAAAAATTGGGAGAAAAAAAATACCTGGCATTTTATGCTCCACATGTTTGGTCTCATAAAACCCTTTTTTATGAATGTCAATTAATTAAATGATGAAAAAAAATGGATAAAAAAAAAGGAGAAAAGAAACAGAGCTCGGAACAAATCTAAGATTTGAAAATTAGATTTGCTTATATTATGAACTTAAGGGTGTGTGTGTGTGTATATATATATACACACTTACCGGATAATGAAACTTTTGGTTTTGGTTTTGAAATAGATTTTTATATCTTTTGAAACTTAGCTAAAAAGGTTTATTCTTTCTTCACGTATAACTTTTTATTTTTTTATTTTTTTTATGTTCTCTTGAATTTATCCAAAAAAAAGCTCTTAGTTACTGGGCTTAAGTCTATCCAAAAATATCTCTTTTGCCGGGCTTGAATTTTTTTTTTTTTTTTGTGTGGATAAAATTGTGTATTAAAAAAAATGAAAAATTTGTAAATTATTTTTCATAACGTGAAGGAAAAAAAAAAAAAAAAAAAACTGATATCAACATTAAATTTTTGTGTCTATCCAAAGATAAATAGAGGAAAAGTTGATAAGATAAATTAAAATTTTTGTGTCTATAAAAAGATTATTAGAGGAAAAGTTGATAAGAATTATTAAGATGCTTTGTGTCTATCCAAAGATAAATAGAGGAAAGGTTGATAAGAACAATTAAGAATTTGTGTCTATCTAAAAAATTGATTTTAAATTGCTACAATTCTGTGAAAGTCTCATGCGTTGCATGATTTTAGTCATAAATTTTGTATATTTGTCCATATATATAATATATCTAATTACAAATTAGAATGATCAATAAAAAATTTTCAAGTTTTTTTATAATAATTCCTTATTTATTTATGAAGAGGGGAATTATCCTAAAAGAATTAATTTCAAATTTATGATTAAAAAATCAATTGTACTTGTACACCTAAAAGAAATTTAATTTTTATGTCTTTTATATATATATATATATATATATATATATATTATCTGTTTTAGTATTGACTTTATTCAAATGGTTATAACTTACTAATAAATAAATATAACACTCTAATTTAAAGTAATGTCTATAATTGTATTGTGCTATAGCCTTTAAAAACACATATATTAATATTACATGGTAGAATTTTTTTTAAGATAAAAATGATTATATATAATCTAGACATGAAAAAAAAAAGGCTTATTTCATTTAAATATTTTATATGGTCTCAAAAGAGAGAAAACATATCAATTTTCAATCTAACACAATCAATTTCATTTAATTTGACAAATAAAATTTCTACCATTCTTACCTCTTCTTTCATATTGGAGAGTTGCGGGTACTTGATCTTAATATAACTCCTCTGTTTTATTTTTTTGTTAAACACTACACAAATTTGCAATTTTTATTGTCTCACCAACTTGCAATTCAAGCTTGTATCTAAAACATTGTTATTCCACTTAAACTGATTAGAATTTTTTTTAATAATATTTAAACATGAGAAAATAGAGTTATTTACATAATTAAATCATTATATATAATGAGATACATTCTAAAAGATACCACCAAATCCACCACAGTTGTTTAATACTTACTGAATTTTTGTTATATCATCATTATATCATCCTTCCAATTGTATTTGCACCTACAAGAACTTTGAAGGATCAATAATGATGAAATTTTCTCATACAAATATTTACCTTCTTTTCAAGAGCATTTCTTGTTCTAACTTCTAATACGTGCATTGCTTTTGCTTTGCATTTACTCCAACCAAATTTTGTTTAGATCTATGAGAGTAAGCTATGTGAACCGTATATAGAGCAAGCCGTGTGAACCAAAGCCTACATGTAAAAGCAAAGCATGGATCAGAAAATACCATTAAGAAGCAAGGGGGGATTATGGTGTTGGCATGTTGCTAAATCTTGGACTCAAAAAGTTGTACCGTTGGTGAATTTTAAGAGCTTCTTTGGCTGCATGGGTAGTGATGAACTTACGATTTCAAGTATCAGGCCATTTTCTTTTGATTGATTCTTTTTATTTGACCTTGAGAGTTTAAATGAGAACAATCTTAGAATTGAAGATCTTGGAATTGAAAATATTTTACTGGAGCACTACAAAACTAATCTCATGGAGAGCTTAGTTTTACTCAATGATTAAACCATAAGAAGGTAATCTTTTGAAAATCTTATTGATGAGTTTGTTCTTTTATGAATGTTGTCGGTATTGTGGTTTAAATAAAATTGATAAACATCAATGATTGATTAAGATTTTGTGTACATCCTAAAAATTGATTAAGTATTAGAGTTTAAGTTGATAATAACAACTAAACTTCTATTTTATCCAAAATATTGCAATTTTTAAAATCTAAACAAAATTCTTCAATTTTTTTATGTGTAGTAAAAATTTATGAAAGTGTGAAGCTGAAATTTTTTTTTAAAAAATAGAAACTATAGGAGAAGAAGATAAGAACAAAAAAAACATATCTATCTTTTTAAAATCTAAAAAAAAAAAAAAAATCATGCAATTTAAGAAGATAAGAACAAAAAATATATGTATCTATAAAAATTTATGAAAGTGTGAAGCTTAAGAATATATATATATTTTTTTCTTAATGGATGTCTATCAAACTTTATCTAAAGAAGTGATTTCAAATTAAAATTTTTATCAACTTATAAATTATAGGAAAAAAAAGATAAGAACAACAAAAAAATTAATTTATTTTTCAAAAATCTATTAAAATTTTTGCAATTTGATGAAGATACGTGGCGCAACCACGGCGTCTAAGCCCAACTTTTATTATATACTAGTAAAGTAAAAGTCCCGTGCATTGAACGGTTTTAGTAATTAATTTGTTCTATATTTTTTTTAAGAAACTATAACTAAATGAATCATTTTTTTTTATGTGAACTGAATGAATCATTATTACATCATTTCATATTTTTTTTATCTAACATAATTATATATATATATATATATATATATATATATTCTAACACCTTAAATTATATAACTTGAGCAATGTCTTTAGTTGTATTGTACTTTAAAAACTATCAAAATTTATAAGCATTAACAAATATTTAAAACATTTTTTTAGAAGAGAAAAAAAAAAATAAAACTGAAGGCAAAAAGAACAACACACACATGAAACAAAAAATTAATTTAATAATTAAAAATAACCAAAAACAAAATTAAATAGAAATCTCAATTCATTAATTAAGAAACTGTATGGGAGGATTTTGTTCCAACCCCTACAAGCTTATTGTCCTCTTTGGGAAGCCAAGCCCGTAAGGTTTTGGTTCTCGATACCGAGTATGGAAGTCCAGGATTTTCACCTTAGGCCAAGGGCTTTGCCTTGTAGCCATTTTGGCTTGACACCTTTGTCCCACATCGGTAAGAGATGCGCCCCACTCATGGCTTATAAGCCCTTGGAGCAACCATGAGTGTACCACTACTACACTTATTGTCCTCTTTGAGGAGCCAAGCCCGCAAGGTTTTGGTTCTCAGTATCGAGTATGGAAGTCCAGGATTTTCACCTCAGGCCAAAGGCTTTGCCTTGTAGCCATTTTGGCTTGACACCTTTGTCCCACATCGGCAAGAGATGCGCCCCACTCATGGGCTTGGGATAGAGATGCACCCCATGAGTGGGGCGCATCTCTTGTCGATGTGGGACAAAGGTGTCAAGCCAAAATGGCTACAAGGCAAAGCCCTTGGCCTGAGGTGAAAATCCTGGACTTCCATACTCACCATCCAAGGGCTTATAAGCCCATGAGTGGGGCGCATCGCTTGCCAATGTGGGACAAAGGTGTCAAGCCAAAATGGCTACAAGGCAAAGCCCTTGGCCTGAGGTGAAAATCCTGGACTTCCATACTCGGTACTGAGAAACAAAACCTTGCGGGCTTGGCTCCCCAAAGAGGACAATAAGCTTGCAGGAGTTGGAACAAAATCCTCCCCTACAAGAACAATCCTTTTTTTTTTTAAAGAAAAAAGAATATTCCAAATTTCTAAACATTAAAAATATGAAAAACAAATTTAAGTTAAGCAAAGAGAGACTTACATAGAAATTGGACTGATGGAACTAATTAATCCAATTTCTCTTTCTCTTATCCAATTTTAAATTGGTAGCAAATTTTTCTTTTAGAAAAGCTAGACTATACATAAGAAAGTATCAAGCAAAAACTGCAACAAATTAAATCCAGAATATTGATGTCAATAACATATAAAATAAAAATAAATGATAAAGCTAGCATAATCTGTAAATATATCCATACATGAAATTTTACCCTATCTATAAAATGAACAAATTCAATAAAAATAAATAAATAAAAGAGAGAGAGAGAGAGAGAGAGAGAGAGAGAGAGAGAGAGAAATAACCACTTTATTCAATTACGGTTTCTAAGTGGAACTTGTACTTCCTTCAATATTGTAAAACCTACCTACTTCATATTTACCTTGCACATCTGAGTCTAGCATATTTACTTAACTAAATAACATTAAAATTTATATACATCTTCAAAGAAAAAAGTTATATACTATAATACGACTTTTTTATTTTTCTCAAAATGTGAAATGGAAAAGATTCACCTACATGTTACCTGTAGAGGAAATTGAAGTCAACGGCATTTCAAAAGATAACCATTTTGCATTTAAAGTTTTCTATACCATGGTTGGTATATATATACATGTATGTGAAAGAATTAAGTATGTCATCTTTATCCTTATCTCTAACATAACATATAGAGTTTGTTCTTATCATGTAAACCATTTTATCAGGTCGAGAGAAGAGAAGAGATCCGTATATTAAATATTTAAAAAAAAAAAACTTTTTCCTGATTTTTAGATTGAGACATAATTATCAATTAAGTGAATGGATATTATTGTAGAGAGTGCAGGTGTGAAGCCGAAATTCTAATCACCCTAGAACTCATAACTCATAAATCAAATAATAAATCTCCAATTGCTAATCAAATAAATCAAAAGAGAGAGGACATGTTAATGATAACTATGAAGAACTCAAAAAAATATTAGTAGTATGGCATTAGGACATAAAAAGTAGGATATTGTGATATACATCATGTTAAATATTTAATATTTAGTTTAATTATATGATTTCAATTGTAATAAAAAGTTGATAAGAAGTTGCTTCCATTTAAAACAATAATTTTAAGTTGTGAAGAAGTTGATATAAGCAAAAAAAAAAAAAAAATCAAATCAAATCAAATACCATAATTAATTACAATTTTTTTTCCTGTTATACCGTAAAAATCAAGTTGTTATTTGTTAACATTATTAGCTTCTTCTTTTCTTTTCTTTTCTTTTTTTGATATCCAAAATTTTGACATTTATCCAAAAAAAATTAAAACAAAATATATTTGGAAAAAAAAAAAAAAAAAGTAGATAACAAATCCTCCCGTGTGTATCCCAATGAAATTGGTTTTTATTTTTCATTTTTTTTTTAAATTCATGGGATTAGCTATACTTCTACATCACAACACATTTTAATAGTTTATGCTTTAGATGATTTTTTTTCTTTCTATCCTATTATTTTAGACTTTGTTGATAATATTTAGATAGACACACTTGCAGGTTTTAGTGGTATGGCACCAACCAACTAAATTTACCTCTCAAAGAAAAAACCAACTAAATAGGTGTATTGTAGTAATAAAAAATAAGAAAGTTGCTACTTTTCTTTAATAATACACCATACGTAAAAAATAAATAAAAAATAAAAAAAAAGATTAAATGAAGAACTTGGATTATAATACACTACACTTAAAAAATACTATGGATTAGATGGATTAGATGAAGATTTTGGATTGTAATCAAATTAAGATTTTTATCAAATTAGAAATTATAGGAAAATAAAAAATATATATTTTTAAAAAAATCGAAAAATCTAATAAAATTTCTACAATTTGGTGAAACTACTTGGCATAATTATGGCTTCTAAGCCCGATTTTTATTATATAGTATATGATATGATATAACATGATATGATATAACATGATATGATGTGTCAGTTTCTTCTTCTTCGTTTGGTGTGTACTAATCGATTTTTTGACTCTTCTTCTCACATTTAGGTTTTTTTTTTTTTGCTGGCTTATTCGTTGATGAATCGCTGTTTTTATATATAAAAAATTGAATCTAGACCTATTTCTTTTTTATGTAAAATGCTTTTTCTTGTTTTCAGTAGTGAAATTTTGCGTTCAACTTAGCTTTATGTCCTTGATTTTATGAAAGGATTAGGATTCGAAACTTAGGACCCATTTGGTAGAGGAGTTTGAATAATGTTGTTTGTCTTTTTTTGAAATATATGTGGGTGAAAAAGTGTATAAAAATACGTGTAATATTGTTTAAAAACTAAAAATATGTGTTTAAAATGCTCTACCAAACAGGCCTTAGTTTCGGGGAAAGAAGAAGAAGAAGTTTGGATTGGTACAGTTCCCTTAGGTGTTTCCAATTTAATTCGGTTGTGGTGATCAATACAATATGAACAGTGTTGTCTTTCCTATGGATAATTTTGTAGTTTATTTTCGATAGGTAATATAAACATCGTGTTCACAATGATGATGATGAACACTCTGGACGTGAAACAAATCCAAAAAGCTCAAGAACTAAAACTAACAATGGAAATACACCTAAGGATAATTTTATGGTTGGGGGAGCAGATGGGGGATTTAAAGCCTAAAAGTCTTTGTTGGCAAATGAGCTACACAGCTCTTGATATCTTTGCAAAGGATAATTAGATTTAATGTAGTCATGTGTTTGAATTTAATTCATGAAGCTTATGTACATCATATGAGGAAATAATAATATATCTATGTTTTGCCCATTTAGTTTTTCCATTTTCAAGTGCAGCCAAACGTTGCTTTAAGTAATATTCATTTTCTCTTTTGGTGATATTAGGAGGTTTCCGGTGGTTGAGAAGCGGTGGTGGACGGCTTGTAGGAGCGAGAATGAGAAAGTTACAGAGAATAGTCTTAGTTATTCTGTGTTTTCATTACTCCCCTCTGATTCAGAATTGGCTCATTTGTGGAGAGATAGCAGAGGTTAGTTGAAAATTTTGTCCTTTTTTTTCCTTGGCTGCTCTCACTATAATTTGCTAATAATTTTAGACTGATTGGTAAATAATTCCTCACCCAATAAGATAAGAAATGGGGTGGAGCCATGGAGGGTAAGATTGTGAGTTCAAAATCCACCGTGCATGTGTAAACATAACCAATAAAAAATGGAAAAGAATAAATCATACAGTTGCGTTGATTTAAGCAAGCTATGTGTTGAGAATGTATTAGTTATCATTGTTATTCATTGTCTTTCACAGTTGTGATTCTGGATTTTTTTTATTATCTTTCCTGTGTTAATTTATTATAAGTTAGTTCTTATTTTGATTTAAGGGTCCTTTTTTTTTTTTTTTTTTTTTTTTTGGTTTAATGTGAAGTTCCTTTCTGATACCCTTCTGTCCTCTCTTTTCAAATTGGTACTTGCTACTAATTTTTTTGTGTCTATGTAGGGAGGGATCTGCTAGCGGGTTTGGCATACGTGTCAGTCAATCATCTGTAGGGTCAGATTCCTGGGTTGATGATCCAATTACCCATCACATTATAGGCCTTTACATAAACAAGGAAGAGGAAGGAGATAATAATCTGCTGTGGCCTTTAATATTGCACATAAAGGGTAGTTATTGCATTCTCGTATTGCCTTTAGTCGAGCCTAGGCATGTGAAGGCATATGCAAGGTTATGCCAAAGATCTGATTGTGGAAATTCCGTTGGAGCAGATGAAAGTTTATCTTCCGTCCATCACAGGGTATGGTATGTTACTTGCAATGTTGTTCAGGAAAATATATCATACTAGAAGAAAATCTCATGCAATTCTCCCATCCCCACTATTTTGAAGTTCACATTGTAAGTTTGCTAATTCTTCTCAGCTTCAAACTGATTTTGAATTTATTGGGAAAGTCCTCCCATTCGTGGTCTTCTTGAGTTTAACTTGTGAAGCAGCATTAGAATGCGTGGTGAAATGAGTGCAGTATAGAACTCAAAGTTGGCCATGAAATTTTCTACCACGGATGTTCTTGATGATTTTTTTTTTTTTTTTTTTTTTGTTTGTTGTTGTTGTTTCCTTTGATACCCATGTTGATCTCTTTGATGATTATGGTTAGTGTTTGATGGAATGATGTTTCTTGAATAGTATTTGTTTTGGGTATTTAGGAATTTATGGCCAATTGATATCACAGTTTATGTTCATTCCTTCTATACTCAACATGTTTGATAAAATATTCCAGTGAAAAGAGAAGGCTTTGTCATCCTTAAAGAATTTGGGTATGGACCTATTGTGAAATTTGTTTATTTCCATGAGAGAAGCTTAGCTCAATCACCAAGACTCAGTCTTGGACATGTTATCATGCTCTGTACACTAGATCAAGATTAGTGCAATGACCATGCTATAAGTTTTGTTCCTTGTTTGTTAGTGTTGTGATCTTTTTGGTCTCTACATATATACATGCATTACGGTGTGCAAAGTGAATTTAAGTTGAAATGTTACATACATTTGGTTCTTTTCTAGTATCTTGGGGTTACTTATGTAATTATTTGATAAAATGCATGCTATTCTTGGATTTATGATTGGAATCTTCCAAGTGCTTTTTTTTTTCTTCATATATAAATTTTCCAAATTGGTATAGATTTGTCACACTTAGATATTGATATTTGGTAATTGATTCATAAATTTCTCTTTGAGTTTGAATTTTTATTCACTTGCGTTTGTTTTTTGGTTGCTTGCAAAATTTTGATATTCCCACAATGCTTTCTTGGCATATATGCATGGGCAGTGGTGTTATGCCTTCGTGAACAAAATCTTATTTTCACAACTAAAGGTAATAATTGATACTATAAATCATTCATGTTATGCCTTCTCCATTGCCTGTTTTACTATTGAGTTTTATATTTTTATTAAATAAAGATAGAAGTTGGGCATCATTAGCCTTTATTGTTAGCAAACTTGTGTGCTTTTTAATGCTCTTCTGAATACTATTAATGATGCAATGGTGGATTAAGAACCTGCATAAGGAGATGGAAATGGAGATTGAGAAGAGAGGGAATGCATAAGGAAAGAACTGAACAAACAACTGAATTCTCATTGATGACTTTACAATTAGTATCTCACTTATACAATTCCCAATAGCTAAGCAATTAAAAAGTAACTAACTGTAACAGCCATGTAACCAACTATAACTAAATGTAACTACTGTAACTAACATCTACAAGTGTACACAATAGCTGTACCAGTGGCTAGATAGTCCTATACTAGATAGATGTTACCCTGAAGTGGTTAGATAATAGATTTTTATTGGTGAACATTAACCTAATGATTTGTGTTCTGATTCAGACAAACTTGGAAGATGCTTGCTTGGAGAGAGGGAGTCTCAGCTTGCCAAGGATGAAGATAAGGATGAGCAACAAGGCAAGGATGAGGATCAACAAGTTGAACATGAATAAGTTGTCATTATCGACTTTGGATGAGATGGATAAAAGATGAAGTTCAAGATTGAAGGCTAGCTGGTCTCTTTAGCCAGTAGGGTTCATTTGTTAGCGATAGAAATTATTAACAACTTATTTCCTAAATTTTTGGAAGTGTGGAGGATAGGATTACATTGTTTGCTAGTTAGTTATCAAGTTTATGTTATTAGTTGGGTGCCTATCATCAACTATAGGTGTCGCATTACACTAATTTTTAGATATAGTTGTGTTAGTGTGTGGGAGTCGCATAACATTGATTTTTAATAACTGAATGCTTGAATAATCACATCAAATCAATATCGCTTTTGTAAGATCAAAGGCATTACATTGATTTACATTGACATGATAGTTGTGTTAGTGTGCGGGTGTCGCATTACATTGATTTACATTGAAATAATCATTTTGTTACAGAAATTAGATCACCAAGATTAATGTATTTTTCCTTCTCAATATAAATCTACATTACAAAGAATAACAGCTTCTTCAAGTGCCATCATTGGGATCCCATGCTCATAAGCAACATCATGGAGTTGCCCCATTTTCTTAGACATAAAGAGAAAAATAGGTTCAATATTTTTGCATTTCTTTTCTGTTAGTCATTTACAACCAATATCTCTTTTCCCTCTACTATCATATAAATATCACATAAAAAAGACTCACAAATAAAGAAAAAAGATTTTGCCCTACTATACAGATATAAACAAAGAGTGAAAAAAAAAATACATTCTTAGTCAAAGACTACAAGAGAGTTCAACTAAAGGAAGGGAAAAAATCTCCCTATCCTCACATTTACTTACATTCACATTAACCTCATCATCATCTTAGCTTAGATAAATAAATCTAAATGTTCTAATTTGGAATTCATCCCTAACAGCTTTACTTTGTCTCCCACTGATGCTTCAGCTTAGCCTCAAGCCCTCAACCTTCATTCATGGGGCAACTTCAACTGCTCTGATTTAAGCATCAATGCTAATTGCCTCTGCAAGTAAAATTCATGAATTAATTAAAAAGAAATAGCACATGGTTGCTGAAAGTAATATACGTGAGTGTGAGACATCAACACTAATGAAATTAAACAAGAGATGCTTATACATCGTTGCATTTGCTTCTTGTTATAATTGATTCTACATTAGTAAAACCTCTCATTGCAAGTAAGATGCTATAAAGCATCGGGCCTTGTAGCCTGGTGGTACCCGGTACCATATGTATCTATGAGCTCGGGGGTTCTATCCCCTGCAATTACCTAGCAAAAAAAAAGATGCTATAAAGCAACCAATGAAAGCCAATCAGTACATCCCTCAATGCAACAACAAAACAAGCAACGGACTATAACTACATATATTATATATACATGACAACCTGTAACTTCAACTACCAACTAAGAGAATACAACTCTTAACCATCTAGAATAACACATCAGCCCAAGGCAAAGCAGAATGTATTGGAACCGAAATTGTAATGCCTATTCATTACAACAACCACAACATAATTACCTTAGGCAAACAAATTAAAAACACAGCCAAAAGTCAGTGAACTTCTGATAAAGATATTATTAAAAGCAAACAAAAGGAACCCAAAACAGAGGGAAAAAAACCCCACATCAATATATCGACAAAAAACCCCACCTAAAGAAAAATCACTTCAATGTTTCTAACAGATTTTCACAAACATCATCTGTGCATTTAAAAAACAACATTAACATAAAATAGAACAATAAATCAGCCACATTTGGGCAAGAGAGAACCTTAAGATGGGAGAAGGTCAAATGGGCAAGCAAGAACCGCTGGTGGTGGTGGTGTGGGACTTGGTGGCTGCTACTACCATGGAGATTTGGAAATGTTTGCCTCACAGAAAGGTGTGTTAGAAGAAACAGAGATTTTCAGATTTGGTGGAGGTAAAGCAGAATAGAAGAGAAAATGGAGAGAGAGAGAGAGAGAGAGAGAGAGAGCTGAAGAGAAGAGGAAAGGGAGAAAATGAAGAGAGGATTCTGAAATTTGCAGCATATTAAACATTTAAACCCAAATCTGACCAGCCATTCACATCCCCAAAATTTTGAATTTTTTTGAATTTGCTTTCACTGTTTTATAGGTTAACAGACGTTAGGATTATCAATGGTTATTGTGCTGATGTGCCAGTTAGGATGATGTAATCTATTTTTTCTACTGTGGCATCAGCTTATTGGCTCAGACTACAAGGTCAGCAAGCTGACCTTGTAGTCCCGGACTAGCTAAGAATTTCCCCAAATGCATGAGGTCCCTCAAGGAACCTCAACCTCGCTCCCTCAGTCAATCCCCGCCAGATGACAAGGAATAGCAGCTGCTCATATATTCGGTTCTCTCATCCACCCCAGCATCCAAAGCTTCAACAACAGCAATCTGGTGAAGGAATAGCAGCCGCTCATATATTCGGTTCTCTCACCCACCCCAGCAGCCAAAGCTTCAACAACAGCAATCTGGTGTTCAGCCCGATATATCTGGTCATGTGGGGCTTCCCGTACCCCCAAGAACCAATCAGCCATCTACAGCCAGTAGCAGTATAGTGACAGGAGCTGCTGGTGCTGGGTAGTCTGAAATTACCGATGATCTTCCATCTTGTTCCACTGCACCTTCCACAAACAACTGCCACAATGTGGTTCAGCTAGTGATGAATGACATGCCCATTGAAGTACAGCTATACGGGAGGACATGGCTCATTCTTCTGCCACAATCTTGTGTCCAAGTGCCTTGGAAACCATTTTATCTAATGCTAACCTGGTTAAAGATTTGCAGCAGAAGTCCATTGTGAAGCCTTCATTTAACATCTCTAGGAATCAAAATCAAGGATTTTTTGCTCCACTAAAATACTTGAATGGTGCAGCTTCCCAGACAGATTACTTGGACACATCATCTTCAACAACTTCAGTTTGCCTTTCACAGAATGATGCCCATTTACAGCTGAATAACAACCCAGTGTCCTTCAATCCCCAATCATTATTGTTTAGAGACACCAGTCAGGATGGGGAAGTTCAGGCAGATCCTAGGAATAGTGTTCCCTATAGAATTAACACTGACAGTCAATTAGGGATACCCTTGAATCCTGATCCTTTACTAGCAAAGGGCATAACAAGGTTAGGGAAGGATATCCACAATAATTTCTCTTCAGAAGGCATGATTACAAACTATGAAAACTCAAAAGATGCTCAACAGGAACTTTCATCCTCAATGGTTTTCCAGTATTTTGGCTGCTAGTTTGGATGAGAGAACCAAATATTTGGAGGATCTAAATAAACATGATCTTATTTTCCTTGAAATACAAAACTCTCAGGCTAATACATGTAAATTGATTTTTTGAGCTGATATCATCATCTCACTGTCTTGACATCAACTTTTTCTAGTTCTAAATCAAACAAAACAACCATGACAATTGATACATGAATATAGAACAAACAACCTTGATTTGCATATTAAAGGGCTAAACATGCACAGGATAATTATTTTTATTAGTGTGTTTGAAAGTTTGTAGAGAGGAGAGTAAACGGCAAGGGGAGGGGAATGGTTACCCCGTCCCTCTATTTGGATGTCTTAAAGTAAGGGGAATAGAGATATCCACCTCTTTGTTTGAATGTTTTAAAAATTAAGGGGAGGGGAATGGTTACCCCGTCCCTCTGTTTGGATGTTTTAAAAATATTAGGTAGAGTAAGGGGAACAAAGATATCCACCTCTTTGTTTGGATGTTTTGAAAATTAAGGGGAGGAAAGAGAGGCAGGGGGGGGAGTGGTCATATAAATTGACAATTATGGTCAGTATTTGCTAATTTTGAAGAAACGCATATAAATTGACATCATAAGAGTAAAATTGACAGTTTAAATCCTTCTTACCCTCTAAATTCCTCCAATTTGGGGAATTGAAAAAGAGGTGTTACGAGGGGTAAGATACTCCTCCAAACTCCTTCAACCCCTCCCTCTCTGCTCTTAAAAAAATCCAAACAAGGTTCATCAAAACAAACCAATCCCATTCCCTCTGCTCACCCCTCCTCCCCCTTCATTCAAACAAACTGTTAGGGGTAAGATAACCCTCAAACCCCTTCAAACAAACCCCCCCTCCCTCTGCATTTAAAAAATACCCAAACAAGGTTCATCAAATCAAACCCCTCCCCTTCCATCTACTCCCCTCTCCTCCCCCTCCATCCAAACAAACTATTCAAGCTTACTCTGATTTAACAAAACAATCAAATAATCCAGATAACAGCTAAAATTTAGTCAATCTACGTGTGTGCATCCTGAAAATCTCAACAACATCAAAGAATGTCAAAATAATGAATGAAACTCTTCACATAATCTTTATAACAATTAACATCCAAAGATAGCATGGGAATAATATTTTTATTTGTTTGAAAAAAATATTATTCAAGTCCCTGGAAAGATTTTTTCCGACTTATTTTCTGCCATCCAAGGGAAAGATTTGGATAATGTCCTATGGACAAAGTTTTCACCTAAACCAAGTTAGAGGTATCTCCTCCAACCCATCACGTAGTGGTTTATAAACCATTAATGTAAATTAAATCATATGAGTCATTAAATCATTTAAAAGAGTTACATGACTATTAAGGGCATTGATTTTATAGCACACTTGTGTTAGTGTATATCATCCGTACACATCACCCATCTCATGTATTAAATGTGGACATGCTTAAAAAATGTGGACAATGGGTATAAAATTATGGACATTGTGCGTACGGAGTATACATAACAAGTGTGTAAAATTATAGCTAGTCTTTCCTTTCTTCAATTTTTCCTTCCTTTTCCAACAACAGGAAAGATAGAGCAAATATAGAACTATGATAAACAAAGTACTATAATAAACAAACAGATTAAAACCAACCAAATAGTAGGCATAGTAGGATACTATTGGAATGATACCTAATTAGAGATCCGAGGTTTCTTTAAAAGTTTCACTGGTAATTTCTTTGTTGAAGGATAACCCTATTCTAGTTTTGCAAAGGATACAGTGCTCAACCTTTGTTACAAAAAGGTTATAGTGCTCAACTGAACTATATTTGGAGAGGATTAAAATGCAAGCAAAAACAAATTGAAATGCAATATCAATAACGATATTGTTCCAAAATGAGCATACCTGGCATTGATTTTAGGTTGGAAAATCAGAAAAACTTTGAAACCTTCCTGGATACCTAGATTCATATACTAGCAGAACACAAAGTACTCCACGTAAACTCAGTAATTAAACTAGAGTAATTATCTAGTATCCTGGGAGTACAGCAACGCGGTACTTCCTTTTCTCACATAATATTAATCCCAGTAATGAATTTCATGTGAGAAGAAAGAGTACTGCATCATTGTAGTCCAAAAATACTTAATAATTTTCCATTTATCAAATATATATAAGATTTAGAAACCAAGAGATGAAGACAAGAAATACGCACTCATATAAAAGTAAGCATTTTTGAATGGTATATGATGTATTTAGTGTACCTTTTATCGAGTTTGGGAACTGGTGTTGGCCACCATTGAAGTACAAACTGGAAGGCATTGAACTTTTTTTTTGATCTGTAAAACTCGAAAGGATTCATCATAGTATTATCACCTCCAAATTGACCCTCAGTAAAATAATAAACCACCTCCATTTGTTGAGTGCGTGCATTCAACAACACAATAGCTTTTGTCCTCATCAAATAAACGAGGTTTGGATCAACTGGGTGAATACCTAGCACTCTCAATAAGTTATTATAGTTCACAGAAAACTTTACCACCAAGCACCATTTCCCAGCATTGTAGTCCTCAAGTTCCCAATGTTGAAACAGAAAGTTATTATAGTTCACATTGGATAGAAACATGCACCGCAAACGCCCTTGGCAAGCTGATAAGCAAACCTGTCTATCCATGTAACAGAGCTCTCCTGGTTGATGAATGAGACGGCATTTATGACCATGTTTGTTATTAGGATCAAAAGCAAGGATAACTCTGCCACGGTGTGCCCAATGCATGATATCATTGTGGGCAAGAACTGCATGTGTCTGAAACTTGGTAAAATCCATGGTGGCATGAAGACCTTCACATTGCTCTGTAAATGGTTGCCATTCACTAGTGTCGGAGTTGAATATCTCCACACAGAGATGGAGGGATTTTTTCTTTGGGAGGCCAACGCATGGAGGGGAAAAAACCATTCAAAAATGAGAATTATACTGGAATTTGAAACTAAATTAATATATGAAAAATAAAACTAGCCAGGAGCAGAACTATAGTTTCAAGAATGAGTGATCAAAGAGATAACAAATATAAAAATCTTACAAATTTAAAAAGGTTATATAAGAAATATGAAAAGTTTGGGGGATCATATATATATATATATATATATATATATATAATTTAAAAAAATTTGGACTTTACGTGCTTCTAATTCAGTAACATGCTAAAAGACTTTGGGAGTGAAAAACTAATTCTTAAAAAGTTTGGCCCTCCAAGCTCGTATGTTGTCCCGCACTTGAAACTAGCATCAATTCAATATTAACGAAATATTTTAAAAAAAGAAGAAGATATAGATACATTTCTACTCAATCATTTATGATGCAATAAATCACAAAAACCATTTATGATTGATTTGCTAGTACATGTTGCAGTAGTCTCCCTTTCAATATACAAAATCAAAAAATCCATTACTAGGAGAAGTAGTTTCATAATTACAATTAAAATTTAAAAGAGTAAATAGAAGTACAACCATTCTATAATCAAAATAGCATAAACATTGAAAAAAAAAAGTTATTTATTATCATTGTATATCCAATATTGTTCTTAGTAAAAAAACCAATTAGTGTTGTCACACACACACAAACATATATATATATATATATATATATATATATTAAAAAAATAAAAATAAAAATCCAAATTGTCAATTTTACTCTTATGATATCAACTTATATGCATTTCTTTAAAATTAACAAATAATGATCTAGTTGCCAATTTATATGACCACTCCCCCCACCCCTCTTTGCTTCCCGTAATTTTTAAAGCATCAAAACAAAGAGGTGGAAATCTCTATTCCCCTTACTCTACCTAATATTTTTAAAACATCCAAACAGAGGGACAGGGTACCCATTCCCGTCCCCTCCTCTCTCCTTCCTCCCCTCTTACTGTTTACTCTCCTCCCTCCAAAATTTCAAACACACTATAAAAGGAAGAGGCGGCAAGCCATTAACTTAACATAAACCTCCTCCTATATCTGTGTCCCACACGGCCACAGGTAATTTGTTAACATATTAATGTTGATTATACAAAGTTATTATGATTTTCACATGGAAAGAGATCGAGTACTTCTCAATAATTATCCTGTGCAAGTTTAGCCCTTTAATATGTTTATATATCTATATAACATAGTAGTAATTTTATACATTTATCACTCAAAACTCTAAGTCTCAAATTTTTAACTTTGGGTGCCAATCAAATGAAAAACAATTTATTTTTAGATTCTTTGGACTTGTATTCAATTTGGAAGGGTTAGTTTTAAATTTTAAGGGACAAAATATATTAAAAAAAAATTTATCTAAAATTCATAAAAGAAAAAAATTTAAAATCATTGTTTCTTAATACATTTCCACTCAATCTACTGTGATGTATTATGAAACTTTACATTTTTTTGGTTCACAAAAATCTATGATTGATTTGTTAGTAAATGTCACAATAATTTCCTTTTAAAATGTAAAAAATTAAGAAATCCTTTACAAAAAAATCATCTTTTATTTTGTTTGCAGTAAAGAGTAAATAAAGAAGAACCACTCTATAAACAAAATAGTATTTAAAAACAAAAATTGAAAGCCATATTTATTGTCATTATGAGTTCAATATTCTTCTTAATAAAAATTTATTAGTCTGTCACCTGAAAAAAAAAAAAAAAAAAAAGAAGAAAAAAGACAATTTTTTCTATTCAAAGTCTCAAACTTTTTAACTTTGAATCCCAAACATCAAACAAACTAACTAAAAAAAACACTTACAGATACACAAATATATATATATATATATACACACACAAAAACAGGGCGACCATGGTCTATACATACCTCTGTTTCGATAGCACTGACACGCACAACCTTGAACCGAGTAATGGTGCCAATGTCATCATGGTAGGAATGGCATACAAACCCAGCAAGGACATGACTGTGACACCTAGGAGGCACAGGAAGAGAGACCCAGTTCGCAGTGAGTGGATTACAAACGTAGTACACCATCTGAGACAAGAGTTTTGTGGAACACAACACCAACCCATTACTCGTTGCTATGAAAATAATGGGGTTTGGATTCTGAGGAAGAAAGCTCAAGGAAAAGTTGGAGGACATAAACTGTGGATCCCTCTGAAAATGTTTGAACTCAACGGGAAATGGTCGGGGATAGCTACACTGAAAGAACAGTGTAAAGGGTGGTGATGGCTGTGATGGGTACAAGAGTTTCATTCTCTGTGTAAAACGTTGAGCAAATTGGGGTTGACAGATCACTTGGACCCATCTCTTGGAAACGCACTTGAAGCGGTGTGCGGGTTTCAGAGGAATTCTATGGAGGATTTCTATTAGAAGGTCGTTTGAGAGGTCATCAATGGAGGTTTGCTTGGATTCTGAATTGGGTTTTTTGCAAGGCAAAGCACAGATATCCATGGCCGTGTTGGTGGGGACTGATGAAATGAAACTCAACAATGGGACAAAAGTACTATGGAAATGTTTTTTGCTTTTGACTTTTTATTTTTCCAAATAACCTTTTTTTTTTCTCTCTCAAATAAAAAAACCTAGTTTTTAATTATTATTTTTTTAAGTTGTTTTATAAAACATAAAAATTACGAAAGATTTTTTTTTTTTCAATAATGGCTATGCAAATAAGCAAATTTCTAAAAAGATATTATACTGCATGCAATAATACGTAGTGGCAACTCTAAATTTTTTTCTTAAGATAGTTATTTAAAAAGTTAAATTATACAAAATATAATAGTTGGTTGAACTAGTAAAAATATACCAAATAATGTTGTTAAATCACTAGCCGTTGGAATGGTTTAATAGGTTTTTTGTTTTAATAAGCCAATAGTCTTATATATTTTTAAAAATCACCGATAAAAACTTGAGAGTTAGGCAAAAGCCAAAAAGATAAAAGGGGTTAAAATTAAAAACTAACAAAATGAAAAGACAAAAAGGGACTGATAAAAAATAAAATGAGAATTAAGCTCAAATGAAAGTAATAACATGAGAGAAAGGAACTCTGAAATTATAATAGAGAAGAGAAAGTGGAGAGAGAGAGAGAGCAATAGACGATACTTGTTGCAATTATGAGTCGAGCTATCAAGGAGAGTAGAGCTACTAATACTACAAAGCTAAGGAGAGTACAATCGTCAATGCCACTCAAGATAACTCACAGCAACCATATCTCTCTTGATGCCTTTTTTTATATGAAAAAGGAATATATGGATTATTTTTATGATATGGGTTGAACATGTTATAAATCTAAAAGCTTCAGGGTTTTTCTTTTTACAGAATATTTTGTTAGTTTGTTCATGTTTGGCATAATCTTATTGTTGTTTGGACTAATTTTATTACTGTTATTTGTGCTAATTTAATAAATCATTTATTAAGTCATTTGTTTGGGTATAATATTTGAGGAAATTTCAAAAATTTGCTTGAGATTTAATTCAGATTTGGAAAGCAAAAATTCCAACCCCAAATCATACCTATATAGACTGACTTTTACAATTGTAAACAATGTGAAATTGATATTCTTAAATTTTGGGGGCGTGTCAATTGCAATAACCCCTTCACTTTTTCATTTCTCTTTACTCATCAAGTGAAAGGGAAGATGCCTCTTGCTCTCAATTTTTTTTTACTTCCATACCTATCTTGTTTTTAATTCTTCCCACCCCTATCCAACAAGCTATGGACACAGGGCTAACTCAAACATACAGGTAACTTAGTTAATGGCCAAAGGCCCTAAATAATAGAGGAGCCCCTTTGTTAATTAACATAGTATATTATATTTATATGTCTTAACATTTTAATAAAGGCTCGTTCACTTAGAAAATAAAAATAAAAATAAAGTCTCCCTCTATAGGGCGCCCACTTTATTAAAAAACATAGAAGCATTTTATTTATCTATATATATATATAAGACCGAAACTTTTGAAACTTCCACAATTTTCCACGTCATCATTATTTTTAAAATATTAGCATTAAAAAACAAAAATTCTGATTTTAATAACTATTTCTCTCCCATACTCCTTCTCCTTCCTTATAAAAACCCGATCAACTCATTCTCTTTTCCAATATTTCCTTCTTTCTCCGTTCTTCTGCGTTAATTCTTCTTTTGCTTCTTTGGCGTTTCCTTTCTTCTTCTGTCACTGGTGCCCAAAACCAAAAGAAAACAAAAGTCTTAGATTTTTTTTCTTTTCTAATAAAGCTGTCTACCAATATGGCAGACACTACCCCTTCCCTATGAAAAAGTTGGACATGTGGCCATGCTTCAACCATTCATTTGCTTTTAAATTTTATTAAACTTTTTTTCATTTAATTGTGTTTTTTATAGGACATTTAAATATTTAATTGCATTATTTATTGGTACTACAAATCCATATATTCGTATATTAGGTTCACCTACTGTTCTTCTCAACAACCACTCATGTACTGTTACGGTAAATTAGGATTTATATTATAAATTAAATTGGTATAATATTACATAAATTTATAAAAAAATGTACAATATTATATATATTTGCATAATAATATATAACGTTATAGACATTCATTTTGTTTATAATATAAATCCATTTTATCTGTATAATGTAAACTAATAATTTTTATTATTATTATTTTTAACAATTAATAATAATATTCCATTGATTTTTGATATATCATAATGAAAGTTATGATATAGAAAATACATTTGAATGATGGTCTTTATATATATTTAAATTATTTTAGTTAGTTTTTCTATTTATATTAATTTATTATATTTATCTATATTTTAAATAACTATTACATTAATTGTGACATCATCACGATTCAACCTCGGTCTGAACTCGAAAATCTTGAACCTCTTCCTTCTCCAGTTCTTTGAACGGTCCAAGTTTTTAAACCATGGTATAGGTAACCCCACTATTCTATTCCATTCCAAAATTCGGCCTATATTAGCGTTTCGGCTAAAATTTCATCATTCCGAACAAAATATGAATTTTTGAGCTAAATGAAGAATGTTTTTTCACTGAGTAGTTTCTTTTGGATTTGATGGTGCGGACGTTAGAAAAGAAAACCGATTTAAAAAAAGAAAAAAAAAAGTTAAGCGAAGAAAATGAGACGAAGAGGAGTGTTATATAGATTTGTAGACGCTTGAGTAGTCTAAGAAGAGGAATAAAAAGAGTTTAAAAAAAAAATTTGAGGTGACATTTATGACACTTGGGAGGGGTAGAAAGGAAGTTTCTAGGAAGGTGTTCCCTTTATAATGCCATTACATGCCTTTTTATTCACAAAACTGGCATTACATCATTTTATAAAAATATTTCTTTTAAATAAATAATCAAATAATCATTTTTAAATAGTAAACAAATAACTTTATTTTAATTCAGGAAAAAAAAAAAAACTTATCTTAGCCCAAAAATAGTAGAAGTAATAACCATATTATTATTGTCTAAAGTCTAACTGAAATGCACAAAAAAAAAAAAAAAAAATTGCATAGGTGATAACTTAAACTCTTCATTCATCGTTTTTTTTTTTTTTTTTTTTTTTTTTTTTTAAGTAATAGCTTAAATTCTTCATTCATTATTGGATTTTTTTTCATAATCAATAGTTTTCCCGTGCATCGCACGGGTTAGCGACTAGTTTTTATTAAAACATAAAGAGAGAAGATTTTAGAGCTTGTTTGGTTTGGGGCTAACTCAAAACTCATTATCCATCACTCAAAACTCATTACTCACCGACAACCCAAAACTCAAAATAATTTATTTGGCTTGTTACTCAGATTTTGATATCACTCATTTTTTCCCCTTTTTAGTGAAGCCCACACCTACCACAAAAAGTGAAGAGGCAAAATATTTATAACAAAATTAAAATATGAATCTAATAACGGACATATCCATTAATTAATAAAATCTAACCTTTGTCACCTGAAATTTGTCAAGAGAGAGACTATAGTCTATATATATCTCTAATATCACATCAACCCACTTATTCAAGTTTTCTTTTTGACAATTTTTTATATAATTTAATTCATTTTTTACTTTTTCCATTTGTATCAATTATTATTATTATTATTATTATAACTAGTCGCTAACTCGTGCGATGCACAGGAAAGCTATTAGATATGAGATTTTAAAAACTTTTCATCAAACTTCCCACCACAAAAATATAAATTTACCAGAACACAAACTTTTAGTATGAAAACAAAGATAATGATATTTAATGGATAGGGTAATAACATAGGCTTTTAGAAGAAAACAATTTGATTTAAAAAGTCAGAAATTTTAGCACAAGCAAGAGCAACTACAATTTTTAAGGAAGGATTAAAGGTCCTATAAGAAATATTTTTTCCAATATTTGGGCCCAATGGTAGAGTTCAAAGAAGGCGACTTGTTACACAAAATTCTTCTCATTATAATCAAAATCCTAAAGTGAATATTCAATCCAAAAATGTGTAACCAATGTTATATATTGAAGTGTTGTATAGGGCAGAGTATAGAACAAACATATTCTATGACCACGCCTATATAGCTTCTAAGTTCTAACTATTATGCTAAGGAACCAAACAATATTAGTAATTGAAAAAGTATCATAATCTAGCATACTGATTTAAAAGTTACAATTTCAAACACAACCTCACTATTAAAATTTCCATCGACATTCAAATATCACTTAGTTTAAGTAAAACTATAAAATTAATAAAACTAACATTTGGAATAGAGAATTAAAGTGTATCTTTTGAATCTGGAACACTTTAAAACAATAATAGCAAATTTCAAAACCAAATATAAATATATTAACATATAATACGGAACACTATTATAGATTTTATATTATACAAGATTCTTAGCTATCTTTGCTAATTCCAATTGAATTAGATTTCTATTCTATTTGGGAACTTCTATCTCTACTAATTTTAATTGAATTTAGGTTTCTATTCTATGTGGTAATTTATGTCTCCTAATTCTAATTGAATTAGGTTTCCATTTGAACTGTGGCTTCTTCTCCTAATTCTAATTGAACTTCTCTCGTAATTGAATTAGGTTTCCATGTAATTAGCACGCTTATAAAATAGCTTTTGCATTTTTTTAATCTTATCCTTTCTACTTAAGAATAAAAAAAATGACTTTATGAAATAAAGTCACCTGCTTTTTAATTCATCAATAGAAATTTTTTTGAAAGGTTTGGATTGAAAGTTACTTTTGTAACTTTGAATCTAAACCCTTGAATAAAAAAAATTGAAAAAAAAAAAAGTCAAAATGTCAAAATTGTTGTGAGAGAATTTCACTCTACAATAACTTAGTGGTATATTGCACGGAATCTCCATTCATGAACGGGTGATGTTTAAGGATGTAAAAACCAATTAACTAAATTGCTTGATGAATATATACATTACAATCTATAATATAAGCCAAGAAATAGCAAACGAAAAGGAAACATAGAACATGAAGGCATCTTTAAAAATTTTGCATAAGTACCAAGAAATATATTCACACAGACTATTAAAGGAAAAACAAACACAAACACAAACACGGACCATTAAAGGAAAAACATAGACAAACTACTATTAAATAAAGAATACAAAAACTAAAGAGAGAAAGCTATGAAGAGAAATTTTCGTACCTTGAGAAAGAAGTGTTTGTAGCAAAAGAATAGTTGGCAGCAACACACGTAGGTTTAGACACATATAGGAGAGTAAGTCGGCACCTCCTTCACTGTGAAGGAGTTTGCATTGCATACAAACATGATTTAGAGACTTCCACGCCACTCCAATAAAATCCAATTCCTAATAGGACTCTTAATACATGGCAACCGGCTAAGTGGCATTAATCTTACTATACGTATCTGTATATGATCTTCTAATATCTATCATATAAAATCAGAATTTTTGTTTTTTGTTTTTTGTTTTTAAATAATGCTTACGTGGAAAAAGAATCTAAAAGAAAAAGAAAAAGAAAATAGTGATGACGTGGAAAATTGTGGGAGCTTCGGAGGCTTCGGTTTTATATATATGTATATATATATATTGATAAGATAGAATCAGTCATTTTTATTCTAAGTAGGTTGTTTAATAAATATTATTTAATTAACATTCAAATATAAGAATTGAATTTTCTTGAAGGCTTTTACCTTATGCCCCAAAATTCGTTGAACCGACCCTAGGTAGTTGATTAACACCAAAAACCGCTTCATGTAATGGGGAGATCTATTCCATTCAAGAGCTCTTCTTCTTGTATAAATTTTGGATCAAATCTTTTATATCTATAAATTTTGGGATATTTAAGGAGCTTCTAAGCTGGCTTTCAAGTTGTCTAAGTGGTAGATACTAAGGGTTCATTTGGATACCGCTTATTTGACTGAAAATTGAAAACACTGTAGCAAATAATTGAAAAACACTCGCTGATTATTTTTGGGTCCGACCACTATAGCTCAGCTAAAGGTATTTAAGGGTCGAGTTTTTGCTTCTTCTTTTTTTCCTTTCCCACCCTAACACCTGTGTCTGCAAGAAGAGAAGTCCACACCCACCAGAGAAATCCATGAGGAAGACAATTTGGTCCTACGCCATTGAAGAGCTTAGAAGAGAAATCCATGAGGAAGACAACCCAATCCAACGCCAGCGAAGATCGGGTTCCCTCTAGTGTACCCTTCCTTCCATAAACCCATTTCACCCTCTTCCCCAATCTCACTCCTTCCCACCCATGAAAAGTACTCCTTGAAACTTGAAATGAATGGCAGTTGGGAACTGGGACACATATGAAAGACAAGTTGAATTAGCCTGAGCTAAAAAACCAAAAGCAAAAAAAAAAGCGAAACCCACTTCCCTAAGGTGAGTTTTCTCAAAAAAGAATTCACTATTTTCTATCCTGTTTTGTTCGAATTTCAATTCTTGTTAATGGGCTTCTTTTCATTTGATGGAATTTAGTTCATTTGATTTGATGGAATTTAGTCCTCTCTATTTATTAGTTACTTTGCCTTTTTACAAAGTTTTGATCTTTAGGCCACATTTTGATTGATTGAATTGCTAATAGTCAGTCAATCAGCAATAGTAAATTGGATGTTGTGAATGTGAATCTATAGACTAGTCGAGGGTTCAATTTCTAGGTGATGCACTTGAACTTTCTTGGTTACTGTTTTTGTCATTTTCTCCACTGAGCTGAGAAAGGGCACCCTTCGGTTTTTACTTTACCACTTTCTTGGAGAATGTTTGGTAAAATTCTGATTGAATATTTGATCTTTGAATAAAAAATTAAGATTGTTCACTTGGGAAGTTAGTGGCTGTTGAATAAAATTGACTACTCTAGCAATTTTGAATGTATCCCACCATTTTACCATGAATTTCTCTTCAGACTATTATTTGTTAATGGTGAATTTGGAATGATTACATAATTCCAATGGTGCAAGGAACTCGTGGCTGAGTAAAGTTCAAATAAAATTTGAAAAGAGATGGGAGATTTTTGTAAATTGATGATAGATTAAGTTTATAGCTTGCAAGGATAATGCCAATTGTTGATAATAATGTGCCAATTACAAATTGCTAGGATAGTGCCAATTGGTGCCATGTTCTTATGGTGCAATGCAGTTGCTAATAAATAGACTTTGACAAAACAATGGTGGCCTAATTGAAACATTTTCCTAGAATCTATTAGGGCTACACACATGTCACTAGGAAATATAACAGGAGGTCTCTAAAATATGTTAAGCAATACAATGGAGCTAAAGTCATTATTACATCCTGAACCTGAAACATATACATTTTTGTTTCCTGGCTAGCTCTGCTCTTGGTCCCAAAATATTCCAACTTCATTCGTTAAGTAAAATAGTCCTAGCATCATCATGATTATTACTATCAAAGAGCTTTTCAACATTTGACTTTTATTCATATTGAGATCTCTAGGTAGCAAGTACCATACCCTGCAACAAGGTGCAACCAAGGTTGGTTGCTTGCAATTGCAGTCACTGTCATATTCCCCCTAGGTGCATAATGCTTTTAGGATTTTGAAAATTAAAGCATTAAATATATCTTAAATTGAACTGTTGACAGAGTCCCTAATATATTAATCCTAAACAACAAAGTGTTTTAACTTGACCTTAATGGCTATACTGCCACCACTACCATTTTCCATTAAGCTCTTAGGCCAAAAACAAAATGGAATCAAGGATAAACACAATGAAGAGGAATTAGGCAGCTAGACAATTTAAGATGTTTTAGCCCATTATCAAGATAGGGGCTACACTTGGCCCGTGGCCTAGGGTACTTAAACCTACTACCATTCCCACACGAGTGTATGACATCACTTATTAAGGGTTTATCTCATTACCTACCAATAGGATTCAGATTAGTTGACTATGCCAGTACCTTAAGCATCAGCTACAAAATGAAATATTCATTCTAATTATAGGGCTCAGCAGGCTAATAATCAAAAAAGTAAAATGAAGGAATCAGACTTTCTTAATTTATATAATATATGAAGCACTCAAAAAAAAAAAATTTTTCTTTTAGCTGTTGACATGGAGAGTTTGTTCTAGGTAAGAAACGGTTAAAAGGCCCTTTTGGGAGGAGACTGATAGGTATTGTATTGTGACAGTAGTGTATTGTATGCTATTGTGGATATTTGTAAGTAAGTGTGACAGTTGTAGTTGTGTAAAGGTGTGCAAGAGGGGTGTGCATGTGTGCGCGCGCAAGGTGGTACGTGTATACCTACAAAGGTGTGCGTGTGTGCCTGCATATGGGTGCGTGGGTGTGTGCAGTGACTAGTGCAGCTAAGCTGTACTGCTATTGTATAAATGGAAAATTTTTTGAGCTTTGTACACCCAACCCAAAGGATTTTCGCCTTTAAATCTTGGAAAATCAAGCCTCACAGTCTTAGTGGTTAAAACTGAATCTTGGTGTGCTTGCACTCTTGGAGACAAAGCCCTTGTTGGAGAATTTGGCCTAGATTGCCATCTATTCCTAGCTTCAGAGAAGGTTTGGACTATCTTTGATAAGGTTTGCAACATGGTTGTCATGGCATCCATCTTCTGGTGCAAAACTTGGAATTCATTGTCATGTTGCTTTGTAGTCTTAGATAGAGCATTGAACCTTTCTGTAAGGGTAGCTATGGATCAAGTTTCTGTCATGGTTACAAAAATGGGCTTTGATACTGATTGATAAGATTCTGATAGTTCAATGGAAGAAAGGAAGGAAAGAATTAGGAATTGGAACAAGGAACAAGAAAGAGAGAAAGAATAGGGAAGTAAAAGAATGTAATTCTCATATGAATGTCCTTTACAATCCTTACCTTTCCCTATAAGCACTACACCCCTTAACCAACTAACTACCGACTTGACACCCTTGCCCAACCAACTAACTACCGACTTGACACCCTTGCCCAACCAACTAACAACCCACAATAGCAATATAGCTTAGCTGCACCAGTCACTGCACACACCCACGCTCCCACATACAAGCACACACGCACACCCTTGCAGGTATACACGCACCACCTTGCACACACACACGCACACCCCCCTACACACCCTTACACAACTACAACTATCACACTTACTTACAAATATCCACAATAGCGTACAATACACCATTGTCACAATACAATACCTATCAGAGACATGTTATTGATAAGTGAAATTGTTTTTCCAATTGTAAATATTTGTATCAACAATCCTATGAAAGTTCAATGAAAAGGGATTAAACAAGCAATCCAAATGTAAAATAAACATCGCACTTATAATCAGCATAAAAAGATAAATAACTCACCAATTAGAATGCGAGCAGTCTCCAAAAGTTCAAACTTATATTTTATCCTATCCAATTGTGTATAGCAGTTTAAAGCCTTGATCTCATTTTAATAAATATTCTCTTTGGTCCCTAGTTCATTGTGCTACCTTTTGTTTTTGTTTTTGTTTTTTGAAGCAGATATTGCTATCTTCAAATTAAGTAGCAAACTAGCAATTCAACTTATTACCAGTGAGATTGCTTATTAGGTTGATGTTATTTAGCTCTCTTATTTCTTCTATTATATTGATTACTTACATATGCACCTTATCCTCTATTTTTCTTTTTCAAGAGAAAAATATGTCAATGTTGGAAACGAGTAACTATCTCTCCAGTTATGATGGCCATTTTTATGACGTTGACAACTGCATCATTAGGACTTCCCTGAAACTTCATACATTTAGTAGGAGGTTTTATACTTGTCACTATTGGTCACTAGTAAGTACCATATCCAAGTATTGGCAAAATATTTGTATTGTGCATTAAAGAACCAATTCATTGTATTTTTGTTTATGTGCTGTATTTTATTGTGCAGGATGATGACCGTGTATGCAAGTTCTTCAAGTGGTTAGACACCAACATTTGTTACGTGCGTGGCGCAACAACAGTGCTTATAGTTATAGCCAAATTCAAGCAATTGGAGCATGCGGTAGAAGTTGCGAATGAAGATTTGAAGCAAGCACATGTCCTGACAAACTCAGCATTGGAAATGGAGTGAGTTGCAAAACGAAAGGCTGAAAGAGCCAAGGCTGCATGCATGATTTCTGAAGAGAAAGCAAAGAAGTTGACAATAGCTCTAGTAGTCTCCTGGGTCATGTTTGTAGTATTACTTATCTTGTTTAGTAGGTTTGGGGAAGTCGAAATTAGGCAGAGGTGTTTGCCATAATGGGATCTGTATGTGTGTAATAATACAGACTTGTATTATTACATTTGTTTCGTATGTTAATCGTACAACTTATTTTGTATTGCAAGTAACAATTTATGATATATATGTAGTTGTACTTCTTAAAACAATGTGGAGACATTTGATGGAGATAATGTTAATGGTCAAGTTGATGGAGATTGTAAGTTCTATTGTTGTATATGTGTGTCTATACACACACACACACACACACACACACACACATATATATATATATATATATATATATATATAATTTAATTATCTATATACACATTGCCAACAATCGATAGTTAAGGTTCTTGGTGTCTTTAAAACAAATTGAGGGTAGATTTTGTTTTCTTTATGTTTATTTTTAAATTCCTAGCGGATTACTGTTGCAATCTTAAAATCCATTGAGTTTATCTCTTGTTTAGATAAGATTGGAATCTATTCAGTAGTCCCCTGTAAGCTTGAAATCTACTGTTGCAATACCCATAAGTTTCTCATGTAACGATATATACAAATTCATAAATCAAAGGTATTACAATCAATTTTTGTGAGCCATTAGTTTTGCTTACCAACAAAAAATCACCATAAAACAAAATGGTATTACATTAAAGTTTGTGAACCATCAGTTATGGTCCTCATAAAAAAATTACCATAATGTTAATGGTATTTTCAACCACACTAATTTTTGTTGTGACAAAAATAATAGTCACCATAATCAATTAAGTCCTATGATGGAAGCATCCTACATATCGATGTTGTGATATTGTTCTGAACCTCTTTCATCTTAGTTTCGTCCAAAATTGAGATCACATGTGTCATTCCATCATAATGACCTCCCTCGCTAGTTCCATATGAGCCTCATGCAAAATGCTCACGTTCAACGTCATTATTTTCATGTGCTCTAATGAAATTATGAAGAACTATTGTAGCAACAATGATGCGAGTTTGAGTGCGTATATGAAAGGGTGGCATACTTCTCAAAATTCTGCATTTATTCTTCCAAACTCCAAAAGTTCGTTCTATGACCGAACGAAGTGATGAATGGAGATAATTAAATTTCTCTTCTGGACGTTGCAGCTCTTCACCTTGCTGAAAATCGGGGATGTGGTACCTCTCCCCCTTATATGGTGCAAGGAACCCTCTCTTCATAGGGTACCCTGAATCAACAAGATAATACTTTCCTATAAACGAACATATTTATTATATTAGCATTTTTACTACATAATATATACTTTAATATTATAATTACACTGCATATTTACAAACCAGCTAGAGGTTTTGGGAAGTTGTCACTCTCATTATTGAGGTAACTTAAAAAGATTTTTGTGTCATGCTCTGACCCTTCCCATCCAACACACACAAATGTGAATTTCATGTCAAAATCACATGCGCACATGCAATTCGTTGTTGTGATCCCTTTCCTTCCTTTGTATGGGTGTTGCTCATCAACGGGTAAGACCATGGGGACGTGAACTCCATCAATCGCACCAATGCAACCCTAACCATTGCCACAAAAATACCATGTGAAATGAAATACGTGGTATGACTAAAGATAAATTGAATAAAATCAAGTTAAGATACCAAATTCACAAAGTAACTTGAAATGTGGCCAATATCGTTTTGAGTTGCGAATATGTGATGGCACATTACGGAATGTATGATCAGCAGGCTTGATAATGTCTGCTGCCATAACGGTGGCTAACATTGTAACTATCGTGGCCACGTGTCGATGCACTATCTCACCCAAATGCTGAAATCTATCCTGCACCATTCTATTACCCATGCCATTACCAAGTACTACCAATGTTATTGCCACAGACTCTTCCAGGCAAACTCTTTTGGTATCGTCATATCCATACTGAATGCATAATGTATTACACAATTGTCGAAACATAAGGCTTAATAGTCTAAAGACATTGCAACATTTCTGCTCATGTTCATTTAAAATATACTGTACCCATTCATACCCTGTTTGTATATTTGTGTGCATTGGTACTTTGTTCATATAGGTCTCCATGTAAGATATGACAGTTGCACACCCAGCTAAATATGTTGCAAGTACAATGTCGTCGCTCATCTCGAAGTTTGCGTCCCTGCATATGTTATCGACTTTAATTGCATGTACAAAATCTGGAATGATACTATAATATGTAGGCCAAAAACAAGTTATTAAATTTTATTGAACCTTTATTAGTACTAGGCTAAAAAAGAACAAGATAATAATTAATATGACTATATAGAGCTAAACATATGCTTTCATAATTTCATCCAAGATTACTAAAAATTGTATATTCAAATCTAGAGGGGAAAGTATAGAAACTCATTGGTGCTAGGAATCAGATGAGTCGTTTAGCAAATCCATCCTTTTGTTAGTTGCTTTGAAATTTTGTTGGCTGGGAACTAGTGCATTCAACTTTTACTTGCACAAATGAAGTTTGAGTCAGTTCAGCGTAATGCAGCAATTCTTGCTGAGCATAAGAAGAAACAAAGAGAAGCAGCAAAGAAAGGGAAACAACCACTGACAGAGCATAAGAAGAAATATCAATCAAGTTCATTCATTCTACAATACATTTCCCAGTTTAATACCTTGATAGCATATCAGTCTAATAACCAACTTCTTAACTGTCTTCCCAAGCCAACTATGTAACCACCTTGCCAGCTAATCCATCCAACTCATCCTAACTAACTAACTAACTCCATTGTACTAATTCTAATACAATATAATGCTAATGTAGGCACACCTCCAATACAAGTATATATACACTAAAGTATAAGTACACAATGCCAGCTAGGCAATTACAACACCATCTATAGCACAATTACATTGTACACTCTAGCTGCACTGACACAATCCACCTCATCAGCACCACACGCATGCCCCATCAGCAACACACGTACCCCTCATCAGCAACACACGCACACCTCATCAGCACCAACACACACACACTTGTACCACAAATACACATACATAATTGTTTATTTGATCAAGCTCCAAAGGTATATTGCTTAAGAAGGCAAAAAACTCAAAAGGTGTATAATAAAGCTTCTAAGTGTAATAACATAATGTGCAAGTCATTCTCCAAAATATGTCTGAACCTCTTTTTCAAGCCTGTGCTTATACACAACACTTGCAAATGGCCTGTATAAAGAGTCTCAACAACTGATATTGAAAACTCTATTAACATCTAACTTGAACAACATCCCAATCCAAGAATGGATTATCTCATTGTTACTCAGACACGGATGACTCCTGATGCTATGAATTTTCTACAAATTCTATTCACTACCTTATAGTCCATTTGGTACCATAGGAACTTGGTGGTCCATGATGGTTTACAACCTAACAGATGTAGTTCTAATGACTCAAAATCTATATTGTAGGTACCAGAATGCCTTTACTAAAGAAGAATCTCAGCATTTTCAGAGCCACAATTGTTCCATTACTCAAAGCTCAGCTATAGGGACTTGGCATATTATCATTAAAATTGCAAGTGTAAGGAGGAGGAAAAAGTTTGGTACTGCTTATGCCTTTAAAGCTAAGAATAGAGGTGGTGAGATAGTGTTCAGGGGCATCAGGAGATGTGCTGCAATCTTTGTGGCTGATGCACTTCAAGAAGCCTTAGTGGAAGCTTCCATCAAAGCTAGTAGCCTAGGATATTAGCAAATTTTGTTGCTAAGTTGTGGCAAAAAGCTGGTCCAAGTCTGCAGTAGGTGGAGAACTCTAGATTGGAAGGAAAGTATTATGATGGCAAACCTTTCACATCTTTAGCAAATGGGATTAGTTTATAAGTTGATTTTTGTACCTAAGCTTGTCCTTTCTAATGTTTGGCAGTTAGTTGTGATGGCTACAAAGATGCCAATTCAGTATTGTTGGTCTAGTATGGCTCATGTTGTTAGTTAATGTGAAGTTGTTCTTTATGTGGTATCAAAAAATCTTTATCTTTATAGAAATTAGATTCTCCAATACTTTTAGTATACATATACTATATAGTATTAGATTGTAAGGAGTTTGCCTTTTTATCTCATATACTTTATTCACTATTATAATTCAATTATTTTCCATCAAAGTATATTAATTATAAGGCAAAGTCAAAGAATAACATTCTAAAACCATACAATAGCTTATGATGACAAATTAAATTGAAACAAAACAATATCAGATTTCTAGACCTACCCCTGACAGTCAAACTTCCTAATGCTTGTTAATAATCATATTCTATTGTATAAAACAAATTGCAAATATTTCAATGAGAACAATATTTCCATTGGCTTGTCAAGCACACTGGAAACAAACTAGAGTGTCTTACAATCTAATTTCGAAATTGATGTGGGGAGAAAAAATTTCAGGATGTAATTTAGTCCAAAGAAGAGAAATTTTGGAGTGCAAAGAATAACATTCTAAATAATTTATTGACTAACAATTGTTAAAACCATACAACAGCTTATGATGACAAATTAAATTGAAACAAAACAATATCAGATTTCTAGACCTACCCTTGACAGTCAAACTTCCTAATACTTGTTAATAATCAAATTCTATTGCATAAAACAAATTGCAAATATTTCAATGAGAACAATATTTCCATTGGCTTGTCAAACACACTGTAAACAAACTAGAGTGTCTTACAATCTAATTTCGAAATTGATGTGGAGAGAAAAAATTTCAGGATTGATTGCTCCAAAGCTCCTAATCAGATAGCATTTGCATAATTCGAGGCTAATGTGTTAAGTGGATACTTTAATCAAACAATAAGAGATGCACCATTGTCTCCAGCTGTAAGATTGGAAATCATTGTAGCTGTCTTTAAAGCCCTAGTTGTAAATGAGAAACATAAATTATTGAGTCCAACAACATAAATTTTACTGAATAACAGAGACTCATTCAAGATCCAAATTGTAATAAATTTACTTGAAATTATGGGGTAGACATTGATGCAATTAGAACTATGATTTAATTAGTAACCATTGTCTTACTTATAGATGACAACTATAAACACTAGTAGAAGAAAAAGGAACAGGTAAGCATACACTATATGACAATTAATTAGTAACTATTGTCTTACATACTCACCCATGGTACGCATAGTTTCTGCCAATAAAAAAAAATGAAAAAAAAAGTGCAACAGGTACATAAAGAAAATCCGATTACTACAACACCAAGCCTAAACAACACTATCAAGACAATCCCCTTTCCTTCAGAAAAAATGAAACTGAGGGTTCATTTGGTACTGCATCTCTAGCCATTTCAGCTGGACCTCCTTTCTCTTCACATTAGCTGCAAACATGTTTCTAGCCTCTTGGTTTCCCATGAAGAAGTAGGTGCTGAACATATGAAGGCAATCACCTGATTGCACCCCAGGAAGACTCAACGTCATATCCATAATTGCTTGAACCTCAGTAGTTTTTGTGGAAGCAAATAGTGTACGAGTACTTACACTTCTACTTTTAACAATAACATCTGAGATGTTTTTTAAAGAATCGGACATCTCTTGCACAACTGAACACTTTTTTCTTGGTTTCTTGCAAATTCCCCTGAAAAAATGGACACTGCTTGCCAAGCCTTTCCCCTTATTCACTACCGGTCCTACCCTCAAAAATGATAGGCCTTCAACCTCCATTGGGTCAACATTCGCAGAGGGTTAACATTGGAGGTCAACAAATTCTTCGCTATTAGTGGAGTCCTTAACTCCTTCGGCGCATTCCTTTGGTATTTCACCATTCGTGCAGAATACATTTTTCCCCGTTGCAACCGTGCCTTCAAACATGATTTCCATGGACTAACATTTGGCAAACCTTTGTTTTTAAAGGTTGATGCCTTGGGACATGCTTACATGTGTACAACCAGTAGTTAGAACACAATATAGTTGTAGACAGTTGAGTTTTTCATAATTATGTAAAGTGAACTAACCTCAAGCTTTCGGGTCCACCACTCATCACTGGCCTCAATCTTCCCAGTTACAGAATCATAACCTAACTTAGTCTCACGCTCAAAACACTCCTTCCAAGCCTTCCATTGTTTTCTCAGATGATCTCATTTATTTTTAAACTACATGTGAGTCACCACTTTTCCCATTTCACCCAATTGCTTTATCATTGCTTCAACCCATTCCTTTCTCAAATATCCTTCACCCCTCTTGCCGTTTAGGACTTGAGTAGCACACAAATCACAAAAAGTTTTTAGTTCCTTTGGCTCTTTCCGCCGAGTTCTCACTTCATTACCAGCGTCCTTCGATTTCCCCTTACCCATTTTTGCTACAACGAAATTCTATACTCATTGAGGCATTTCGACAAACAGTTCGTATGCATATCATAATCAGTTACTCATGCCCACATGAAAAATGCAAATTAAAAACTCACATAGTCCAAATACATACATAGGCAGAAGAGAAACACACAAAATTACATGAAGGAGAAAGAAACCCACAAATTAATTTCACGATAAACCCAAAAGCCACACACAAAAGTTGAACATAATTGATTCTTAAATGCAGAACACAACTCAGATAAATGCAGAACACCAACACATCAGAGAGTATGAGAAGTTAGATACAACTTACAGATAAATGCAGCGTTTCTCGCCCACAGTGGCGGCAACAACATCCCAAGTGGAGAGAAGGTGGGCTCAAGCGAAGGAAAAATAAAGGGGATTAGGTTCGTTTGTTCCGCGTAATGGGTTTGTAATTACCGTGTTTCCTTTGTTTTGATGGTTTATTAGTTTGTGGGTAGGTGCAATTCATTGAAAAGGAAGAGGACGGAGCATTGAAGACATCTCTGTCACGACAGTTAAGAGAAAGAAGATGGGTGAATGCGAAAATTAGCCGTTGGCGTTGTTGAGTCCTCTGCTTCATGGGTCAGATGAGTGAAATATCCCAGGTTTAAGTGCTTGCAAAACACATCGTTTATGAACAGTACACAGTGAGAAATAGCCCAAGTTGTAGCAACGCGTTTCCTTTAGTGGATGTGTCCATGAACAGTACACGCACAGCAGTGCATTAATGAAACGATGCGTCACAAAATATCTACTCCCTAGTCACTTATAGGTTTTCAATTAAAGGGTCACATTCGTAAAATAAAACTTCACAATTTAAAACCTCTCACTAAACCCATGTCCTCAACAGTTTACAATCTCCTTATCTTTTATCATTTTTTTTTTTAAATTTAAACAAACGCACTCTATTTTCCTCTTCATCTTTTATCATTTTTTAAATTTAAACAAACACACTTGATTTTCTCTTCTTGCTTCTTCTACGTTCTCTTTTATTTTGATAAAAAAAAATCTCTATAGGCATTCAACAAACACAAATTCACCACAGATTTTCAGTGCATGAGAGTCAATCCAAAGGTATGTTACTTAATATAAAACTTGATTCCATAATGTAAAACTTAAACATCTCACACCTCTTGATTCCATTATGTTTCTTAACCCTCTTAACATGCATGTCAAATTTTGTGTCAACAGAATGTTTTATTTATTATATGATTTATAAATTTATTTTTTATACATAATTTTAGGCTGCAAAATCTTTCAATTTAAACAATTGATGAATGACATAATTATTGATACTTGATTTTTTAGAAATTTTGTAAACATAGATGATATAAAAAAAATGTAATCTAATAGTCAATTTATCAAAATTTACATTCAATAATAAATAAATAAAAATATATTGAGTGATGTAGGTTACAACTAAGTTTGTAGCCTTTTTTTTTTTTTTTTTTGGAGAAATAATCCAGTTCTTTCATTAAGCAAATGCCAAATCGGCCTGGAAAACAGCAAGGAGATGCGGAAGAACATCCTCCATCCACACCAAAAAATCCTTGACATGATTAGCATGTTTAGCGATGTTATGAGCTACAGAGTTCAGGAAGATCAAGATCTACTGATGGGTAAAGGTCTAACTGGTTTTGGTGATTCAAGCCATTAGTTAATGAAAATTAAGTATGTAATAATTTTCATAATTGTTTTTAAGACAAAGTTAGCTATAAAACTAATTGTAGTTTTAGACTATAATCTTACTGAATAAAATAAATAATACTACATATTTTGAAAATATAACTGTTGAATTACACGTTTTTTACGCTCTTAATATATATGTCAAACTCTATATCAATCAGATATTATTTACTATATGATCTATAAACTTATATTTTATTTAAAATTTTAAACTACAAAAATTTGTAGTTTAAACAATTTATTGATAATATAGCTATTAATCTTTAATTTTATAGAAATTTTGCAAACATAGAGGATATAAGAAGAAGATATAATCCAATTGTGGATTTGTCAAAATTTACCTTCAATAAAAAGATATTGAGTAAGGTTGTAACTTAAAGCCACAACCAATTTTGTAGCTAAATTTTGTTATTGTTTTTATATTTATATCTATCTTACCATTTAAGGTGCTTCCTTGATTTGGAATTCTCATTTTGGATGCCTAAAATACTCTCAAATTTACGTGTTTATCTATACTACTGTTTAAGGGATTTACCCTATTTGGTATTCTCAATTTAGATGCCAAAAATACTCTCAAATTCATCTATTTGTAAAACTTATATAATAGGATTAGACATGTAGAATTACTATTTAAAAAAAAAAAAAGTTTTTCTTAAATAAAAGTGCTTCCCCCCCCCCCCCCCCCCCCGGCGGGCAACGTAGATTTTTTTTTTTCTTTCTAATTGCCCAAATGAAATGGCTGCAAGTTGTGATCATTACATTTTCCCACATTTCTCTCACACGTTTGTAAATCAAGTACTAATATAACTTCTTCTTTTAAAAAAATAAAAAAATAAAACAATTTTTTTCCCTCACAAACATACTCTTCTTTTTTCTAATTGCCAAAATGACATGGTCACAAGTTTTTACATTAAACGGTTTAATAAATTTTAAAATTTTGACACATATTTTTTCCTAAAAATTAGTATACACTATCTCTATTTAGATATATCTCATAAACGTTTTATGTATCTTTTTAGTTTCTTTGCACGTATTTTTGGATTGCCTCAACTTTTTACTCGCTCGATCACCATCTCAAATTTCAAAAAGGTTTGTTTCCTTTGACATTGTTGAAATTATTAATTTGTTAGTTTGTGTATTTTTGTTTTTGTAATTCTTTACAAATCTCACTTTTTTTTTTTTGAGTTCTTCTTCTTCTTCTTCTTTTAATCTCTTTTTCAAGTCTATTTCCACAATTCCTTTGATCCCCACAATTTGTTTTTCTCACTTCATCATTGTCTTTCTTTCTTTTCAAAGAGGTATGTTTCATATACAAGGAGGAAAAATGAGATTGTAAGGATTTGGGGAACGTCTAGGCAAGTTGTTATTTTCTTTTTCATTGTTTTTATTATAATTATAATTACAATTATTATATTTCATTTTATTAGTTCATTTGGTTGAAAGCATACATTTTTCTTTTACATTAATAGTTTTAAAGTCAAATGTTGAAGAGGAATCGTTACCACTAATGTGATTGTGTTTATATTTAAGTACATATTGATTTGGTTTGGTGTATTCATTTCTTTCATTTTCAAGAGCTTGATCATACACATTTAAATAGTAGGATGAAAATTATGTAAAAAAAATGTCATGGGTGAAACATGTAAACTAAAAAAAAATAAAAATCACCATACAGTAGGAAAAAAAAAGAGGTTACAAGCTACAACTTAGAAGAAGGTGCGAAAGAGGTCAAAAAAGAAAAGAATATCTCTGGAGTCTGAACTACAGGTAGCTGTCAACATCTGAAGAAAAACGTGCCGTCACCAACAAACAAACAAAAGATAAGAAGCAGCAGCTGAGGCTGAGTGTGTAGTAGCTGTGTTATCGTTTAGTTACATAATAATAATAAAAAACGAAGAATACGTTTTCTCACACAATCCAAATTAGCCACCACCTTCCTTTCTCAACAAAAACTCACTCTTCTAGTATTTGTCGCCATCGCCCATCGCATCGGAAAACCATGTCCGGCAGCGGCGGCGACGGCGGTTGCAGCATCAGAGCCATCTGGATCCTCAACAGCCTCGACGCCGTCGTTTTCTCCAGGTAACCTTCTCTTCTCCCTTCAAAAATACGCCGTCGTTTCACATTCTATATACCTAACTAAGCTTTGTTTGTTTCAATAATGCTTTACATTCTCAAATTCGATGATGATGTCTCAGTTTCTTCTTCGTTTGCTGTGTACTAATCGATTTGACTCTTCTTCCTGCCGAGTCCATTCCACATTTAGGGTTTTTTTTTTTTTTTTTCTGACTAATTCGTTGTTGAATCACCGTTTATATATATATATATATATATATAAAATGAATCTAGACCTTTTTCTTTTTTTGTAAAATGCTTTTCTTGTTTTCAGTAGTGAAAATTTGCGTTTAACTTAGCTTTTTCGCACTTCCGAATTGGCTTGTTATGCAATTATTACTATAACATTTGTATTTGTGGAAAAAAAGAAGAAGAAGTTTGGATTGGTACAGTTCCCTTAGGTGTTTCCAATTTAATTCACACATCTGGTTGCGTTGATCAATACAATATGAACAGTGTTATCTTTCCCATGGATAATTTTATAGTTTATTTTAGATAGATAATAGGACTTTTATTGAAAGAATTGAACATCGTGTTCATGATGATGAACTCTCTGGAGATGAAACAAATCCAAAAAGCTTAAGAGCTAAAACTTACAGATTGTAAGAAACCAGAAATGGAAATACACCTAAGGATAATTTTATAGTTGGGGGAGCCGAGGGGGGGATTTAAAGCTTAAAAGTCTTTGTTGGAAACACCAAGGATGCCAATTGAGCTGCACGGCTCTTGGCATCTTTGCTAAGGATAATTAGATAGATTTAATGTAGTCATGTGTTTGAATTTAATTAGGGAACCTAATGCACAACATTTGAGAAAATATATCTATGTTTTGCCCAATTAATTTTACATTTGCAAGTGCAGCCAAACGTGGCTTTAAGTAATATTTATTTGTTTTTTGGTGATATTAGGAGGTTTCCAGTGGTTGAGAAGCGGTGGAGGACGGCTTGTAGGAGCGAGAATGAGAAAGTTACAGAGAATAGTCTTAGTTATTCTGTGTTTTCATTATTCCCCTCAGATTCGGAATTAGCTGCGGCATTTGTGGAGAGAAAGCAGAGGTTAGTTGAAAATTTCGTCCTTTTTTTTTTGCCTTGGCTGCGCTCGCTATAATTTGCTAATACTTTTAGACTGATTGGTAAATAATTCCTCACCCAATAAGATAAGAAATGGGGTGGAGCTGTGGAGGGTAAGGTTTTGGGTTCAAAATCCACCGTGCATGTGTAAACTTACCAATAAAAAAGGGAAAAGAATAAAATCATACAGTTGCATTGAATTGAGCAAGCTATGTGTTGAGAATGTATTAGCTATCATTGTTATTCATTTTCTTTCACAGTTGTGATTCTGGATTTTTTTTTTTAATTATCTTTCCTGTGTTAATTTATTTTAAGTTAGTTCTTATTTTGATTTAGGGGTCCTTTTTTTTTTTTTTTTTTTTCCTTTTTTTTGTTTAATGTGAAGTTCCTTTCTGATATCTGTCCTCTGTTTTCAAATTGGTATTTGCTACTAATTTTTTTCTGTCTATGTAGGGAGGGATCTGCTCGAGGGTTTGGCATACGTGTCAGTCAATCATCTGTAGGGTCAGATTCCTGGGTTGATGATCCAATTACCCGTCACATTATAGGCCTTTACATAAACAAGGAAGAGGAAGGAGATAATAATCTGCTGTGGCCTTTAATATTGCACATAAAGGGTAATTATTGCATTCTCGTATTGCCTTTAGTTGAACCTAGGCATGTGAAGGCATATGCAAGGTTATGTCAAAGATCTGATTGTGGAAACGCCGTTGGAGCAGATGAAAGTTTATCTTCCCTCCTACTTAATCTTCCGTCCATCACAGGGTATGGTAAGTTACTTGCAATGTTGTTCAGGAAAATATATCATACTAGAAGAAAATCTCTTGCAATTCTCCCATCCCCAATATTTTGAAGTTCACATTAAATGTTTGCTAATTCTCCTCAGCTTCAAACTGATTTTGAATTTATTGGGAAAGTCCTCCCATTTGTGGTCTTCTTGAGTTTAACTTGGGAAGCAGCATTAGAATGCATGGTGAAATGAGTGCATACGAGAGGTCATTCAGCTTCTGTTTTATCACTTCTAGGTTCTTCTTTCACTAAATCTGTTGTTTTTCATTTTCAATTATGAAAACATGTCCTATATAATTTGGGCTTACTCATGAGAGTGTATGGTTTTGAATGCTTTTTTCTGAAATTAATCTGGTATGCTTGGCTTTTACCATTTTTTTTTTAAGGGTAAATGATTCGCAGAAACAGTCCAAAAGGGGTGCAGCCCAAATTTGGTATGCTTGGCTTTTACCAAATTAAGTGGTATATAAGCAGTTTCTCGTTTCTAATTTTACAGGGCATTCATGGTTGCACATGCTATTGGTGACATAGTTGCTGGTGATGCGGTAGAACCTGAGGTGCTTGTAAGCGCATCTCCATCTGTAGGAGGTTTGTTGGATTCACTAACTGGCAGTATAGGGATATCTGGCATCTCCTCTCGGGCAAAACCTGTGGCTGCACCAGTTGCATCTTCCATCCCTTCAAGTACTGCCGTAACAGGAGCTGTTGCAGTGGATGCACCAAAGATTGGTTCAAGGCCTTTGGATAAAGATGCCCTTCGAACTTTCATAAGTAGTTCAATGCCCTTTGGTTGGTACTCTTTATTATGGTATTTCTCACCTCAGATTTCTTAGTTATAATTTTCTGTGTGTCAACTTGTGTTTACCTAATTCAGGTTAATTTCTTATATCCTTTATCTTATAAATAGGTACACCTTTGGACCTTAGCTATTCCAATATATCTGCTATCAAGGTTAATGGCTTTTCTTCATCAGATCTGCCTCCAGCTGATCTTAAGCAACCAGCGTGGAAGCCATATCTTTACAAAGGAAAGCAGAGAATGCTATTCACAATTCACGAGACTGTTCATGCTGCCATGTACGATCGAGATGAGATTCCAGATAATATATCAGTTTCTGGTCAAATAAACTGTCGAGCAGAATTAGAAGGATTGCCTGATGTCTCATTCCCCTTAACAGGGTTGAACGCAGCTCATGTCGAGGTCTTATCATTTCATCCTTGTGCTCAAGTGTCTGAACATGGTGCAGATAAGCAGGCTGTGATGTTTTCACCTCCTTTGGGTAATTTTATTTTACTACGTTATCAGGCTAGTTGTGGCCATGGACCTCCCATTAAGGGATTTTACCAATTGTCAATGGTCTCTGAGGATAAAGGTGCATTTTTGTTCAAGTTACGCCTTATGGAAGGTTATAAGTCTCCTCTTACGATGGAGTTCTGTACTGTGAGTATGCCTTTTCCTAGAAGAAGGGTTGTGTCCTTTGATGGGACTCCTTCAATTGGAACAGTGTCAATTACAGAGCACTCTGTTGAATGGAAAATTGTATCTGGTGGTCGTGGCCTTTCTGGGAAAAGTATTGAGGCAACCTTCCCTGGAACTGTTAATTTTGCACCATGGCAAACCCAAAGATTACCTTCCTCTAGGTCATTTTTGGGAAGCATAGCTGATGAAGATAGTGATGTTGAGACAGAGAATTCTAATAATATGGTAAACATGGAGGAATTCATAATGGAGAAAATGATCAATGATCTTCCTCCAGTTGATCTAGAGGAGCCATTTTGCTGGCAGGCATACAATTATGCTAAAGTATGTGCTTCTCTTTCTTCTAGCTTTTAGTTGGAGATATTGTTAATGCAGAGATAAATATCTTATGAACATATGGAACTTTGCTTTGTGTCCTTTGTTTATAAATATGGTAACGTAAAGTTACATTTATTCCTAGGCAATTCCACTGTCATTCTTCAATGTGTTTAATCAAATCACAGAAACACATTCATTCCATTTGGAAAAGATTTTGCTGTTACCATCATAATTTTCAAGTCTCCCATATATAGCTGCATTAACTCCAAAAAAACTTTTCCTTTCCAGTGAAATATATTTCTCAGGGGCTATCTTGCTTAAAACAGTTTTGGTATACCAAAGTGAAATTAGCTTTCTATTATCACTCTTTTGGATTCTTTGATGCCATATGTGTTACCATATTTTGTATAAGCAATTGGAAATTTGGCTCATGTTCTAATTGTCCAAAAATGGGAGTTATAATTCTTCTATTTTATTGTTGCTGCCTTAGTAACGACTCATGTTTTTTTTGTGTTCTTTTTCCCCCACAAAATCATCTGATCTTTATGACTTAATCATGTGGTTTTGATTAATCAAAACTGCATTTGGATCTGTGTTTTCTTCTTCTTCTTCTTTTTTTTCCTGTTGTAGTATGTGTGTGGTCCTTGTCCATGCTTATCATGTGGAAACAAAATGTATACATAAGATTGCTGAAGCATTTAATTAGATTGATGGTATAGATCTATACTTTGTGGTGAGTTTAGTATGTCCTTTGACACACTGAAGTTTTGGCTTCATCCTGAATGGGCATGTGCTAATGCATGATTACAGGTATCTTTCAAGATTGCTGGGGCATCATTGTCTGGGATGTCAGTTGATCCTAAATCAGTAAGTTTGTGGTTCCTCTTATTCTCCTCTTATGGGGTTCTTCTAATTTATCTTCTCTTTCTTCATCTCTTTCCCCCACACCCCCCCCCCCCCCCTCCTCTCTCCACCCCCAAAAAAAAATTTACCTGAAAAGTGAAAGCCCTATGCTATATCATATATTCAGAACTTGCCTGTGCTGTTACAACAGAAACCAGGCGTCCTGGATTTTCAGATTGAATTATATTTTTCAAACTCACTTTGCTATATCATATGCCTTCTTTGCTAATACAAGAGAATCAGAACATCCTGGATTTTCTGTTTAAATTCTATAGAAGTCTTTTCAATGCATTTTTTCAACGCTACTTTCTGTGTTTGGTATTGTTGCTGTTGAGGTAACCCACCCAAAAAAAAAAGCAAACATTCTATGTCTGGTTTGCCATTGATGAAGCTTTTCTATTGAATATGTGGTTGCCTTATATAAAATATGTCATTCTTTGTCTGTAGTGACATCTATTTTATCAAAAGAGGGTGTCAATTATCACTGTGTGAATATTGTGGAAGCTTTTTAACTCAAAAGAAGTCTTTACTGCACTTGATTCCACACCTTCCCTCAATGCTATGTATAAGTATTTACATGCATGCTCTTTAATTTTTTTTTTTTTTTGATAAGTAACGAAAATTTTATTAAACAATAGAAAACAGCCAACCCGAGTACATTGAGGATGTACTATGGGGGCATAAATCAATAACCAAGGTTACAACGATCAAATAAAACAGGAAGGAAAAGACAAGAAAAATGACAAAAGACCACACTCCAATCCAGGAGAGTGTAAAAAAAGAGACTTAAACTCTAACATAGAGCATTCACATCCCTCAAAGCTTCTAGCATTCCTTTCACACCAAATACACCATAACAGGCAATGAGGCACAATTCTCCACAACTCTATATTTCTATGCCGTCCAAACTTACCCTGCCAAGACTCAAACAACTCAATAACCTTCTGAGGCATAACCCAATGAATTCCAAACAAACAAAACACCAACGACCACATCTCACAAGCAATGGGGCAATGAAGAAGAAGATGATCAACTGACTCCCCACACTTCTTACACATATAGCACCAATCAAGAACTAGCACACGTCATTTGCGAAGGTTATCTGTTGTTGAAATCTTACCTAAGGAAGCAGACCATGAGAAGAAAGCAACCCTTGGAGGAACCTTTGATTTCCAAATTATTTTCCAAGGGAAAGATAAGATGGTAGGAGGGTAGAAAGAAAGATAGAATCCTCGAACCTCAAATCTTCTACTCCTTGCTGGCTTCCAACAAACCTGATTTGAACCCAAACCCTGTACCGTCGTAGAGTAGACCATATCCATAAACAGATCAAAGGATTCTTGTTCCCAATCCTTTGGAGGACGACGAAATTTATTAAATATGTATGGCTAGCTTTCAACATGGTTTCGATTTTGTGTTCTAAACTCTATTTAATCTTCCACCTCTCTCAAAAAAAAATTCCCCTTTCTTGTCGATGTATTTATATTTAAGAGGTTCTACTTAGCATATTAGGAGGCTCCTTTTTTCCCCTTCTGCCTTTCTTGTAATTGTTTGTGCTGTATGCAGGTAAGCATCTATCCAGCTGTTAAAGCACCTGCGGAATTTTCAACTCAGGTGGGTGTTTTCTTCAGACTCTTTAAAGTAATTTTTTGTGCTCTTTTAAAGCTTGACAGGACTTTATATTTTTTTGGGTTAATAATTTAAGTAAGCTTGCTAGAGTTTTTTTTTATACAATTCGAGCTGTCATATTGTAATTATGGAGATGTTCTTGATTTCCCATTACATTGCTACAAAAAAATTTGGGGATGTAGCTTAAGTAGAACATCTAGCAGCTACAAGTACTGGTGAACTGAATTAACTTGGCTATGTGGCCAAAGTAGCAGATCTTATTTTCTGTGACTTTCGGCAAGGTTGCATTGAGTTAGTGAGCTGTGCTGCTTAAAGTCTGAAGAGTTAAAAAAGAGAGAAATATCCAAATCGGAAAATTTATTTTTCAGTATAACTTAAATTTCCTTGTAACAGCTCCTGCTTACACAGACATCCACATTTACTCATAATATTTTCTAAAGATTTTTTCTCCACTTTACTTGGCATTGAAGTTTGATGAAATATTATACTTGATTTACTCAGGACCTTGTTTTGACACGCATAAAATATGATTCTACAATTCTTTCCTTGATACAGACTGCTGAGTCACTGAACTGCTTGTATGCTTAGAAAAGTTCCTAAATGGCTCTCATCAAATTAAATAATTGAACTTAAGTCCTAAATGAATTAGCCAAACTCTTTTTGTTTTTGCATCCAGAAGTCCCTTGTCAACTTTGGTTGCATTAATAGCTGTTAGCATTAACATTCATCCATATTTGGTTTATTAGTTTGTTATGATTGGTCATGTCATGGATGTTCTAAATTTTATGGTTGTGGACAGCAGCTTTGATTTGCCTCTCTCCCCTTCAATTTTTTGGTTTTGTTGTTCAACTTGTGCATATTCATATGGATGACCATGTATTGTTTTAATTCTCTTTACAAAATATCTGAAACATTGGAATGAATTCCTCCAGCCCTGTTTCTTGTTGCTAATGCCAACTGCAAGACATTGTCTAATTTTGCAATTTGATTATGTTATCTGAATATCTGTCTTTTTCACTCATTTATTTGTTTGTAAATAGGTTACTTCTGGGGGTTATATTTTGTGGAACACATTGGGTAAGTGCCCATCTGCTGCAGCAGAGAAAGTATAGTTAAAAGATGGCAACTCAGAAATGTAAGATGTTTTCATTTTCTAATCAACTATAGCCTGATCTTGTATTTTAAAGTCTCGTGTGAGCTGAGCAAGAGACTAGTTTGCCATGTCCGTCCGTTGATGGCTGCGTTCTGAAGCTTAATAAGCCTCAATCATTGTTTTTAGAGATGAATTGAGAGAGAAGAGTTAAACATGATGGGCGGGTCAAGATTTTGGTCTGATATGTTATGAAATGGATGAATTGTCATACATTTTAGTAATAGCCTTGTTTTATGTTGGGATTGAGACGCAGTGAGTTGAAAGATATTAACTGTGGTAACATAGGGCAATCTACTTAGACAAGCTGACATGTGCTCCCTTCTATTTGTTTGTTTATTGTCTTGATATAAGTGTGTTGTAACTTTTTATGCTCGATACTGTTTTGGGTGAATGCAAAAATGTAATTGATGTTTAAGTAAAATTCAATGGCTTGAACTCATACAACTTGAAATCTATTTAACTCCTTATTGTTGGTAAAGTGCGGGGCACAGTTAAGCGAAAATGCCCTTTGGAGCCTAGGCATAAAGCACAAGTGCGCACCAAATTGATGTGAAGCACACATTTTAAAAAAAAAATAGTTTGAACGATTTGAAAATAATTATTAATGGACAATACAACAATCAAGTGATTAAACAATCATGTAAATTGATATAAATAATTATTGTAATTCATATGAAAGTTATAGAAGCCCATCTTTTTGCAATTTTACCACAAATATTGCAAGTTAAGTCATTTTTATTTTTTGGATAAGCTAAATATGAGTACTTTTGTCAATATCATTTCTTAAATCTTAGGTAACTATGATGAGCAATGACTAATTACATATCTTAGTTAATAATTTAATCACTTAATAAGTATAAATCTATAAGAATTAGCCAATATAAGATCAATGGTGAACTGTGGGGTGATTGCAGTCCCAAATTGGTCTTATATAGTAGCACACCATAACATTGAATTTTAAATACCAAATTAATGATTTATATCAATAGTGTTAAGATACTATGGCTACAATTAAGTTTTGGTTTATTTTTTTGAAAAATAAGAAAGTACAAAAAAAGCATGCCTAAAGTGTGCTTCTTTAAATACACGTAGCTTTAGAGGCGTGAAGTGCCGGAGCTTTGGTGCTTTGCGCCTTTACCAACACTGTAATTCCCTGGAGTTGGTTGGTTTGCTGAGTTCAGTTCACAGCATGGTTTTTGCAATGTATGACAGTGGTCGCATTTCATTTGTTCCTTTGAAATTGTATTACTCAAGACAGTAAAACTGTGTTAGTCAATCAATGGTGGAATTTTGTGCAGTGGTGGTGATGAAGGTGGGAGCTCAATTGAAGGGCCTGGTGCCTGGAAATCCCACTCTTTTATAGGCTAAATACTTGCTGGTTCATGCTTCTTGAGTGGCCTGCAAATCGTTTAATGATAAATTGAACATTGTTCCAAGTAGCAGGTTTGGTAAGTACAGTTTCTCAGGTTCACCAGTTAAATGAAATCATGTGGTTGCGTTAATCAATACAATATAAGATGTGGACAATTAAATTCAATTGTGTGGCTTATTGGTGAATATAATCACATTATTAAATTTAATCAATTTTATATATAACACTTAAGGAATTATTATTCTTAATATTTATCCTGCAACATAAGCAAATATATAAAGCCTGGTTGTAAAGCTTGAATATTATATGCAAGTGCAAGAGTTATGTCCTAAAGAAACAATCAAGCTTCTCCATTTCCAAGCTACTTATGTACCAATCATAATAAAGTCTGGACTTATGTCCATTTTCAAAAAAAAAAAAAAAAAAAAAAAAATTGAAACCAAATTAGCCTTTTTACTATTTTTATAATCCCAAAGTCATAAAATTAATAGGATCCGTTAGAAGTTCGTTTCTGATTTAGGAAGCTCTTTTCATGAACAATTTTGTTTGTGTTTGTATTCTAGCTGTAAAATTGTTACATATATATACCATTTTGTCAATTCTTCATCATGGTTTACAATATCCGAAACACCACCACTCAAACCTAGCGTTGAAAACAAAAAACAAAAAAGTATGAATGAAAATTAATTAAACATCGAAACTATCCTCCTTTCTCTATGCCATCAAAGGACTAACTTCATTTACATGAGCCCATGTAAGAACACCAAAGCCAGAAAGAAACCTAACACCCCCTCCTAGTTAGCCCTCTGTCTCCCTCTTTGGAACAAAGCCTCCTTTGTTTTGTTTCTTTTTTTTTGCTACACAACAATTACATAGAAACCTTGTTACTCAAACTTGACATATTCTAATGTTGTTAACGGAAACATCTAAGGTTCAAACCCTCCATCCCAAAACTATTGAATGAATAAAAAATAATAATAATAATAATTAAAAAAAAAAAAAAAAAACAGTGAAATCTATACGTACTTGTACGACTGCTTCACCCATCTCAATTTCTTCTGTGTCATTCTTCTAACGACTGCTTAGATGAACGGTATAGATCATACGGTTTCCAAAGGTGATCAATGTTACATGGCTTCCTAGAATCTAATCTCAACCATGGCTTACCTTTCCCACTCCAATGTAAGAGACTAATAGGACCAGGATGAAGGTTCCTACATTTCCCTTTAAAATTATCACCACCTAACCCATGTTGATTCCATCTATGATCAACAGCCTTGATATTCCCAGCCAAAACAAGCAAGAAAGGTGGCAAAGAACCCAAATGATATATCCTCTTGTTCTTTTGCACAGCCATCCATTCCTCAACTTTCTGTGTGTACTCTCCTTTTCTCCATTTATCCACATCCATCACCATCACTCCTGTGTTGAAATAACAAGGATTTCTTCCATGAAAAGTCTTTGAAAATTCTTGGTCTGACCAAAAAGCATCAGTGAAATACTGTGTGAAATTTGCATGGCAATATTCTGGTGCAGCCACAACTTTATCTTCCATGTCCACATCCCATAGCTTTACAATATCATCCACCACAACAATGTCAGAATCTAAATATATAACCCGTCCCACATTGGACGGAATAATATCGGCAAGGTAAATTCTTGCATAATTTAGAGGCTGATCCAAAGCTTGCCTAATAGACTTAGAAATTTTCCCATGAACAAGGTTTAAGTCAAACCTATATATCTTGAAGTTTAGGTAAGGAAAGGTGGATTTAATTGCTGAAAACAGATTAGCTTCAGAGTGTGCAGAGAGGAAATAGAAGGAGAGGTTTTCAGGGCATGTGGAGTGTTGTAATATTGATAGAACCGCAGCCATGGTACCACGAATGTAATTTGCATCGAGGGTCATGGCTACATGGATATGTTTTTGGTCTTCGGAACCACATTCGTCTCCATTGCGAAACGCTGGGGCTTCGCGGAAGACGGGGAGGTTGGGAGAGGGTTTGATCACAATGCCAACGCGGATAGCGAGAGAGGTGGTGGTGTGGTAGAGGTGCAGAATTGACAGGAGGCCAATGAGTAGAGGTAGGAGAGAAGAGGAGCTCCTCAAGGCCATCCTGCCTTTGTAAATGAATTTTTTTTTTTTCGAACTTTTTTTTGGGGATTTGGAAGGTTAAATCATAGATGAAATTTAAGAAAAGAAGCCATATTGGAAAGCGTAGAAGCTTTGGGAAGAGATTGTAGACAGTTTGATGGTTAAGGTAAGAGAGAGAAAGAGGAGGGAGATATTGTAGGGGAGAGAAAAAAGGTCGGAGTTTCTTAATACTAACAATACTAACATTACCAGTTTAGAAATAGGTTCTAGTTAACTCAACAGGTAAAATTCTTTATCTCTTCAATTGATATTTTAATATATGATTAAGAGTAATTAGTAGGAGCTACTACCATAAATTAAAACTATTACTAAAAAAAATACATTAATAGTATAGAAACATTTTTTAAAATGAGAAAAAAATAACTATAAGGGGTTATTAATTTGCCTTCTGCTTTTTTACGAGTATTTTCAGTTCCATAAGGAAAGGGAAATTGAATTTAACGAAACCCTATTTTAATAACGCATTGATGGTTGAAGAAATTTTAAGGAGGTGCTGCATGCATGGGAAAGTTCATTACTTTAAACCTTAGGTCGATATAGATAATAACCAAAAAAAACAAAACAAAACAAAAATAGGGTTTCTTTCATGTAAAAAAAAACATGTTGGTTGCTTTTAATTTTATCATTTGGGGAAGGGAGAAAAAAATAAAATAAAAAGCTATTGTAGGAGATATACTAGTTTTGTTAAAATGTTTTTCCCTTTTTTTTTGGGTAAAATTATGACATGATTAAATGGTCAAATTGTTAACAGTTTGACTTATGAAAAATTCCAATGCTTAACTCATATCACTTGACTTATTGTTGTATTTCCTTAATAAATAGAAAACTCATGCATACAATCTGAGACTCTTTTCTCATTCTTTTGACTGAGGTTCTAGAAGTAAATCCTTAAAAAAGAAAAAGAAAAAGAGAAGGCTCTAGAAGTAAACATGTTTTTTAAATTTAGAATTAAGACAAATTGACTACCATTTCTCCGTTTATTTTTCGCCTAAAAGTCTTAGGGGGCTAGAGTATAAGTAAAAAAAAAAAAATCAAGAAATTTCAAATAAGCATATATTTAGTATTAACAAATAAAAATACAAAATTTTTGTTTCATAATACATTATAATGCAATCATTTACTAATAAAGATAAAAACACAAAACCTCATTGGTTCTTACTATTGCAAGAATCAAATTTGAGTCTCTAGTCTAAAAGAGGGATGGACTTAGGCCCAAAAAGTCCAAAATAATGAATTTGTAAAGAGTGGGTTGGAAAATTGGGCTAAAATGAGTTGGAAAACATATACAATGGGCTCAAGTAAAAAGAATAGAAAGATAAATTGATTTAATCTAAAAAAAATCGTCATCGGCACAATTCGAGTAGATGAATTCTTATATATTTCTCACAAGTTGATTACAAATTTGATTTCTGATTTCTGATTGCTACAGTATTTCTTCCTTGATTTCTCAATCCCCTCCTCTTAGGATCTTCACTCTAATTTATCCTATCTCTTCTTTCTCATCTTTACCCTACACGTGGACAGTATATTGCTTATGTTGATCTTTGTCCCATCAGCACTTTCCTGAAGTCTTTAGGAGTAGCTATAAGGCTGAAAAACACTGTTCAGAGATCACTTCCCCATTAATGCGGTCAGAGAGTTAGCTACAGAGCATTCAATGCAGTGGTAGCAGCTTTTCTTTTAGATATTTCTGAACTTCCATCCCCCTTGTACGTTTACGATGCAAGTCCTTGTCAGTGGAACTTCCTGGAAGGTCACCTTGAATGGTATGATATACTTTTGATTTATGCTCTGTTCATCCGAGGTGACATCCCTCCTCGGCATGCCTTCCCAATCTTTTCATTTGTTACCTACTCACGAGACTCTGAGCTTAACACCCCCACTACTATTTATTCGTCCTCAGCCAAGGCTTAAAGCCCAATATATAATTTTGGGCCCTTGTCCCTACAATTGCCCCTCAAAACTCTGGTTTTTCCCTCTTATCCAAGGAGAAAAAATGGGGTTTTGATTTTTGAGAGTCAAAATCATTTATTTCTTCTATTTACATGTGTGAAAACATTGTTTTGTTTGCCCCGTAACTGCTCCTAACGCTTCGGAGCCCACAATATCACATTTAATGCTCCAAGCGACGCCCTGTTCCTTGTATCCTACGGTGAGAGATAAATCCTACAGCTGACATCTCCCTTTGGAATTTGAGCGGGATAATTCCCACTCAATTTCGCCCCCTATATAAGGCACCCGGGGAGATCATTTTTCCTTCATCTTACAAATCTTCGAGCTTTCAAGTAATTCACAACTCTCAAACCTTCAAAGCTCCCTAGATTTCTAAAGCCTCCAAGTATTTTTCTCTGAAAAAATTCAAACCTTTAAGAAGTACCAAAAGCAACTCAGGTACTTATTCTCGTAAGTTTCCTCTTTTCTAGGTTATTTTCTCCTCGACTGGTTTCCTCAGCCTTCTATTCTTTGTTTCTTTCCTTTGAAAATTTCTTTCAAATCCCTTTACTTTACCTAGATGGGTAGGTTCAAACATCTTGTAGATTCTCCGATCGGTATGGAAGGCTTTAGGGCCAAGTACCATATTTCGCAGGGAATAGCCTTATGGTACTATCCCCCAGACTGGGTACTCACAAATAGGGAAGAAGGGAAAGTTGTCATTCCTATGATTTCTTTCATAGAAGGAGGAATGATGCTTCCTATGGGCAAGGTGACTCGAGACTACTTGATCAACCACAGGTTATGCCCCCACCAATATGCTCCTAACTTATTTAGGGTCTTAGGTAGCGTGGATGCTCTCAATGAGCAGATGGGCCAGGCACTCACATGGCACGATGTCGTTCATATGTATGAGTGCCACTCACTTGCTGATGCGGGATATTACCTCAAGTCCTGATCCACCATCATTAGGCTGGTGTCATGCCTCTCCAAGTCTAACAAAGGCATGAAAGACGACTACTTGATTGCCTCCAGGGAGTGGCATGATGGTCTTCACTGCCTAACTCGGAGGGAAAACTAGGTGGGATACCTTAGGGTTAGGTACCATAGCATGAAATTTAGATCTCTTAGCCTTACAATCTTTTTCTTTTAGTAGTCTAACCACTACCTACTCCTTGGCTTTTTTTTGTAGATAAAAGGCACACAGCGCCCCGCCTCAGTCTGGTTAACGTCAACGACCTTAACAGAGTCCTCAAATCCGAGGTATTCATAAGTGAGGATAGGCAACTGAGGGCAGTGCGCCTTATTCTAGACTTCCAGCCCATTTCAAACATTTTCCAGGATGTAGGCCACGCGATTAGAGCAGGTGACCCCAGAATCCGCAGAATAGACGTTTCTATTCCCGAATTTCTTGCCCGTGAAGATATCGTGCCGGTTGGGATTCCTCTTGTCCCCATTCTCCCGGTAGCAGTAGCTCCTAGAGAAGAAACTGCTTCCTCGGGCCTATCCGTTGAGGAGGAGATAGACCAATTTCGCCTCAAGGAAGAGGAGGATCAATGAGAGCAAATAATTCCCATATCGGATGCCAAGGATGAACCTGATAGGTTCTCAGGTGTTCACAACCTAATCCTTGTTGTAACCCGTTCGAACAGCTCATCCGACCTTCTGGCTGGGAGGAACAAGGGGTCTACATCAAAGGAAGTTCCTAAATCCCAGACTCCTCCCAATCTTCCCCCTCCTCCCACAACTGACCTCGGCTTGCTCCTAATTCCTAACCTCAAGAAAAAGAGAAAGGATCAAGAGCTAGAAGAGGGGGAGGTGGTCCCTCAAAAGGGGGCAAAACAACAAAAAATGGCCAAGGAACCCAAGGATCCCAAAGACAAAAGGTCCACCTCTGTGGATAGCCGGGAGGAGCCTAGTGGGGCTGAGGTGCGACTTCAACAACACACCTGGTCTCCTTGGCTAGAAGTGGATGACGCTGCCATCCCCTGGAACTCCTCCATCAGGGAGTTTCAAAGAGGGCATTCTGCCCACAATGTTGAGGCCTTGGAGTAGCCCCTTCTCCTACCTAAGGACATGGATGCTTTGAGGCGCATGAGGCAACCAGACCTCTTCTTGTCCTTAAAAAGGGACCTTGCCATGATAAGTTCATAATCACATCTTTTAATTAAGTAAAAATATGCTTTCTCTCCCTTTTCTTCTTACATGGGGTTACTTTATCATCTTTGTGCAGATTACCCAGAAGGTCTTTGTGGCCGAGGAGAGGGTCAAGAAGGCCTGAAATGATGCTAAGAACGAGGTCCGCCTCTGCATCGAGGCTAAAAAGTCCTTGGGGGCAGCAAAGTGTTCGCGTAAAATAATCTGCAAGCGCACAAAATTGTAACAAGTAGTAAAGTGTTTTTAGAAAACGAATGTCGAACCCACAGAGATTAACTATGTTATTGAATACTGAAATTTACTAAATTAATTACTATTTGGAAAATCGAAAATAAAAGGGACGTTCAACTATCTAAATTAAATTAAACTATTTAATAAAGATAAATACAGCAAAGCGTAAAAGTCTAAAAGTGTAAAGAAAAAAATATGATAAGAATGGATCTAGAGCGGTTGATTTCACCTAACAAATCCCACACAATTTATTATTCCTAATTATTAAATTCTAATAATCTCCCATTGATGATTAAAAATTCCTTAAATATTCAATATCTTCTCTCGAATAGTATCAAAAATGTCTTCAACTAACAATTCCATATCTCTATGCGAATTTAATTAATTGGAGACATTTTTGATACTATTCGAGAGAAGATATTGAATATTTAAGGAATTTTTAATCATCAATGGGAGATTATTAGAATTTAATAATTAGGAATAATAAATTGTGTGGGATTTGTTAGGTGAAATCAACCGCTCTAGATCCATCCTTATCATATTTTTTTCTTTACACTTTTAGACTTTTACGCTTTGCTATATTTATCTTTATTAAATAGTTTAATTTAATTTAGATAGTTGAACGTCCCTTTTATTTTCGATTTTCCAAATAGTAATTAATTTTTTAAATTTAGGTATTCAATAACATAGTTAATCTCTGTGGGTTCGATATTTGTTTTCTAAAAACACTTTACTACTTGTTACAATTCTGTGCGCTTGTAGATTATTTTACGCAAACAAGTTTTTGGCGCCGTTGCCGGGGATTAACTATTTGTTATTGATATTGATACTAGCTAGATATTTACTACTTTGGATTTTATTTTATTTATTCAAAAAATTAAATTAAATTAGGTGCATCTGAGTTTGTTTTCTTTCTTTTCAGGAATTAGAAGTGCATGCCCCGATTTAAATTAGAGCAGACACTCTTTGATCTTGAAATTGAAAGAACCTTACGTTAGCTCAAGAGAGAAAAGAAGAAGGTGGCCAACACATCTCTATCTAACATGGCCGATCAAGAGCAAAAGGCGTTAAGAGATTATGCTATGCCCTCGGTCAATGGAGCTATATCAAGCATAAGGAGGCCAGCCATACAAGCCAATAATTTTGAGATCAAGCCAGCCATCATTCAGATGATACAACAAAATGTCCAGTTCGGGGGGCTGTCACAAGAGAATCCTAATGCCCATATTGCAAATTTCTTGGAAATTTGTGATACTTTTAAACATAACGGAGTGACAGATGATGTGATTCGACTAAGGGTTTTTCCCTTCTCACTTAGGGATAAAGCAAAAGTTTGGTTGAATTCTTTGCCACCTGGCATCATTACTACATGGGAGGAGTTGGCACAAAAATCCTTAGCAAAATATTTCCATCCCGCAAAGACAGCAAAGCTAAGGAATGATATCACCACATTCATCCAATTTGAGGGTGAATCATTATATGAAGCATGGGAGAGGTACAAAGATTTATTGCGGAGGTGTCCTCATCATGACCTTCCAGCATGGCTTCAAGTGCAAACATTCTACAATGGTCTAGGAGCTACAAACAGGTCTATGGTTGATGCAGCAGCTAGTGGAGCTTTAATGAGTAAAACTCATGAGGCAGCCTGTGAACTTCTAGAAGAATTGGCATCCAACAGCTATCAATGGCCTATAGAAAGAGCAATGCCAAGAAAGACAGCTGGAGTTTTAGAACTTGATTCTATTACCTCATTGGCAGCACAAATGGCAACTTTGTCTCAACAACTAGGTAAAATGAATGTTAATGCTATTCAAACTAATGTTGTTTGTGATCATTGTGCAGGAAATCATTCAAGTGTCGACTGCCAAATGGGAAATCCTTTTGCCCAATCGAGTTATGGACAAGCAAATTACGTGTCAAATTTTCAATGTCAAAATAATCCATACTCGAACACATACAATCCTGGATGGAGGAATCACCCCAACTTCTCATGGAGCAATAACCAAGGGTTGGCTAAACCACCTCAGCAATTTCCACAGCAGGAGAAGAAGCCAATACTTGAGGACATGTTCATGCAGTACATACAGAAGACAGACGTGGCGATCCAAAACAACTCAGCTTCCATCCGTAATCTTGAGGTGCAGATTGGTCAGCTCTCAAGCATGCTTACAGAGAGGACTACACGAACTTTGCCGAGCAACATTGTCACCAATTCGAAAGAACATGTAAAGGCAATATCATTAAGAAGTGGACGAACATATGAGGAGCCAAAAGTAACAAATACCAAACAAGATGAAGCTGTGGATAATGAGGAGTCCAAGATGAAGGAAGCTGAGTCAGAGATGAAAGAAGTGGAGCAAGCTGAGAAGACTAAGGAGAATGAAAGAGCTTCAAAATCCAAAAGATCCAAGAAAGTTACTTTTGAGACTTATTCTCCTTCAATTTATGATCCACCAATTCCTTTTCCGTAAAGATTAAGAAAAAATAATGTGGATGATCAGTTTTCTAAATTTCTATGTATATTTAAGCAATTGCATATTAATATTCCTCTCATTGAAGCTTTGGAACAAATGCCTAAATATGCTAAATTTTTGAAGGATATTATATCAAAGAAGCGGAAATTGGAGGAGCATGAAATAGTAATGCTGACAGAGGAGAGTAGTGCAATCTTACAAAAGAAGCTGCCGCCTAAGCTGAAAGATCCAAGGAGTTTCACTATCCCTTGCACTATAGGAAAATCTTATTTTGATAGAGCTTTATGTGATTTAGGGGCAAGTATTAATCTAATGCCTCTCTCTGTTTCAGGAAATTGGGTCTTGGAGAAGTAAAGCCGACTACTATCTCTTTACAATTGGCAAATAGATTTATTAAATATCCAAAAGGAGTCATTGAGAATGTATTAGTAAAAGTTGACAAGTTCATCTTCCCGACTGACTTCATTGTCCTTGATATGGATGAGGACGAGGAGATTCCTTTGATATTGGGTCGACCTTTCCTTGCGACGGGGAGAACCTTAATTGATGTCCAGCAAGGAAAACTTGTTTTGAGGGTCAGAGAGGATGAGGTCACTTTTGATGTATTTAAGCCTATGAAATTTCCTTCCAAGACACATTCTTGTTTTCAAATAAGTGTCCGAGACGTGATCATGGCCGATGAGACTTGTGCAATTGATTTTCTAAAGTGACCACTTGAGGTATGTCTTACTCACTCTACACCTGTTAAATTCAAAGATGAAGAGGTTAAAGAGTGTGAAAGATATTTGGAGGCTACACCACTCTTTCCTCCTTCAATGCAACCAAAAGTGGAAGACTTAAAATCATGTCAGCCAACATCTCCACCAGAGGAACCACCTAAACTTGAGCTCAAACCGCTTCCATCAAATTTAAGGTACGCTTTCTTGGGCCAAGACTCTACTTTTCTAGTTATTATTAACAGATCTTTGAGTGATGTAGAGGAAGAAAAGTTGCTGAGAATCTTGCGAGAACACAAAAAGGCTTTGGGTTGGACCATTTTTGACATCAAAGGAATTAGTCCTTCAAATTTGCACACACAAGATTTTAATGGAGGATAACGTCTAGCTACAGACATTAAATAAAGCGCTTTTCGGAGGCAACCCAAGTTTTTTTTTTTTCTACTTTTATTTTTTCTTTTTTCTTTTTTCTTCTACCTTATTGTTTTTCTTTCATTTTGTAGGAATAAAGAGACCAAAGAAATCTTCAATGGGTACACGGCTGCACCTCAAGGAAAAATATTCAATAATAATAATAAAAAAATCAAGGGAGCATCTCTTATCCTTTCTCATTCTTTTATTTAGTTTTTCTTCCTTTTTCCCATTGAGGACAATGTGAAATTTAAGTTTGGGGGAAGGGAATTTATTTTATTTGTTCTTAAAAAAAAAAAAATTTGACTATGATAAGATTATGGTTGAAATTTCTTATAATTTTTAGGAATCATTCTCATTGCTTAAGTCCAGTTGTTAATTCTTTACTTGATCTTGTTTAATTTGATATGATCATCAATCATTGTGCATACCTAGAGAAATTTTATGTGAGTTTTGTAAATTTGGATGGTCTCTACTTATTCTAGAACTTGTTGAATTACTCTCATGGAGAAATCTTATACAGAATATTACTTGGGAAGTGATTTAGGCATTCTTTGAATCGATTGACCCTTTCAAGCCTACCTCTTTATTATCTTTATCCCTAGTTACCCAATTGATCTATTCTTACACTAGGTTGAAGAAAAGAGAAGATATATGAGTGTTTGAAAAAAAAAAAAAAAGTAGAAGAAGAAGAAAGTTGTACAAAGTTCCATTTACTCCAATGTTTTGAGTTGCTTAGTAACTAGGGGTATTCATTACCAATGTTTACTCTTACGTCAAACCGTAACTTGAAATATGAGTATGCAAAAGCACTTCAAGTTTGTGACCTGTTGAGTAACTAGGTGCATCCATCACAAATGCCGGCATTCACGTCAAAAGATAAGTGACAACTTGAAGTAAGTGTAAAAAAAAAAAAAAAAAAAAAAAATGATGAAGAGAGGTATTTTGAGATATTCAAAGGGCTGAGAAAAATTTAAATTTTAGAAATGAGAGTGCTATATTTGCTTAAACCTTATCTTTTCTTTATAGCCCTCACCATAGCCATACATCACAAGCCTAATAAAGACATATTGATCCTAGGAAATATTTTGTTTTATATTAGTGGAGAGTGAATTTAATAAGCAAGCTTTTGGAGTTTTTGGGGATCCATTCTTATTTACTTGTTTGCATAAAACTATCCGGGAAGCTAATGATGAAGTGAGAATGATAATGCAATGGAGTTGAGTTTTGAATTAACTTTTGGACTTGATTGATTTGGAATGATTCCTTTGAATTATAAGTTTTATGTAGATCTTTGAGGCAAGAATTTTCTTTCTTTCTTTGCTCGAGGACTAGCAAAGTTTAAGTTTGGGGGAATTTGATAAGTGTAATTTTTACATGATTTTTATTATCCTCTTATTTATTAAAATTGTTAGTTTTCCTTTATTTTTTTTGATTTGATTTGATTTTTATTTATATTTATCTATTCATTTGTGATTTGAAGGAATGAGAAGATTTCAAATTAATCTACAAGGGCTTTACATGCAAAGTGGGGCTAGGCCAATTGAATCAAGTCAACTTACATCCAACCAGGCATGAATTCAAGAGAAGACCAACCCAATTAAATTTAATTCAAACTGGAGCAAGGAATCAAAGGAAATTTGCACCAAATCCAAGTCCAATTCGGATTAGGATTTCAGCCTGCACATCACTTAGTATTTTTAGCATAACTTTCGGCTCAGATATCCAATCGATATGATTCAAGTTGGGCTGGAAATTTAACTTAAAGGGCTACAATTTTGTAGTTTACCAAAATTCCGAATTATGATGTTAAATGGGCCAAAATCGTCAGTTAACTGAAGCATAAAAATCTGGGATTTTCTCCAAACGGGAATAGGATTCCTTGACCTATTTAAAGGCTCTTTAGGGAAAAAAAAGAGAGGAGAAAACTTGAGAGGAAAAGGGGGTGCCTCATTGAAGTATTTTTTTTGGAGTCTTTCTAAAGAGGAGGATCTAAGGACAAGGGCGAGAGCTTCATGTTGATCAACCAATTCAGATGAAAGACATAAGTTTTATTTGTTTTCTTTTCAATTTTATTATGAACTAAATTTTATTTTCTAGAGCGTTGATATAGTCTACCAATGAACACACAATTTATATTCTGAGTTATTTTATTTTTAATATTTCCATGATTGAGTGTTTAATTCTTATTCTTAATGCTTAATTTTTCTTTTTATGAATTATTGATTGATCAATTGAATGACAATGAGACCAAGAGGTGATTTGTTATTTTAGTTCTAGAATTAAACACCATTAGTTGAGCGAAAGTAGAGATGCTTTACCGCAATTAGTGTGATTTTTTAGAAAATTCAAAGTACATAATGAGTCTCCAAGTAATTAAATTCACATAGAGATATGGAATTGTTAGTTGAAGACATTTTTGATATTATTCGAGAGAAGATAATCAACACCTAAGGAATTTTTAATCATCATCAGGAGATTATTAGAATTTAATAATTAGGAATAATAAATTGTGTGAGATTTGTTAGGTGAAATCAATCGCTCTAGATAATAAAATTTATTTCATAATAAAATTGAAAAGAAAACAAATAAAACTTATGTCTTTCATATGAATTGGTTGATCAACATGAAGCTCTCGTCCTTGTTCTTAGATCCTCCTCTTCAGAAAGACTCCAAAAAAAAATACTTCAATGCGGCACCCCCTTTTCCTCTCAGGTTTTCTCCTCTCTCCTTTTTCCCTAAAGAGCCTTTAAATAGGTCAAGGAATCCTATTTCCATTTGGAGAAAATCCCAGATTTTTAGGCTTCAATTAACTGACGATTTTGGCCCATTTAACTTCATAATTCGGACTTTTGGTAAACTACAAAGTTGTAGCCCTTTCAGTTAAATTTCCAGCCCAACTTGAATCATCTCGATTGGATATCTAAGCTGAAAGTTATACCAAAAATACTAACTGATGTGCAAGCTGAAATCCTAATCCGAATTGAACTTGGATTTGGTGCAAATTTCCTTTGATTCCTTACTCCAATTGGACTTAAATTTAATTGGGTTGGTCTTCTCTTGAATTCATGCCTGGCTGGATGTAAGTTGACTTGATTTAATTGTCCTAGCCCCACTTTGAATGTAAAGCCCTTGTAGATTAATCTGAAATATAGATAAATATAAATAAAAATCAAATTAAATCAAAAGAAATAAAGGAAAACTAACAATTTTAATAAATATGAGGATAATAAAAATTATGTAAAAATTACACTTATCACGAAGCAGGAGTGCAAGGAGTTGGCCTCCAAACTAACTGCCGAGGAGAGGAAAAGAAGGAGTGTTGAGGCCAAATTAAAGAATGCCCAGGACCAAGTTGAAGACCAACGCAAGCTACTCTATCAAATTGAGATAGAGTTGGCCACCCAAAGATAGCTGATCCTGGAGCTGAAGGTAGAGTTACAAAAGGCCAAGGAAGCAGCTCAGGCAAAAAAGGAAGCAATAGAGGCCTCAAAACAGGAGTCTTACCTCCTCGGCGTGGAGGAAACAGATTAGGCTGATTGAGGAGCTGGCCGAGGTATGCAGGGATTACTGTAAGGTAACATAGGAAGAGGCCCTCAACCTTGTAGGAGTCCTTGTGGACTTGGAGTGGAGGCAGCCTAGGAGTGTATACTACCACCCAGAAATTCGTGAAGTCCCAATTGCCCTCTCATCTCCCTCTACCCTTGCCCCAGAGTCTTCAGGGTAGCCTCTGACTACTTAGGTTACTCTCCCCTTTCCTTAGGCTTTGAAAGAATCCAGCCAAGTTGGTGATCAAGGTCAAGGGGCTGAGGTGGCCAAAGACAAAGGCAAAGGCAAGGAAATCAAGCCCCCCTCAAAGGCCAAAGATGTTGCCAAGGCCAAGGAAGCTGCAGCTAAGGCAAAGAAGACCAAGGCCAAGACTAAAGAGGTTAATCCTAAGGCCAAGGATGCTCCTATCTCCCAACCGAGCTTGAAAGAATACCCTCCTCCTCCAAAGGCCAAGGCTTAGCACTTAGGATTTCCTTTTGTAGTTTCCTTTTCATGTTTTTTTTTTTTTTTTTTTTTTGTGATGGCATTCTGCCATTGAACATAAAGTACTTTCTCTTTTAATCAATGAAAAGGCTTTTCTTTTTACTCTGTGTACCCTTACTTTATATGCTTTTAAGCTTAACCATGTTGCAAACAGCACTGAACTGGTGCTATTCTTTCTTTAATAAAGGCTAACAGTAATACATTACTGATAATTTAAATAAATTGAACAAGTACAAGCAACAAAGAGAATTATCACATATTCATATTGAGAACTGGACCTTCTGAAAGGAAAGACGAATAAGGTACCTTGTAAGAAATAAACAAGGCAGGCAATCCTCATTCTGCTTAACACTTAGATAAAAATCCAAGAACTTTAACTTATTCAAGGTCAGTGATTCGAGGAGTTGGGTATAACCTGGGATCTGTTTGACACTAAGGAAAATAATTGGATGTCACGGAGTGTTAATTCACCTAAAACATGCGGTCCAAGGATCCAAGCATAGCTAAGATTCTGTTTAACACTTAGAAAGATAACCTTAAGCATCAATTTACCCAAGGCATGTGGTTTAGGGAACCAGACATGACCAAGGTTCTGTTTGACAATTGGATAGATGTCAAGAAGTGTTAATTTACCCAAAGTATGTGGTCCGAGGATCTAGGCATAGCTAAGGTTCTATTTAACACTTAGAAAGATAACCTTAAGCATTAATTTACCCAAGGTATGTGGCTCAAGAAATCAGGCATGACAAGGTTCTGTTTGACACTTGGATAGATGTTAGGAAGTGTTAATTTACCCAAAACATGTGGTCCGAGGAGTCAGGCATAGCTAAGGTTCTGTTTAACAATTAGAAAGATAACCTTAAGCATCAATTTACCTAAGTATGTGGTTCAGGGAACCAGGTATGACCAAGTTTCTGTTTGACACTTGGATAGATGTCAGGAAGTGTTAATTTACCCAAATCATATGGTACGAGGAGCCAGACATAGCTAAGGTTCTGTTTAACACTTAAAAATATAACCTTAAGCATTAATTTACCCAAGGTATGTGGTTTAGGAAACCAGACATGACCAAGGTTCTGTTTGATACTTGGAACAGCAATAATATGAAGCTCAACAGATAATGTAATAAATGAGAATGTGACAAGAAAGAATTTCATTAATAATAATATATTTTCAGGTTATTTACATTTTAAGGACATAGTACAACATTCTCATCTAGGTCTTCAAGGTGGTACGCACCTATTCTAGCCACCGAGGTGATGCGATATGACCCTTCCTAGTTAGACCCTAACTTTCCCTATGCGGGGTTCTCTTCAGGCACCAGTGGTCTTAGCTTCATGTTGGAATCGTACTCTTGTTTGAGCTTGTGTTGATAATAGGCTAACTGGACCATGGCATTTTCCCTTCGTTCATCAATTAAGTTTAGGCTCTTCCCTTACAGCTCATCATTATTGCTCGGAGTGAAAGAACTTGTTCTCAATGTTGAGAATCCAGTCTCTAGAGGGATAACAGCCTCGGCTTCATAAGTCATTGAAAAGGGGGTCTCCCCAGTGGACCTGTGAGATGTAGTCTGGTATGTCCAAAGGACATGTGATAACTCTTTTACCCATCTCCCCTTTGCTCCTTCCGGCCTCTTTTTAAGCCCACTCACTACGACCTTATTGACAACTTTAGCCTGTCCATTCTCCTGGGGATATGCCAGGGTGGAGTATCTATTCGTTATGGCTAGGTCACAGCAATATCTCCTAAAAGCTTTGCTATCAAACTGAAGTCCATTGTCCGAGATGAGGGTGCGAGGGATTCCAAACCGAATGACAATATTTTTCCAAATGAATCTTTTGGCATCGACGTCCCTGATATTCGTCAATGGTTCAGCTTCAACCCATTTAGTGAAGTAGTCTGTGCCGACCAAAAAATATCTCTTATTCCCTGCTGTCCTGGGGAAGGGACCTACAATGTCCAAACCCCATTGAGCAAATGGCCAAGGGTTGGATAGTGGATTAAGGACACCTCTTGGTTTGTGAATGTTCGGTGCAAATCTTTGGCATTGATCACACTTTTTCACATACTCTTGTGCTTCCCTCTGCATATTTGGCCACCAATAGCCCTAAGTGAATGTCCTGTGAGACAAAGATCTGCCCCCTGTGTGGCTTCCACAAATTCCTTCATGTAACTCTTCTAGGAGCAGCTCAACTGCTTCAAGGTGTACGCATAGCAGATATGGGGCAGAAAAAGATCTCTTATACAATTTTTAGTCCTCGGACAGCCAAAACCGAGGAGCCTTTCTTTACACCTTGTTAGCCTCTGACTTATCCTCGGGCAGGACATCCTCTTTAAGGAACTAAAATATGGAGTCCATCTAGCTAGGTCCTACCTTAACCTGATGGATGTGGACCACATTGCTCCCTACTTCAATAGGCTTACATAAGTCTTCCACAAGAATAACCCGAGGTAAATTTTGTGCCAGGGAGGTTGCCAGCGTGGCAAGAGAGTCAGGATGTGTATTTCTATTTCTAGGGATTTGTGATAATTTAAAAGATTCAAATGTTGGCTGCAAGTGTCTAACTCGATTCAAGTAATCCTGCATTTTGAGATCCTTGGCTTCCAATTCTCCTTGAACCTAGCCTACCATTAGCCTTGAATCAGAGAAGACTTTCACTACTTTTCCACCCATTTTTTGAACCATGGCCATCCCTACCAACAGAGCATCATACTCAGCTTTGTTATTTGTGGCCAAGAAGGTCAATCTCAAGGATTTCTCAATTGTAATCTTCTTGGGAGATATCAAAACCAGCCCCATTCCAAATCCTCTGTGGTTAGCCGCACCATTAACGTAGACCTTCCACGAAAAAGGCTCTTCTTGTAAGGAGATTACACCAACCGATTTTCCATCCATGTTTTGTTCTTCTAATCTCTCTTCTAATAGGGTTTCAGCAAACTCAACCACCAGGTCGATGAGGACCTGACCCTTGACAGAGGTGCGAGGCATGTACTTGATATCAAAAGCCTCTAGGATCGTACCCTACTTTGCAATTCTCCCTATGTAGTCAGCACTCCGAAGTAGAGATCTAAGCGGGAGCTAGGTTAAGACTACAACTGTGTGCGACTAGAAGTAGTAGGGGAGCTTGCATGTAGCGTGCACCACTGCTAGAATGGCCTTCTCAAGTGGTAAGTAACGGACCTCGGCCTTATGTAGTGACTTGCTCACGTAATAAACTGGCCTCTGTACACCACTATCAAATCGTATCAACACCAAGCTTACCACGTATGGGGCCATTGTAATGTAGGTAAACAAAACCTCATCAACCTTGGGTCTGGACATAATGGGTGGCTGAGAAAGATACTCTTTCAACTGCTGGAAAGCCAGGACACACTCCTCGGTCCATTCAAATCATTTTCATTTGTTTAACAACTGAAAGAAAGGCCTACATCTATCTGCTGACCGAGAGATGAATTGGTTTAGAGCAGAGGTTATCCCTGTTAGCCTCTAGATTTCTTTGGGATTCTGAGGTGGCTGTAAATTATTAATTGCTTTAATCTGGTCGGGGTTAACTTCAATCCCACGATGTGTAACCATGTACCACAAGAACTTCCTTGATCCAACCCCAAAAGAAAACTTAGAAGCATTGAGTCGTAGCCTATGCCTTCTCAAGATCTCGAAGATATTCCCGAGGTCATTAACGTGCTCAGAGTCTACCTTACTCTTGACCACCATGTCGTCTATCTATATTTCGATATTCTTGCCCATTTGTGGTTCAAACATCCTAGTCATCATTCTTAGATCCTGCATTTTTCAATCCAAAAGGCATTACCTTGTAATGGTAATTTCAATATGAGTGACAAAAGCCATTTTCTCCTAATCTTCCAAGGCTAAAGGTATTTGATGGTAGCCTTGAAAGGCATCCAAAAAGCTCATTTGAGGATGACTTACAATGGCATCCACTAGCTGGTCTATCTGGGGCATGGGGAAAGAATCTTTTGGGCAGGCTTTGTTTAGATCTGTGAAGTCCACGCATATCTGCCACTTTCCATTCTTCTTCTTCACAACCACAGTATTGGCCAACCATTCAAGATAGAACACTTCTTTAATAGCCAAAGCTTGCTTAAGCTTCATCACCTCATCTTGGACAGTGTCAGAATGATCCTTGAATGAGCGCCGATGTGGCTGTTTTCTTGGGGTGACAGATGGATTGACGTTCAAATAATGGCAGATGAAGCTTAGATCCACCCTCGGAGCTTCATAGGCATTCCAAGTGAACACATCAACATTCCTCTTGAGAAACTCCACCAGCTCTTCCTTCTCCTGAGGCAGCAATCGAGTCTTAAGCTAAAAAAACTTCTCTAGGTCATCACTTACAGCAATTTTCTCTAAATTTTCACATTTTGCACCCTCGGCTGGTCCACCTATAGGTGGAACTAAAGACTTTGACTGTTATAAGCCTCCCTCAGTAGAGGCCGACGACTCAGCTGCAGGTTGATGCATAATTACAGCCACGAGGCATTGCCGAGCCATGGATTGACTCCCTACTAGCTCCTCAATCTGGTCCCCTGATGGATATTTTACTTTCAAATGCAGAGTTGAAGAAACGGTCCCTAGGGCATGAAGCCAGGGTCTTGCCATAATGGCCGTATAAGGAGAGTATGCATCCACTACAATGAAATCCATTTCAACCACTTCTGAACCTGCCTGCACGGACAACCTAATCTAGCCTTTTGGGATGACAACCTTCCCATCGAAGCTCACCAAAGGTGAATCATAGGTTGTCAGATCTTTAGGCTTTAAGTTCAGCCCTCTGTATAAGTCAGGGTACATAATCTCTGCACCACTGCCCTAGTCTACCATCACCCTCTTCACATCATACTCTCATCTTCTGAGGGTGACCACCAAAGCATCATTGTGTGGCTAGATGGTTCTCATCTTATCCTCGTCTGAAAAACTGAGCGTCGGTCAGATCTCCACTCTAGCCCTCTTTGGCTCTGAATTAGAGTTCTCGGCTTCCATCCGAGCTACAAACATTATCCTGGAAGGTTAAGAACCAGTCCTTCCAGGTGCAACAAAAATAACATTTATTGTGCCTAACGGGGGCCTTGAGGAAACGTTCCCTTGAGCCCCTAACCTTGACTGGTCTCCTTGTCCACTAGGCCGATACAAAAACTGCTGTAGCCTTCCCTCTCTGACCAGCTGATCCAAATGATTCCACAGAGTTCTACAATCCACAGTGGTGTGCCCTTGTTTCTGGTGGTATTGGCAATGAAGGCTTTGATTGCGCTTCAATGGATCTCCACTCATCTTGTTCGGCCATTTGAAGTATGACTCGTTCTTGATCTTCTCCAAAACTTGATGCACTGGTTCTCGAAACACGGTATTAACCCCTTGAGGAGTTGTGGGCCCAGACTGCCTAGCAAAATCCCTCCGAGGTCTGTTATTATTATAGTGGTCCAACTTGAAATCCCTCATCTCTTGAGGGATAACCTTACCCTTTCCCTTACCTTGCTGTTGGTCCTCCTCGACCCTTTTATACTTATCAATCTGATCCATGAGCTAGCATACGCTGGTAATAGGCTTTTCGGTTAAAGACTTCCTTAGGCCATGCTCAGTAGGTAGGCTGACCTTGAAAGTCCTGATGGCTACATCATCAAAATCACCATCTATCTCATTGAACATCTCCTAGTGTCTGTCCGAATATGTTTTCAGGGTCTCACATTTTCTCATGGATAGGGATAACAAGGAATCTAAGGGCTGAGGAACCCTATTGCACGTGATAAAGCGGGATCCAAACACTTGAGTGAATTCCTTAAAGTAATTAATGAAACCTGCACCCAAACTATCAAATAACCTCATCGCCACAGGTTCCAAGTTGGATGGGAATACCTTGCACATCAAGGTCTTGTTCTTGGAATGCACAGCCATTCTCTAGTTGGAATGGCAAACATGTTCCACATGGTCAGTTCGACCATTATAAATGGTGAACGTGGGCTGAGTGAACTGCCGAAGAAGTCTTCCTCCCTCAATCTTGCGTGTGAAAGGTGATCTAGAAATTTGGTTGAGTGCTCTACTCATAGCATTATTTCCCAGGCCTCTCAAAGATGAATTTCTGTTTCTGCGCTCATGATGGTAGTATTCATCATACGAGAAAGACTCACTGGGAGGAGTCCTTGATCTGCGCCTATAACTACCATTTTCTTCACCATCGGAAGAGAAGTCAGAAATGGAGGGAGCTCTCTTTCGCCGTTCATGGCGTAAGCTTCTCTTTAAGTGATCAATCTCCAGCTGCATGTCTTTAGTATTTTTCTCATGAGAGACGTGGCTCCCACCCCGAGACCGACTCCTATTAGTGTGAGTAGTATGCACACTCTCCTCCCAGTCTCTTCTTTGTTCAAGATCACGGAAGTGATCTTGACGTTGAGATCCCATAGATTCTGCCTGGTGAGGATCTGAAACTACCATGGTTAGACGTGAAACTTATTATAACACTAAGATTTTCCACAGATGACGCCAATTGTAAGGACTAGATTTGAGTCCCTAGCCCAAAAGATGGATGGACTTAAGCCCAAAAAGCCCAAAATAATGAATTTGTAGAGAGTGGGTTGGAAAACTGGGATAAAATGAGTTGGACAACAAATACAATGGGCTCAAGTGAAAAGAACAGGAAGATAAATTGATTTAATCTAAAGAAAATCATCCTCAGCACAATTCGAGGAGATGAATTCTTATATATTTCTCACAAGTTAATTACAAATTTGATTTCTGATTTCTACAGTATTTCTCCCTTGATTTCTCAATCCCTTCCTCTTAGAATTTTCACTCTAATTTATACTATCTCTTCGTTCTCATCTTTACCCTACACGTGGACGGTAGATTGCTTATGTTGATCCTTGTCCCATCAGCACCTTCTTAAAGTCTTTGGGGTAGCTTTAAGGTTGAAGAATACTATTCAGAGATCACTTCCCCATTAATGCGGCCAGAGAGTTAGCTACAGAGCATTCAATGCGGCGATAACAACTTTTCTTATAGATATACTCCCATCCCCCTTGTATGTTTACGATGCAAGTCCTTATCAGTGGAACTTCCTGGAAGGTCACCTTCAATGGTATGATATACTTTTGATTTATACCCTGTTCATCTGAGGTGACATTCTTCCTCGGCATGCCTTCCCAATCTTTTCATTTGTTACCTACCCACGGGACTCTGAGCTTAACACCCTCACTACTATAATTGTGCTACAGTAATTGTGTAAATTTGCACAATTATTATAGCACAAATGTATTTTTGCACAATACATAGATTGATGTGGGTGTATTTTGGGGTTAATTGGACAAATTTGGAGCCTTATGCTATTATAATGAAATCAATGTAAAATTGTAGGAGAGGGGGCCCAAATCAAGGCCATCAATAATTTACAACCGTCTCGGAATCCCAAGAAGGTCTAGAAGCTGACAGGAATGACAACAACCTTGAACTGATTTATTTCTCGGTCCGTAGACAGATGTAGGCTTTTCTTCCAGCTGTTGCACAAATAGAAGGGATTTAAGTGGGCTGAAGGATGTGCCTTAGCTTTTCAGCAGTTGAAGGATTATTTCTCTTGGCCACCCATCATATCCAGACCCGAAGAGGAAGAAGTTCTTTTTGCTTATATTGCCATGGCTTCCCATGCGATTAGCCTAGTATTGATAAGGGTAGATAATGGAGTACAGCGTCCAATCTATTATGTGGGCAAGTCACTACATGAAGCCGAGGTTTGTTATTTGCCTTTAGAAAAGGCTATATTAGCTGTGGTACATGCTACATGGAAACTCCCCCATTATTTTCAAGCTCACACAGTTATGGTTTTGACCTAACTTCCCTTGCAATCACTGCTTCGAAAGGCTAATTATATAGGGAGAACCGTCAAGTGGGGAACGATTTTGGGGGCCTTTGACATCAAGTACATGGCCCAGACCTCTATCAAAGGACAAGTTCTTACTGATTTGGTAGCAAAATTTGCTGAGTTTCCAATAAAGGACGAGGATGAGGAGCAAGACTTAAGAGGAAAACAGGTTGGGACAGTTTCCTTACAAGGGACTCCATCTTAGAAATTGTATGTTGATGGCGCATCCAATCATAGAGGATCTAGAGTGGGGTTAGTTATAATATCTCTAAACAAAATCATTATTGAGAAATCTTTAAGGTTAGGTTTTTCGATCACAAACAATGAGGCAGAGTATGAAACTTTACTAGTAGGGATGGCCATGATTCAGAAAATGGGAGGAAAATCAATAGAAGTGTTCTCAGACTCAAGGCTGGTGGTAGGCCAAGTAAAGGAAGAGTTGGAGGCCAGGGATTTGAGAATGTAAGGGTATTTGAAGCAAGCTTGGTGCTTGTAATCAAGCTTTGAGTTTTTCACTTTACAACAAATCCCGAGGAGTAGAAATACACACTTTGATTCTCTGGCTACTTTGGCAACTTCTTCTGAACAGGACTTACCTCGAGTTATACTTGATAAGGATTTGCATAGGCCCACTGAGGAAAAGAAGGAGATGGTTCAATTTCATCAAATCATAGTCGGGCCTAACTAGATGGATCCTTTGGTCTTGTTTCTCAAAGAAGGCACTCTACCTGATGAAAAAGGAGAGGCAGATAAGGTAAGGAGGAATGCTCCTCGTTTCTAGTTGTTCAAAGAGTAGAAGTTGTACAAACATTCCTTCTTTGGACCATATTTGCTCTGTGTCCATCCTTAGGCAGCAGAGCCTTCTCTGGAAGAGTTACATGAAGAGATTTGTGGAAGTCACACAGGAGGCAGGTCACTATCCTACAGAGCCCTTACTCGGGGGTATTGGTGGATAAGCATGCGGAGAGAAGCGTAGGAGTATGTCAAAAAGTGTGATCAGTGCCAAAAGTGTGATCAGTGCCAAAAGTTTGCTCCGAACATCCACCAACCAGGATGGCGCTTAATCCCTTGTCTAACCCATGACCATTCGCTCAATGGGGGTTGGACATTGTGGGGCCATTTGCCAAGGCTGTGGGAAACCAAAGATGGCTCCTGGTCGGAACTTATTACTTTATGAAATGGGTGGAGGTCGAACCATTATCAAGCATCAGGGATGTAGATGCAAAAAAATTCATCTAGAAGAACATTGCTACTTAGTTTGGGGTCCCTAAACCCTTATTTCGGACAATGGACTCTAATTTGACAGTAAAGCATTCAGGATGTATTGCTGTGAAATAGGCATCAAAAATAAATATTCAACTCTAGCCTATCCGCAAGGAAATGGACAAGCTGAAGTGGTAAACAAATTAATAGTAAATGGGCTCAAGAAGAGGCTAGATGAAGCAAACGGTAGATGGGTAGAAGAACTACCACATGTCATTTGGACATACCGGACTACTCCTCGTCGATCAATGGGAGAAATACCCTTCTCAATGACCTATGGTGTTGAAGCTATACTCCTCTTAGAGTTTGGGTTTCCCACACTAAGGATGATCTTATTTACCCCAGATAATAACGACCAGTTATTGGAGAGAAGCCTAGATTTGGTTGACGAGAGACGGGAGACAGCCATGGTTCAAATGGCATATTATCAGCAAAAGCTCAAACAAGGATATGATACCAGAGTGAGGGCAAGGCCACTAGCCCCAAGAGATCTGGTGCTGAGAAAGGTGGTGGGTACTGCCAAGAACCCATCATGGGGAAAGTTAGGACCTAATTGGGAAAGGTCATACCATATCACCTTAGTAGCCGAAATAAGTGCTTATTTTTTGGAGGATCTAGACAAAAATGTTGTACCACATCCATGGAATATAAATTACCTGCGAAGGCACTACTATTAATGAAATGCAATTATGCCTTTTTTATTTTTTCTTTCAATTGTTATGGATTGCTCTCCAATATTCGTTTAAAGTATTAAACAAAATCTTGGTCATGTCTGGTTCCTCGGACCACATACCTTAGGTAAATTAACACTCTCCAATATTCGTTTAAGTGTTAAACAGAATCTTGGTCAAGTTTGTTTCCTTGAACCACATACCTTGGGTAAATTAACACTCTCTAATATTCGTTTAAGTGTTAAACAGAACCTTGGTCATGTCTGGTTCCTCAGACCACATACCTTGGGTAAATTAACACTCTCCAATATTCGTTTAATTGTTAAACAAAACCTTGGTCATGTCTAGTTACTCAGACCACATATCTTGGGCAAATTAACGCTCTCCAATATTTGTTTAAGTGTTAAATAGAACCTTGATTATGTTTGGTTTCTCGAACCACGTATCTTAGGTAAATTAATGTTCTTCAATATTCCTTTAAGTGTTAAACAAAACTTTGGTTATGTCTAGTTCCTCGGGCCACGTACCTTGGGTAAATTAATGCTTCTTAATGCTTTAAGTGCTAAACAAAATCTCAATTATGCCTAATTCCTTAGATCACCTACCTTGGGTAAACCAGCACCTAATTTACCACTAAAGGATGATAGAGGCTCTTAATGCAGTGCCTTAGTTGAAGAAATCCCCATGAGCATCACTTAAAGCATTTGAAATTATATCCATTAAATATTATTTCTGATAAGCATAACTTCATAATGCATTGCTTCTCGGACCACAGGCTTTTGGCGTAGGAACACAACATAACTTTTCTATGTTAAACAGAACCTGGGTTAGATTCAACTCCTTGAATTGTCTACCTTGGCTTAACTGACATCAAGATCATTTTGATGATAAGTAACACCTTGTTAGAATTTAATCCCAGGAAAGTTCTGTCTCGGTAAGTTAGCACTTAGGTTGTTTTGTATATTAAACAAAGCCTTTATTAAGTTAGACCTTCTTTATCATTTGCATTGTGTTTGTAACATTTTATATAACCTTGATTATGTTATGTTCCCTAAGTAACTTACTTAGGGAAATTAACACATAACATGAATACTTCTTTACACGAGCATATGTTAAACATAACTTAGGATCCTAAGAAGAGAAATATATAATATTAAGTACAAAAATGAAATGACAAAAGCTAGTAAGAGTTTTTCATTAGTTCAAACCACAAAAGATACGTGATGCAAAGAAGGAAATTACAAAATGCCTTCTGTTTTAAAAAAAAAAAAAAGCGGGTGGGGGGGCTAAGAGAAAGGAACAAAGTTCCACTGCCGTGGTCTTCAGGCCTTAGAAGTCTGTTGTGCCTTTGTTTCAATTGTGGCTTGTACCTTAGGAGTTGGTGTGGGGGCAGAAGAAACCATGGTGGTGGGTGGAGCATTTGTAGAAGGAACATCAGTTGCAGGAGGCACCTTGGCTACCCCTTCAGTGCCTTAGGCAGCAGTTGTGCTGGGTTTGGAAACAGTCAGCTCAGCTTGTTTGGTCTTGGTAGGGACGAGAATGCTTAGTTGTTGCTCACCTAGTTTGGCCTAGGCTGACACAATAGATTGGGGCTGTTACTCGCTGGGTTTGGCTTTGGCTAGAGCAGTAGTTTTAGGCTGCTACTCGGTAGGCTTAGCTTTGGCAAGGGTAGTGGTACTAGGCTTTGGGTGAGTGACCTCTGTGGAGCTCATTGGGGCTAAAGTGGAAGTGCTGACAAAGGACTGGAGAGCTGGGCGAGCTCTAATTGCAGAGGGGTAGAAAGCCCTCTCAGGATTCCTTAATTCTATGTTGGGGTCCACCCCAACAGCATTCATGGCTTTGACCTACATTTACAGGCAAAAGCTATGGTACACCACGGGGAGTTGGGACTTTAAGTGAGTCTCAGTCTCCTTCTGCCCTTGGTCGTACGCCGTTTACTCAGCCTTTTCTATCTCCTTATCCTTTAGAACGAACTCCATCCTTAACTCTGTGATGGTTGTCCGAGCAAGGGTGAGTTGCTTCTCAGCCTCCCTCAGCTGCACCAACTACTCCCTAGCTTGCCTCTCTGTGCTTTCTATGGAAGCCTCAGTGCTTTTTCTCACCTTATCACACTCAGCCAATTTTTGGAGAGTCTTCTTCAGCTTCTTGTCCATGGCTGCCTAGGCTTTCTGTGCAACAAGGCATTTGGACTCCTCCTCCTTTGTGTCACGAAAGGCCTGGTTCACCCATTCCTCCGCTACATGTGCTGCTTGGGTAGCCTGGGCGCAAACAGTCCTCATTAAGGTTAATAGGGAAACTTATGTGAAAGGTCCATGAAATAGTAATACAAAAGAGAAGTGTTACCAAGGTCAGGTCCTTCACGGATAGGAAGAGCTCGTGTTTCTTTAAGTTTTGAAGCTCATCCATATCCCTTAGAAGTAGAAGGGCTTGCTCCATAGTGTTGGCTATATAGCTTGCTCTCCCACCGTCAAAATCTCAAATGGAAGCGTCCTCTTAAAGAGGTGAGTTGTCCAAGGCAAAGGAAGGGTTCCAAGCGGAGGCCTTGGACTTATGCTTGGAGGCAATGCTGGAGCTCTCTACACCCTTTCTTTGTTGGGTGCGAGTCATCTTGACCACCTTAATGGGTTTCGGTGGAGTTTCCTCTTGAACCTCTCCCTCCTCTACCACTCCTTTGCCAACTCTTTTGTCCCTTCATTTTTTATCTGTTGGTTCTATTTGGACGGGGGTTGGAAGGGTTGGAGTTGAAGGCCTTGGATTGACTGGGACCTTGAACATTGTAGTCCTAGCATGGGACTCCAATAGAGAGATAATAGGTTTGGGATTCTTCTTTCTATCACCATACCTTCTGGTGCTTCGGAGTGTTCTTGGTCTTCACTGACAAGAACTGTGGTGGACTGGGGGCTAAATGTTTCCTCCTCGGATGCGTTGGTGTCGTAAAAGACTTCAAAATCCTCGTCTCTAACGGGATTTTCAATACCACCTCTGAAGCATGTTCTGATTCTATGTCCTTTCCTTCGTTTGAGGATGTAATCTCCTCCATGACAAGTTGAGGCTTCACAAGGGTAGGGAGTTCGACAGGCTCAGGGACCGTGAAGGTCAGAAGCTCGATTGTTTGTGTTCCTTCCGGTGGAGGTATACTTATGAAAGCTTCTGCGGCCACGTTAACTAGTGCTAGTCTGGAGTCTTGGGTTTTGATTACGTGTTTGGATTTTTGAAAATGGTTTCATATAGGAGTGAAGCTGAGGATCACGTGAACAGCGCGGAGCTGGCCGTCCTTATGTAGGAAGATCTCGAATCTCAGGATCCTATTCAACAACTCTAAATTTACCAAGCTTTGTCTCTTGGTGGTGGCGTTTTTCTCTGAAAATAGGAAATTAAAGCTTAGCATTAGTCAATAGGTCGGGCAAACTTCAATCCCAACAAGTAAAAAATACACGAGCATAAGTAAAACCATTTATAGTCTCCTAATTTAGTACTAGTCCTTATTAAATGCTCCTAGCCATCCAACCTAGAGACCCATCCTTGGTAGGGCAGTGGAGACTGTCGTGCCACTCCCCTGACATAATGAGAAAGTCATCGTTCATGCCTTTATTTGTTCCAGAGAGACAGGGAATTAGCCTAACAGCGAGAACTCTAGTTTTTAAGTAATAACCCCCCCCCCCCCAATCAGCGCTTTTTTGATAGCTGTACACCCAATTTATATCGTGGTGGGTGAGTTGTATACCCAATTTTTCATTTAGGGTGTCTACACAACCTAATATTCTAAATATATTGAAAGCGCATTGGGTCGAGCACAATCTGAAGAGATTTAAAAAATCTCTAGTAACTCTACCATAGGAATCCTCATACCTCCTTTAATGAAGGCAATCATAGGAATTATAAATGCACTAGTAGGCCTCCTCTCATGCCATTCACCCTGGTTACAATGTTATATGGATACATTGTGGAGAATCCCATAGTATCTTTTAAACTCCTCTCGGTTTTGGGGAGTCTCAACTAAGCTAAAAAACCTACCCATTTGGGGAAAAAGAAGAAATCAACTAATGTGAAAGAGTAAGGGAAGAACCCTGGTTAACAGGAGTACGCACTTACGAGTTTAGGGAAGAAAAAGCTCATCGGGCGAAGTTATCAAGTGAAAGTAATGTGTTTGAGTTCTTTTTTGCTTCTAGGGATACAAAATGGGGAGAGGAACTTTGCATCTCTTTCTATATAAAGACTAGGAAAAGAAGGAGCAGTAATCTTCTCGCCCCTTCTGTTGGTAAATTATGAGCTGTTCGATCAAGATCTCACCGTAGAACGTGGGAAACAGCAGGCCGTCAATTACATTTATTACAGAGTTGAGAATTCCAAAATGTTAGAAGCGTGTCACGGTCAGTTGAAAAGACATGCATGTGGGGGAGTCTATTTACAAGCGTACCCTTACTAGTGACTTTGTTTACCAGAACCTCATCTTTCCTGGTTGGGGGTGAAAAACGAGGTTCTAGGGGGCTATTGTGTGGACGAGGACCCCTGATCTCATCTAGGTGGTTTACTGAGATGATTTCTGAGGATGCCCCTCGGACTTCGGGGATGAGCACCTGTTGATCTGGGGGACGAGCAGTAATCATAGAAGGCACATAAGGTTAAAATATCACAGGAGGACTAAAGTAGACTTGGCACGAGTTACAAGGAGGGTAAGAAAAGAATAGAGTGGAAGCTATCCTCTCCGTATTAAATGCAATACAACTACTTCTCTAGCCGCATTAATGAGAAAATGACCATGAATAGTGGTGGCACAGTTCAGATTGTAAGGCAGTAGCTTACCTGTATGTTCTGGATGGGACAGAAGTCCTAAGAATGCAATCTCAACCATCCAAGTGTAGCATGAAGATAATCGGTGTATAAGTATAAAAGGGAGATGAAGATCCTGAGAAGGGGAGGAGAAGGAGGAAAAGAAAAGGATTTGTAAAGGAGAGAAAGCAAAAACATTGATATATAAAAAGAACTTCCTTGAGTTGGACCAAGGATCCCTTTCTTTATTGATAATTTAGTGCTCCTAGTCTTTTACTTGGGATCTCTTTTCATTGTAATTAACTTTAGCTTATCAAGTAGTCAATATCCTACCCATTTCTCTAACAAATTCATTGTAATGGGCTCATTGGGCCATTATCTGGTTGTTCTTGGGCCTTAGGTCTGTTTGTGCCCTTACAGCAAGTTTTCAAAGTTGAGAGACTAATTTAAAAGCGACTCTAAACTTAAAGGATGAAAAGCACATGTTACCCTTATTATTAACATATCAAGTGCAAATTTGAATTTATGGCATTTGCATCATAATGACCATATATTGGAACCAAAAATCCCCCTTTTATTTTTTCTCTCCAAATTGTACATCCTTCATCAAAAACTTATGTTGTAGCAATTATTCTTCTCCATAATACAGATATGTAATTGTTCCTTTCATCAAATTATTTGCATTAAATTGAGAAGATTTCTTATTTGTGATGGGTGGGATTTATGGGATTGGAAAATATAATATTAATACTATATATCATCTATACTACTATTTAAATCCCCCTTTTATTTTTTCTCTCCAAATTGTGCATCCTTCATCGAAAACTTATGTTGCAACAATTATTCTTCTCCATGATACAGATATGTAATTGTCCCTTTCACCAAATTATTTGCATCAAATTGAGAAGATTTCTTATTTGTGATGGGTGGGATTTATGGGATTGGAAATTATAATATTAATACTATATATCATCTATACTACTATTTAAGAGGCTTTTTCTGTTTAGGATTCTCAATTTTGATGCCCAAAATACTCTCAGATTTACCAGTTCATAAAGCTTAAATAATAGGGTTATATATGTAAAATTGCCAATTTAAAAACTCCAAAATTTTAGCTCTCACCTGAAACATAGTCTACAAAATAGGACAACTCCCCTGTTGGCTTTCAAACTCAATATTAAAAAAGAAATACTCCAACTCTCCTATATTCCTTCAATCACTCACGTTTTCAATTTGTTTTTTGCACATTATTAAGACTTACTTTTTTTTTTTTAATTTTTGGTTTCCCTTGCTCCTTATTCTCACTACGTTTAATTTGGATTTTTTTTTTCATTTTGAAATGCATAATATGATTAATAATACACTTAAATCCCAAATAGTGATGAATAGAAAATTAAAAGACTACACAAAAAAAAAAAAGAGCCTCGTGCACGTGGAGCGCATAGAAGATTAAAGGAGAAGTCAAGAAGGTACATGGGATAGATATTAGTGGCGCTGCTCGTGGGCCTGGCATCTTATGGATTAAATTCATTTTGGGCCAATCAATCGTTAATTCACTCTTTTTTTTCAATTATAAATGTTATGAGGTGAAACTTAAAAGCCCATTTGGGCTTCTAAGATGCATCCCATACCTGAGCTGGGCTCATATTTACGTCAGACCCCGTATTGCAGTTCTGGCAACAATGAATCCTTTCTTTCGTATCCTTTCTTAACTATGCAATTTTTAGGGGATACAGAACGTAGCATAGCTAAGCAGTGCTATAGAATAGTGGTAATATTTTCTTTCTTAGTAAAAATAAGGAGGAAAAAAAGAAGAGGAAGATACTAATTGCCAAACTAAGTGATAATCACAAGTTTTTTTGGGTCTATCTAATGTCAGAATTATGTGATTAAATAATTAAATTTACAATTTTTCAATAGTTCAAGTTTTTGAGATAATCAGTAATAGGTAATTTAACACCTAAGACTTACCAATTTGAAATTCGTCATTCTCATATCTCAAGATTGTGAGTTAAATCTTCTTCTTTTTCTAATTTTGTCAGTGACTCACAATAAGCTCGAGACATAGAGAAAATATTTGTATGAAAAATATATCAAACAACAAGAAGAAAAGGGGTTGAATAGGGGAATTCTTGAATATTTTCCGATCTCATATATGTTGATATCAATGGTAACTCATTATTTCAATAAATCATTTCTTTGAACAGAAGAGGACAATCCAATGAAAATATAATATAGACCACAAAAAAAAAGGGGAAGAATCCTACTTACTCGGTTGTACTAAATTTTGAATGAAGGACCAACTAATCTGCATGGTAACCAAACCAACAAGACTTCTCTTAGACCTACAATGGGCCAGGATCATTCAATATGTTGTGTTAGGCCTACAGTTAGACATGTTCAATTTTCCATCTCTACAAGCTTAATTAGTTTATATAAATGTCAAATTGGAGCTTTATTTGTTACAAAATTTGACGTATGATTTTTTTTTTTTTGGTCTGAACCACCCGGTAATCCGATGCCCCTGACGGGGTTCATCGACTAATCCGGATTCGAGCCGGGTAGGACCCTTGCGGGCGGCAAAGCTCTCCCAACCGAGTTTTAACACAATTGACGTATGATTTTAATCATTATCTATCAAGTTCTAGAGTGAATAAAAAAAAGTAAATATTGTTTTAAAATAGTGATGCTCAGTTGGACCATTGACACTCATTATGAGCTGATTTTTGGTTCATTTGAACTTCTAAATCAGACACAATATATGGTGGCTAGGATCCTAGTTCTTTAAACTAAACACTGCCCAAAAAGTACTAACCTGGCAAGCCAAAAAAGTTGGATTACTTTGTTCAATTATTTAATGTTAACTTAGGAGGATTTGTTTTGAGTTTAATTGAGAGCCTGCCAGAATACATGTATTATTCATGTCACGCTTATGCACATAAGTTACTCATAACATATCAGCATTACAATCATTATGTTACATATGTAGTAGGACACTCTCCTTTTCCTTATATCATTTTCAATGGTAAGAGTAATAGATTGTTGTCTTCTAGAGACCTTATTTAAGATTAGTAGGTAAGTTCTTTAGGGATTGTTTGGATAATGAAATTGCTATTTTTTTTTCTATAAAAAAGGGTAGGAAGCTATAATGCAGTTAAAGAAATCTTACCTGAACGTGATCATAGTAGCCTCTACTTGTTAAAGAACCGATGCTAAAATTCAAAACTTGATCATAGTAATCTCTGCTTGTTAAAGAATTGATGCTAAAGATTGAAAGGTGATTATAGTAGTCTCTCCTTGTTAAAGAACAGATGCTAAAGAACAAAAGGTGATCATAGTAGTTTCTCCTTGTTAAAGAACCGATGCTAAAAATCGAAATGTGATCATAGTAGTCTCTTCTTCCCTCTTTGAGTTTAGACAAAGTTCAACTAAATAAAGGAACAAAGAAAATAAAGTTTCCTATGTGATATGCTTCACCCCACATCCTTATTTGAGTCAATACTAAAATGCAAGGTAATCATAGGAGATGTACAATTAGAATCTAATTAGTTGCATTAGTCACTTAAAAAAACAGTGAATTAAGTGTTTCAAGATGTCGGCAAGCTCTCTTTTGGCCCACATTTGCCAAAAAGCCTAATCACACATTGTTCTCTTACTCATTGGAAATAGTGAAAAAATAGTAAGAGCCTTTAAGCTTTCCAACATCTTAGAGATTTGTCTTTGTTAAAATCTAAAATGGGGTTTGAGTCAGGGACGTAGAAAGTTGGGTTCATAGATTAATTACTACTACTTTTTGGAGAGGACAGAGAGTTTGGAGCAGAGGGAACATGATGGCCTCCATGCTTACATATCCATGCCTGACCCTCTCACATTATCAATAGCTTCAAAAAGAGCTACGAATCTCTTGAAACTCTCCCACAGTTCCTTCTCTCTTTCTCATCTCATGGGTATTACTTGCTGGCATTAGCTGAATTTTACTGACTCAGTCCGAGTTGGCCCAACCTGAACAATGAACATAGTGAATGACACCATGTTTATGTCAGCAGCACTGTCTATTAGACACAGTAATTTTTGAGTAAAGTTCTTATCAATAGTCAGTGGATTTTACTAGCCACTAATTCTTAGCTTTAATTTCCAGTGTCAGTCATTAGTGTTTAGAAAGATCATATACTCCTATTAAGGTTGTTGAGATTCATTTCAAAATTAGAACAAGAATCATCTAGTAAGAATTGTTAGATGGGAAATGTTAACAAGTACCTTGCGGTGCTTGTTAATATTTCCTTTTTTGTGTCTTATTTATAAAAAATAAAATAAAATAAAATAAAAATTTAAAAAAAAAAGTTGTCAAAAAAATTACCAAAAAAGATAAAAAGAAAAATTACCAAAAGTTGTCAAAAGTTGCCCAAAAAGTTAAAAAGCTGTCAGTAACTGTATTGTTAATGGTGCCCGTTAACACAACCCTTGTTAGATTAGTCAAGTGGTGAAGAAATATAATTTTTTCTTTCACTAATAGTGTTGGACTAGTAGCTTAATAAAATCTTTCGGAATTTCACTAAAGAGCTAACTATATGGGGGGATATAGCTTTTAGTATAGCTATCTACAAATTAAGGCAGTTTTTCCATAGACAAAAATGTTCCATCAAATCCTTAATTTCATGATGTTGCTATGTTTCCCATAGCCACATTATCCAATTATGAAGACCTTATATCTATTAACCACAGGTTAATAGTCCAACTTCACTTATTCTTTGGCATTTGAATCCATGATGACAATGGACATACATAATAACAATCCAAAGCAAATTTATGTGACCATTTTTAAAATAAAAAATAACTAAGAAACTTAGTTGTTACATTATTGATATGTCACTAATCATGTTATTATTACGTAAATTGATAATAATTTTAGTATTTTTCTAAGAATAGATACACTATTCTCAAGTCTCAACCATTTAATAGGAATAAGATAGTAATTTTCCAAAAAAATAATTTCCAAACTGGGTTGGAATAGCTAGGAACAAATGAAAATGAGTTTGTCAAAATTGAATTAATAATTTTCCAAACTGGGTTGGAATAGTGCATGATGTGGGTGGGATTCCCTTGAGAGCAGACTTGAAAAACAGGGGAAAGGAAGTGAATAAGACAGTGAAGCACTGTTGAGGGCCTTAAGGCAAAGAAAGAGTCACAAAGTCACGCAAGAAAATGATGCTTTGCGTGGAGCAATCGAGAGAGATTCTGATTTTAGAAGAAAAAAGAAAAAGAAAAAAATAGGACAAAGACAAAGAGAAAAGAAAAGAGTGTGACTGTGTGAGTGAGTGAGTAAGAAAGAGAAGCATCGGTTGGTTTTCAAAGCACGAGAGGAATGATTCTTATTCTTTCTCTTTCTCTTTCTCTCTCTCTCTCTCTCTTACTATTCCCATGCCCTATCCATTTGTTCGAGATAGATTTTGCTGTGGAAGAGCAGGGCTCGAGGTGTGACATAAAGAATATATATCACTTATAGTTATTTGGTCACCTATAGAGGACTTGATAAGTTTGTTTGTGACTTTGTGGGGACTTTTTGCAAAGATTATGGCCACTTAAATCTCTCTAACATGTCTTGTTTGCTTCGAAAATCTTAGCACCAACGAGGTATGATTCTCGTGGGAGCCATCACTCACCCATCTAACTAGATTAGGACACATTTTAAAAAAAAAAATTTTGAGGCCCCCTCAACTTTCATTTCCTTTTCACCATTCAAGGCCCATTAAAGCCCCTTTCAATGACATAATGACCAAATTCATATTCCCCAAGTTCATGCTCAAACAAAAAAAAAAAAAACCCAACCAGCATGAAAATTAATTAAATGGGTTTATATGAAAAGAATGTTAACTTTTGCACTTACTTTTCAATTTTCAAGATTTGTTTGTGCATGCCTATCTTCTTAAGAATTTTATTAAATCTGTGTACGTGTAATCATTAAAATTCTTCTTCTGAACGATTGATGCATAAATTATGTGCGTGTAGTTATTAAGATTCTTCTTGCAAACGATTGATGCGTAAAATTTATATGCATAAACGACAAGTTCTGAATTTGTAATTGAAATTTGTCATAAACCATCTCAAATATAAATTTCTTATTTATACATAATGGGTGCTAATGTTGATTTTTTATTTTTTATTTTTTATTTCAATTAACATGACAAAGTAAAATATAAATATGTTTGCCCTACAGGAACAAAACATATAGTTGATGTGAGAGTTGTTTTTATTATGTTTTTTAACTTGACCACAAAAGATGTGAGTGGCAATGAGTCATATGGTATCGGCATCTACATCTATTAACAGTTTTTTTTTATGCATTCATTATTGCCATCAATCAATTGAAAACACAAATTGGCCTAGTGTTTATTGGATTTGCTTCTGACGAACCATGACTACACACCAAATTCACATCCATGTCAGCTTTGCACAGCCACTAATTTAATGCAGATTGCTTAAATTAGAAGAAGTCAATGGATAGGACTAAGACTCATCAGGCAAGACCTCAAAAAAAACACACACAAATAAAAGAAGAGAAGGTTAACAACTGCCCTTATACTCATCAAGAAAGACCTCAAAAAAAAATAATAATAATAATATTAACAAATATTCTAAGGTCATTTATTTAAAAACTATTTTTAGAAACATTTTATTAACAAATTGACAAAACAATTAATTTTTCTAACAACTTTTTATATTTTTTATAAAAATTGTATTAAAACTTTTCTAATTTGACGGTTAACATTTAGCCTAAAGACATCTGTTAACCGATAAAAGAATTGACAATGATATTCCGTGAAAATGAAACCCTTGCCATTTTAAGGATTGGGCAATGGCTGATATCACTGTGGATCCAAATAAGGAGCTGTGGGCTCCATACAATGGATGGGACTAAGACACATCAGGCAAGACCTCAAAAGAAAAAAAACACACTCAAATAAAAGAAGAGAAAGGTTAACAAATGCCCTTAGACTCATCAAGTAAGATCTCAAAAATAAAAATAAAAAAACACACAAATAAAAGAAGAAAAATGTTAACAAATATTCTAAGAGCATTGATTTATGAACTATTTTTAGAAATATTTTATTAAAAATTGACAAAATAATTAATTTTTCTAACAATTTTTTATATTTTTCATTAAAATAATATTAAAATATTTTTAATTTAGCTATTAACAATTGAACTAAAGATACTCATTAACGGGTAAAAGAACTAAGAGTGATATTCCCTGAAAATGAAACCCAAGCCTTTTTAAGGATTGGGCACTGGCTGATATCACCGTGGCTCATCCAAATAGGAGCTGTGGGCTCCATACATTTAGGGCAATTCTGTGCGCATGGTACAGTAGCACTAAGGCAAGCCCATTAGTGCTCCAAAAATAAAAACTAAAAGTCATATGGTGACATTTTGGCATGTGTCTACGATATAAAAAACCTCTGCTGCTAATGACTGTTCTACTTTACACTTTGCTAACACGTCAAATATTATTTTTTTCTAACAACCAATAGTTTAAAATAAAAAGAAAATATCAAATACATAACATACTACGATTAGTGGGATTAAATAAAAACTATAAAACAAAATATGAGAAGTGAGGCAGAAGATTTTTATATCGGTCGGTACAAATGTACGCGTGCAAGTATGTATGGCGGCTAAAACTAGAAAGTCTATATTGTTGCAATACCAACAAATGCAATTGGTGGAACAAGAAAGGGCCAAGTGGGGACATAATGTCCAAAGAAATAGAATTAAGATTAGAACAAGGATGGACCCAAATGTGCCAAGGAGTTGGGACACAGGCTAGATGATGTGTAGCTGAGTGGGTCCAGCCACGGTGGTTGTCGGGGGGCACATACGGCTCATGAGTGGGACCAATCATGGAGTTAGGGCTGCATGATTTGGGTAGGAGGAGATGGCAAATTGTGGTCAGGCTTATAGGGGTTTAAAAAGGTGACTTAGTGGGTCCAATTCAAGATTAGGGTGTCAAAGTCTTTCAAAAAAAGAAAAAGAAAAAGAAAAATCCTTTTCTTTGTCCCTTCAAATTACCCAAAGTTTTCAAAACCCAAAATTTAATCCTAAGTATAGTGGAAGAGATTTAATGGCTTTGCAACTTTTGATGTAAAAGGGATTTTGTTTTGAGACTTTGGTTTGAGACTTTTTAAGTAAGATTTGATTCAATATTTTGGCATTATAGTTGGAAGTGGTTGACCAAATTTTTTGATGATAGAGATAGAGAAAGAGAGAAAAAGAGAAGGAGAAGGTTTTGGTTTTGGTTTTGTGTTCATCTTTGAAATAGTGTATTTTTAAGTTTGGTATTGCGCGTGCAGCACAAAGAGGTGGGAATGTGGTCATAATGGAGGCTGCCAGCCACACCCATAAGATTATTCATGACGCATACACTATGCATCATTCATTTCCTGCCCTTAAAACTGCAAAAATTTGATTCTAAACTCACAATTTAGCATCATTGCCTTCCTATCCTATACACCTATAGCTATCTTCCACTGTCTTCATATATATACCTTTTTATATGTCTTCGGCTACCTATATTTATATATAAATACCTTTTGTATGGAAGTTTCCTAAGAGTTGATCATGTTGAATTATTGGTATAATCTTTGTACATGAGTCTTATATTAAAAGCGAAGATGAGTTTTTTTTTTTTTTTTTTGGGTATAAATGTGATGAGGAAGGTAGTTTATTTAGGGTGGTCATGTAACTTCCTATATAAGCCCAACTAGCCACTAATTGCTTCCTTTTCCTTCAAAAATACTGTACCTCTTATGTGAATTCCACTCTTTTTTCCCCCCTTATATCCGACCAGTTTAAAAGTTCAACTTATTGAAGAACATATAGAGCTGGGTCACACATGTTTGTACATTAAAATTCAAACTAAATTACTCGTTTCATCCTAAAAATTTGGGAGTGTTGTCATTTTGATCATTTACATTTGAGAGTTTTCATTTTGGTCTACTAAGTTTAGTTCTATTTTTAAAAAGAGTTTGAATTGAGTAAGGATGGAGTGCAAAACCCATGTTTTACATCATCCAATAAAAAATTCTCACATCAGCTTTTTACTCAATACTCAATACATTTTAACACACCTAATAACACCACATCAACCTTTTATTTAAAATTGGTATTTATTAAGATGTTATCATGTGTGATTATATGTATTTATGTTTGAGTAATATAATGATTTGGTATGTCTTTATTGGAGGAGCTTACACCAAGTTCTTATAGAATTTAATCTCTTTTAGAGAATGGTTATTCCAACTATTTTTGTGACTGATTTGGTTGTTAAGTGTAACAAAATGACATTGTTTTTTCCTCTGTGGCACTTTCTTAATGGTCAAATTAATCACAAGCATGGATAATATGAATATTTTAAAAATCGAATCAAACTTTAAGAACCAAACTGAAAATCTCAAACTTCAAGAACTAAAATAAAATTAACTCCAAACCTTAAGGATCAAAAGTGAAATTTAGTATATACAACCAAATTTGCTGGCAGAAAAATTGAATTACCCTAATCATACTCATTACTTAATTAATATTCTTAAACTCAAAAGCTTTTTCGACAGTAAAGTCTTGTGACTCATCCTTTTAATTTCAATTAAGCATGTGATTAAGAAAGTTAAGTGTGCATGCTTTAGGAAATACAGAAAATGAAATGATGATAAATGCCACCTTGCTACATGAAAAAATTGCATGGAGAATAAAATGATGTGACTGCCCTTTGATTTCACGTACGGGCCTCCCCCTAATTCAAGGATATTCTCATTATTTACCTGCCACGCTTGATTCCTTTTGTTCTTTCTATTTTTATTTTTCTTTTACAAACTAAATTATTATTTCAATGCCCAAGATATTGATGATATTTTGGGCACGTCTAGCTTTTGTTGATTAATAACTCCTGCTCTCCCAAGAATCGACAATGCTGTCCCTATCCACAGTTGTTTTCATATACAATACTGTATTTTTCACCTTTCAAATTTGCATCATACAATAAAGCCAATCAGAATTCAATTCAAAGAGTTTTGTTTGTCTTGTTTAGTCTATATTTTTCTTCAGATTTTCCTATAAACGACAATAACCTCAGTAGCAATGTTAATAATTATTGTCATGCATAGGAACAAGTAGTTTCAGTAGTCTATAATTGTGTTTTTGTTTTCATTGTAATTATCATGCAAATGAGTTTGATCTTGTCAAATGCTTAAATTTTGACCAAATCTTAATACATTTCCCTGTTCTCAAATCATAAACCTATTGCTAGATTGAATTTTGTTGTGCCAAACGCGACCAAAGGTTATAATATTGTCCCAACACATTAATGCATGGTTGCCACCATTTTCCTGTACCAGTCTTAACACCTATTATATTGACCAAATAAAAACACCATATGATCCTTATGATAATTAGTTTTTATTATTAATGATCTTGAAATTGATAGTATGAAATTAGAAAAGATTCATGAAAAGCCTCCCCTGTATTTCGAATGACTCTGCTCTTCCAAAGTTTAAGGACTTGAAGAGAGAATGAAAATTAAAATGAAACAAGAAAATAAAAATTAATAATATAATTTTATGTACTCACTGACTGTGTTATAAATAAAACAAAAAATTGAAGCAGAACACCATGTTTACACGTAAAATAATGAGTAATGAAATGGCAATTACCCTCATGAAACGAGACTTGGAGGTAAAGCATTATATGAGCTCTTGGCAGTGGTTGCCAATAGCACACTTGAGTGCAAAAAAAAAAAAATTCAAACATAAAATTATTAGAATACCATTTTTGGATCTCATCAATTGGTGTGTTTACAAATAGTGGATTTCCACATGTAGTATTTGAATCTGACCTCTTAACAAAAAAGCTTCCTCTATTCAAATGACAGCATTTCTTTCCAAAATAATAATAAAAATGTGCCATAACTTTATCAAAATTGGATTATTTGGGAGATAATAGTATCAGTATGGCTGCCAAAGCTAAATTTGAGAGAGCTTAGCTTAGCTCAGCTCATTGACAAAGAACAAGATTGCGCGTGGGCATAAATTCCGTTCTCTGTTCCTGTCTGCTGAAAGATTTGGCACAAAAAAATTTGGAAAACATATAATCATCTATACATACTTCATGATGCTTGCAATAATTACTCTTGGTTGCATAGCCCCGCATGCCCAAAAAACCAGACCATTCCTTCCCTTCTCACTCACTTCCCAACCCCCACTCTTCTTTCACACACCCACCTATAAATTCCATCTACCCCCACTTCTCTCTCTCACCTGTAGTCCCAAACTCCACTATCTCTATCTCTATCTCTAACCTATCTCTATCTAATTTCTCTCTTTCTTTGCTATACACATCTCTTTCACTATTTTGTTCTACACTAGTATTACTATACCTTCTAGCTAGCTACTAGCTCTTTCGGTTTCTAACAATCACAACTATCATCAATGGCTGTATCTGGTTTTGAAGGCTTTGAGAAACGCCTAGAGCTTCATTTCTTTGGTGATGACCCTGCAGTTATAGACATGGGTCTAAGGCAGCTTGAGTTTGAGTCACTAGAACAAGTCCTACATGCAGTCCAATGCACTGTGGTCTCGGCTGTGGGGAATCACTACTTTGATGCCTACGTGTTATCTGAGTCCAGCCTCTTTGTTTACCCCACAAAGATCATCATCAAGACTTGTGGGACCACTCAGCTTCTCAAATCAATCCGTCCATTGCTTCACTATGCTCACCATCTTGGTCTCACTCTTTGCTCTTGCCGCTACACTAGAGGTAGCTTTATTTTCCCAAAGGCACAACCTTTCCCACACACTAGTTTCAAAGAAGAAGTTATCTATTTGGAAGAGACCCTTCCTTCCAATCTTTGTTATAGAAAAGCTTCGGTGATGCCCTCTAAAGTCCCTTCTCATTCTTGGCATGTTTTCACTGCTAGTAATACTAATGAGGCTCACATGGCTCTCACACACCCTCATATTCCTGATGTGTTGTACACATTAGAAATATGTATGACTGAGCTTGATCGTGTTCTTGCTCGAAAGTTCTTTAGGCGACCAAATGATAACAAGACTGGTGACACTGCAGGGAAAGAAATGACTGAGATTACTGGGATTAATGACATTAACCCTGGTGCTCTTATTTGTGACTTTGCATTTGACCCTTGTGGGTACTCAATGAATGGGATTATTGATGGTGATCGTTACTCTACAATTCATGTTACTCCTGAGGATGGTTATAGTTATGCAAGCTTTGAATGTGTGGGGTCAATTTACGATGATCATGATGATGTTGCCAATGTTTTGAAGAAGGTTGTGCAAGTGTTTAGGCCAGCAACTATGTCTGTATCAACCACATGTGCTAGTCATGAAGTTTGGACAAGGGTGGCTAGTGCACTCGAGCCACTTGGACTCAAATGCCGGAGTTGTGCAATGGATGAGTTTCCAGCCGCGGGGAGCGTCGTGTTTCAAGCGTTCACTGCTCGCCGGAAGTGACCCGAAGGTGGTGGTGCTGGTGGTGGTGTTGGTGGTGGTAGATATTGGGGGGGGGGGGGGGGGGGTTGTCAGGAAGGTTTAATAGGAGGGAAAGGAGTTTAGAGAGAGAGTTTAGAGTTTAGTTGAAAACATTTTTAGGAATGATGATGATTTGGACGAATGTGATTGGATAATGGGGATGATGAATGTGGGGTTGACTTGTTGTAGAAAGAGGAAAAAAAAAAGTGGGGGCAAAGATTAGAGATGAGGAGAGGGATGACGTGGAATTAAGAAGCCAAGAAAAAAAAAAAAAAAAAAGGTTTGGTGTGAGAGATACTGGGTTCATCATGATAAGGCACCCCACTTAGGCTTGCACGCCTAAGATTTTGAAGATGGTAGTGGGGGACTTAAAAGTGCTCTATGTTTGAGGTCATATTGAACTTTCTCATTCTCTATGTTCTATTCTTTCTTTCTTTCTTTATTTTATTTTATTTTTAATTTCTTTTATTAAAAAAGAGAAGATCTTTTTAATGTTCACTTTTTGCACTCTCTCTTCCTTGTCTCTTATTATGTTTATTCCTAGATTGTTAGAGAGAATTGAATTATCACACTACTTCTAAGTTTAATAATATTGTTTGCCAAAGTTGATGGAACTCAACAAAAGTACAAGAGAGAGAAACAGTACTACTACTACTACATTAACATTGGACAATTTTTTTTTTGTGTGTGTGTTCTTGAGTTTGGTCATTGTGCATGCATCTAGGTATTTTTGCATGGTTGGTTCCTATACTCATTCATGAACATTTCTTCCTCCATATGATTGTTTACACAACCAATCCCAGCAAGTCTTTGTGACAATATACAACATAAAATAATCTGCACAGAACCATAATACCATATATTACATCCCTTGGGTTGAGAGAAAATACTAGCTAGTTTGTTTATAAAGAACTTTGAGCAACAACAAAAGAAAAAAAAAGGTTTACCAATTAATTTAGAACTTGTTTCAAATTTACAAGTATATATATATTTTTTATACTTAGATTCAAATTTACAGATTTTGTTTTGAAAAAGATGTTAAACGTACCTAGAGTTTCACATCTTTATCCATATACTCCATAGGACATTATATAATTGTTGGCAAAAAGTTCTCTCGGCCTCGTACTTAGTTCGCTTTCTTGTCGATATTGTTGATTTGGTTCCACAAGACTGGCCCAAACACAATCAAGATTTTAGGTCCATGCATGCTATATAAATAGCTCTTTCATGGCCTATATTAATTTTGTTCTAAATGCATGGTCCAACTACGAAAAGGTATAGCATGACCACCCTAATGGTATATAATATGTAAACTTCTCTTAAAAAAAGATTGGAAAACTAATCCATTTATATATCACTGATCGACAACGCATGCATTAGACACTAATGTCTTGTATTAATATCATGCTTCATCTATGATTCGCAAAGCATTAAAAATGAGACCATTTTGTGTTTTCCTTTAAGAGTAAGACCACACTTTTTTAGGAACAACCTTTCATGTGGAATACATGCAACACACACGTTCCACTTAGCCCTAATAATACATACTATTTCCACTTAATTTTACCAATAATTAATTGCTTCAAAATCATATTTTTCTCTGAAGATAGACTTGGCATTCATATTGGTCAACCCAGACCCTATTCTTCTTTCCTATAATAAAATAAAAATTTTCACAATAATGGTAAATGGGTTCATAACTTCTTTTTTTTTTTTTTTTTTTTTTTTTTGAGAAAGAAATGGTTTATAACTTGGTATAGATTTAGATCAGACAATTTGTAGAAACTCAGGGCTTAAAATTGTTTTCAATGTGTGGGCTAACTAATCGGCCCGCTAGGTTGGAGTATTGGACAAGCTGTGATATTGAGGCTTTGTTAGGAATTGGTGAGTGGCAATATTATGGGTTGGGTTTAGAAGCTGGGAGAGTCACATGAAGTTTTGGATTAGGTTCAGCATAGGCCAATCCGTACTCCATATATAGTTGAGCTCAATCCAAAAGACCAGTGGCTTTAGCACTTCTCTATAGGGATGGCAATTTTGCTCCGCCCCCGCTTGACCCGTCTCTCCCCGCTTCGCCCCGTGCGGGTTTTCCCCGCCCCGCAAAGGTGGTGGGGCGGGGATGGAGTGAGATTTTAGACCCGCATCATGGGGCGGGACGGGGATGGGTTTACACTTTTTAGACCCACCCCGCCCCGCCCCATCCCCGTCCCGTGGTATTTTCTTGTTAAACATTTAGATAATATTATTTAGTTTTTGCTAAAAATTAGTTTGATTTGATAGGATAAATTTATTTATAATTTTAAGTATATTTTTATTATTGAAATATGTCATTTTATTTGCAAAAATGGTAATAGTTGTAGGAAAAATTAACAAGAAATAAAGTTTTACGATGTAGGTTGGGGTTTCGCGGGTCTTCGCGGGGCCTTAAGGGGTGGGGATGGGGCAAGAAATTTTCCCCGTCATGCGGGGCGGGGCGGGGATGAGGCAAGAAAAATCCATGCGGGGCGGGGACGAAGATCCCATCCTTCGGCCCCGCCCCGCCCCATTGCCATCCCTACTCTATCGTACATGGGGAGAGACTAGAATATATCTTTCTTCTTCTAGAGGAATTGGTAAAGGAAATCCCGTTTCTCTCTTCACTTTTAATTATTCTCTATATGGAAAACATGGCCTAGCTTGTTCAAATTGAGGTTTCTTCGTGGAACTGGTTAGGTATCAAAGCTTCAAAAAAGGGTCCAACTTTTTTGGGAAAGTGGCAAAAGATAATTTCAAAAAAATCAGAAGGACTATGAAAACCTTCTGCAAGTTATCGGGACAAAAACTTTACCTAAACAAGTCCAAATTCTTTGTCTCCTCTTGTATGAACCCAAGCCGAAAAGACCTACCATCAAGAGATGGTTAGGTTAATCTAAAAAGTAAATACCCACCTACTCAAAAGCTCCACTAGAAGGAAATCTAGTAGTTAGAACACTTTTTGCAAAGCAAACCCCCATTTGTGAGAAAGGAAAAGGATGGTTAGTCAAGAATGGCAAATCCATCAAAATTTGGCATGACTACTAGACTAGGCAAGGTCCTATGTAAGGAAATATTGAAGGTCCATTTAACAAAGGGTGTACCTAATTAAAGTGTGCAAAATATGAAACCTTTAAATAAATTGGAGGCTAGAGAGGCTCTTATTTATACCTTATATGTTTACATTCACCGTTCATGTAAAATATACATAACCAGTGAATATAGAAACATAATTTTGCATCAAGAAAATCACCAAAGTAACCCAAAACCATTTGCCTAAAAATAGGACAATTGCATCTTTTGGCACCTAAAGGAATGGCTACTTCGATACAATATATTATAGCCTACAATACGGCTTTTGATCTTGAATGTTCGCCTCAAAAGCTTTGCAACTAGAAATGGTTGTGGTCCTTGTGGAAGTTAAATGCTCTTCCACGCATTATTATGTTTCTCTGTCTCGCTTGTCGTGAGAAGCTCCCCACAAGGAACTTGCTGACAAGAAGGAAACTCGTCTAGGAAGCTAGTTTTCCTTTATGTAAAGATGAACTTGAAACAATCCTCCACATTTTCAGAAATTTCCATAAGGTTGTGGGTATTTGGAAGTCAATAAGAACTCATTAATTCTAATGAGTACGGAAAAATTGATAAGATTGTCCATCTTAATGGATGACCTTGCACATACCATTAACAAAATAGATATGTGAGTAACAGACATCCATATTGAATAGACGATGAATGACGACATTCAATACCCACTTTAAATATGTGGTAATCGATACGGGCAAAACAGCCGACTAAGCATTATCCTCCATTGATGATGGTCATAAAAGCATCGAGCATTATTACTCTAATAAGACACACAACAATCAATTTCCTAAATTTTGATTGCCAAAATGTAAGGGATTAATGGATTAAACATGTATCCAATTCCCCTCTCGAGACTAATCTTCTCCCTAATATTGGTTGGAAAGAAGTATTCCTCTTGTCCACTTGAACTATATGGAAAGCTTAAAACAAAAGCGAAATAGAAGGAATTAAATTCAACAATAAGACCATCCATGAAGAGATTAAAGCACTAGAAATCTAGCATTAGACTTTTTCTACTCCCTCACAACGAAAAGATAGTAGAATTAAACAAATCAGCAAGCTCATTTGTAAAATTAAACACATGCCAAGTAGGGTCAGGAGGTCAACTCAGAGGCAATAATGAATGGGCTTCTCCAAATATATTGGACTCACGCCCATGATTGCAAAAGAGTTGAGGAGACTAAGATTAGAACTCCAACTGGAAGCTAATTTGATTGTTAATAAATCATCATAGAAATATATGCAAAATCAGTAGTAGAATTCTTGTCCAGTCCTTTGAGAAAGCTTAGCATAAGCACTCCGAATGAAATTTTTCAACGGATATTTTGGTGAAGGCAAGAAATTGTTTTATGCTATATTTTGGGTTGTGTTTTGTTCCTCCTAATATTGTAAGTCAAATCATGGCAGATATGTGGGTGTTTCGTATCCCAGACTCTATAATTAGTAACTAGTTTGCTTTAATGAATTTTCAATTTTCATCTTCACCCAAAAAAATAAGAAGGCAACAAATCGGGAGGGATTGGAAGAGCAGAGCTATCCCACTATAATCCAAATTCTCCAATTTTAAAATAAGAAAATTTTAAATTTTTAAAGATAATCTGTTTTTTTTTTTTTAATTAACAAAAAATTTGAGTACAATAAGCCGGTAATTCTTTATTTGTAAAGTTCATTCATGAAACAAACATGGAATCCATGCTTTATTCATTAGATTTTGTTTTAAAGGTTGACGTCCTAATTTGAAGAAAGTATATCATGAGTTAAGAGACTTCTCAATCATAGCATGTGGGATTCATGTGTGTGGAATCCACACATATTGTAAAAGAGAATTCGCTAAGACAATCTCATAAAGTAATTTCCCCTTAAATAGACTTGGATCAAATTCATGATGCACATAAGATTTTTTTTAAAAGAAAAAGTCGCCATAAAGGCTCAAAATGATTATTTTTAATATATATATATATATATATATATGACAGTGTAAGGTCTATGACTATAAGTCACCATAAAGCTTATATATATAACATTTTAAAAAGTTGAGTATATTATTATACTTTTAATTTTTTTAATTTTTAAACTTTTACTTTTAAGTAATCAAAATGACTTGTTTAAATATCTTACCATTAGTTTTAACTTCATCAATTAATGACTGTGTATTTATTATTTTATATTCATCTAAGTCATGAAGTTGCTTAAACATAATAATGATTACCAAGTCTCAACTCTAACACTAAACACAATATATAATTATAATAATAATAACACTAGACATAAAAAATATAAACTATGACTTACATTTGTATTATATTTTCTATATCAATTAATTAAATACTTTTTCTTATATTAATTAAGATTTTCTGAATTAATATTGTCTTGAATCTTGTATCTAAATTTGTCTTCCTTGATTTAAATCATAGCCCTGCCACTAGCATGAAAATAAGAAATATATAGGTTTAGCAATAGTAGATTATATTGATTTTAAACTGTTGCCACATAAATTAAAGTTTGGACTTTGTTGGGGAAAAAAAATTGCAGTAAGAAGAGCCTAAACTCACGAACATAAAAAAATTTCAGTCATCAGGATTCAGGATTTGAAATCAAAAAAAAAAAAAAAAAGATGTATACTTACCAAATTATTAGCTTGAATAAACATTAGAGCTGTCTCTTCAAGCTATGATGCTCTGTGAAAATCATACTCCAAACCTCGTGGCACATGATGACTTCAAATTCATTGATATATTAAAAATCCCCAATCATAAATTAAAGAAAAATAAAATCAAATATCTTCCTACTGAGTACTCACTTGAAATCACTCCAGCTACTGCAATGTGCTTAACTAGGGATTATATCATTATATTAATCCTTGTTTTGGTTGGTGAGTAATTTGGTTTAGTTGGGAAACCCTGAAACCTCTTGTAATTCAACATGTGGCCCTATAAAGCAAGTGGTGATTAATTGCCTTCCACTGAAAGATTAAACAAAGTATTCCTTAATTTAAATAATAAGCCATAATTAATTCTTTTGAAATTGGGGTTGGTAAGATAATCTAGTACCCTATAATGGAGCTTAGTATGGTTATTACTTATTGCTTATTACTGTAAACTTTGACCTCAAAATGTGGAAGATTAGCAAATTGAAGCATCCTTTATATGAGAAAACCGGCCGGTTCTGGTACCTAAAATTACATAAAGGACAAAGAAATAAGTCAAATAGATTCCATCCCAATCTTTTTCTAGATGTATTTGGAATGAGCTGAATTTTTTAGCTTATCTCCACTTTCAATTTATTTTTGCTATTATTCATGGGTCCTATTGTATTATTCAGCTTATTTTTTAACATTTTTTTTACACTTTCAGTAAAAAGTTTTCAGTTTCAGTTAAATAAATTGCTCCAAACAGACACGTATGAACTTTTTTTTTTACAATAATACTTCTTCTTATCCTTTCCACCTCCCATCTCCCAAGTGAGCTATTACTTTCATTTTTTTTTCTTCTCCCTTTTGAGATAGGTAGATAGTATGAGAGCGAGAAAAGGAGATGAGTTCGAATCACAACCAAAAATATCAAAAAATTATCACTTCAACCCACTTTCATCTTTCAAAACAAAAGAAAATGGAAAGAAACCAAAAGGTAGATGTCATGAAGATTAAATGGGAAGAAAATGACAAAATTTTAGCTTGATAGGTGTTTTGATGTTACACAATTTAAAATTGAAAGACTTAATTAACCGGTCTATTTGATGCCTAATCGTTGTCTCAATATAGTCGTTTATATAATAAATATGTAGTCGTTGATGGGTTTTTTGTTTTGAATGTAAAACTAAATTCTTAGTTTTGTTCTCCCTCTTTTTTCTTTTCATTTTCTTTTCATTCATAATCCTAAAAACAAGCCTCTCTCTCTCTCTATCTCTTTTTTTTTTCTTTTTCTTTTTTTTTATGATTTGTAATTAAAAAGAAAAGGTGAAAGATTAGGATAGGTAAGAAACACATTAATTTAAGCTCAAAAGGAAAGATTAGAATCTTGGTGAGATTTCTTCGAGCGTGCGTGACATATTTATGGTCCCCTACACACTTACAAGCAATCTTGGGTTTTCTTTAAAGCATTTTTTGGAATTTTGCAAATGCTTGGGGTTGGGGACACTCCCAAGAGACACCTCTCTTTATGCTTACAAAAGAGAAACTTCCAAAACAAAACTAGTGGACAAGCCTAAAGAGTACAAGAGCAATCTACCTCACACATATATATTTGTGATGACCTCAAAGAAAGTGAGGGGTTGCAATATGCAATTTTGAGAGTTTTGGGTCAATATATATACAAATCTAATTTATTTCCTTAATAATTTATTAAAATATCTAAATTATTATATAATTAGTATGATGACTCTGTGGTGCACAACTTAATTAGAAAGTATATATAAATAAATTGAAACTATATTACTAAATCCAACATATAGTGGCTGAGCTAAGAGTTTGTCATTTCTCTTGTATTTGGCATTAACACTGTGTTGTCCATTCTCTAGTCAGATTTGCAAATAATCTACATGAAAATGCTATTTGGATAAAAGACTCACCTCCACCAGGACCACCACCATTCTTGGAGGCTTTGTACTTTGATAATTGTTCTTCTCATCAATGAAATGTTAATTATATTTTGCTCAAAAAATAAATGAGCCACTTGTTTAAAACATAAAGGTATGATATATAATCAAAAGAATCAAAAATAAAAGTTAAAATATTATTTTAGATTACTTCAAACATTTTTCAATATATTTTAATTGAAGTAGAATTTTAAATATCTTTTTACTTAGATAATAGACTTATGTAGAGTTAAATCTAAGACAAACTATATTAATAATAATTAGAGTGTAGTCTGTGCAGACACTTGTTGCCAACAAAAGAAAGCCCATGTGCAATGTATGATTAAATAAAAATTTATTTAAATTATAAAATATTTTACTAATATTATCAAAACTATCTAAATAATTAGTAAGCCACCACTTGAAATTTTAATAGAGTTTCACCTATAGTAGATTACTATCTTTTTTTTTTTCTTTTTTTCTTTTTTTTTTCTTTTTTTTTGAGAATCTAGTAGATTACTATCTTAATAAATGATGAACTACATGACAACAACAATTATTGGGTCACTTGACGCAATTACAATATTTAATATGTAAATGTTATCATTAAAACACTAAATTATGACAATTTAAGGAAATAATTAAATTAAATATTAAATTTTATTTTAAAATTTATTGAAACCTTTAATAATAGAGTTTTAGTTAGAGTATAATTTTAAATTTCTTGAGCTTCGCTAATAGAGAGTATTCTATTATTAGAGTGATTTTAGAGATACTATAGAAGAAAAGAAAAAAAAAAAGGCTAGTATGAAATATATTAATTAAGAAAGAAAAAAAAAAACAGTATGTACAAATTCAAAAGCAAGAGGCTTTCTTGGAATATAAATAAAAGAATAACCTTTGGCTTTTAGCTTCTTATTGATTGGCTTGCCTTTAATTTTCTATTGATTAGGAAAAAAATATCTTGTTTACTATATGATTTTAATTTTATAAAACACCAAAAAACTTAGAAACCAATTTTTAAAATAACTTTGTTTGAAAGTCATCTTTTGGGTTTTGAGATGTCATGGACTAGCCATGTATATCAATTTTTTTAGTGACCTGTTTGGTCCAACTGAATTCTTGGGGGTCCCTTGGTCCTAATGTAGGTATGTCCATGCTCATCCACAAAATATACGTATCACTATTCACTATCAATATCGATGGTGCTAAGGCTCATGAGGTATTTACTATTTCCTTTAAGGTACGTATTATGTAAGCCTTTTTGGGTGTTCTCTCTAATTAGTCTTTCCGTTACGTTCTTCTATGTTCGGAAACAAATTGTTTGTCATGTTACTTTTTACCACTGAATATGAATAACTGTGTATTTGACATATGCTTCTCTATCACGCACCTCTACTTAGATGAAAGTTTTTTATTGACCCAGCCAAGGCTTTGACATGCCCCAGCAGTATGCCATGTCAACTTAGAGTGGACACGAAGCTAAGGCCATGGCCAGCCCACTTAGGCACGCTGCAAATGTCATGGCAGTCTTGCATGGGCACGCAGCCAAGGCCAAGGCTAAGGCCATGGCATGCCCGTGAGCACGACAATTGATAATTTAAAAGATTATTTATGTGTACTTTTAATCAAAAGAAGACCCATTTAGAAGAGTGGGGAGCCATGGCCCCCCAAACTTTTCCAATATTATAAAATGACCCCTAAAATGTCCTAAAGTTTTTTAAAAATATATATATGGTTAGCCTCCCAAACTTCTCAAATATTAGATTTTTACTCCTAAATTTACTTAAAATCTTCAAAAGAAATATGGTTATCCTCCCAACCTCTTCATATTTCTTGTATGACACTACTAAATTGGTTCAATTTTTTATTTGTTACTATTTTGGTCTCTCCAATTCCTAAAATTCTAGTTCCACCCCTGCTTTTAATCATGTAACCTATTTAATAGTCACATGATTTGCTTACATGAATTATGTAATTTAATACAAATGAATGATTTTCTTATTAACCATCACATAATGGATTGGAAGAGAATCCTCAACATTGATTTAGAAAAAAATACTCAGCACTTTGTTTCCTTTTTCTTCTTATTCATGTTTTTCTTAATCATTACTTGTTTTAAATTTTGAAGTACCAAAAGGAGATTAAATTTGCCAATCATTTCAAAATAATTGAACAAGAAAAAGCATTTTAAAATTGAATGATATAACTAACATAGCTGTCACCCTAATAAAGCAAAGACTAATTCTCATTCATCTTTTTTCCACATCAAAGAAACTTATTTAGATAGCACTTGGCAATTGCTCATACGAAAGTGGAATTTTATTATTCAGGTGTCAACCTTTTTTTTTTTTCATTCACAGGCTGTTGTATTACTAGTATCCAAAAAGGCAACAATCAAAAGAAGAAACTGTTCAAAGTTCAAACAGGTGTTCGGCAAGCCACCACTACAACTAGAAGTCATGCTTGACTAATTAACAGATTAACATGCGAAAAGCTTCATATTCAAAAGCCAGAATGAAATACAACAAACTGTCATATTAACGTCTAAAATAAATTCCATTATTATTAAAAAAATATATCATATCAATGGATACCTTTAGAGTAATTGTTAATAAACTACTTTTCTAAAAAATTTAAAAAGTCGTTAAAAAACATTATTTTTTTTTTCCCATAAAAAGTTTCTAAAAATATATTCTAAACCAATATTTTTAGATATTTGTTAACTTTTTCCTTTAAAAAGGTTTCAAATTCTTAGGCAGACATATAATTGCTTTTCTCACTCTTTTAGGGTGTGTTACAATGTATTTTTAGAATATGAAAGTGCGTGGCTTGTTGTAATTGATCCTATGGATAAGAATGTTCTAATTTTTAGTCAAACTATATTTCACACTTTTTTTTGTGAATAAGAATAAATATATAGAAAGAGAGCGAAGGAAAGACCTAACCCATCTCAATTTCCTGGGGAAAAATACCCAAGGAGGAAGAGAAAAGATTGAAATGGGTTCATCCTAATTATAAAAAGCAACCTAACGAGCCAATTTGTGAAAAAGGAAATTAACATCCCTAGAAACAAAAGAAAAATCCCTACAAAAGAGAACTTAGAGCAACTTTGAAATCTAGGAGATAAGAGACAAGGAAACAAGGAGGAGACACGTTGATGTTCTGCAAAGCCTCAATAACCCTTTTGGAATCACCTTCAAAGAGGACATAAGAATACTTGTGGAAGACTGTAAGCTTGATGGTCTAAAAAGAAGCTTGTGTTTCTCCAAGAGTCTAATCAAACGGAAGGAAGAGATTCGAATGAGCAAATAAGACATCTCCAAATTCATTTCTCTCAACAGCGTCAGTGACGTTGGCATGAGGTTTAATTGTGACATCAAATTTTATTTTAATCCAACTAGATTGTAGAGGAAACTATTTCAAGGCCAGACATGCTAAACGAGATGTCCAAGCTGCAATTCGTTATGAATAAGCCCTATTAATTACATCAGCATCTTTTTTAGGATCAAGCCTATAATTTGCAAATATCATTTGGTTCCTAATTCTCCAAAGTTGTTAAAGATGATTGAACAAAGGATGTCTTAAATCTTTTGGTTCTTACTCATTAAAAAAAAAAATGGAAATCTTTATCCAAACCATATTTCACTTCCTGCTCCAGAGATACTCTATAATCCTACTTGCTCAAGAGACACTCTATAAATCCTACTTACAAATAGAATAGTAGATGAAAATTGAGATTTTCGGATTTAGAATACCTCTTCAAGTTATTATTTTTAATTTACAGTATCTACTTTTTTATATATACAGTATTTGTACCTTTTTTGGTGCTAAACTTACAGTATTTGTACTTTTGTAGCATTGTTGATGTTGATCATAAAAAATGCTACTTTTCTTTCTAATTCTGTGAGTATTGCTTTTTTTTTTTGTTTTAAAAATTTGACCTTTCCTACTCACTGTTGTTGTGGGTGGGGGTGTTTTTCTTGGAACATGGGCGTTTTGCAGACAAATCCACCCATGCACACATAGAATCTCAAATCTAAAATCTTCTCTCTCTCTCTCTTGAAAGAAACCTCTGCTTTTGTTGCACCATCGATGTGTCTTTCCTGTTGAAAAATTTGGACTGTTCCTTCTGTTTTTCCTTCCTTAAAGTTTAGTGTTTTTTTTTTTTTTTTTTTTCTTGAACACAATTCTTTTGTGCTTTCTGATGTTCTGTTCTTCATTGAGCCCTGATCTTGTGTTGTGCCCCCGAAATACAAAAGGTACAAGTTTTTTTGTTTATTGTTTTTGGGAAAACCCCACACAACACGTTATCTTTGTAGCAAGCTGAAAAGCCAAGCCATTTGTTTGATCACAAAACCAAAATGTCTCAACTTTTTTCCTGTGCTTCTTATGGGCTTTCTTAAAGATAGCGTTCTAGGAATTCGTTTCTTCTTGAAGCACTTGTTTCTTTCCTAACAATTTTCCTAGAAAACCATTTTCATTTCTTTGAAATATTAAAAACCCACATGACTCAAACTTTAATTTTTTCTTTCATTACAAGTAGAGTAGCTTTCTGGTTGAATTGCTACAAGGTTTTTGTTCCTTGACCTTTATTTCTGAGTCTCTGTTTCTGAAACATGGGTTTTGCCCAAAATCACTACATGGAGACCCTCAATGTCAAATTCCAGGGTTACCCATTTTACCATTTCAACCAAGAATTATGCATCTGCAACCTTTTAGTCTCAATCATTCTCTGTTTCTGTTAGGACTTTTCTCAAACACCTTGGCTGCAGTTTTTAGTTTCTTGGTTTTTGGTCCTTAAAGTTGAAAGTTTTGCTTCTTGAAACCATGGGCTGTGTCAACGGCAAGTGCTGTAGCGAGTATCCACCTTCATCGGGCGGAGACTCCCGAGATTACAGTTTGCATGCCAAACACATACTCACACAAAGATCCTTGGAGAAAGTCCCTATTCCCTCACACAATTTTTATTTAGAGTACTCTGTTCTCACACAGCGTGGTTACTACCCTGACTCACCTGATAAAGAAAACCAAGACAGTTTTTGCATTAAAACCCAGATTCAAGGTAACCCAAATATCCATTTCTTTGGTGTGTTTGATGGGCATGGTCAATTTGGTACTCAGTGTTCCAATTTCGTTAAGGATAGGTTGGTAGAAAAACTAGCTGATGACCCTACATTAGCGGATGACCCTCTTAGAGCTTTTAATTCTGCGTTTTCAGATACTAATTCTGAGTTACATAATAGTGGGATTGATGATTCAATGAGTGGCACCACTGCTATTACTGTTCTTGTCATTGGGGATACACTTTTCGTGGCAAATGTGGGTGATTCGAGGGCTGTGGTTGCAGTTAAGGACGGGAATAGTATAGTTGCCCAGGACATGTCATTAGATCAGACCCCATTTAGGAAAGATGAGTATGAGAGAGTGAAGCTTGCTGGGGCCAGGGTTTTGAGTGTTGACCAAGTGGAAGGGCTTAAGGATCCGAATATTCAGGCGTGGGGTGATGAAGAGTCTGATGGCGGTGATCCCCCGAGGTTGTGGGTTCAGAATGGGATGTATCCGGGGACTGCTTTTACGAGGAGTGTTGGGGATAGTACAGCTGAGAAGATTGGTGTGGTAGCTGATCCGGAGATTTCTGTGTTTCAGCTTTCAGCTAATCATCTTTTCTTTGTCGTTGCAAGTGATGGGGTTTTCGAGTTCCTCTCGAGCCAAGCTGTTGTTAACACGGTATGACACATGACCAAATTCTAGTATGGATTTATCAGCTTTACTATTTTAAGTTTTACCACCTTTCCTTGATCAATTTATTATTTTTCATTGATTTATCATTTTTTTTTATAAGTACTTTTCATTGATATATCAATTTGAGCATGTGTATTGAATGTTTGCTAATGGCGTGCACTGGGAGAAGTTGACTTCATTCATGTTGCATAATATATATGGCTCTTCGTATTAATTCATGTTTGTGGAGATTCATGACTTAATTAAGACTTCTTAGTATTCTAACTTAGCATAAATGTAAATGTATACACAAAGCTACCTATTTTAAAATTTTCATCAGAATATTTAATTGTAAATGCCATATTGGGGGAACAGATCAGATGTGAAAATGGTAATACTTCTTGTTTTATAATTTCTATACAGAGAGAGGAGTGCTCTCATAGATATATGTTACTATGGACCATAGTTGTTGAACGTAGCTACAAGTAGTACTTCGTTTGTTGTGGGAAAGCAATGGTGCAATAGTTATGGTAGAAATGAAAACTAAAATAATGTATATTATTTTTTTGGTTGGCTGGGTTTGTTCAGGTTGAGCTTATCTCAATATGATTCTTAATTTCCCGGGTTACAATTTTAAACATTCAGCTTCAACCGAAACAATGGATGAATCTGACTGAAACCACCTAGGTCGATTCAGGTTGGTCAGTTTCATTAAGTGTGTCGCGTTTTTGCATACCCTAGTTAAAAGGTACAAATCAGGGGGCATTGGGTGCGCAGGAAAAGAGAACCATTCAAATTAACACTTGACAGGACATCCATCCTTTAGATAGAATTAATAAAATTGAAAATTGTAGTTATAGGGATCACAATTACACCCCACCTTGTGTGTCTAGCCTCTTGGAAAAAAAAAAGGCATTTGATAGCAGAGGTTTTAAGGTTTTGTTAGATCTATGGTGTGAATTAGTAGAAGAGTTCAATTTTTGAATGATATGTGATGTGATGCTGCTGCTGCTCTAAAATACATTTATCCCAGTTTATTTCTATTAGATGAGAATAGGTATGTTTCTAATCATTCTTGTTTGGAGCTACTTGAAAATGGGACAATTTTTTCCTGGAGTCTTAAGGTTTCTAGTGCTTTTCATGACTGGAAATTAGAATTAGTAGATTCTCTGTTAGATCTACTGCGTTCTCATCTCTCAATGGGAGTAGGGGATGACAAATTAATTTCGAAGCTTAGTGCAATGGCAAATTCGATGTTGGTTCTTTTTATGAGGCCTTGAAGGGATCTAGTCAGATATTAATCTTTTCAAAAAGCATTTAACACAACATAGTCCCTAAGAAGTAAGGTCACTTTTTGTTTTTTTCTTTTTGACTTGGATGTGTGCTATATGAAAGACATTAACATTGGATAATCTCATCAAAAGGAAATGATTCTTGTGCATTGATGTCGTATGTGTACGTCTCATGAAGAATCAATTGAACATCTTTTACTTGTTTTATTACTGGGGAATTGTGGTCTTTCTGCCTCCTCTTTATTTGGAGTTCAATGGGAGTTTCCTTGAAGGTTATTGTTGTGTTTTTTCTATTTGAAAGGTTTGTTTCGAAAGCATGGCATTAGATTGTCAGGGAATGCTACTCCTCTGGGTATCATGTGGACCTTCTAGAGCGAGAAATAAGACATTCAATAATATTGAGCTTTCCATGATTATGCTTAAGTTTAGATTATTGAGATCATTTTATTAGTGGTTACTTTTGGTTGCATCCAATTTTCTTCTCTTTAAGATTTCAAGCATTGGCTGACTTCTGCATTTATTCTTTAGGTGAAGCTTTTGTATGCATCATGTTTAGTTAAATATTACTTAGATTTAATAATAAAAAAATTTAGTTTTTACAAAAGAATTACACCCTGCCTCCCCCACCCCAAATGGGGTGGGTTTTCCCTCCCTAATGAAAATGACAGGTTGAGGACGTGGTTCTCTTTTAAACCTATGGCAGGCTCTCAAGTCTCACCCTTATGCTTTGAAATCTCCTTCCTCACCAGTCACCACAAATTTGTCATTGCCTAGCCTCTGAGAAAGACAGTGCAGGAGTAGTGAAACGTCTCTACCATAGTGTACGAGGAGATCCTCTATATTTAAAGACAACTTGCCAATTCACCCTTATGGCTCCAAGAGAACCTTTTGCTTCTCTTGCTCCCCCGTCAAGGCCCAACCACTCTTCCTTTGCTTCCCCCTTATCCCTATTGATCGACCAGTTGGTGCTATGTTTTTTTGCTTTAGTCTACAAAGATTAGTCCATTTCGGGCACATGATGGATAGCCAGATGAAATTTAGTTACGTCATATTCCCTTAATTGAAATATTAGATTATATAGTTTCTGGTTTTCCTTTACTTTCAGTCTTACCATTTGTTCCCTTAACAATTTTTTTGGTTTATTTCTTGATATAGGTGGCAAGATATACAGATCCCCAGGATGCATGTGCTGCCATAGCTGGAGAATCATACAAAATATGGTTGGAACATGAAAATCGGACAGATGATATTACAATAATCCTCGTGCACATCAAAGGTTTTCCTAATGTATGAGTTTCTTTTAATCTTCCTCTAGCTGCACATTTTCTTATGCTTTTCCTTTCTAGGCTGAACGTCATTTGAGTTAAGTTTTTTCAGTTTCAGTAGTAGTAGGTGATGAGAATGCTTGAGAGTTATATTTTGCCAGGGTGCACTTTGGGAGGGTAATCTTAATCATAGAAGGATCTATGCCCTCCTACGCAGAAGAGATTAAAATAAAAATATTAGTAATGGCAAAAGGATATATATATGCATGAATGAGAATTTTTTAGAACTCCCCTTTATGTTCCTGCCACATTTTCCTTTGCCCATGGCACTTGCGGGATAACACACAACACAGTGACACGCACAAAAAGAAAAAGGCTGCTCATTTGATTGATTGGCTTGTTTATCTAATTTTTTTAATGTAATTACAATAGTCAGGTGCTGGTACTACAGATGGATCAAGTGGAATAAGTTTGAGGCCAACAAGGTCCAGAAGAGGAAATTCTGAGATATCGGTTGCCTCTGGGTCAGAATTCTACTGTTCACTGAGAAGCGAATCCTCAGACCTACATTCTTTTCAGCATGTGGTTTCAACAAATCGAAGCCCGGCTCTTGTTGTTCCATCTCCGGCACATCAGATGCCTTTGGAATTGGTGGGTCTTTCAAGCTGTGTCTTGTATTGTTTTATGGCTTATCTATATATACATATTACTGAACATTTATTTTTCTCTCTATCTACTGCAGTGATCAGATTGAAAGGCCTTTAGGAAGCTGCCTCACATTTTGTCATTTTTCTTTGGCGGTATCAATCTACCTTCTAATGCTTGTATTATTTTATTTTATTCTATCATCTTTTTGGTCTCATATTGAATGTAGAAATTAAATTCAGCTCAAGTATCAATGCCATTGTTAAAGATACTGACGAAGTATTTTCTTTTTGGCTGGTAGCAGGATGTGGGTTACCCGTTGTTCTACCGGCAGCAGAAGCAATTTGTTCGGCATATATGGGATAATACTTGGTGACTAATCTCCAGGCGACACGTTCTAGCGGACACTGATAAAACTGTTTCTAACCATGCAAATATTCCTTAAGGAGAACAAAATGTTCTCCCACCAGCTGCAGTTGCACCTGCTAACCCTAAATATGAAGCAATTGGAAATCAAGGAGGTCCTATCAGAAGTTTGGAACTCTATGATTGTGTGATGATGGAACTTGGAAGTGAAGATATCTTTCTTTGCACTGAATTCAAGAAAAAATGTTACGAGGGGATCAGCTTTGACTATGTGCAATTTTGTACTCTTTTGTGATCCTTTGTCTCATAATATTTACAGACTGGAAATTATAAGAGAGGGAGACATATGGTGTTAAAATGTTAATTACATCTCCCATATGATATTCCATATAATTTGCATGAAATTGCAAATTTAATTTGTTGGTGTAGGCACAACATATGTTACATATCTATAATTAATGATAGAGGATCTGTGCTGTTATATTTGGTAATAAGTCTTTGTTATATTTGGTAATAAGTCTTTTATTTAAATTGATTGAAGATGTGAACAAGTCATGGGATGTACTTCATTGAATAATCAATAATGTTAGGTTGCAGTTGCAGTTGATTCAAATGTAGTGGTGTGAGATTGTTATCATGCGAAGCAGATGACATCTCATGAGACCATCTTCTTACAGTCATAGCACGTGGGTTGTACAAATATGAGAAAGATAAATCTCATGATACCGTCTCTTAAGATAATTTTGTCATAATATAGACCTTTACAAGACCTTGGTGACCACGCATGCGAGAGAGATAAGTCTCATGATACTTTCTCATAAGATAATTCTTCTTTATTTGTTAGATGTGCCTTTACAAGACCTTGGCGTCCACGGTGACCCACATGCCTGTGGCTTTTGCAAGCACCCTGAAGCCTCCTCATCCAGACAAATGTTAGGTTGTTGGTCCAGGGTGATGGGAAAGGGTTAGCCAATCACTGGAGAAACAAGTGCTCCATGATGGTGACCCCTTCTTGTTGGCAACATTTAGTGATATTTTCACACTTAACAGGCGCCAAAAGAATTATCTATGACACAGATTGAAAGTTTGACAGTCCCTCATTACCTTGGCACCAATGGTAGGACAAATTGAAACAGTGCCTCAAACTTGCACTTTGATCAATTTCTTCAACTGAGTTTCCGTTTAGGTTAGTTGCTACGTGATACTCCAAAAGCAATTGACAAATTGATAACGTTGTTATAGTCTGTAGTGCAAAAACACAGTTTTATCTATTTGGATATAATTTTCTTCCAAACCAGTCTAGAAGAATCTCTTTTAACTCAATACGCGGTGATTAAATTTATTAAAAACTGTATTTATTTAATCAAATCACATAACTCATTAAAAAAGTCATGTTAACTAAAAACACATATAGATGGTTCCTTTAATTGCCACCTAGCAGGTCATGATTTTTGAAGGTAAACTTTGTCCAATCGGGTCAATTTCAAAAAAGCACCCCATGAGTTATGATTTTTTTTTTTTTTTTTTTTTTTCAATTTCAAAGTCGCTCCTTTTCTCCATGAAATTGTTAGGCCAAACAGTCTAGAACACATACAGGAACCTTGAGAATGGATAACAAAATTGCAAGGCTATCGTTACTGCCTCACTTGTACAAATAACTTTACAGGTATAGAAAATTCTCTCCCTCTCTTCTTGTAATATGAAAACTAGTAAAACACAACAGTTAGCAGATCAAAAATAGATAGACAGCGTCTCATCTAGCTTGTTCTGCTTTATATTACACTGCTCCAATAACTTGCTTAAGTTTTCAGCTTCCTGGGTGGCTTTGCCAGCCACCACTATTTCAGTACGAGTACTGTCAAATACATTTGTGTAAGACATCTTGTACGTGATGTCCAAATTACCATCCTGTACAACATCTCTTTCATCCTCTACTAAGTCATTTGTGTTAGTAGTAGCCTCATGAACTTCACCATTTGGGACCATCCTTGAAAGAGGCTGAAAAGCTTCTGGCTGTGACTCATCCCCACCCAATAAAGGAGGGAGGCTACAACAACCTTCAATTATTTCATCTAGAGATGGATGATTTAAATAATGAGAAGGTACACTGTCTTCAAGCCCTAACATATCAACATCTCCTGTAATTGGAGGAGCAATATGATGACACTCTAGAACATATGCCACAGAGAAGGACCCACTGGATAAATTCATTAACCGCCAATTAAAAATTCGACGGAAAATCATAACCCACTTTGGAACAATACAGTAACATGAGTTATGGAGCTCAAGGTGAGCACTTTTTTGTAGCATTAGGGATGCCTCTTTCATTGCCTCTGTATATCGCATCATCTTACTTGACGTCAGGTATGTGACCAAGCAATTTTCGAGTTGTTGTCTCTGGTTCTTAACCTCCTTGCCCATATGGGAACCTCTGGCCAACCAGGATATATCATCAGTAAAAGCTGGAAGTTTACAGTCCCTTAGTGCACACATAAGCGGTTCAATTTTTTTCAGTGAATTCCATCCTATAGTTGGCAAGTACCACTTCACCACTCTATGCTCATCACTAGACTCCTCCAGCAAAGCAATCTCAGGACAAGGCCAGTTAGCAGGATTTGCTTTGGCAGCAGAAGCAATTTCTTCCAAAGACCAATCCAAGGCTTTATTGAAAGCAGAGATACAGTTATTTGGACTTACTTCAAAATCATTAATCCTCTCAAGCACCTCTAATGAAGAATTCAAGTGAGGAAGAACCAATTCACGTGTTTTCATGTTATGAAGGACAGGTTGCAGGGGTGATTCACTTGCCAGCCACTTTAGTCCCTCCCTTAATTGCTCATCACTAAAAAACCCGTCTGAGTGTTCCATCTCATGGTTTACAACAAGGGGAAAGACCTGAAAGCTAGTAATCTGTGACTTGTCAATCTCATGAAGGCCCAATTCATTGACCATAATAGAGAATGAATCTGGAGTCTCTTCCTTGCATGAGCCACTTAAGATCAGAAGGGGCAAGCAAGAACCAGAAGGTATTGACATTAGAAGTTTCTGGAGCTGGACTTTTTGATGATTCCATGGGATGTTATCTGATACAAGGAACAAAACTGCACTTGCACCAGCCACCGTCTCATCTAGATTATCAAAATCTGTATCCTTAACAATAGACAAACAGCAGGTCGGATCAGCATCATACTGGCTAGCCCATTTTCTCCATATTGACAGGCCAGGAGATGAAATTACTAGATCATCATCATCACCTTTGCTAAAAGGCATAAGCTTTGAAAGCAACCATGAGCCTGCTGGCAAACAAGCAACTTGGTTCCTCTGCTCCAATTTAACTCCTCCAGAATCGTTTGTCAGAGAACATACAATAACTTTCCAGCACAGGCATTTGGCGTCTGGATTTCTTCTGCTAAGTATACCAGCTATAACATCTGAAACATTAAGTCTTGACCATGATTCTACATGCCTTTTATATCTTTCCCACATAACATGATCAATGTCAAATTCTCCAATATTGCTCGGTTGCTACATAGAAGAAGAATGAAAAGCTTAAACAAAATATATCAAGGTAGAGAGAATCATTGAAAAACGTTTACTTGCCTAGTAAATGAACTCTTATTTTAACAATAATATATTTGAGAAATTCTTTCTATAGGTAACAATATTATACTGACTCATGTAATTGATGTAAGATGCACATTTCATTGTTAGGTGCATCAAGTAAAAATACAAACTGCACTTAATTTTGATAACAGGAGATCATAACTAATTGATTAGCATATACCAGGGAGTGGAGAGAAGAAACAGGGTGCTAGGATTTTATTATTATTTTTTCATTTTTAACCATCAGCAAAGTACATATTTGTAAATTAGGAATATGAGAAAATACGGACAGTACATGCATCATTTTCTCCACTCTATTCAACAAGACAGGAGGAAGGAAATGGAATCCAAAAGGTGAGTGCTAAATAAACTTTCAATGGAATATTCTTCTTTAACTATTTTCTTGAAATAAAGCATGAAGAAGAATGAACTAGTACCCAAGATAAGAAGAGTACATAAATTTTTTAAAAATTCCAAAACTTACATCTTTGTTTTGTCGAATAGGTGGCCCCAATGATAACAAATCTAATGCAGCATTTGCTGCTAACTGCCTTTGTTCACGAACCTCCCTTCGCTTAATAGAACGCCGTTTCCATAACCTGACAACAGTAATGCAAGACTAAGGCATATGGTAGGAAAATTACCTCAACATACAATCAGAGCAGTAGAAGTAGACAGAAAACCTTAAGATCAATTTGAGTTTCGCCTCAGCAGGTTCTTCATCATAATCATCCGTCACAACTTTGCAAATATCATTTTCTTCATGAATATCGGTATGAATATCTGTTGCTTCTGCATCTTCTAAGTTATTAAAAACCACACTTGGAGACCCAGAATTTTCCACTGCATAATCATATTTACCACCTGAAGCTCTCTCTTGCGGAACTGTTGTTGACACCATTTGTAGTGGCATTCCCCCAATGTCACAATACATGTTTCTCTCAGTAGAGCTTCTGAAAAGGGCATCAGAATTTGGTTTCCCCACAATCCCAACTTTAGTGAGCTCAGGTCTGGGGGAACTGTGGGATAATAAGAAACCCCAAGGTGAAATAGGGGCATCAGCTGCCTGACGGTCATTTTCACCTTGTTTACTGACTGTTGGTGTAATGACTATTGGCTGAGGTTGTCGGCTGTCTTTTGGGGATAAAATAGCGTCAAGATCAGACATTTCTTCATCAATTCTATGGGTAGAACTTTCCTTTTCAACATATGGGGTGGGGATCATGTCATGCTTATGTATCTTACTAAACTTAATCTCTTCCGTAGCTTTAGCAGGCGAGGATACAACTTGAGTTGAAGGTGAAACATCCTCAACTACCATTTTTGACCTTTTTATATGAACAAGTTCAGAACACTTGGTGGGATAGTCCTTATCAAGATTGAGAAATGGGCCTTCCTTCATCATATATGGCTCTTCAAATACTTTTATAGAGAACCCATGATACTGTAAGAGACTTTCTATGTCCTCATCCTAATTTCATCACCAAAGCATAAATGTAAGACAAGTTGAAACGGCACCCCCTCCCCAAAAAAAAGCACAAAATCGATAGAATGTAAATTCATCAAGCCAAGAAAGTACCTCCATTGCAAGCCACTTTGCAACGTGGGTAACAGGGACACCTTGATTATTCTGTAAACCTGAATGTAGAGAAGCAAGTGCCTGGGTACGTAACTGGTCAAAACAACATAACACGTGAGACAGCATTACCAATATTTGTCTTATGTGTGTGCAAGGTCCGGGGTTCAAAACCTACTAGGTGCATGTACTTAACAATTAAAAAATAAAAGATGAGTTGTGATTAACAGCCAGAAGAATATATATGTTTAATCTATTGCTAAGCCATTATGAATATTTTTTTGCAAGCCATTGCAGAATTGCAGACAATGCATTGTTTCAGAACTGTGGCCAGCATTACCAGCAATGAAGTCCAAGAATGTTCTATTGCAATACCCCATTAAATTTTTTTTTTGATTAGTGCAATACTCCATTAATCAAATGAAAGGCCTTTTTTTTTATATCCTCCAAAAGCATAATTATATAGACCATGGAACAATATAATCAACACAAAGTAGAGATTTCTAATTCATGAGGTGTGGTCCTTGATAGTGTGTACTTCACAACTTCTCTTACTTTCCATTAATATATGCATATCCAAACGAGCTATATTCAAATGTACACTTATCTGGAAAACAGCATCACATATATAAGCACAAAAATAGATATGTAATTAATTATTACATATAATACAGCTTAAGTGGTTAATAAAGGAACTCTACTTTGAATACAGTGTCTTCCATCCAAAACAATATGCCAGAAGCACATGCATGTGTCACACAATTCACTAGTTTCTTCACTAACAACTAAACATATCGTCACACATGCTTCATAGGTTAAACATTCTGCAATTCACTACTGTAAGCACTAAACCAGAAGCAACAATTACTCAGACCTTTGCAAAGTGAGCATGAATTAGGCATGCTTGAAGGTAACTTGCTCTCCTCGCAAGCCGAAAGAAGGCAATAAAGTTACCTGTTCTGCAAGCTCTGTAAGAGCCAATCAATTCAACTATTAGATTGGTGATTAAAACAGTAACGTGAAAACAAATCAAATGTGAAGTGACAACCTTGCTACATCACGGGCAAATAGTACTTCTGGAGTCTGTCTTATCTCTGGAGTCATCTTTGCAAGATCAAGCGAGAGCTCTGCAGGTTCAACCTAGCAAGAACAGCTTATTTTGACAGATGACAATATAATGAAACCAGTACAATCAATTTGAATTTGCAGATGACTTACTTTATAGCCAGGATGCTTGTCCAGTTTGAGAAGTGCGTAATAGCCCCGGAACTCTTTTTCTGTTGGTACATTTATTCCTCTCTTTCTGTGATCATCATACAACTGGAATAATTCAACTGATGTTTTATTCATCTGTTCAATATTAAGGTGTGCATCGAATCCCTCAGAAAAGCCCTCTCCTTTGGTGTGTTCACATAATTCATGCATTGCAATTATGTGAAGTCTTATCTGAAACCCACAACAATGAGCAAACAGATTAGTTTTGAAAATGATCCAATGAAGCTTTGCACATTAACAAACACATGCATATCCACCAACAAAACAATGCACAATAAATTAATTTGCCTTTCATTCTCCAAACATTACACCAACTCCAGCATCAAAAATCATATATAACATGAGGATAGTGGGTGCTTCCGATTTCTTTCATACATACATAATCAACAACTTTATATATTCAAAATGCATAATAAATGTATCACCACTACAAGAATCGCTAAAAAGTCACTTAGTTATCAATCCAGTAGATGCTTGTTGTCATATAGCTCAACTAAAGAGGTCAGTTACACATGCTTGCGTCTAAACATGCACTCTACAACCAAGAAGTATTCCTTTTTGGACCTCCACCCTGACACAAGTACAGTATTTTAAAGGTGATGAAGAAACAATATGCCAAAAAACAAAATATGATGCAAAAGCCTTTGCAGACTATAAAATTAACCGGAAATTAAAGGTATCATATTGAGGATATACCATCTGCTCCAGCATAACAATAGCCCCTTGATTGAAAATGTGCTGCATCCTCAGGTCCATTCGGATTGCCCTCATCCTATCCCACAAGAAGTTATATACACCAAGAAACTTGTCATCATAAGGCTGATCTAGCAAATTGAGCAGATAATCAATCGTCTTCTGCAGGACTGGCATGGGACGTATCAAACCTGCTTCCCTCTCAGCTGTCCTAGTATACTGTGTAAGAATAGTACAAGAACCTCATATGAATGATGTATGGCCCAAAGTAATCCAAGAACAGATAACAATTTGCTTTATACAAAAAGTCCAAGGTGATACAAGGGGACTACCTTCTTAACAGCAAGGGATTTACTGGTTTGATTTCTATCGCCATCCAAGCGTTCAAATTGATCTAGATCCCCTTTTCTTTCACGTTCCGCCCTCTCTAACTCTGGAAAAGAAAGCAAATTCCTAACTCATAATTAAAATTTCAAACACTTACAACTTCTGCATAAATACAGGACAGATATTTGCTTTGAGTTACTAGAAAACCTGATATAACTAATATTAAAAAGTAAAATATATGAAATTTTTCCAAAATCTGTATTTCTTCTTCGCAAAACAATTAAAAAAGAAATCTAAACTCAACAAAAAGACTGTGATTGAATGTCTCAAAGTTACAACTTTGCTCCTAGATCAGTAAGTTGAGAGACACACCAGGACACATATCTGGACATGACCCCGTTATAATGGTAGATGATTCTGAGGCATCATAATCAGCTGAAATGTGGCCATTGGTGAAATCTCCTGCCAATTCTGGAGGGGCGTTCCCAACATATTTTTGCCTCTCCACCATAGACTGCTCATGTTTATTTGCTTTTTGGTCAGCAAAATCAGGACTACCTTGCACATTTGCATTTAATTCAACTTTGAAACGAGCTAATCGCTTTGCCTTGGCCTGCATTTCTCTGTAAATTACATGGAAATATTAGAAAACACAATATTATTATATATAAAGCATGACCAATATAAGCAATAAATGGAATCAGTGCACCTTTACCGTTCAGTATCATCTTGGGTGGAATCAGAGTAATCAGGAAAGACTTGATCACTAGAAAGCAAAGGCGGTGACCTCGTTCTTTTGGGAGCAGGGGAGCTGGTGAGCTTCGTTGCTGCAACTTCGGTGACAGGATTGATTGCAGATGGTGAAAACCTCTGATGAATTTGAGAATCTGAACTAGAAACGAAATTCGACCTAGTGCCCAACATAGGAGGAGATATTGAAGGCCTGGCAAGGAAATCATGCAATAAACCACTTAGACGTAAAGTTCTTTCTTTTTTCTTTAATGGGTGGCTTGGGTAAAGGAGGAGAAGATCAATGTGTTTTGTTTAAGCATCTATGTGTTTGTTTGCACTCTCATGCATCTCATCTCCTCATATTCTGAACAAAAATTATAAATAAACACCACTTTACAAGAATCACCTACTTAGTCAATTTTCTAATGTTATACCAAGAAATTGTCCCTTTCATACGAAAATGCTAACAGACCTCTGTTAGGCTTTCTACCATTTCTGTCCCATCACCATCCCACTACTCTCTTACTTAAAACTTCACCTCAAAATCCTGCTGGTATAATAGAGCTCTCCCTCTCTAACTAATAATGCTCTCTTTAGCACTTTATAGGGGTTAATATTAAAATCCATTTTTTTTAATCAGAAGATGTGACTTCTCATTTTCCAAAATGAGTTTTTTCCTCTCTTCTTTTTCCCTCTAAAAGGTATTGCGGCCACATCATCTGGGTGCAAAGTTTAATACTATTCTTTTAGGTTGCAACTAAATGTTCAAGAAGATTCCTTTCCTTATTTTGTTTTGGTGTTACTTCAGGCTTTATTGTTGTTGTGTTGTGTGCATTCACGGATTTTTTTTGTAAAAAATAAAAAAATATATATATGTATAACTTTTTTTGAAGAAAATAAATATGTATACTTGTATGCAAATAATGTTAACAGACATTAATGTTAGACTATTGCCCCAAGGAAAAATTACAACAAACAACAAAACAAACATATCTAATAATATTTATGTAGTTTACCTTTTAGAGCCACTTTGAGCAAAATGCAAATTATCCTGTAGAACTTCGCTCCCAGCTTGTAAAGGTGGGGACCTGGTTCTTTTCAGGACTTGAACACCACCAGTATCAGTTGAAAAACTTCTTGCAGAAGCATCAGAACCTAAATAGGGTGAAACTGATGGTTGATCTTGATGATCCAACAAATCAGCATAGTTGACTGGTGACCTAGGCTGATTATCCAATGGAGTGGAAAATGAAGCAGGCCTGTATTATGAAATGTAGCTTGATCAAATGGAGATCACCGAGCAAGGAGGGGGAAGAGGAGGTAGGAAATTGAACAAATTAAGCAATGTAAGTAAACCACCAACAAAAATCTACAACCACGCATGTCGCCCTTAAATGATTATTTCATGCATACAAATGGATTATCTTTTTCCCAATGATTCCACAGCAATGAGTAACCATAAAGGAAGATAAATGAACCATTGTTTGGAAGAATTGGAATGCCCAAGTGTTGTGGACTTGGACCAAAGCCTGAAACCTAAAGCATGGGTTCTCATGCACCATAAGTGGACACATGGTCAAAAATTCCAGCTTAAAATTACAAAAACAGTGGCAGAATGTTCTCACATGGCAAATTAGCAATTCCAAAAATCACCAATTGCTGATACTTTTTGAGTTTTATGAATTTTTTCACACACACATGAATGGTGCATGCACACGCATACATAGAGAATTGAACCTAAAACTTACCATTGAGCTTTACCAAAAGGAGGATGAAAAAGCTTAAGAGAGATTCTTTTCAAAAAGCAACATGCAGAATTAAACCTAAAACTTACTTTTTTTTTCCTAAGTAGAATTAAATCTAAAACTTACCATTGAGATTCACCAAAAGAAGGATGAAAATCCCCAAAAGAGTGATTGTTTTCAAAAGCCAAAGGAGGTGATGGTTTTCTCAGAGGAATTATGTGACCAGGATTATCAACAAGCAGATCCGAGTGGCCACTGGATTAAGCAACACAAAGTAGAAAGGAGAAGGCTTAAAATAAATCAGTCATGCAAAACACTAAGGGCCATGACTCCTTGTCAATGCAATGAATAAACAACCAGAAATAATCTAATAAGGAAGAGGAATACACGTAGAAAAATTTCTTCTAAGGAATCAGTGGAAATTTCCAAATGAAGATGAACAGAGCCTTAAGCAGTATAGACCTTCAGGAAATTTCTTTGAACTCAAGATTAAGCAGTACTGGTTGACTGGTGTAGTATGTGTAAGGATGGTGGAGAATCTGTGGCCGTGGGTCATCTTTTGCTTCATTGCCCAATGACTAATGATTTGTGGTACCTTGTTTTCTTTGTGTTTAGGAATCAGGATGCATTGGGTGACAATTTACAAGGCGTTAAACATAATCTGAAATCTCTTATTGAAAAGGGATGGATGGAAGGCATAGGAATACTCTTGCGTGAGCAGCAATTCCTCCTTGCATCGTGCAGGTAATTTGGAGGGAGCAGAATAGCTGCACATCTGATGGAGTAGAGAGATCTATAATTGAAATCAAATCTATTTTTGTACGTTCTTATTTGAATGATGCACCATGATTTTGAGAGGGGGGGAGGGTTCTTGTAATTCTTAAGTTGATATCATAGACCATTTGAGTCTTCAATTGTAATTTTTAGGAAGCTCTTATGCTACAGTTTCCCTTATTACTTGAAAAAAAAAATTTTAATTAAAATAAATAAATAAAAACCCCTTAAAACTCAAATATCAAATCTTTTTTTTTTTTTTTTTGATAGGTAATCAGAAAACTATAATTAATGAGTAAATAAGGAAAAATACAAGATGTTCATGATGATGAACGACAAGAAATAATAGAACAAATAGCACAACAAAAAGAGGGTAATCAAGAAACTAAGTTAAGGAAAGACATAAATTCAGAGAGAGAAGAACAATCAGTAAAACCCCAACAACGAGACCACTCCAAAAGACTACGTTGGCATAAAATCTTTAATTCATCCAATGTCTTCTCATTGTCCTCAAAGGAACGACGATTTCATTACAACCACACAATCCACATTAAGCACCCTGGAACCAAATTCCAAATGTCTGAATTATGGTTCCCAAGCCACTGATACCAACAAGATAACAAACCCGCCACCAATCTTGGCATAACCCAATGAATACCAAAAGCCTAAAGCATAAAAAGTCCATAGGGAATGAGTAACAAGACAATGAAGAAGAAGGTGGTCTACCGACTCCCCATCACAACAACACATACAACACCAATTAGCCAAAGGCAACCCTTAAGCAGTAGATTATCCAAAGTGAAGATCCGACCATGTGAAGTTGTCCACAAAAAGAACGCCACGCACTTAGGAATCTTTGGTTTCCAAACACCCTTCCAAGGAAACAAAGAATTCGAAGCACCCCGAATCGCATGGTAGTAAGACCGAGTGTCAAACTTACCATCACCTTTTAGCCGCCAACAAAGAGTATCTCTCCTATCACCCCGAGGAATATGAGTTTAGATAAGCTGAAGTAGAGAATAAGATGCAACTAGCTCCCAATCTTCAAAAGCTTTATAAAACCTTAAATCCCACACTCTAACAGTACCCCCTTCTGGAATCCACAAAACCTCAGAGATACAAGCATCCTTGACCGCTGAACACACATAGAGCTTAGGATAGAGATCTTTTAGAGTACTATCACCAATCCACCTATCATTAATGCTTCTCCATAGGCCACACCTATGAGTAATCCTGCAAACTTTAGTACTCAACCCCCCTTGACCCTCACCATATTTTGTGGAGATAACTCGCCGCCAAAGATGGGTAACTTCATGACCATATCTCTACAATCATTTCCCTAATAAAGCTTGATTAAATGACACCACACTTCTTATCCCCAAAACACCCATCTAAACGGGTAAACACTCCTTTTCCCAAGCCATCAAAGGATATTTGAAACTCCCTTTATAAGACGCCCAAAGAAAATTCCTTTGAATATTTTTCAATCTAGCAGCCACAGCTTTAGGAATAGTAAAAAGAAATAAAAAGTACGTTGGGAGACTTGAGAGAGTACTCTTTAGTAACATGAGCCTACCACCCTTAGATAAATAGAGACGCTTCTACCCAGATAGTTTCTTCTCCATTTTCTCCAAAATAGGATTCCAAATCGAAGCTGTCTTAAAAGAAGTTCCCAATGGCATCCCTAAATATTTCATAGGCAAACTGCCCACTCTACATTGAAGAATATTAGCCAATGCATCTAGATTATTCACCTCCCCAATAGGGACAATCTCACTTTTTCTAACATTGACCTTCAAACCCGTAAAAGCCTAAAAACAAGACAACACCAACCTTATGGACAGCAACTATTCCCCAGAGGCATCACAAAATAAGATAGTATCATCAACAAATAGCAGATGGGAAATACACACACCAACAGAGTTCACAACTCCCACATGAAAACCCCAAATAAGATTACACTCCTTTGTCTTCTTCAAGAATCTACTTAAAACCTCCATTATCAAGAGAAACAAAAGCGGGGATAGTGGATCCCCTTGTCTTAACCCACAAGAACTTCCAAAAAGACCTTCAGGGGATCCATTTACCAGGACCAAAAAACGGACAGAAGTAACACAAGCTTTTTCAATATCAAACTTGCAAACCACAACCGGTATTCTACTCTTCAACTTGCTATCCAGGCATTCATTTGCAATAAGCACTGAATCTAGAATCTGCCTTCCGCCAACAAACGAATTTTGAGTCTCAAAGATAAGATTATCCAAAACCGCCCTCAACCTATTAGCCAACACCTTGGACAACAACTTGTACACACTACCCACCAAACTGATGGGGCGAAAGTCCTTAATATTAACGGCATTACACTTCTTAGGAATTAAGGTGAGAAATGAAGCATTCATAGACCGTTCAAACACAGAGTGCCGATGAAAGTAATCAAAAAAATCCATGACATCCTTTTCCACAACACTCCAACATTTGTAAAATAAAGTCATGGTGAAACCATCAAGACCAGGGCTTTATCACCCTCCATCTCCCTTAATACCAAGATGACTTCCTCCTTCGTGAACTCCTTCTCAAAGGATAACCGCTCATCCTCTTCAATACATGCAAAATGTAACCCATCCATGGTAGGACGCCCCACCTCAGTTTCCTTATACAACCCCTGATAAAAGAGAACTAACTGAGAGCGTACATTAGACTAATTCTCATAAAGAACACCATCCACCTCAATCATTTTAATTTAATTAGCATTTCTATGTGAGTTTGCTAATCTATGAAAGAACCGAGTATTATTATCGCCCTACTTCACATACAAGGCCCAAGACTTTTGCCTCTAGGAAATCTCCTCAAGAAAAGCCAACTGTTCTATGTTGCCTTTGAGTTGAAGGCGATGAATCTGTTCCTCATTTGAAAGACTCACCAACTCCTCTCTCGCATCTAAACCCATCAACTCAATCAGCAAGTTCTTCTTTCTAAAAGCCAAATCACCAAACTCCTCCCTGTTCCACTTTTTTAAATCTGCTTTCAAAGCCTTTAATTTTTGTGCCAAAATGAAACTTGGAGAGCCAACAAAACTGTACCCATCCCACCATTGCTTAACTCTATCAACAAAACCCTTAACTTTCAACCACCTATTTTCAAATTTAAAGGCACTTCGACCACGTCAAACAACACCAGCTTCCAACAAAAGCGGGCAGTGATCTGAAATAACACGAGGAAGCACCCGTTGGGATACATTCTCAAAGTACTCCTCCCAATCAAGAGAAACCAAAGCCCTGTCAATTCTTGACATAGAGAGAAGACCAAAATCTCAAAACCAAGTGAAGGAGGCCCCCTCTAAAGGTAAATCAACTAACGAATTATTCTCTATAAAATCCGAGAATGCGAACATAGCAGGGCTAAAAGACTCACAACCAAGGCTTTCACTTGGGTACTTGATAATATTGAAATCACCTACTAAACACCATGCCATGGGCCACCTAGCACGCACCTGTGATAACTCCTCCCACAAAGTAAACCGTTGTCCATTGTCATTAGGGCCATACACACCTATACAAGCCCAAACAAAGTCATCCACCACTCCTCTCAATAATACACTGACAGAAAACTATCCAACAATTACATACAACATTTTAAAGACCCTCTTATCCCAAATCAGCAAGACCCCTCCCGAAGTCTGCACGGCATCCAAAACAGCCCAATCAATGAAAGGACTACCCCATAAACTCTGAACAAAAGCAACATCAATGGAAGATACTTTCGTTTCTTGAAAACATACAATATCACACTTCCACTCTTTTAGAAGATTCTTACAAACCTCTCTCTTCCGAGGATTGTTAAGCCCCCTTACATTCCAAGAAAGTAGTCGTAGAGCCATTTAAAACTACCAACAACCCCCACAGCAGTTGAAGAAGCTCTGCTCCTACTCCTAGAAAAGACACCCCATCATCATTCACCTTGAGACATTCCTGTTCCAGAAGGCGAAACGGAGCCAAACATTGAGTTTCATGTTTCTCAATAGGGAAACCCACCATTTTACAGAAATTATTCATCAACCGGGACACCCAATTTGAAGGTGGCCCAAACTCTGTGTTCCCTCTACAAAATCCTGAACCAGCAACACCTCACTAAGATCATTAGATTCCCACCGAGACAGAGGTTCACATTCCCTCTAATAGAGCTTAACCAATTACTGATACTTTAATACATGCTTTATTTGCACTATCTGACCAAATTTCTGTTATAGTTATGATTTCCCAGTCATCATTGCGAATATGATCAGAAAATATTCAGCCACATTTATTAAAGGCCAATTAAGCCACAGGTTTGACTTCATATTATCACAATTAAAAGGGAGTTTGTAGAGAAAAAGAACTCCAAAAAATTAATTGAGAAATTTTAGATGGAACCATTGATAAATACAGTAGGTCTAGGAAATTATAATCCGGCCAATATGGTGACTAATCATGGAACCATCAAACAAGAGAAGCTAGTGTGACATGATGCAAAATTTTAAAAGGATAACAACTACAAACTTTATACTAAAAAAACCTGAAGCAAGTCTGGATAGTGCATAAATTAAAGTCTGCTGAATAAGGTACAAATAACTTACCTTGCACGGACAGGTTGACTAGAATAACCAGCAATATCACTAATTGGATAAAGTGAGGGAGGTGATTTGGTTCTTTCCGGGTTTTGAGATCGGGCAACCCTGGCTGTAACGTTAGTTCCAGAATTATGTGAAGCAAGAAGTGAAGCAGAAGACCTTTGATGGATTTGGGCTTCATAATCTTTAGAAAGAGATCTTTGCCTGTCACCCCAGCTAGGAGAAATCTGAGCTATTAATATGACATTATACAATGCAACAGGTTGTGCCACTTTCATAAATGAAGCTATAATTTTTCTTAAAAGCAGGGAAGGTTCTAAGATGTGGCTAGGCTAAATGTATTGAAATACATGACATAGAATTAGAATTACCACGTCAAAAAAAACCCAAGTAAAACAACTACCAATATTAACCAGCCTTTTTTTCTTTAATTGTTAAGCAGCCTTTACCTAGGCATCGAATTTCTGGACCAACAACAGCTTGCCTCAGGTTGGTGGTAGCTAACCAATGCCTATGTGCTACCTCCAAGTGCTAAGTCAAATAGTAATAAGAAATTGGACAATAACCTTGATGTATTAACATGTTACACAGATCCTTAAAAACATTAGTTTAGTCCAACGATTATAACATACTGACTATTCAGTGAACAATAGTTGATTTTTGAATGGATGTAATGCAATAGGTGGTGCTAAATGCCATGCCTTTTTATTTTTGCAGACACATGGTCTACATTTTTTTTGGGGGGGAGAGGGGTAACAAGTATACTTGAGGGCATGGAGTTGACTTTGGATGCATTTGCAATACATAAAGAATATGGTAGCTGTTTATATAATAAATGTATCTTCCGTAAGGGGCCCAACCTATCAACTTCCAAAACCCTTGGTATCCTTGTAGTATAGTACACAAATTTTCTAGGGTACATTCAATGAAGTCTAGATAATAAACATTAAATACAGGCATTCTGAGAGGATATATCCTAGCAGAAGAAACAAATGATGTAGAAAACATTTGAGTTGCGTAAATAATTACCTATGGACTCCTGCGGATGAATGAGTTGGATTAGCAGTAAAACGGGTGCTTTCAAAAGCTAATGGACGTGACTCTGCAGCTTCAGGTCCCCTTGTCAAAAGAAAACCCATAAGTTTTCTAAACTATAGAACAGTAATAAGAGGAGTTCAGGTTCCCAGAACATGACCAGAAAAGTGTCATATTAATATGCATGCAGGTTTCCAGAGGAGAGAGTGTCCAATCCTTAAAGTAGACTGTTCCCAAATATTAGGACAAACTATATGATCTTCACAGCAAATTTTTTACAATCTTGATTTGAACTCTGAGTGGAAAACAAGTTTTGGAGCTTTGGTAACGACCAAAGTAGTGCTAATTGATGTATTTTTTAAAAAATACTGAATTACTGATGATGTGCAAAAATCTAAACTACTCATTTACTAATTGAAGGTTAGGATTTTAAAAACTCCGGTAAATTAATCCTAAAAATTTTAGAGGATCTCAATCTACTAAGATGGTTTAGGCCCAAGCTTGAGATTCTAATTCGTCTTCAAAGCCTAGTTGGAGTTCGGGTTCCCAGAACATAACCAGAAAAGTGTCATATTGATATGCATACAGGTTTGCAGAGGAGAGAGAGTGTCCAATCCTTAAAGTAGACTGTTCCGAAATATTAGGATAAACTATATGATCTTCACAGCAAATTTTTTACGATCTTGATTTGAACTCTGAGTGGAAAACAAGTTTTGGAGCTTTGGTAATGACCGAAGTAGTGCTAATTGATGTATTTAAAAAAAAAATACTGAATTACTGATGACGTGCAAAAATCTAAACTACTCATTTACTAATTGATGGTTAGGATTTTAAAAACTCTGGTAAATTAATCCTAAAAATTTTAGAGGATCTCAATCTACTAAGGTGGTTGAGGCCCAAGCTTGAGATTCTAATTTGTCTTCAAAGCCTAGTTGGATCATTTAATTGGGGTCTGGTACAAATTCCAAATTAAAGATCCATTTAGTATGGCTTATATTTTTTGTGGTGCCTTTAAATATCTCATTTTAGGTTATTCATCTTTTCAATTCCCAAAGGTTTTGGTCTCCTTGTCTTCAAACTTCAGTTATTAAAGCACTAAAGCATTCATTACAATTTTGACAAAGACATAGTTATCCATTTATTGTTCATCGATGCATAGAAGTATATAACTCTGTAAATTTGCACTTTGTTTAAAATACAAACCTACGAATTCCAGAAGAGTTTTGATAAGCAGGACGGACTGCAGGACCAGCCCTCTCAAAAGCCAAAGGAGGTGACCGCTGCACTCCTATTAAAGCTCCTGGTCCCCTATAATCCAAACCAAAATCAACAACTTTTTTTTTTGTGATCCACTAAAAACATTGAAAGGAGCTTCAAATACATAACAAAACCAGTAATGGGTCATGAATGATCATCGAAATATCAATCAAAACATAATTCTGCCCCTATTTCCCTTTTGATGAACAACACCACCACCATAACAATAATTCCCTTTTGGAATAGAAACAAGTCCTTTTCCCAATAGGGTTTTGTTTGTAGTTCACAATAACATATAAAAAAAACTAATAAAGGCAATATCTTGGATACCCAGAAGCCAAAACAGATATAGAACACAAAACCCAACAAAAAAGATCAAATCTTTAAGCTATTCATAATTCATGGTTTTTTTATGCATGAAATTGCAAGAACATACATTGCTTTTGGTAGTGAAAGATTTTATACAAAGCTGAAAGAAATCTTAGAGAGAAACAGTACCTGGGTCTTGGAGTTGGAGATCGGAGAAGAGGGGCAGAAGTGGAAACATTGGGAAGTAGTGACAGTGATGGTGATTGTGGAGGTCCTGATGGGCCAGAAGCTTTGGTAAATCCAGCATAATCCCTCTTTCTTCTTTCTTCTTCTTCTAGTTGTTGCATCATTCTAGTATTATTGCACAACTCAAACTAAGAATAACAACCAACAAGTACACAAATTTTACTGAACTGTGCTTTACTTTGGTTTCAGTCTCTCTCAGTCTCAGGGTTTTTTGAATCCATGGAGGATGTTCCCTCAGAAACGTTAATGAGTTTTGAAAGCAAAAGCACAATGAAACGACGTCGTCTCTGTGTAGGGTCGGCCGGGCCTTCTAAATTTGGCCCAATCCTTTTGTTCCAATTTATAATTTCTTTAAGCTACAAGGTTCCGTTTGGTTGGGATTATTAAAAAAATCATGAAAGCATAGGAAAAGTTGGAGGATGAAAAATATATACATCTTTCTTTTTTCTTTTTTCTTTTTTCTTTTTAATAAGAGACACCAATTTTTATTGGTAAAATTTAAAATAATTTCAAGTAAATAAACAAGAAAAATACAAGAGTAGTATGTGCAAGGAGAGACTAAACTTTCAAAGAAGAGTCTTTGAGTCAAATCTATCCAAACAATTGAGGAACAACAACATTACAAAGTACCAAATATGTACAAAATAGCACCCCCGTCATGAAGACATAGGGGCTCAGTAGCCAAAGGAGGAAATCTACTAAGTGCTTGAGATCCAAAAAATTGGTGCAAGAGGAGCTTAAATTTAGACCAATATAGTCAAATTTGCGTCGAAAACACCTGTAAGGGTTTTTTTTCCACTTTTGTGAGGCAATGGAAGGGACATTGTCGATTAAGGTCGACTTAAGACCCATAGAGGGGACAAAAAGAGTCACCTCTAATGACAACAAAAAAGCCCAAGAGAGGGATAGAAAAAACCCTTAAAGGGAAGCTCATTTCATGAGTAGAGTTCACAGTGGAGGCTGGGAGGACTTTAGCACACATTAGCACAAAAGGTACTAATGTGTGTCAAGAGACTTTCTATCTCTTGAGAAAGAGTTTTCAAAAATTTCTTTCAATTTTTCTTTTGTTTGGTTTATAAAAATTAGACAAAAGAAATGAGAGTTTGTATAAGTTGTTGTTATATCCTTCTAAAAGGAGTATATATTTTTTAACCTAATTTTATTTAGGGCATGAAGAATTGTAATAACATGAATCGTGAATAGCATAAATGTATTTTAGATGACAAGTTTCAAATCTATGTTGTACTTGTTGTAATGTATGTGCGATAAATTTGAATCAAGCTTAAAATGGGCTTCAATTGAGTAAATAATTAATTTTTGGACGTAGGCAGATTTTTACTTATAAAAGTAAGATCTTTTAGATGTAGGTAAAATTTGGTAAGTGAATAATAAAAAAATTCCGACTAAAAAATTGTAGTAAACATTGAATTGGAATGCTTTAAAAGAAAATTGGCAATTGGGTGGTGAGTTGAATGGAAAAACCAAAAAATAAAATAAAAAATAAAATACCCAAAGATAAAATAAATCATTTTATCACACTACTAAGAGTAAAATAGTAACATAACCATTTAACTAAGACCTTGTTAGTCGACGTAAGAATTGATGTTAATAGCAGCAATGCCTTTTTTTTTTGTGGATATAAGAGCATCCATAGTGGTGCTAAAAAGCTATTTTTAGCACCACTATACACAAAAAAGGCACTACAATAGTGGTGTTATAGGTAAATATTTTACTTATCTTGCTACAGCGCACAACTATATATGGCCATACACTTTAACTAAAAGCTAAAAAATATATATATATATATATATATATATATATATATATATATATATATATATATATATATTAATTTTTTATTCTACCTCTAATTAAAAAAAAAAATCTTTTTTTTTTCTATTTCTTTTCTTCTCAGAACTCTCAACTCTCTCTCTCAACTTTCAGACCTCTCACCTCTCTCTCACCACCTCCACCACGGCAACCTCCACCACCACCACCACATCAGTCACAAATCCAATCATACCCACACTCATCAAACCCACCACCACCTCTACCACCACATTAGTCACAAACCCAACCTCACCTACACTCATCAAGCCCACCACTACCAGAAAAGAAAAAAAAAAACACACAACCATCAGCAAAACCCACAGCCAAAATCCATCACTAAGAGAGCCACAACCCATGAACCATTACCGGATTAAGCGGACTTGAGAGACCCACGAGCTAGAGGAGAGAGCTAGACTTGAGAGACCAACGACAGATCCATCCATGGAGTGAAGACGAAGGTTTGGGTTGGTCAAGTGGGTTGCGGTGGGTTGCGTGGCCTGTGATGGTGGTGGGTTGCAATGGCCTATGATGGTGGTGGGTTGTAGTGGCGTGTGACAGTGGTCCGGCCATGGTGGCTTGTTGATGGTGTTCCACCATGGGTTTTAGGTTTGAAGGGGAGAGAACAGAACAAAAGAGAGAAGGAAGAGAGAGAGACTAAAATGAAATAACGAGAGAGAGAGAGAGAGACAAAGATGAAAAATCAACCAATTAAATCCACAATAATGGTGGTTATGGGTGTGGTTGTGGCTGATACTGGAGGTGGTTGCTGTGGATGTTTTTATTATTATTCTAATGAGTTATTTGTATTATTTTAATCAACTAGCTAAAAATATAGATCCATTGATGTTGGGTGTGAAGAGATAAAATAAATAAAGTGATTTTTGTAGGTGCCAAATAACTAAATTTTTAGCTCCACTGCTGTGAATGCTCTAAGGAAGTGGTGTCTCAATCTTGAGTCAGACTATTTCACTTCTTACTCATTAAACACATCAGACACTGATAGTGTAATGAATTAAATTTGAAACCTCAAAATTTCATCATATTTATGCCCAAGACCAATAAACCAACCGCTTGAGTACCCTATTGAGGGATAACGTTGAAGTTAAACATAATATTCAAGATTGATAGTTAGTTTGTTAAAAGTGTGTGAGAGACGGTTGGTGTAACTTACATTTTTAAGATATTGTACATAGGCATCATCATTAGGCCACATTGATTTTTGGGCTTTTCCCAATTCAACTTTTAATCCCTTATTAAGGCTTAAACTAAGCTATAAAAGCATTGGATGAATGGGCCACACTTCGGGATAAGCATCTTAATCGGACCTCATCTGGATTCGATGCAAAAACTATTACACTGTGCAATTAACCATGTGTGAGAGAGAGGTTAAAAAATAAAGTGTAAAAGTGAAATTATAGAAAGTTGAGGGTTAAAAAAAAAATTATTTAAGAATTAAGATTAATGATCTGTTTGGATTAAGGGAGAAAGGAGAGTAGAGTAGATTTAACACAAAATTAGCTTATTTTTAGCTAATTCTACTATACTTTTCTCCATTCCCTTCCATCTAAATATGCCATAAGAGCACTCATAGCAGTGGTGCTAAATAGCTATATTGCTATTTTTTAGCACCATTGATCACAAAAGAAGAGCTACAGCAGTGGAGCTATAGCCAAATTTTTTTGCTTCTTAACTATAGTGCACATCTAAAGATAGATATACACTGTAGCTCAAAGGTAAAAAAATAAATAAAAAATAAATTTATTTTGTGTTCACATTATGGTTAGAATATTTTATTATTTTTTTCTTTCTCCTCCTTCCCCATTTCTACCCGTTGCTCCTCTCTCCCCTCAGTTAGTCCTCACATTTTTCATTTCTTCTCGTTGCAAACTTCAATTCCTCCACTCGTCGCCGACCCAAGCCCCTGCCCAGCACCGACAACACCGATTGATCTCTTTGTTCTTTGCCCCTATCTCTCTACTATCTAATTTTTCCTCTACTCTGTCTCTTAATCATTCTCCGTCTCAAACACCAAGACCCATGATCACCGGTGCTGGGTTTTGATTTTGTTGCCGTGATTGACAAAACAACGTTGTCGCCGTGACTGAATTTTATGTTGATGGGTTCTATTTTTATTTTGATGAATGAGTTTTGATTTTGTTGATGGTTAATGGTTGATGAATGGGGTTTGTTGATGGTTGATGAATGATGGCTGGGTTTCTCTGGTTGATGAATGGTGGCGGCGGTGGTGGTGGTTGTGGCTGATGGTAGATGTGGTTGTGGTTGGTGCTGTGGATATTTTTTGGATAGTGAGATATATTATTTTATTGTAGTGATTATCTGTATATATTAAGAGAATTCAGAAAGTTAGTTATTACTTTTATTCTTTTCAAAAATATCCATAAATTAATTAACCAACAACTTAAAAATGGAGTTAAAATAGTAAATTGGAAAAAGAAAGTTAGTTATTTCTTTTTTTTACTATAAAAAATACCCCTACCTAAAACTTAAAAATGGAGTTAAAATAGTAAATTGAAAGAAATAATAATTCCTACTTCTACATTGAAATGCCTTTCTACTTCTAATAAACTCCTACTTTTACTCTTTTGTTAGTTTTAAAATTCTTCTAATCTACAAAACTCACCCCAAATATTATTTTTTTTACTTCATCACAATGTATTTATTTCTTTTGTCCTCATTTTTTTTCAATTTTTCAAAAAACAATTTCATTACACCCTTAGGTTTTTTTTTTTTTTTTTGGTTGGGTGATTGGAAAAAGTAGAAATCCCAAATTATAATAAATGCAAATTATAAATCTTTACACAAAAATTATTTTATTGTGATGTTTATATTATTTTATTGTGTTGAAAGTTAAAATAGATTCACTGCTATAATATGTTTGTAAATAAAATAAATAAAGTAACTTTTGATGGAGTTAAAAATTCTATTACTGTAGATGCTGTAAGAGTGACTTTTACCATTTTTAATTTCAACCGATGTTCTATTGCATGGTGTACCGGATCGCAATCCAGCCTCATCCGATAAGTTATTACTCAATTTCTGACCGTAACTACCACTGCAACTATAAAATCAGCCACACGTAATTAGGTAGCTAGCAAATCAGGATATCCCTGGGTGGTGATATTTTTTTAGGATAAACAGCAGATCCCCGGATGGTGATTTAAAGAAAAGAAAAGGGCGGCCTTTTTACTTGCCGCGTACCCTATTTTAATGTCTTCCTCTAAGGTACATTATCAACTCTCTTAAATATTCCTCGTTTTATCCCAAATTGATGTTTTTTTAGTATAGGCTAAAATAGCATGTTTATCCAGGCATTTTGAAATCAATTTTAGTTTCAATTTATAACATTCGACCTTTGATAATTGGTTTTTATTATCAGATTAATTAAGACACTAAATTAATTTTTGATCTAGGGGGGATTGAACCCATGACTCTTGGCAAAATTTATTGAACAGTACTTTTTTAAGTTATGCATCAGTATGATATCATCTGACAAATTAAAACTCAAATTTACTAAACTCGAGTTTGTCGAATTCGTGTTCCAAAAAGAGTCTACGTGACTAAATATCAGATCTTATCCACCTAAAATTTTCCTTAAAAAATTTTAAAATTTTGCCCACGTATCTTTATCATCGGACATTTTTTACCAGTTAAGACTATTTGCCTTTTATGAGATAATGGACCGAATTGACTACTTAAATGTATTAGAATGGCCCCAAAATGTAGGAGGAAAATGTATTTTCGCTTTCATTGTTCTAACTTCTAAACCCCACGTCCCAATTTTCAGTCCACGTTCATTTTGTCATTTTGTGACTCAAGATTTTGTGTCTGAATTCACTATAAAAAAAAAGGTTCAGAAAGAGAGAGAGAGAGAAGGTAATTGTGAGTAGCAGAGTTGTTGGACATGGCTGCACCTGAAGGTTCGGTTCAGAAAACTGAGGAGGAGTGGAGGGCTGTTCTCTCTACTGAGCAGTTTCGGATTCTTCGCGAGAAAGGGACAGAGTAAATTCCCTGTCTTTTTCTTCTTAGTCATGTCGTTTTTTGCCATGTCTTTGTTTTATCTTCTTGAATTTCAGTGGATGATTTTTGTGAAGGGTTTGACTTTAATTAATGGGTGTTTGGCATTTTGGGCTGTAAGATCGGTTTCTTAGAATATCATATTATATATGAATTAGCTGACTTTGATTTTCTTTTTGTCTAGTTATGTTTGCAGCTTAGATTTCTTTTTGTTGAGCACGGTTCATTGATCAAATATATGGTACATGATTTGTTCCTGTATATTGTTTATGTTTTGGATTGTTGGTATTTACCCAGTGTACAAGGCTCTGCAGATCTGCAGGGATTGATAGGTAACCTGACCCGACCCGACCCATTTCTAATCCGCTTAAAATGACCAGTATTGACCCGCAACCCAATCCGACCCCAACTCACCTGTTTGCCACGTCTAGTAATCTTAGCCCCAATTTCAATGGTGTTACTATTCATGGTGATGGTGTTACTACTTATTTATTGAAAAATGAAAATTGCAGAAGACATTAGCTATTCTGTACCAGAAGAGAGCTTGAGCTGCTATTAGGCTCTTGGTTGGGAGAAAGCTGGCACAATATATAGTGTATATATATATTATAAAAAAAAATTGATCATGTAGGTATGTAGTTCCTATAAAATGTTTTCTTGCAACAAGATCTCATAGACACTCACATTGCCACAAGTAATCAACTGTTTGCTACAGTTTATTTTCATCTTATTAAGTTTATGTTTAGTTCTTTGCCTTGTACCTTTCTAAAACTTTAATTTCTCTAGGTATAGCTGTACTTTTGCCCCAGCTTATCTTTTAATCCCAATAAGCCAACGAAAATAAGCTATTTGGCATGTTGCCACATGAACATATGCAATTATGTCTTACTCCATAATTTAAGCTTACCAATAGCATTTAGCTTGCTTATATTTCTCCTCTGATTTTAAGGATTAAGCGGCCCTTTAGTGTATGACTAACTGCAGGTGCAGTTAGTGCAGGATTTGTAGGGATAAGTATTCTTCTATTAGACGAGTTTGGACTGTCGGCATACTAACAGTGTATAATTTACAGGCTGAAAGGCACTGGGGAATATGACAAGTTCTATGAAGAAGGGATTTACAACTGTGCTGGTTGTGGAACACCACTTTATAAGTCCACTACCAAATTTAACTCTGGCTGTGGTTGGCCTGCTTTCTTTGAGGGTTACCCTGGAGCCATAACTCGCACTGTGAGTATTCCTCATGTGCTAATATTTGTGATTGTTGATGTGCAACATTTTTTATTGTTACTGATTACAATAAAACAACTATGCAGCCGGACCCAGATGGGAGGAGAACTGAGATTACATGCACAGCTTGTGGTGGGCACTTGGGTCATGTTTTCAAGGGGGAGGGATTCAAAACTCCTACCGATGAACGCCACTGTGTCAACAGTGTTTCAATTAAGTTTGTTCCTGCAAACTCTGCTCCTTCCTTGTGAAGTCTTTATAGTGTAGAGGTGAATATGCATATTGTGTACAACCTTTGGGTTATGTCATTTATGCAAACTGGAACGAACAGATGTATTGAGCAGGGACTGATGGAATGATGACTGATTGCGATTTCATGCTAATAAACCCTTTGTTTGTCTCTTTACATGGCTTTGTTGGTAGTTTTTAAGAAAAGGCCAGTTAGGCCTGCACCATGAAATTTATTGTGTACAATCTTTGTGTTATGTCGTTTATGCAAACTGGAAAGAGCAATGTGTTGGGCAGGGAGTGATGGAACGATGACTGATTGCAATTTCATGCTAATAAACCCTTTGTTTGTCTCATTACATGGCTTTGTAGGTAGTTTTAAGAAAAGGCCAGTTAGGCCTGCACCATGAAATTTATTTGTGCAATTGCATTTTTACTTGTATCCATGTCCAACCTTTTTATTCTTCTTCTTAAAAGGAGCATTCAGAACTTGGAAGTAGAGAATGCTTCTTGTCCAAATTTATTTTATTTTATTTTATATTTTTTTTTTATAAGTTTGTTGTCCGATTATTTATTGAAACTAGTTAGACAATTAACTATGAAGAAATTCATCAGTCTTCTGGTAAATGGAATTGGTATGGAAGGATCATTTATCTTGTTGTAAAATACTGGAAGCTCAAATTATCAAGATTGATTGTGAAAATATTTTAGGCTTGTGAAAGATCTCCAAACTAACAATAGGAACGAAAAAAATTAACCCAAAAGAAAATAGACACAAAACACCAAGATGTACGTGGTTCGGCAATAGCCTATATCCACGGGGGATGACGAACAAATTTCACTATAATAAATTTGGGATAATACAAATTGGTGTAGAGACACTCTCACAAACCCAAATCCCAAATACGCCCAAATAACTCTCTCAAAAATACAAAATCAAAGAACCAAAGAACCAGAGGTTCACAAATACCAAATACGAATTTCAAATACCAATTGCGCACAAACCAAATAGAGAGCCACAAATCAAATCCAAAAGTTGCAACACACCAAGAGAGAGCAAATCACCAAACCGCAAAATCAAAACCAAGCGATAACAAACTTCTCTCACTATTCCAAATTGCAACCCACAAATATCAAATAACCAAATGAAGAGAAAGCGTTTTCCTCACACACACTCTCTTCTCTCTCTCTCTCTCTCTAATTTTCCGTAGCACTGTGCTTATATAGTTATATAGGAGACTTGAGTCGGCTAGTACATCCACACACAAAATGAGAATCACTCCTATTCCAAATAGAACTCAAAATCAAGTAGTAGACAAGACTTCTAATAAAACTTGATAATTTTAAATAACAGTAACCCAAAAGGAATAAAATTCCTTCCTTATCCAAATCCAACAAGGAATCGAACTCCTAATTCAAGCCATATTCTACATATCTACTACATGATATCCATATGGGTTTATGAGCAGACTACCACAGGTTCATAAATTTTATCAACTGGCCAATCACGTATACATAGATAGCAAAGATCGGCCCTTGAAAGCATCTAGAATACCAACTGAGCCTTAATTCTATTAGCAAGTTAACAGGTGGAGTTATGCTCCTGCTCTCTGTCTAAACTATTACCAGAGATTCTAGTTTTTAACGGACACAATGCTCGCGGCAAAATTTCTCTGAAAGACCCTTTGACCAGTGATTCTAGTTTCCTGCTACATCTTTGCCTACACTCCAGTCCTTTCTGAAGTAACCTTAGTGAATGAAAAGAAATGTACCACAAAAACAGAAAAAGAGGCCCCAAGCATTCAAATAAGCAGCAGCAGATAAGGAATAGAATGGCTGAATGAGAATAAACAAATCCATGCACATATGACTCAAAAAAATAAAAATAAAAAGTCCGTGCACATATATATTGTCTATTTATGAATAACTTGGATTTGACTTCAACAAAAATTATCATGTTTGTTTATTTAGCAAATGAATCAACAAATAAATCAAGCAAGCTCAATTTTAGACTCGATTATTAAACAAGTTAAACTCAAACATAATAATATGTTTGTGAACAAGCTTAGAGTGTGGGATTCGATTCTAGTACATATAATATTTTGTGTATTATATAGACACGTATAAAAATGAATTTATTTAACTTAAGATTTTAAATTTATAAATAAGTTTATAAGATATTGAATTATTATTTGTAATTTATAAATAATTACAAATAATATAAATAGTCCATTTCATAGTAAATATTAATATATAATTTTTAACATTGCACGCTTGTGAATCTAATTTTCATAAATTCATAAACAAAAATCATTCTATCAGATTCAACTAAATATAATTTCATTAATAATTATTAACATATATTTGTGAAGGGTAAATTAAATGAACCAATCTTGAAATTTTAATACTTGGCTCATTTGGGCATCTATCAGATTTCGCATCCTCACTTGACCCAACTTCACCTTACAATAAGCTATTGACATCTTGACCGTTACCCCCCATCTCTCCCCCCTCTTTTCTCTCCTAAATAAATGAATTGTGAAAACTATATTTATCCCATGTAAAATACATGAGGAGCTCCTATTCAAGTCAAGAGAACAAGGTTAGTAGCAGAAAATAACAGCTCTGAATTTGATCAGGTGAAATCATGCAATGGTTTGCTTTATTTTTCCGGAGCTGAAAGAAGTGGCCCCTTTCTTGTGCAAGCCGAGTTTGGGTGGATGTACCACTCCACCAGCCAATAGGGTTAGGCAGAGTGGCTCTGTTCCTCGGACTCGGCTATGGTTCATAACCAACAAGTACAAGGTGCTGCAAACCTCATATTCAATGATTAAATTGCTCACTGGTAGTGACAACATAAAGGCGGAAATATACACCATATATACAGGAGCACAAAGGGCAACATCTCTTCCTTTATTTAAAACAATACCATATTCTCCTAATGATACCCTCAAACCTATCACTCCTTTGGAGGATGCGACAGATGTGACCTTTCTCTTAAAAAACCCATCGACAAACCCATTTTCTACTTATGATACTCAAACCCACTATTCCTTTTGCAGATTCTACCTTCATCGGTTCTTCCTCTAAAAAATTATTTTATACATCAACTAGCTTTATTGTCATCTTCCTGATCATATTAGATTCAAGTACACACTCAGTGAAGTAGATTGAAATCAGACATACTAATTGTAAAGATCCCTATTGCATTTCACATGTAATTTAAAGCAGCCCTTGCCTATAAAGTACAAACACCACGATGCAAAACAATCAATTTGTACAAAGGCCATTCATGAATTTATTAGTACTTACCAATTGCAAGAGAAATTAGGATATTGTCATGGAGAGTAAAAAACTGGCGAACAGATAAGCAAAACTTTATCTTCCTTCATTTGCGTGGGCTATATTTCCTGACAATAACTTTATAACATTATTTCTAGGAAAAGATAAAGTGCCAAGTGATAAAATCTCACAACAACTAAATGAAAACATATTTAAATTAAGCGTGAGTACAATGAAGAAGCCAAGAGCTCAGTAAAATGTTCGAATATATCAATTTATCAAAACAAAAAAGAAAGTTTGAATATATCAAAGTTGCATTTCACAAGTTCATTCATTCCCCCTTTAAGTTGCCTTAAACTAAACTACAATCTAGCAACTGGTCAATAATTCGGAGAAAACACAAGTGTTTAGAACAATCCATCATCAGATGAATTTGTTGAAGAATCATCAACAAAAAACTTAAAAATCACAGAACACGACAGATGGTTCTGTTCAATCAACCATAGAAACCAAAACTTCAAATATATGGTCAGGGTGCTAATCTGCAGAGTCCAGCTCTTTTATGCAAAATTCTCAGTTCCCTTTGTCATTTTTTCCTTCTTTCATTGCATGCCTTCAAAGCTTGAACTTCTGTCAAATATTTTAACAACATAGAAATACAAAAGTACTTTAATAAGAAAGTAAGCACAGTGAATGGAAAAAACCAATAGAATGCATCAATACAAAAACAAGAAATTTCCCAGATTTTCAAATGGTAATTCATACCAAATTACCAATACCCCAAAAAAGGCCAAAATACATGGTTAGTCTCTAATCGTTAGCGGCTTCGCGCAAGGGCAATTTTAGTACCTAAAGTTTAAAAGGATTGCTTTTAGTCCCTAACAAACTTAAAGTGACCGTTTTTAGTCCTAAAAAATCAAAAGTGATTGTTTTTAATCCTTATGAAATGATGACATATCAGTTTTTAATTTGGACAAATCGTCTAACAGACTAAAAAGTGATCACTTTAAACTTTAACCTTCAGAACCAATAGTGTATAAGCAAAAAATAAAACTAAAGAAATTCAACATTAAACTTTCGCTCTTTCTGCAATGAACTCAAAAGAGAGAATAAAATCCAAATTCTTCATAATTCTCATAACCCTAATATACTTGTAAACAGGAAATTAAACCCACAAAAAAAAAAAAGTGAGAGTGAGAATAGAGACTTAAAAAAACGCATACCCATCTGGCAAGACTTCCAATTTCTATTACTTTTTATAAGACAATCCTGCAAATCATGGATAAAAAAAATGGGTTCTTCAAATCAATCAAAGTAGTCCTAAAGTAAATAGTGTTCAGGGTTTAGGGTTTAAGATGAAACTTCAAAAAAAAAAAAAAAAAAAAAAAAACCTGCAAGGACAAGTAGAGAGAAGAACATTCATTGAGCTGTTTCACGTTCTCATCATCATCATCTGCGTCACTCTGATGAAGACTTGCCTTCTGGGACTGTGGCTCTGTTTGTGGTGCCTTTTGCTCCATGTTTTTTTTTTTTTTTTTTTTTTTTTGCACTTTGGCTTTGTAATATTTGTGTTTTTTTACTTTTCTTTTGGTCGGATGTGGACCGCGTGGTACAATGTGGGACCCTTGTTTTTTTTTTTAGTACTAATTACTTAAACCATTGCCAATTTAATTAATTAATTTTCAAAAGTGATAATAAAGAAAAGAAGAGTCAAGAGAGTACTAAGGAGATGACCTTTTCGTATGATGTTTATTCAAGGAAACCAAAATTGTGCGGCAACCAACTAGGGTAGGTGGTTAATTAGGGTAGGTGGTTAAATATTTTGTTTGATTAAAAAATAAATAAAATTGTGTGAAAACAATTAAAAAAACAAGAAAATAAAATTTTAACGTTAGTATCGTTGTTTGGCGATGGCATGATAGATATTATATATATGGTTAGTCCTTGAACCAACAAAACATAGGTCTAAGGTTTGCGTTTTTCTTATTTATACTAATAAGAGTGTTGGTGTTTATCTCTTTTCGTGTTGCTCTAAGCGTGTAGGAGTTGTTACCATCACCTCCCAAGCCTTTTTTATTATCCGAAAAAAAAAAGGGATAGATAATATATGTGGCCATCGATTAAGGATTCATATTTAACATATTTGTTCATATTTAGAATTAAAGAGAAAATATTGATTTTAAAGAAATACCAACGTCTGGATTGGATATTGATTACTAGTTTCTTAGCCACATTATTGGTTGATGAAGATCGTTGCGGAGTTTGATTCTTTAAGCGCATAATCAAATTCTAGGCTTGAGCTTTAAATATCATCAATTTATAAGCACTACAAACTTTCTTGTGCTTTTATTTTATTTCGTACATTTCTTTAAAAAAAAGTGTGAATTACAAATTTATATGTAAATCCAATTGAGAATTTGTGTGACTTTGAGAATGAGCTAAGAATCTTGACTCCTTTTACAATTGATAAGTACGTTGAAAGAATAACCCTACTAGTAAGACAACTTTTGTCACATCTTTTTTATACCATTTCTAAAGATGATTAATTGTAAATGACTAATAATAAAATGATGTTAATGATAAATTTATGTAAAAGTGATTATTAACTGTAGGTGCACAAATCGTAGCCCAAACCCAGATAGAATAGGAAATGGGCCCAATAAACCCAGTACAATAAATTTGTAAGAGAGTGGGTGGAAGAATTGGGCTGGCGATAGGTTTTACAACAATTAATGGAAGCAAACAGTTTGTCTGGGGAGGATAAACCACATAATCAAATGATGAACTCAAGTCCGAGGAGTAAGTTCGTGGATGAAGTTATTTCTGATGGTGTTCTTCCTGGTGCTACAGTGAATCTTCCTCAATGTTTTCATTTACTATTTTTCCATCCTTTTCTTCTGGAGACTATATTCCATTATATAGTCCTCCTTTATTCAATCCCACCGTCCACTTGTCTACTATCTAGTTTTGTACTTGAGTTTCTATCTCCCTTCCCACAGCTTTTTGATTTTCTGGGAGTAAAAGTGGTTGAAAACACTGTTCAGAGGTATTCTCCACATTAATGCGGTCAGGAAAGCTGCTGTAATGCATTTAATGCGGTTGTAGCAGCTTTTCCTTAGATATTTCTGTGTTCTTATCCCTTCCCTGTACATTTGTAGTTTATCTTCGTCGCTGGAGCTTCCTGGAAGGTGGACTAGGGTAAGATGAAGCTCACTTTACTGACATATGTCGGATCCGAGGAGGATGACTCTCTCGGACCAACACCCTTGGACATTTGTACGCTCTATTATCAGCTACGGGGCTCTCTCATGATTTCTTCTCCTCGGACCTATTATTATTAAAGTGTGGGACTTAAACCCAATGCAAAGGCTCAAGTTTTTCCTCCCCCACATTAACTATTATATTTTTAAAAAAAAATTTAGAATTTGATAATTAGGAGAGGAGAGATTTAAATCTTGGATGTCTTCTTATTAAAAAAATCTCAGACGTTTTTATTAAAAAGTGCTAATTAATCTATAAAACTCTTGACCATTATTCACAACTTACTGTTTCAATAGTATTTGATTGAATAATCGAACCAATGAAAGATTAAAGGAGAAAGAAATTATTCCTTCTATCTTGGAGAAGAAGTGTACCCTTCACTAAATTCCACTTGCCAATGCTATTTAGCCTATTTTCTAATGGGTGGTACCACTTGATTTCCCATCAATCTTTTTGCTAGCAAAGTGTAAGCATCTCACCCTTTCCTTTTTTCCTACAACAACACCAATCGCTTAATCATACAAAGCAATGAGTCATTGTATTGACTTAATTTTATTTTAATGTGAAGAGGAGCATATAAAATATATTTGACACCATAATAAGAGGGTGACAGATTAATAAATTCTTTAGATGATGCGTAAAAAGGTCTATTTTGTTGACAAGGAAACAGAGGGTTCTAGGGGAGAATAGATATGGGAAGATGGTGCCTTGTTGCGTGTTCATATGCAATTAGGTTTTTAGACTTTTATAACAATGACATTTTCTGACAATAATTTCCATAAAAAACCACAAAGGACATGAAATGAAAACTCACTGAAGTCATTGTAATGTAATATCATGTCCACGCGTATATATATGCACTCACATCCATACATTTGTGCATAAAACAGAGAATGGTCCTTCTCTTTTCTTTTTTTTGTTTGTTTTGTTTTGCACAATGTTATAAGATCCTCTGTCTTAACCCTTAGATTAGGATCATAGTTTTAAAAACTGGACCGAACTAACTGGTTCGACCGGTTCAATGGGGAACCGCCTTCAATCTGGTCCGGTTATAGGCAAAAACCGGAAATAACTTAAAAACCGAAAAAATTGAAAACCGACAAGTTCAACCGGAGAACCGAGAAACGGCATAGTCGAACCGGCTACTAACTGGTTGTATTTTTTTGTCCTTTTCCTAGCCTAAAACTACATCGTTTTGGCCAGGAACCTAAAACTAACCCTAAAGACTAAAGTCCTAACACTCTCACACTCTCATCTCACGCCCCATCCCTCATCTCAAGCTCTCCGCCTCTCTAAATATCCCTCACTTAACTCAAGCTCACTCTCTCTGAAATCTGAATATCCCTCACTCTTTCTGCCTCACTCTCACGGTCTCACCACACGCACACCTCTAAATTTTTTTTTCCTTCTCATCCTCACGGTTTGAACTCTGTCATCATCATCCTCATGGTTTTTTTTTCTTTTTTCCTTCTCGGTCTCGCCCTCGCCCTTTAAGCTCTACTCTCTACTTCTCGGCTTCATCAGGAAATATTCTTTACTTTTGATTTTGATAATTTTCTTAGTTCTTTTTTTTTTTTTTCTTTGGCTTCATCTCAAATTCTCCGTTGAAGATGAAGAAGATGAGAATGAGGATGATGATAATGATGCTAGTGGTGGATCATTTGGTTCACATGAGGGATATTGATTTCAATTTTCTTCATAACAAATGAGGCTTGGGTCTTAAAACTTAGTAGTTGTTTGTTTGAAACTTTAAAACTTATTTGCTATTTGGATGAAATGAACTTATTTGCTATTTGCCATTTGGATGTAAATGCAATGACTAATGAACTTATTTATTTGGTTTTGTTGAAAGTTTATTATGTTACGGATAATTGTTTTGTAATGTTATTATGTTAAATTCTTTAAAAAGATGTTATATACTTGTATACTCGTAATTTTTTTAAAGGAAACATATTTATTACTATTGGTTTGTTAGTTTTAGTATATTAAATTTAATAATTTAAATAAATAATAATTAAATTATTTATGATGTCACTGGTTCGACCATTGATTGGACTCCGGTCCGACCATAAAACCGGTAATTAGCACATTTTCCGATTCTTTCACCATACTTGTTTTTAAAACCTTGATTAGGATTCTTAAATTGTTCTTCCATTACAAACAATGCAAATGCCATTAGATCTATAAACCATTGGGAAAAATAAAAATAAAAATCCTTGGCCATATATGTTGGATTGTTCTAAATAACAAATTTATAATGAGGCTGGAGTCATTTTTTAGCTTTTTTTTTTTTTTTTTTTGGTTGTTGTTATGAAGATTCATGGTGTTGGAGATGATAATTAGATGAATTCCAATTTCCTAAAAAAGATTGGTTCACAATTTATTCTCACACTTACCAAATGCACACACATGCACAAAATACACAATTGGATTAAAGGAAGACTGTCAAATTGTTTTGCACTGGTTTGTTATGTGACATTCACATTACTAATCCATTTATTAACACTACGAAATAGAATCCAAGAGAGAGTAGGTGCCTAAATTTTCATAAACTATTAAATTCCCTTTCATAGACATCTGATAAAATTGTATCAGTAAATTTACAAATTGAATTTTGATGTGGTTATCGGACCAAAAGGGGGAATATTGGCTGTTATATAAGCAGCAGTGATATGGATGATATGATTTTTGCACGTTCAAGTATTTTACCCCCTTGTTTAAAAAAAAAAAATGAATAAATAAAAAAAGGTAGTCGACCCCCTTCGATTACTTAGGCAAGCCGAAAGTGAATCTTTGGCTGCTTTATTAGCAACAAATTCGGCAAATGATTACAATCTTAAGTTTGTAATTTTTGAAGGATGGCTCCAAAATGTAAACTAATGCTATTTTGACCCAAAACTCGAGTTTTCAACTGGATTGTGGGACAATGGGAGTGGTATTGGAAACATTTTAGTACATAAACAAGCTTGATATAACAAATAATAAACTGAATAATTAGCAAGAACAAAAAATGAAGATAAGTTTAGAATGAGCTCATATTGCTTATAAAATTACATTGCAAAAGTATTGTTCTTAAAGGTTGATTAATGCCACTTAGAGTAGAACTCGGTTTGAATGACTCTCTTGGCCGAGTGCCACTTGGAGTAAAGCTTGGTCCGAATGGCTCTCTTAGCCAATCAACCCACCAGTTCATACTGTAGCATTGACCTTCAAGTGCGAGATGTGATAGGGTAGGGCGATGCATATGTGTGTGATATTTATAAGGCCCAAGTCCACACTAAGCATAATATATTAAGAAGTTAAGATATCATTGGAGACTTACAATGGCTTATAATCACAAAAGGATGCTCAATCCAAACCAATGTAGGACTAACAACAATAAACAAAGTGTTTGGAAAATGCTCCCATACTAACAAATGGGTGGATTCACGAAAAGGTGGGTTGCATAGCAAGGGTGGGTCAATTTACGACGGGGGTGGATCATGAGAGAGAGAGAGAGAGAGAGAGAGAGAGAGGTGGATTGTAGTTGAATCGCGGTTAAAGGGAGAGGGTGGGGGGGGGGGGGGATTTGTTGTGAACTAAGGTAAGGGTACAATGATGTGCATCTTGTGAGAGGTTATTTTACTCTCACATTGGAAATATTTTTTAAGTTGATTAACATTTTTCATGTGAACCAAATAAATACTAAGATGTTGATATTTTCAACCTATAATATAGCCCATTAGGCAATATTTTGTAATTGGGATGAAATTCTTCCCATCTCCTAAAAAATAATAACACGAATAATTAGCAAGAACAAAAAATGAAGAGAAGTTTAGAATGAGCTCATATTGCTTATAAAATTACAGTGCAAAAGCATAGTTCTTAAAAGTTTATTAATGCCACTTAGAGTAGAACTCGGTTTAAATGACTCTCTTAGCCGAGTGCCACTTGGAGTAAAGCTTGGTCCGAATGGCTCTCTTAGCCAATCAACCCACCAGTTCATACTGTAGCATTGACCTTCAAGTGCGAGATGTGATAGGGTAGGGTGATGCGTATGTGTGTGATATTTATAAGGCCCAAGTCCATACTAAGCATAATATATTAAGAAGTTAAGATATCATTGGAGACTTATAATGGCTTATAATCACAAAAGGATGCTCAATCCAAACCAATGTAGGACTAGCAACAATAAACAAAGTGTTTGGAAAATGCACCCATACTAACAAGTGGGTGGATTTGTGAAAAGGTGGGTTGCATAGCAAGGGTGGGTCAATTTATGATGGGGGTGGAGAGAGAGAGAGAGAGAGGTGGATTGTAGCTTAATCACGGTTGGGGGGAAGGGGGGGGGGAGGGAGAGGGGGATCTGTTGTGGACTAAGGGTAGTATAACAATTTGCGTCTTATGAGAGGTTATTTTACTATCACATTGGAAATAATTTTTAAGTTGATTAACATTTTTCAACTGAACCAAATAAAAGCTAAGATGTTGATATTTTCAACCTATAATATAGCCCATTAGGCAATATTTTGTAATTGGGATGAAATTCTTCCCATCTCCTATATTCCTCCCAATTTTTTCTCTTTGAGGTTGGAAATGGACTAGGTCGACCCCTCTTCTCTTTTTCTTAACTTAAATTTATTCATAATAGAAAAAGAGAAAAAAGAAAAATAAGAACCATCATTCAATTTGGAAAAAAATTATTTGAGGGTAGGTGGCACAAGAACGAACTAAAAAATATAAAAAAAATTATCACATTTTTTTTTTTTTTTGGAAAAGAGAAATTATTCATCCAAAAAAAAAAAAAAAAAAGTGAGGTAGATGTCTAATTTTAATCAACCATGGTTATCTTTGGGAGGCATATTTGGATAACCATGGTTACTTGATTTTAACAATAAAAAATAAAAAATAAAAAAATCCCTTAACCCAAAAAATATAAGAGAGAGTGAAGATAGAGAGTTCAATTCTTTATTAAGAGCATAAACATAAAAAGAAAATAAGGGAAAAAAAATAAATAGCAAATAAATTTTCCTTTCTGACAATCCGATGTTCTAAGGTTGTTCGTAACTTCGATTTGTTGAACATTAGCTCCAATCTGGTACGTATCGATCGTTGATATTCTGATTATAAAACCTCAAAATTCTCGAACTGCTGTTGGGGATCTTCCAATAATATTTGACAGTGTGGCTACAAATATATATGGATTCTGGGAACTTTATTTGATGCTTTATCGATCTATGGGCTGGTTTCAAAATTTAGATTTGTATAGAAATTCGTGTGGATTCTTTGAATTTTGATATTTTTGGCAACTGTGTATGTCTGTAAATGCATTGATGATTGAATATTTTTTGGTTTCTGGGAAGAACTAATTTTGGATTTTTTTATTTTTTGGTTGCAGAATCTTGATTATCGTTTTTTTCTTGATACTGGGATTCATAGGTATGTTTTCTAGTACTTGCTGCATGCAATGGTCAATCTGTTTTAGTTGTCGATTTTTTGTTATGAGATAATGAGAAGCTGATCTTATGACTTGGGATTGTGAATCTCTGATACCAATGTTAATTTTAATGTTTTATTTTTTTCAATGGGTTTGATAGTGTTGGTTAATCAGTGTTTTAGTGTTGCATTGACTCATTGAGGATTGATAGATAGATGATGATAGATAGGCTTGATCAATGTATTGAAAGACATTATTTTGTGCAGCTGAAAATGGCATCAATGGTTGCTAAAGCTAATTGTCAAGTGTCTTCTTCAGTTTCTATACAAGAAAAGGGGAGTAGAAATAAGAGGAAGTTTCGGGCTGATCCGCCTTTAAGTGGTGACCCAAATAAGATTATCTTGTCGCCTCAAAATGAATGCCCAAGTTATGAATTTTCAGCGGAGAAATTCGACATTGCCCCAGGTCACGGACAATTGAGCGCCTGTGATCTGTGTTGTGTTAATCAAAATCATTCTGATGGGTTGAAACTTGATCTTGGATTGTCTAGTGCTGCAGGTGCAACTGAAGTTGGGCCTAGCCGGCCTAGAGAAGAATTAGAGGCAGATGAATTCCAAGATGCTGATTGGAGTGATCTTACGGAAGCTGAGCTTGAAGAACTTGTTTTAAGCAATTTAGATGCCATTTTCAAGAGTGCAATAAAAAAAATCATTGCTCGTGGTTACACTGAAGAAGTTGCTGCAAAGGCTGTCTTAAGGTCTGGCCTTTGTTATGGGTGTAAAGACACAGTGTCAAATATAGTGGATAATGCTTTAGCATTTCTTAGAAGTGGCCAAGAAATTGATCCTTCAAGGGAGCACTACTTCGAGGATTTACAGCAGCTGGGGAAGTATGTATTGGCAGAATTGGTTTGTGTTCTTCGAGAGGTTAGGCCTTTCTTCAGCACAGGGGATGCAATGTGGTGCTTGTTGATTTGTGATATGAATGTTTCACATGCTTGTGCAATGGATGGAGATCCCTTGAGTAGTTTTGTGGGTGATGGGGCCTCAAGTGGGAGCTCCTATAATTCCACCCAAATTCAATCTAAAACAGAAATCAAAAGCCTGGAATTGAATCTTCCAAGTCCTTCTAAACAGTTTAATTGTTCTCATAGTACTCAATCTGAAGCACCCACCATGGCAGGAGTTCCCAACATAATGAAACCAAAGAATTCCCTTGTTCTCAATGGACTAGTATCAGAGAAAGAGGGCACGACTACAACATCTGATACTATTGATAAATCCTTTAATGTTGCAGGAACGTCTCAATCTCCTGCAGTGGAAGAAAAGTTTGGGGGAAGTAGAAAGGTCCATTCTGGTACTACTAAGAGAGAATACATACTCCGACAAAAGTCACTTCATGTGGAGAAACATTACCGGACATATGGATCTAAAGGGTCTTCAAGAGGAGGAAAGCTTAGTGCTTTTGGTGGTTTAATCTTGGATAAAAAATTGAAATCTGTATCAGAATCCGCTGCAGTTAATCTCAAAAGTGCTTCCTTAAAGATAAATAAACCAGTGGTAGTTGATGTGCCTCAAGTCAATGGGAATCATAGTCTTTCAGTCAACTCTGGACTCCCTTCCTCTGCAGCTTCAAACCTGGAAAGTATTAATACCATTTCAGCATTGTCTAAGACCAACACTTCAACAACAGTAGCTGCAGTTAATTCTCCACCTGCATTACCTGCACCTAGTACACCACCTTCATTATCAGCAGCCGATACTGAACTTTCTCTTTCACTTCCTACTGAGAGCAACTCTGCTATGGTGCCCTCAAGCTGTAATGCTGAGCCATCTAATTGTAGTTTTGCTGGCATACCATATGATAAATCTCTGGGGCAGTGGGTCCCCCGGGACAAGAAGGATGAGTTAATTTTGAAGCTGGTTCCGAGGGTTCGGGACCTGCAAAATCAGCTCCAGGAGTGGACAGAGTGGGCAAATCAGAAGGTTATGCAGGCTGCTCGAAGGCTGAGTAAGGAAAAGGCTGAACTTAAAACTCTGAGACAAGAAAAAGAAGAAGTTGAACGGCTCAAGAAAGAGAAGCAGACTTTGGAAGAAAACACTATGAAGAAGCTATCTGAGATGGAGAATGCTTTGTGCAAGGCTAGTGGGCAGGTTGAGCGAGCTAATTCTGCTGTCCGAAGGCTTGAGGTGGAGAATGCTCAACTGAGGCAGGAGATGGAAGCTGCTAAATTACGTGCTGCAGAGTCAGCTGCAAGCTGTGAGGAGGTTTCCAAGAGAGAGAAGAAGACGCTGATGAAATTTCAGTCATGGGAGAAGCAAAAAACCTTGTTCCAGGAAGAACTTAGTACAGAAAAACGCAAAGTAACACAGCTGCTACAGGAATTAGAGCAAGACAAATGTCTTGAAGAGCAACTTGAGGTATATTCTATGATAAACTACCAGTTATCCCAAAATCTTAAGGTGTTATTAAATAGTAAATTTAATCATTTAACCATTAATTTAACACTCTCCCTCATTAGTGGGCCTAGATTTTCCCTTCACAACTGGGGCATAGCATGCGGGATTTTTAACTTTATAAATGGGAGATAGAGTGGAAACAAGGTGAATTTTGGACCACTTGATTTGATACCATGATAAACTACCATTTGTGCCAAAAACTTAAATTGTTAGGAAATAATGAGTATAATTATTTAACCATTAATTTAACATTGTAAAAGTTCAAATATAATTCCTGGGCGCCCCCCCCCCCCCGGGTTTTAATAATGGACCCCCCAATGAGGCCATCCAATAACAGGTTTCTTATTGACAGTTCACTCTTCTTTTTTTTCTTTTTTATAAATTTTTTTTATTAAGGTTTGTCATTGCCAATGTTATAGATGATGTGGTCACAAACATCCAACTAGGATGATATCTGGCATAGGAGTTTAAAATGTTGGACCTAAAACTCTTTGCAGTTAATGCTCCTTTCACAGTTTGTCGAGTTGCAAATGACACTGCTTGGGGTATTCCTTCGTGCATTCATGCATGCATTGTACGTAGGGTACATGCATGTGCTTATAAAGAAGTCGAACAAATGAGAAGAAGTGTAGATATGGTAGGAATAACCCTTATTAAGGCCTGCCTTAGGCTTCCTTCTGGTCAAGAGAATTTAGGTTACTCCTTTAGGGCAAATTCAAGCATCACTTTCTATACCATGAGTGAGTGTAATTTTTTTAGGTTTGAGACACACTAAGTGTGTATGTGAGGTCAGTTTGAAAAGAGCCTAAATGCTACCTTCATTTCTTTAATCCCAAAAAAAATCAGATGTGAAGTGAAAGATTTCCGTCCTATTAGTTTGATAGGGGAGTTTACAGAATTATTGCTAAAGTGTTGGCTAAGAGGTGATTGGGGACATAATTTTAGAATCTCAGAATTGCTTTGTCAAGTATAGGCAGATTCTAGATTCAATTCTTATTGCAAATGAGTGCCTGGATAGTAGGTTGAAATTAGGAGTGCCTGGGGTGTTATGCAAATTGGATGTGAAGAAGGTGTATGATCTTGTGAAATGGGGATTTCTCATCTATATGCTGAAGTGCTGTGGTTTTCCTGAAAAATGGAGAAATTGGATTTTTTTCCTGTTTATCTACAGTTAAATTTTATGTTTGAATTACTGGAGCCTCTTGTGGTTTCTTTGAGAAATCTAGAGGTCTACAGGAGGGTGATCTGTTGTCCTTTTTGTTGTTTGTTTTAGTCATGGAGGCAGTTAGCAGAATTTTGGATAAGGCTTCGAGAGATGGTTGTTATCTGGTTTCAGTGTGGGTACCTCCACATGTAATCATTTACAGGTGACCCACCTTTTTCGCAGATGATACAATGATTGTGTGTGATGCTGATCTTGACCAGATTGTATTTCTGCATTTGATTCTACTATGGTTTGAGATTGTGTCAGGATTAAAAATAAATATGGGGAAATCTGAATTAGTCCCTGCGGGTGTGGTTCCAGATATTGATCTACTAGTTGGTATTTTGGGGTGCAAGCAGGGTTCCTTTCCTTTGAAGTATTTAGGTCTTCCTTTGGGTGCAAATTTAAAATTTAAAGATAGATCAATCTGGAATCCAATTATTGAGAAGGTGGGAAGGAAATTAGTAGATTGGAAACAATTGTATATCTCTCTAAGGCAGGTAAAGTTACTTTAATAAAAAGTATTTTATCTAACTTGCCATCTTATTTTCTTTCTCTCTTCCCTATTCCGGTGGATATTGCAAATCGTTTAGAACAACTACAACAAAATTTTCTTTGGAGTGGTATGGGAGATGATTCGAAAACTCATCTGGTGAATTGGTCTACGGTATGCTCGGTATGCTCTCCTATTCAGTCTGGGGGGTTAGGGATCAGAAATTTGAGATGCTTTAATGAAGCTTTGTTGGGAAAATGGTTATGAAGATTAGGGTCTGAGAGAGATGCTTTTTGGAGAAGGGTAATAGGGGTTAACTATGGAAGTGAGGGGGGAGGTTGGTGCTCTAAGTCCGTCCCATGTCCTTATGCAGTAAGTTTATGGAAGTCTATTAGTAGTGGATGGACTAACTTTTCTTGTTATGTTCTGTTTGATATTGGAGATGGATCAAGAGTAAAATTTTGGCATGGTGTTTGGTGTGGGGATAGTTTTCTCAAATTGAGTTTCCTAGAGTTATTCAACATTAGTAGGGATAAGGAGGCTTATGTGGTTGATCTCATGAAGTTCCCCAATGGGATGCTTTATTGGGATATGGAGTTTTTGCGTGCGGTTCAAGATTGAGAATTGGAATCCTTGTCTACGTTTATTGATGTTATATATGGTGTCTCTTTGAGGGGTACTGGTGAGGATCAGTTCTGCTGGATACCTGCCAGGAGTAGGGGTTTTGAGGTGAGTAGCTATTATTGGGCATTGATAGGCGTTTGTGATCAGTCCTTGCATTTGGAAGCCAAAGGTTCCCTCCAAAGTAGTGTTCTTTGCTTGGACAGCTGCTTTGGGGAAAATTTTGATGATCAATAACTTATGCGTGAGAAAATTATGGAATCTAGATTGGTGTTACATGTGTAAATGCAGCAGGGAATTAGTGGATCATCTTTTGTTGCATTGTCCTATTGCAATCCAGCTTTGGTCTATGGTATTCACATTGTTTGGTCTCTATTGGGTAATGCCGAAGTCTGTGGTTGACCTTCTGGCATGTTGGCAAGGGAAGTTTGGTCGTCATCGCAACAACATTTCCTCGATGGCTGTCTCTCCTTGTTTGATGTGGTGCATTTGGCTGGAGCAAAACAACTGGTGTTTTGAGGATTCTGAAAGGACAGTAATCGATCTAAAACTTTTATTTTTTAAAACGCTATTATATTGGATGTTTGTCGTAGAAAACCATTCTATCTCTTCGAATTATGATTTGATGGATGCTTGTAATTTGTGTTCCTAATTGTATTGATCCCCTGCTGTATATGTCGTGTATACTTGGGTGACTCTCTTTTTTAATGTTTGAATAAAATTTTTATTACTTATAAAAAAAAAAGAAGCAAAAATATAAATTACACCCTTAGTTTGGTCAATTGTCATTTTGGTCTATAAGTTTCATTTTTGTCATTTTGGTTTGTGAGTTTACATTTGTTGTCATTGTTATTTCGTCCTCCTTTCCTTTAAAAAAATTACCATTAAGAAGAGCTAACGGTGATGGCAAATGTGAACTTACATGACAAAAATGAAATTCATAGGACTAAAATGACAATTGACCAAACTTGAAGGATGTAAGTTGTATTTTTTTACTTTTTGAAAAAATAAGTTTAATAGTTTTTTAGTATTAAAAATTATTTCTTAATGGAGTTGTTAACAGAAGTTATGGATGGACGAAACAACTAATGGTGACAACAAAAGCAAACTTATAGGACCAAAATGACAACTGACCAAACTTAAAGGGTGTAATTTGTATTTTTGCTAAAAATTTATGATTTGTTTGAATGGATGTCAAAATCTTATTGATCTTCTAAAAAGCTTATGTTCACACATTCTCTTTACTTGTTATCTTAACATTTTGATCGGTGAATTGAACTTAAATATATTTTATTCAACTTTGTTTTATGGCTTATCTGTACCTTAAGTAGTAGGCACATGCATGTTGTAAGCCTGTAAACGTGCACCTTTTTATGCATTTCCAAACTCCCGATATTTCCTCCATTTCATTTTTTTGGCCGACCAAAACTTATTCCTGAAGTAAAGCTTTTAAAGAAATACATGAAGTGTATTGTAGTAGCTGTCGGAAGAAGTATGTTAATAGGGCAGTTCCAAAGTGCCCTTCTGTTAATGCTTTGAAAGTATACTGCTTGGTGGTTCCACAAAGATGTCATTCCTAGTTCCTCTTGGTGCTTCTTGTGATTATGAGTTTTACCACTGGGCCCTTTCTCATTGATATAAAAAATATCACAGGCTAAATGGAAACAGGAGGAAAAAGGGAAGGAAGAACTACTTGTGCAGGCCAATTCCATAAGAAAAGAAAGAGAACAAATTGAGGCTTCAACAAAATCAAAAGAGGATATGATTAAGTCCAAAGCGGAAAAAAATCTGCAGAAATACAAAGATGACATTGAGAAGCTTGAAAAAGAAATCTCCCAATTGAGACTGAAGACTGATTCTTCAAAAATTGCTGCACTCAAGAGGGGCATTGATGGAAGCTATGCCAGCAGACTTACAGACATCAGAAATGGCCTAGATCACCAGAATTCCTGGCCCCCTTATATCTCAGACGTGGTGAGAGAGTTTCAGGACTACTCTGAGTCAGGTGGTGTGAAACGGGAACGGGAGTGTGTGATGTGCCTTTCAGAGGAGATGTCTGTGGTTTTTCTCCCATGTGCTCACCAGGTGGTCTGTACAACATGCAATGAGCTCCATGAGAAACAGGGCATGAAGGATTGCCCTTCTTGTAGGAGCCCCATACAGAGGCGAATCTCTGTTCGTTATGCTCGTTCTTAATTTGTTTCAGGGTGGTTGAGTTGAGTGTTCTGAATAATGATTGCGGGACTCCTTCAAAATGAATAATGCATTTGATTGGCCCCTTTTATAGTTGAAAAACTCAAATTGCCTTATTTTTGCAAGGTTGATAATAGTATGCTTTCCCGCCTTCTTCCAGTTTTGTCTTATAATTTTTTCTTAATCTCTATAAAAGTATGTTAACAATTGGCTCTCACTGTGGATATTAACAATTACCTAAGAAGAATGCAGAAGATGGAAGCTGGCATTTCTATATACACATTTAATTACATATATTAGTACTTACAGTACATAATTGACGTAGTTGAGCTCAAGCTGCGGGCCTAGACAAATGTTTGAATTCGATTTGGCCCTTGTAAGTAGAGGAGTTGCTAAGTACTAAATAATGTCATGCCTCTTTGGAGTTTCATATTTGTAATTGGTACTTGCATTTGTATATCCCACAACTCTCTCTCTTTTAATTTTTTTTACTAGTTTAAAAGTTTTGAAGCCTGTTTCTCCAAAAAAAAAAAAAAAAGAAAGAAAAAAAGAAGAAGAAGAAGTTTTGAAGCCTTGTTGATTATATAAACTAGTCGGGTGGCAAAATTTGATATGAATATGTTTTATTGGATAATTATTGAATTAATATATTAGATTGTATATTTTTAAAAATCAATATATGTTATTTGAAATTATGTTTTATATTAGAAGTTTTTTTGTGGTGTAACAACTAACAAATTAAATATATTTTGTAGTTGGGTATTATATATAGTGAAATATGTATGAAAATACAATACAATAAATTTTAAGCAAAAATGCAAAACTGACCCTCTAACTTCATTTCAATCCTCTTAACTTTCAGTTTTCTCAATTCAGTTCTCTAACTTTCAATTTTTGTCAATGCAAGATTCTGTTAAACCTCAGTTATGGGTTGCCGTTAATGTCACTGAAACGATGCCGTTTTTCCTTTTTATTTTTTTTATTTTTATTTTTTTTAAATTTTGGAATTAAAATAGAAAAAAGAAAAATCTGTAAAAAGAAAAAAGAAAAAAGAAAAGAAGACATTTAAGGGGAATGACGTCGTCGTCGTTCCCCTTCCCCTAAAATCAAAACCGAGGAAACTCCATACCCAAATCCCATTTGTCAGTACCCACCCAACAAAATTAAAATTAAAAAAAAAAAAAAAAAAACTTGCACTCATCATTTATTAATTAACTCTTTGTATTACTAGCTTCCCGTTTGTTTCTTGAGAAAATCAAAAAAGATAAATTTTTTTTTATGAATAGACTATTTTTAGCTTAGATAGTCCGTATAAAAACAAACTAAATACTATCTGATCCAAGGTCCACCGATTCTTTCAATGAGAGAGAGAGAGAGAGAGAGAGAGAGAGAGAGAGATGACCTTCGCAGGAATTGGATGCTGACGTGGCAGAGGTAGCTCCGACACCATTCGCCTGCATCTTCATTGTCTTTCTCTGCCAAACTATTTTCCTTATCTCTTTTTTGGTTTTCAAGAAATGATCGGAAAAAAATATTATCAACGATTCATTTCTAAAAGCTGAAATCAAAAGCTCAGTTGAAAACAAAAAGCATCAGATCTTTTTTGGGTGTGGAGTGATTCCTCGGTTTTGATTTCAGGGGAAAGTCGTCGTTCCCCTTAAATGTTTTTTTTAAAACATATTTTTCTTTTTTTATTTTAATTCCAATTTTTTTTTAAATAAAAGGAAAAATAGCGTCATTTTAGTGACATTAACGGCAGCCCATAATTGAGGTTTAACGAAATCCTGCATTGATAAAAATTGAAAGTGAGAGGACTGAATTGAAAAAATTGAAAGTTAGAGGATTGAAATTGAAAAAAGTGAAAGTTAGAGAGTTAGTTTTGCATTTTTGCTTAAATTTTATATATATATATATATATATATATATAAATTACCGTGTGAGTGTGAGAACTATTAGACTAAGTTCTAACTATGTATACTTTGTTTATTACTATACAGATGTATGCGATTCAACACTTATATATATATTTTTCTCCAAAACATAGATCCACGTCTCTTTCTTCCACACAATTGAAACTAAGTGAAAAAGTATATAAAGATACTATGCAATAGATCATAATCAATAAATCATATATCATAAAGTGGAAATATAAAATAAAATAAAATGCAAAAAGAAAACTTTATTTCATCATATGAATAAATCCCACAATATAACTCTTCAAATTCATAAACCACATGATTACTTAGATTTTATAGTAAAATAAGATCAATCCATCGATCATGAGATTGCAGTACAGTCTAGATATAATTAATTATATAAAAATCACATTTTGTTGATCATATTTCATAAACCAAAAGTACTATCTATACATCTAATAAAATCTTTAAAGAGTAACACATGGGAATTCTTAATTTGAACAGCCGATTATATATATATATATATATATATATATATATATATATATATATATATATATAGATGGTGGTGGAGGGGGAATGGTGGGTTTTGAACCTCAAATAGGGGACACCATAAAGAATGTTGCTAGGCTATCACTTGAACCCCCAAAAATTAATCTAAGAGGCTAGACGTAAGGATAATAGGAATTCCAAGAAATAATTAATCAAATTCCCTAAGTATCTATACATAAAAACATTAATAGCATAATGATGCTCTAGAGTAAAAGCTTAACAAGAAAGCTCAAATTAGCTAAAAATTTAATGGTGGTGATTCTTATTATTTGAAATAGAATGAACAAAATAAAAATCACAAACAGATTTGAGAAAAGATGCATAAGATTTTTAAAAGAAATTTTACCAAACACATGAGATGTAACAATAACAAAATTACTGCATTGAAAGCTTTTTGACTTTTTGACACTTTACAAATAAGCACAAAAAATGTTCATTATCAATATGTTTCATATCAACATTAGGAATTTCCACAATAATGATAGGCCAAATAAAATTGCATTAGCAATTCTAAGTCTCAATTAAAAATAACAAAAGTCAATATCATTGAAAAATTTGGAAAGGAAAACAAAAAAATCACTTCAACAAATGCAAGAATACTAAAAAGAAAGGAAAACGAAAAAAAGAGAGGGAGAACATTTTTGATTGTGCATTTTGTTTACCTCAATGGTTTGCTTATTGTTGCCTTAACTTTGAAAGTTTCTAACAAAAATAATTGATGTCTTCTCAAAATGGTGAAAACTAAAGCTTGCTTGAAAAATATGGAGAACAATTAGTGTTGTGCTAATTTTTTTGTTTTAGATGACGGGTGATTGTATCTAGAATTAATGTGCATTGGTATAAATAATATTGTAAAACTTAAATAAATAATCAATATATGAGTGAGAGACAGATAAGTTTGTGAAAAATCGAAATTTTGGAAGAGAAAATACTATAATGGTAGATAAACGAAGAGACACTTAATGCTTGATGTCTTCTCAAAATGGTGAAAACTAAAACTTGATTGAAAAATATGGAAAACAATTAGTATTGTGCTAATTTTTTTTATTGTAGATGATGGGTGATTGTATCTAAAATTTGCATTGGTATATATAACATTGTAAAACTTAAATAAATAATCAATGTATGAGTTAGAGAGAAATAAGGTTGTGAAAAACTGAAAGTTTGGAAGATGAAACATTATAGTGTCTAGATAAACGAAGAGACACTTAAAATGTTAATTTTATCCACTAAAAAGATAATGAATTATTCAATTTTAATCAATACTTGAAATTAGAAAGAAGAAAGCAAAAAGTTGAAATCAATTAGGATAGTTGAATAGTCAAATATTTGTATCTAATGAATAATAATGTTTGTCAATGATTTGTATTTAATTATTTTATATAAAAAAATTAAAAAATCATAAAGAGAAAAATGACTTAAAAAGAAAAAGAAAAAGGGTATGATGTGGCTAATGAGGTGGCTTAATAGGAGCACAGTAATATTAAATGCTACGTCTTAATTTTTAGATAAATATAGATAACAAGAAGGGTCTATTGGGTGTTCTAAGCTACAAGTCAAGGATCATGCAATACTCCATTACTCTTAAATGATGCATGTTTTATAAAATGATAATATATATATATATATATATATATATATATATATATATATATAATTAATATAAATAAATAAATAAGGTTTATTTGTATGTGAGTCTTAGGTACTACATTTTATTTTTGATGCGAAGAACCAAAATTCAAATCATCATTTTTCCACTATTTTGTAACAATTGAATTGTTAAAAAATGGTTAATGTGTACAAATTCAAGAAGAATTGGATGTGTTTTTCTTAATATTTGTTTACACTTTATTTTCATTTTTAAAATCAAAATCATAATGGTTTATGTCTGACCTCAAGCACTCGCTAAGAAAAGTGAACAGAAAATTGTTAATCATTTTTACCTGCAGATGTTAGGGGTTATTCTATACTATAAACTAGGGGTAAAAGAAAAAGAAGTTTCTTCTTTTTTAATTCAAATATCACTATTGGTTTTTGACATGTATATCCTATATTGATTCTTTGACAAATAATCTTTTGGATATTTGATTTGTTACAAATCCAAAATTCTCTTATTATATTTCATTAGAATCTCAAAACTTAATTATGTGGAATGTATATGATCTTTGCTACATCATCAATTAAGTATCACATCTGTACATTAAGTGAGTATATCCATTTAATAAAAATACCAACAGAATGATTGGTTTATCATAAATCAATTAGTGTAGGGGAATAATTTTTCAAATCGAAAGATCCTCTCTCTCTTTTTTTTTTTTTGGGGGGGTATGATATCTCTACTAATAACAAAGTTACACCTGATAATAATTTTGTTACATTTGTTATTAACTCGGGTTATATTGTGAGTAACTTTAGACTTTTTCTCTTTTTTTGACAATAGATTCTCTAACAAAGTAAAATAAGATAGTATCTATGTCAAATCTAATAGTAGGTTCAGCTATGTTATATGATAATCAATATCTTTCATTTTTTAAAATTTTTAATTTTGGACATATAGTGATGGATGAACAAAAATCCACTGAACTTCCTAGATTTCAAACTAATTAATGTGATAGGTCAGAGACACTCTAAAGGTTAAATTAGTGAAAAAGCTCCCAAAGATTCAAAGAAAAATTAAAAAAAGTATCGAGATTTAGATTGCATGCTGTTGTTCATGGCTTAGTAAGGGTATTTATATGGTTTTGAGTGGAGGTTGGCAACTAATTCCCATAAAGTGAGAGGGGTTTTGACAATACGCAATCCTCTTAAGTCAATTGAGGGGATGTGTTCCTAAGGTACTCTTAATATTATATAGTAAAGACTTGTCGCATTTCTCTTAATGCCAAAGTGTTGATGGTTGGTTAAGATAATTAATGCTAAGATGATGGACAAATGATGACCTTTCTTAGGTGCTTCTTTTGAAATAGGGGTGCTCAATTGCCGAGTTTTAGAAAACCCATATTGAGGCAAGAGACCAAGCCCCTCTAGGTGGGAAAATTATTGCATACTCCCAGGGTATGCAATATCAACCTCTCTAGGTGTTTCACTCTCTTGTGTCACATGCTCCATGTTTAAGAGAGCATTCCTGGGATTTTGATTGGTGCACAAAGAGTGTTGCTTGATAGGATGAAGCAAAGGTTTCCTTATGGATGTGGTCTTATACAGGAACTTACTTGTGCTAGACGTTTTCCTTAGGGTCTTGTTTGGAGGACCATTTGATCTGGGCTTTAAAGTGTTTCTTCTTTCACCCCTCAGTTTATCACGTTCTCCGTTATTCCCTCATAGAGACACAAGTTTTTTCACAAAACCATATTTTTATAATACATTTTTTAAATAAATGAAAATAGCCTAATTAACATACTAAGTTATGTAAAAAGATTAAATATTTTTTTAATGCATGTATCGCTTATAAAATATTAACTAACAATACATTACATTTGCGTAAATAGAAAGAAGTTATCCAAAATAAAAATTGATAAAATCTTATTTAAGATTAATCAAATTAAGTGAATTAACGATATTATCAATTGAAAAGAAAATCTTAGCGGGACTTGAATAAAAAAAATAATATTAGTAGTCATTTGCATCTCAAATAAAAAAAATAAAAAAAAAGATGAAAAAAAAAAATCAAAATATGAATATTATTCCATTAATCATATTATATATAATAAAAGTTGGGCTTAAATACCATAGTTGCGCCAAGTGGCTTCACCAAATTGCAAAAATTTTAATAAATTTTTAGATTTTAAGAATAGACACATACATTTCTCAAAAAAAAAAGAAAAAAAAAGAATAGATACATACATATTTTTTGGATAAATATGACAAATCAAGTAATGAAAGAAAGTAGTATTTGATTTACAACTATAACAGTTGTGTCTATCTAAAATGTTATCAACAAAACCTAGAATCAATAGAATAGAGTTATCTAAGGATAGAATTTAAATAAAAAAAGAGAGATAAAAAAAAAGAAAAAAAAAGATTGAATTTTTATTTTTTTTTTCCTACGTTTCTTTAAAAAACCTAAAAGGATAAAAAAGATAGAACTTGCATTTTTTTTCGTACAAATTTTTTTTTTTTTGGCTGATAAATTTACATCTTATGTCATCTTTTTTCTAATAATAAAGTTAAAAAAAAAGTATTTGAATTTCACCTAAACTACTTTTTGTAAATTTTAATAAATTTTTAGATTTTAAGAATAGATATATACATATTTTTTGGATAAATATGACAAATCAAGTAATGAAAGAAAGTAGTATTTAATTTACAACTATAACATCTGTGTCTATCTAAAATGTTATCAACAAAACCTAAAATCAATAGAATAGAATTACCTAAGGATAGAATTTAAATAAAAAAGAGAGATAAAAAAACGTAAAAGGAAAAAAAGATCAAATTTGCATTTTTTTTCCCTACGTTTCTTTAAAAAACATATAAGGAAAAAAAAGATAGAACTTGCATTTTTTTCCTATGTTTTTTTTTTTTGTGGATAAATTTGCATCTTATGTAATCTTTTTCCTAATAATAAAGTAAAAAAAAAAATGTATTTGAGTTTCACCTAAACTACTTCTTTTTGTTCATATCATCTTCTTCACAACCTAAAATTCTCATTATATATATACACAGTTTTTTGGTGTTTCATTATTTTTACTACATACTTTACAATTATTTGTTATATTCTTTCTTTCTCCTCTCTACCCTACCTACAACCTTGTAGGTAATTTTTTTTTTCTTTCATCAAATTGAATAGATTTTGTGTAATTGTTACCTTTTTATTATATATAATATGATTTTTATCAACAAGTTTTATAGATAGGCTGAAATTCTATGTTTGATCACACCTTTTAGTGTTTTTTTTCGAAGCCAATATAGCAAGCAATATATTTGTATTTTTTAATTTCTTATTACATGATTATTTGTTGTTGACATCAATATTTTATAATGGATTTAATTTGTTATGGCTTTTATTTGGTGCTTTGTTCCATGTAATCTATATTCTTTAATTAAAAGCAAAATTTGCTATCAAACATGAAATTGGATACGAGAGTCTATCCGTCCAAATTTCTACGTAAGTCTATCTTTACTTAACTCCCATTTTTTTTTTTTAGTTCAAAAATTTGGATATTTTATCATTAATGAATTGAGGTTTTGGCTTAGTTTTGTTTTCAACCATTTCAATTATTGAATTCATTATTTTTTCTTGTGTAATATTAATATATGTTTTTTTTTAAAAATTTTTTATGATAAAAAAAATGATATATGTGTTCTTAAAGGCTAAAACATAATACAATTACAAACATTACTTTAAGTTAGGGTGTTATATTTATTTATTAGTAAGTTATAAAGTTACATTAAGTTAGAGTATTATATTTTTATTTATTATTAATTTAAAATATTACATATGGATACATATGCAGGTTTAGGATTGTTATAATTTATAACCATTTGAATGAAATTAACACTAAAACAAATAATTTAAATATCAAAATAAGAAATAAAAATTAAATTTCTTTTAAGTGTACAAGTACAATTTATTTTTTAATCTTAAATTTTGAATTAATTCTTTATTTTATTTTATTTATTATTAAATTTAATTATATTATCAAAATATTTTTTATTAAGCCGTGTATCACACGGGCTAGTATTTAAATAAGATGGGAGATTAGTCAAGACAATTGGGATTGCAGTATTTGTGTCACTGTAGTAGGTATCCGCAGAGATAAGAAAGGAGAGAGCAGGATTGCCCATAACTATTTTATGTCCATGAGTGAGCCATGTGGCACCATTTCATAGGCTTCAAAGTACATATATTCTCTCCATAGAGCGAAGGGCCCACCTGAAACGTCCTTTTGGTTATAGTTTGCTCATTCACCATCACTTGCCTCGACCGTTAAGAATGGACACCTTTATTTCTCTTTATTATTACTGTTTTTTGCTATATTTTCATCCAAATTAAATAGTCGGCATGTTTTACTATTAAACATATTTTTACTACAGTATTATTTATGAGTTTTATTATATTTTTTATATTATTTATATGTTCCATTATATTATTTCAGCTTACTTTTTACTTTTATCTCTAGTATTTTTAGCAAATTTTTTTTAATTTTAACAAAATAAATAGACTCTTAGAATGAATCTAAAGGTATGTTTGATAATTGTTTTTCTCTTTATTTTCTATTTTCAAAATCAATTTTCTATTTTTGAGACTAAAAAACTTATTTGACAACCCAAAATGGACAAAAAACAAAAAATGTTTTCAAAACTCAAATTGTGAAGGAAACTGAAAACATAGAAAATGCTGTTTTCAGTTTTTAATTTTCAAAAGTCAATGAAAATACGCATTTAATTTAATGAATTTGTCTTATTTAATGAGTTAACATTAGAGTTCAAATCCTAGTAACAACATATTTTAATATTTTCTATTTTTTTCTTCAATTTTTTTTTTTTAAATTTCAACTAATCAAACATGTTTTTGATTTCAAAAACACAAGAAAATTATTTTTTTCATTATATTTCCAAATTTTTTTTTTTGAAAATAGAAAATAAAAATTGTTACCAAACATAACCTAAGTATCCTCCCATTTTGGTGAATACTTAAGCAGGAGTTTAGGTTTATAAAGTGTATCAATAATTTTTTTTTAGGTATGATAAGATGTTATCTTATGTAACAAATAGGGAAATTTCTATAATATCTTTTTTTGTTTTTGTTTTTGTTTTTGGTATGATATTTTTACTAATAACAAAGTTACACTTGATAATAATTTTGTTATATTTGTTACAAACTCAAGTTACATTGAGCAATAACTTCATAGTTTTTCTTTTTTTTTGGACAATAGACTCTCTAACAAAGTAAAAAAAGATAGTACCTATGTTAAATCTGATGGTAGGTTCAATAATGTTATATTATAACCAATATTTTTTTAATTTTGGACATATAGTGATGGATGAACAAAAACCTACCAAGTTAGGGCATGCTGTATAACCTACTTCCTAGACTTCGGACTAATTAGTGTGTTAGGTCGGAGGTAGCCTGAATGTCAAGTTTAGTGAATGAGCTCCCAAAGTAAGATTCAAAGAAAATTTGTAAAGTAACGAGATTCATAGTGCATGTTGTTATTCACGACTTAGAGAATGTATTTATATGGTTTTTGAATGTGGGCTAGTGACTATTGACTAGTTCCCTATTGTTCGGGGGTCTTTTTCGGTTGCCTAGTCACATGTGGTCCATTGGAGGGATGACCTTACTAGGCCTGGGTTTTGCTCGGGGAGTTGCGTTCGGAACTCAACATTGGGCCATGTGGATAAATGGTTACGGGCGTATTTTTAAACCTACAAAACTATTAAACCCAAAGTCTAAGAATCACGATAATGGTAACATAAATATACAATATGCGTTTGATATGTAGTTTTGATTAGTAGTTGTAATAACAGTTGAAATAACGTAGTGTTTATTTAGAGGTAAAGTAATCATGTACTCAATGATGTAAATTTAAATATATGGAAGCAAATTCACTTATCTTTGTATGGTTTATAGCTTCAGCTGTGTAGCATCAGTGAGTTGATAGGATTCCAGCAGAATGCCAGCGGTAGAGGATAGTTAAACTTGTCACTCTTATCATGCATTTAAATGAGTTTAAGTATTGGTTAATAGTTGCAATAGTAGTTTGAATAAAGTAATATATATTTAAATGTGAAGTAATCATGTATTCAAAGATGTAAATTTAAAGATATGGAAGCAGAGTCACTTCTCTTTGATGGTTTGCAGCCCCAGTTGTACAGCCTCTGTGAGTTAATAATATCCCAGCAGAGTGACCCCAGTGGTAAAGAGGCAGTTTGCCATGATAACTTTAAAATTTGAAGGGGAAAAATGGGTGTAACTGGAGGGAGAGAGAGTATGTCTAGCTATGTGTAGGGGCTGGTTAAGCTTGCCCCTCTTATTATGCACTTAAATGAGTTTTCTCTTTGACAATGCTCTTTTAGTTTTTGTGAAGTTATGAATAGTGTTACCTTCCATGAGAAGAGCTTTTGTATGGAGTACTTGTACCTTCTAAGAGAAGGGCTTTATGTAAGATGGATTTATGCCTTCCATGAGAAGGGTTTTAATATAAGATCTTGGTGCCTTCTAGGAGAAATGCTTTAGCATTAGAAGTTTATGCCTTCCATGAGAAGGGCTTTTAGTATGAGTGTTTGGTATCTCTTGAGAAGCGTGGAGATGGTAAAAGATATAGATGTTTTGTGGGATGTAATACTCGTAATATGTATGATATATGGAAGTATGAGAGATATGGAGGTTAAAGATAGTAAAAGTATGAGATTACAACCGTTGGAGAAGTTGTAGAGATTGCTTTCCAAGAGGAAAGTTTTGTAAGAGAAGGGTATGGAAATGTGTTTAGGTATTTGGAGATAGGAGTAGTAAGATAGGTGTATTTGCTGAATATGGAGAGTGAGAGAATGAGTATAAAAGAGTAATAGTGTTGTAGTGTGTTTAGCAAAACTGTTAGGATTTTCTGCTGGAGGATGTATAAGGGCTTATGAAGGCATTTATGAGCTAAGGGCTGAAGAGTTTAGTTCCTCATTTAGATACTAAACACTCAAAAGCTCAGAACTTCATTGAGAGCTTTAGAAGATCATTAGAGGGAGAGAGAATAGATAAGTTCATGAGAGAATTGTTCTTCCCTCTTGGTGTCCCCCCCTTTGAGGTGTTGATGGGGTGTCTTATTTAGAGCTGAGTTTAAGGGGGTATTTTAGCAAATAATTTCAGTCAAAATCTGTCCCAAATAGCAATGAATTTTTAGAGAATCCATCTTAAGATTTGGCCAAAAATGTTATGTTTAGGTTTAAGGTGTTCTTGCTATTTTAGGTAAGAGCTACTAGGGAAAGAGCAGCAGAAAAGAAAGGTATTTTGGCAAGAAAAAGATAGTTATAATAGTTGGTTTTGGTTTTTAGCTAAATGAGGAAAAAATCAGTAATGCTCAGGCTATTGGGTCAGCTGTTACAGCTGTTTTGAAAAAGCTGTCCCAGCTGTCAGGAAAAGTTGTGAGCTTGTGACAGCTATCATGAGACAGCTGTCACAGTTGTCATAAAACAGTTGTTTGCTTTCGACAAAAGCAGATGGGGTAAGCTGGGTGATTTCAGATTGTTGGAGAGGACATTCAGCATTCATTTCATGGATTTGGTTGCTGGGATTTCAACATTAAATGGCTGATGATATCACTTCCAGTCAGGTGTCAAGTGTTGAATACACAGCTGGGGTTCAGCTGTAAATGTTTCCTTTTTTGGGTGTTTGTATTTTTGGTCCAAGGTTCCATTACAACACATTTTTAGCAAGTAATAGAATGATTGGTTGAAAGTTAATGAAGTTTTAGAGATTTAGTCAAGGACTTATTGTGTTGTGACTTAATCTCAGTGAGCAAGAAGAGCATTTAATGCTCTGCTCTGGCAGCTGGCAGAGAAATATATAGTCTGATTGTGGCAGATACAAAGCTGGGGTTCAGTTGGAAATGTTTCCTTTTTTGAGTGTTTGTATTTTTGGTCCAAGGTTCCATTACAACACATTTTTAGCAAGTAATAGAATGATTGGTTGAAAGTTAATGAAGTTTTAGAGATTTAGTCAAGGACTTATTGTGTTGTGACTTAATCTCAGTGAGCAAGAAGAGCATTTAATGCTCTGCTCTGGCAGCTGGCAGAGAAATATATGGTCTGATTGTGGCAGATAGCAGCTGTGTATTAGAGATATCATGAATATTTTGTATATAGTTGGAGATTAAAGATAGCCAATCAGATTAGACCATGTGTTTGAGTTGGATTTTAGCTACAAGTAGTAATAAGATTTATGTAGAATAATATAATAAATTTTCTAAATTTGTATAGCAACAACTAGAGATTGAATGAATATTTATTTTCTCAGTAGTTAAATGGCCGGAGATATTGAGTATTTGTCACATAATGAATATTAAGTTTTAGGAAAAGAACAATGGGGAATCTTATTATCTAAAGTGCTATGTGATAAGAGATGCTTATCATATGTTGCCCGCTACACACGGACTCGTCAGAGTTTAGGGAGTTGGAGAAGACACGCCAAGCAACATGTCTCTTTTAGCAACATGTTTCTTTTATCAACTTTAAACCACTAGAACTTTACTGAACATACCTCTTGGCCCTTCAAACCACGACTCCTAAAGTTTTCCCAAAGACACTTATGAGCTTGGATCATAAGTAAAAAATGAGATGACGAACCTTAGCTTTTGTTGTCATTTTGTGCAAATATGGGCTCTTGTTGAAGAAGCCGCTTGCCATGAGTGTAAGAGATGCCATGAGTGTAAGAGAAGTAATATGAGCCATGAGTTTTGATTCATTGCTTAAGCCCGATCTATATGTTGATGATGATGATGTCATGGGTTATGATCCAAATTGATGAAGAGGAAATGTGGACCATGAATTCACCTCTTGAAGTAAGGATCTCGCGGGCCATGTGAGCCCAATCCATGAGATATAAGCTTATTTTGGGTTTTAAATAGATTTACCCAAAAAATCAATAATATGTTGATGTGGTATGAGTTGCCAATGAAGTAATGTCACGTGGGCCGAAAAAAGAGTCCTCAACACTTATAAAGTGGGAGGGGTGCCAACAATACGCAATCCTTTTATGTCAACTGAGGGGACGTGTTTGTTAGGTATTCCTCCTAGTATTGCAAAGACTTGTCCCCTTGTATTTAATGCAAAAGGGATTATGGTCGGTTATGATAATTAATGCTAACATGATGGACAAATGACATTTCTTAAGCGCTCCTTGTGAGATAAGGGTGCTCTGTTGCCGAGTTCAAAATAGCCCAAATTGGGGCATGACGCCATGCTCCCCTAGGTTTTCGACTGCCTAGTGTCATGTGCTCCATGTTTGAAAGAGCCTTGCTCGGATTCTAATTGGTGTACAAAGAATTTTACTCAATAGGATGAAGCAAGGTTTCCTTGTGGATATCGTCTTAAGCCGAAAATTGCTTGGATTGAACGCTTGCCTTAGGGGGTTGTTTTTTTTTTTTTGAGAATCTCCTTAGGGGGTTGTTGAAAGACCCATTTGATATGGGCTTTAAAGTCTTTCCTCTGTCACTCCTCATTTGAAATGTATTAATTTTATGATTAAAAATTTAAATTAAATACAATAAACTCAAAAATATATCTACTATTTAATTTGTGTCTTGATTCCTATACATCCTCTAATACCTCAGCCGAAGATATGGTTGTTTCACAAAAAAAAAAAACAGAAAAAGATATGGTTTTTAGAATGCGTGCCATTAGCCCATGAGCCTGTTATCCCCACACACAAACCCAAAATGTGGGTGACAGTTTATCCCAAGAGGTAAGAATTGACCTTCAATCAACTTCAAAGTACATGAGTAACCCAACCATTTTCTGACACGTCCTTAGCTTCATTCATATATATATGCAATTGGCCTTAACATATAATAGCACTTCTCCAAAGTAAAGCCACCAATGATTTCTCATTGAGTGAAGGGCAAATGGGCTAGTGTCCTATATGTGGGGTACTCACAAAAACCATTATTTGAAGTTTAGTTAACCATAATTTCGTCCACTCATGTCACTCTTCTTAGCTCTTTTCTCAAACTAATTACAAAAATACAAAAAAAAAGAAACACCAACCGCTATTTTTTTTGGTTTTAGAGAATCAAAGAGGCTCTCTGGACCTCAAGATTCATCAGGGCCAATTGAATATCTCAAAAATAGATAAGAGTTCTCTTTGCAACTTCAGGTACGTACAAATTTGATTACTATTCTAACAATTTGACAACCAGATAACCTTGAATCTTTTTCTTTCTTTGTTGCCGATCAATGAGTTCTTGTATATACTCTTACATGCAAAACTATAGCATGTCTATGTGATATATATTACATTAACGTATAGTCTATCATGTATCCATTACTTCAAAATTAGTAGTGAGGTTTCTGCAGTTCTGCTAGTATTATATTTGAAGCTACTAGAATGATCACAATGAAAAATTGTAAAGAAGAAGAAAAACAAACCTTTGTTGAGGCAAAACAAAAACAGACCCTGGTGTTCTTTTTATTCTTTGGTGGGATGAATGAATATTTATATGAACCTTTCTTATATTTTTCATTCCAAAGAAGCTTCCAATTTATAATAAAGCTTTATTCAGACTCATTTTATCTTGAAATTCTATGTAATCTTTCTTATATTTCATATGTCTTCACACGTTGAACTTTCTTGCTATATGGTTTTTGTTTCAACAATAAGAACATCATAAATCCAATCCAATTCATTTAGCCTAATATTTTGACTTGTTTAGCAGTGGAAATTTGAGCACAAAAAATGTCATCAACAATGGAAGGTATGCTGGTAAGGACAACTACACCAGGAATTTGCAACAGAAGACTATTCAAGGGAAAGTGTGTGGATCAAATTCAAGTTCTCAAAGAAAACCTTCTAGTTGGGAGTGCACGCTATCACAACTCAGGGAACATCATTGTAAATGGGGTCAACAATGCCAAGCCCAAGAGTTATGAACCATCGATTCGTGGCCAAACCCGAGCTCAAGCCATTCTCACACCAGTGTCTGACCCTACTCCAACTGCCCAAAAGGTAAGGGTACTATTCCTTGCACATGATGTGGGTCCTTTGTTCGCCATTTGTTGCCTACATGGGATTTGAAGTAGGGCCTAGGCTAGCCCAAAAATACCACATGTTTAACCAATGGCTCAGCGGTCCAAAAGTGAGTGGAGCTGGACATGGGTTGATATTAAGGCCCAGTCAATGGCCTAGTTCGAACAGAGCCCAAGTCCAATATTGGTTTTTACAATTTTACATTAAACTAAAGCTATTATGGCCATCATGTTAACCGGTTCAGTTTTTGTACTACCACAAACTTTTACCACAACTTGGTGGAGGTAAGCAGTACAGCCACTTTCACAAAGACCCACGACTTCTTCTTCACGAATTACATGACTTATAAGTTGTAGCATACAAATTTTATTCCTAGAGTTTCTCTAGCAGTAAAGTTTTAATGTTCTTTAGAGTTTAACTCTAAAAATGTTAATAATTTATGGCTAAATTAAACTTAAGATTTTTTTTTTTCATGTGATCTATATTTGAACAAATATTAATTATTGAAATAATAATATCTTTTATAAGAAATATGGACCTATGAAAAACAATTGTGTAATTCTTTTTCTTTTCAACATTTATTGAAAATGAGGAAAGAATGACTTGCATAAGTTGAGTGATGTTGAGGATACTATAAATTTTACCACATAAGCTTTATAGACTAATGTGCCACTAATCACCAAAAAAATAATTAGACTATTTAATTATTAAGTTGTTGAAATTACACAAACCACATTATTTGTCATGTCAATTTATAAGTATTTTGTAATAAAAATAGTAGTAGCTTTAGTAATTTCCTAGTAAGTCATATGAATTAGTTTGGTAAAGGAATTGCTAAGACGACAATACTCGTTATGTTTGGAATGGAGGGACATAGAGAGGAGAGAAGGAGGGTGGTTGGTTTACGGAATGCTGAGAATAAAATATTTTTGCCTGTTATGTTTGTAGCTCTGGGGGGAGGTGGAAGCCTCCTCCTTTAAACATATGGTTTAAGGTTTATCATAGACTAGCTAGAATCTAAGTCCCAACATTTTTTTTTTTTTTTTTTGCAATTGGCATATATATAGTTTTTAACAGACTTGGTTTCATGATGGAAAATAAGATTAGAGTTAAGTGTGTAATGGTGGACATAAGGTATGGCCTCTTTACTCTAAGTACTTCACATTGTGTCTTCCATTAAATTGTATGAGCAAATTGGTTGCTAATTGTGTTAGTGTCGCATCAATTATGGTGAGGTCACCAAATTAATCTTATATAGTACAAGCATTTTTTTTATTGGATAATTCATTTCTTGGTTTCCCTCACAAGAAAGACTCAGCAATGTCACTGAGCTATAGGGATCTTCAAGCACTTGTTACATCAAGTGTTGCAAGCCTGATATTAGTCTTTCGTTTGGTTTACACAGCGAGTGTTTACTTTTGGCAAAGGAAGGAGTGAAGGCAACAAGGGCATGAAGACTTTGGTAAGCTTTATTTATCTTTCTAATCTACATGCACATGAACCACATCTTATGGTTACTTCTTTAGAATCTGTTGTGATCCAAGTTGATGGAGTATTTGGACGTCTAGGAAAAATTGAATGGATATATTGAACGTTTATGCATGTGTGTGTGATTGTAGTTGGGAGGGAAGGGAGCAAACCTTGCAGAAATGGCAAGCATTGGGTTATCTGTACCGCCAGGACTTACCATATCAACAGAAGCATGCCAAGAATATCAGCTGAATGGAAAGAAGTTGCCAGAAGGTTTATGGGAGGAGATATTGGAAGGTTTGGAGACTGTGGAGAAGGACATGGGAGAGTTCCTTGGTGACCCTTCTAAGCCCCTTCTTCTCTCTGTCCGCTCTGGTGCAGCGGTAAGCTTTTGCTGCATGAATATATAGTAGCTACATATTGTTTATCTAATAAGAGTAATGTCAATAAGGATACAATATTTTTCACAACTGTTGACATGACTTGTGATTGGAGCAATATCACTTTCGCTCCAATAATAAAAGAAAATCAACTAATTTGCCTCCTACTTGTGTAATATGTAGATTTCCATGCCTGGCATGATGGACACTGTCCTCAACCTCGGGCTTAATGATGAGGTAGTTGCAGGTTTGGCATCAAAAAGTGGAGAGCGCTTTGCTTATGACTCGTACAGACGTTTTCTAGACATGTTTGGAGATGTTGTAAGTGCTTCTTCTAGATGTCGCTTGTTATGCTAACTAGTTTTCATCTATAGTAAAAATGCTTCTTCTAGATGTCGCTTGTTATGCTAACTAGTGTTCATTTATAGTAAAATGTTGTAAGTGCTTCTTCTAGATGTTGCTTGTTATGCTAACTAGTCTTTCACAATTTGTTAGGTACTGAAACATTAAAATTATACCAAACTAAAATGCACCTTCTAAACTGCTTGAATCTGTTGATTGTGTATGTGCTTATTTTTCCTTTTATTCTAAATGGAGTAAATATATCATGCTGTAATCTTTTCTTGTTGCTATGTTTATTGAAAACCTTGTCATCTTTAATTGGAGGTATTGGGAATTCCACACACATTATTTGAGGAAAAGTTAGAAATGTTGAAGAATGCAAAAGGAGTCAAACTTGACACTGAACTAACATCCTCTGACCTCAAAGAGCTGGTGGAACAGTACAAGAATGTTTACCTTGAAACCAAGGGTGAAAAGTTTCCTTCAGGTACCAAGTATGACACCAAAAACTTATTTATATTTCCATCTTTTCTTAGAAAAATATTTTTTTTGGCTAATAAATAATGCATAATAAAATTTGGAAAAGACTATTTGTATATTTCTTTCCCTTCAACCCATCCCCTTTTGCTTGTATCTATCTACAGATCCCAAACAGCAATTACTGTTGGCTGTTAAAGCTGTTTTTGATTCTTGGGATAGCTCAAGGGCCATTAAATATCGGAGCATCAATCAGATAACTGGTTTGAAGGGAACTGCAGTAAACATTCAATGCATGGTGTTCGGGAACATGGGAAATACTTCAGGGACAGGTGTTCTATTTACTAGGAATCCTAGCACTGGTGAGAAGAAGCTCTATGGGGAGTTTCTAATCAATGCTCAGGTTTTTATGCCAGTCCCATCTTGAGCCTACTTTAAGACTCTTAACTTCTATATTAATGTACATATCAGTAGAGGTTATCTTAGTACTGATTTTATGAGTGTAGCTGAAGAATGGCTTTGAATAGGGAGAAGATGTGGTTGCTGGAATTAGGACACCAGAAGACTTGGACACCATGAAAAGTTGCATGCCTGAAGCTTACAAGGAGCTCGTGGAGAACTGCGAAATTCTAGAGCGACATTACAAAGATATGATGGTAAAACTTAAAAGTTCTCATTTCTTAGGAAGATGATTTTAATTGTCAGTATTACTTTCATTACCTCCTTGATTTCTGAGATTATAATGATCTTCATGTTCTCAAAGCCTAAGTACAAGTCAGTCATATCTTGGCAACATTTAATAATAATATGATTTCTATTGTAATTTAGTAACATACTGGGATGGGGTATTTTCTGATAAATACAGGACATTGAATTCACCGTCCAAGAAAATAGGTTGTGGATGTTGCAATGCCGTTCTGGAAAGCGTACTGGTAAAGGTGCAGTAAAGATAGCTGTAGACATGGCAAATGAAGGGCTTGTTGATATGCGCTCTGCAATTAAGATGGTGGAGCCACAACATCTTGACCAACTTCTTCATCCACAGGTATACATATGTCGACAGTGGTCTAATAGCAAATATATCTGCATATAGATTGGCATTTTCATCTTAACCGCAAATTAAAAATCATGGGTCAAACTGAAATCAATATTAATTAATTGCCATTTAAGGAACTTAAAATGAACTTTGATGCAAAGTATAGGCTAATGGCTGAATGTATATGCAGAATCATTAACATGGGCCTGTATATTCAGTATATCTCAATCAATCCATTTAATTAAGCTAGCTTGTCATGTCTTTTATATCTGGTGTTCCTATGTTTGTTCTTTGCACACAAAAAAATTCCTGATAATCATTTTTTTTTGCTCTATGGTGAAGATCCCTACATCTGCTCTAACAATGAGCTGTAGACATTTGTATGCATACAACTACATATGATTGCATTTATGTGATAATGTAAAGGTCTTCCTAACTTCATTGGAATGTTGCTGGACTAGTTTGAGGATCCGACTGCTTATAAAGACAAAGTGGTTGCCAAGGGCTTGCCAGCATCTCCAGGGGCTGCAGTGGGGCAGATTGTGTTTGGAGCTGATGATGCTGAAGCATGGCATGCACAAGGAAAGAGTGCCATCTTGGTATGCTCAAACTAATACCCTTTTTCGCAATTCCTTTTTTTTTCATAGAGCTGTTACTTTATTTTGAGCTAAATAAAGAGGAATTTCCTGTGTTGGACAAAAAATGCAGCTTATGGTTATGGCTTGAGATTACTGATGGAATAGACTTGGTTATAATTCTATAGGAATTGCAGTTTGCTAACTGATGCCATTTATTGGAACATGAGTAAAAACACACTCTTTGTATTAAAACATGTACGCTTAGTTAGGATATAGCTGCATGTCAGATTATTGAACATTATGATATTAGGTTGAACAAATATCATCATACAGGAAACATATTTATTTATGACTTTGGTCACTCCACTCACAACATCTTATTTCATATGCATTTCAACTTATTGTTCCCATTTCATTGATTAGAGCTGAAGTTTTCTATGATTTTGTGTAATTGAAGGTAAGGACAGAGACCAGCCCTGAGGATGTTGGTGGTATGCATGCAGCTGTTGGTATCTTGACAGCTAGAGGTGGCATGACATCTCATGCAGCTGTTGTAGCGCGTGGGTGGGGAAAGTGTTGTGTTTCCGGCTGTTCTGAAATCCGTGTAAATGACAATGAGAAGGTAAAATTCTAAAAATTTGATCTCCTATGCATTATAGCTGCTTCAGAATAAGAGGGAATATAATAAATAGGTTTTGTTTATAAATAATGCAGTTTGTTGTGATTGGGGATATGGTGATTAAGGAAGGAGAATGGCTCTCACTCAATGGCTCAACAGGTGAAGTGATATTGGGAAAACAACCACTCTCTCCACCCGCTTTAAGTGGCGACTTGGAGATCTTTATGTCTTGGGCTGATAAGATAAGGCAACTCAAGGTGCTACATTTCTGTTAAACTGCTGTAAGTACTTGTATTGTCAGTAGTGGGAAATCCTATAATCTAATTTAGTGGTATGGTGCTGTAACAGGTCATGGCAAATGCTGACACACCTGAAGATGCCCTGACAGCAAGAAACAATGGTGCCCAAGGGATTGGCCTTTGCAGGACAGAGCACATGGTAACTGTTTCTCTCTCTTCACTGTCATCTGCCTCATCGTAGCATGTAAAAGAAACAATTTTTCCAGATGTGTATAGTTAATTATCAATGGAATTTTGGAAGTATCTTCAAATCTGAATGGTTCATTGTTTCCAGACAGGATCTAATATGAGTCAAGTACATGGCTTGTGCTACAGTAGTAGGGTATACAGTATACATATGCGTGCACAAATTTTCTTAGACAATTGTTGAAACAAGGACGTTATAAATTTAAGATATTCCCTTTATTTTTATTACAATGTTGTATCCATGTAAATCCCCAACTTCCATCCAAATACAAGGTAGAGCTCGAGGAACTTAATCAAGTTTTTCTCTTGATTTCAAACATCCCTCATACTTCTTTTATAAATTTCTTCACATGCATGAAGGTTAGTGTATATTGGTGTTAACTAAAAACAAAAAATTAGCTTTACTTTCTAGATCATCTTTTATCTGGTCTAGTAAGGTTACAAATTTTATTTTTCTCATGCTTTGGGTTGTTTCAGTTCTTTGCTTCAGATGAAAGGATAAAAACTGTTAGGAAGATGATAATGGCAGTTACTCCTGAACAAAGGAAGTTAGCTCTGGACTGTTTGTTACCTTATCAAAGATCTGACTTTGAAGGAATTTTCCGTGCAATGGATGGTACTTTCCTCTTCTTTTGTTTTGAAAATTTGAAAATTATGAAATATCTGCCTTGTGGAGCAACAAATTTGGTAAACTGCAATGAGAATTACAATAGAGAGATATGGAAAGCTTAGTACTGGAGAATTTTGGGCACTCAGTTTACGTTTAAGTCTTTATTTTTATATATATATATATATATATTGAATCTGTAATTAACCAAGATTATATGGAATTTTCAGGCCTGCCAGTAACAATCCGACTGTTGGATCCTCCACTTCATGAATTTCTTCCAGAAGGTGACCTACAACAGATTGTAACTGAACTAACTACAGAGACAGGAGTAAATGAAGATGAAGTTTTTTCAAGAATTGAAAAGTTATCAGAAGTAAATCCCATGCTTGGTTTCAGAGGCTGCAGGTTTGGTGACCCTTCTTATGGGCTCTTGTTTCAAAGATTGCTCAAATTTTGTTCTTATAGTAATTGGCAACTAGTATAACTAGTGCTCCCTTAATCGCTAGTAGTATTATAAAAAATTAAGGTTTTCTGAATATACAACTGATATAGAATCTTAGTTAAAAGCCAATAAAGATGTTATTAACCAGACACTACACTTTGGTGCATCTTACATCCTGTTGGGCTCCAACTCTCATCACTCTGAACTAAAAATGCATGTGATACATTGAGCACTGACTGCGGCTTCATCTTGGCCACATTTCAGAGTATTGATAATTCGACCGGCAACCCACAACTACCTCATTCCTTTTCTGACAATATAGAATTATTTGACTATCCTCGAGTTCATATTACATTGTTGTTAGGATGACTCTGAAATAGCTCTCAACACTAGTTTTCTTGAGCAGCACATGTAAAGAATACAAGATATATACAAAAAATCCATTTCATTGTTATTCACAAATAGCTTTTTCTGCTGTCTCAACAGGCTAGGGATATCATATCCAGAACTCACTGAAATGCAGGCACGTGCAATCTTTCAGGCTGCTGTCTCAATGAGCTACCAAGGTGTTAAAGTTTTTCCTGAGATAATGGTTCCCCTTGTTGGAACACCTCAGGCATGGTTCTGTCTCTTCTTTTGTCTTATTATTCATGTGTAATATTAGGTTCACTTATTATGCTTGGAATGAGAGAAAAAGATGCAACTATATGTACATTTCTCATTCTAAACCATGTTTTCACTTCTTTATCTTGATGAATCTGTGTATGTCACTCAAAACAAGAAACCTCAGTGTGATTAAACTTCATGCAGTTTTAGATATGCTTTTCTACCAATTTTGATCTCATAATCATAAAAGTCAAAACTGATCAGAATTCTTACAGTTTAATATTTAAGGGAACAAACACCCAAAGTTCTTCTGAGATAAGTTGACATTGTGCTATGTCAGGAACTAGGACATCAAGTGAGTTTGATACGAAGTGTTGCTAAGAAGGTGTTCTCTGAGATGGGTTCCTCCTTGAACTATAAGGTGGGGACCATGATTGAAATCCCTAGAGCTGCTCTAGTTGCAGATGAGGTATGCTAAGTTGAAATGTTCCTTTCAGGTTTCTATAAATACTTTTTAAGCCATAGGGAAGTCTTTATGAGGAAAGACATTATTTTTTACTGTCTCACTTTGAAGCTTGGCAAACCATTATAAATTTCAACCTAGATAAAGGAATGTAATATTCATTACTGCTAATAATGTCTTGCATCCTGTAATGCATGATTTATAGATTGCAAAGGAAGCAGAGTTCTTCTCCTTTGGAACCAACGATCTCACACAGATGACCTTTGGTTACAGTAGAGACGATGTTGGCAAGTTTCTCCCTATTTACCTAGCCCAAGGCATTCTACAGAATGATCCATTTGAGGTTAGTATTTTTTAATTATTTTGACATAAGTCCATGGGCTTCTTGGGAAGATGGATTATGCTAAGAGAAACAGAAGAGTTCATATTTAGGAGAATGGAGACGAATAGGAACTGATTTCTTCTACTTCAATTTTGTTGCTTGCAGGTACTTGATCAAAGAGGTGTTGGTCAACTCATCAAGATTGCCACAGAAAGGGGTCGTGCAGCTAGGCCTAGCTTAAAGGTATTATAAGGTGCACTTGTACGAAATATGTAGAAATGTTCCTGTCTATGGAGAGTTGATAGGACATTTGGGTTTATCAGAGAAAGATAACAATTCATGATTGTGACAACAGTGATGTTCAAATTACATTAATGTGACCAGGCCAAGCAATGCATAGCTTCAATTAGCCATTTATGACAATGCTCGAGCTGTCTGCAGATTGAACTTCATGCATTTTATGATGGCTGGCATGTCATTCTGTCAAGATGATGGGGCTGCATTTTGCAGCATTCAACACTCATAAATAATGAAATGTTTTCATGGTGCCCCATCTATGATCAAGTTGGAACGTGATATAAATTCTCAAATTCTTTCATATATCCCATGCAGGCAGCTCTGCTAATAGCTTATTGTAACGTAGGGCCATTTTTTTTTTTTTTTGAGTGTGGGTATTTTTGATTATTTTTCTTGACTTGAGATATGATGGTGATAAAACAGGTTGGAATATGTGGAGAGCAAGGTGGGGATCCTTCTTCCATTGCCTTCTTTGCAGAGGCTGGACTGGACTATGTTTCATGTTCTCCATTCAGGTTGGCCTGTCTTGGCACTTATAATTTTCCTATACTTATACTACTTTCATAATTGGAACAAAATCCTGATTTAAATTTTATCAACAGGGTTCCTATTGCTAGGCTCGCAGCTGCTCAAGTTGCTGTCTGAGAGGATTAACTACTTCAACACATTGCTTGACCTTGTGTAGTAATTGCAGTTGAATATGCATATATCATATACAGAAACATTCAATAATTACACTGGTGTAGAAGATGAAGGCAACGAGAAAGGGAATGCTATCAACATTATTCAAGTGAAAAAGAATGGACAAGTCCTCCTATGGAGAAGAGGGGATCAGTATTTATGGTTGACAGGAAATCCACTGTGAATAATAAATCTTCTGTTTAGAGTTTTAAAAATAAAGTAATTTGTACATTCAAAAGAAATATGTAACTGTAAACAACTCGAACTGAGGGGGAAAAAGAAGAAGCTAAACAAGTCATAATTTGTACAAGTTACATCGGCACATTTAATTTTGCAGGGCTGTACCATGTATATATAATGCACCATGTATATATAATGCTTGGATCTCTTGTAACTCAACCAAATATATTATAGCTTGCTTCTCTATTGCACATGCATGGAACAATGGTAGAACTTTAGATTGTAGAATGAAATTCAATCCTGACTAAGAATGAAAGGAATGTGTTGCATTTTGTACATTGGAAGAATGAGATGTTTGGCTTAAAAGTGAGAAGAGAGGAAAGGGAAGAATGATGACAATTTATTTATAGTTTTGTTTTATTAAGTCTGAAGATTTTTCTTCAAAATAGATGAAATAATTTTATTTTCTTTTTATCTTTTCCACATAATAAAATATAGGAAAATAATTTTAGTTATGATCTTATGGATAATCTTAGAATGTGAGAAATGTTGGGAAAACTACCCACTTTTTGGTGAGAGAAAAGTCTAAACCAATATTGTCAACCAAGTGTTACCAACACAAATGTAATAGAAGTTGCCCCCATCAAATACCCAATGATAAGCTAGCAAGATATGTAATATGGAATCCAAGAAAAAAAGCATCAAACATATAGAAGACATATAAAATATACACAAGATTTACATTACTAAACTTAGATCCACAGATTAAGCTCCGAATAATCCATTATAATTAACATGTTACAATAGTTTTCAACTCGAGTTTTGTAACACAAACTTGAGCTTACATAACAAACTTGAAGAAATATAAGATTACCTCAAGGAGCTTTACAAAATCCAACTTCACCAAAATGAAATATTTCAAACAACATGTTGAAAGAAAATTCGGTCTACTGTGGTCCTATGCAATCTTATACGGTCCACTTTGGTTCTTTTTAGTCCATTCTGTTCACTTTGGTTCTATTCAGTCAATTCGGTCTTATTCAATTAAATTTAGTCATATTCGGTCAATTTGATTCTATTTAGTTCAATTTGATCCACTTCAATCTATTCGATTTGGTCCATTTCAGTCAATTGTTTGTTATTTCTTTCTTGATATCATGAATGTCTATCGATTGTTCTTATGAAAATAAATTGTATGATAGAAACATAAGTAGTGTGCCTTTGCTAACTATTTGGTTAGTGACAAATTAAACGGGCTACATAAGCAATGCATTAGCTAATTTTTTTCTAAGCAAAAATAGAGCCAAGCTAATTTTATTTTAAAAATCGACTTTACCAAAAAAAAAAAAAAAAAAAAAAAAAAACCTCTCTTTAAAAAAGAGAAAAATAAAATTCGACAAAGAAGAACGACGTCGTTCATTATTTTTGTGTCTCTTCTCTTGTACTTTGCTCTTGCTGCTTAACATGGTCGGCCGCCACAACTGAATTCTCTTCCCGAATCCCATAAACCATAAAAACCGCCAAAAACCTCAAAACCCCCAAAACCCCATTTCTCTTGTTTCACTCACAAAATGAGCGTGGAGTGCTACGTAGTGGTGCACAACATAGCAAAACGACACAACGTTGGCACACTGGCCCGGAGCGCCACCGCCTTCGGCGTCTCCGAGCTCATTCTAGTTGGCCGCAGAGACTTCAACGCCTTTGGAAGCCACGGCTCCACCTCCCACGTCAGCTTCCGCCACTTCCACTCTCTCTCTGACGCTCGCCAATTCCTCAAGGTACGAGAATTTTGTGGCTTTTTTTTTTTTACAAAGTCCTTGTCTTTTTGGTTGTTTTGGGTTTGGAATGTGAAATCTTGAAGTGGGTATTTGTGTTTCAGGACAAAGATTGTGATATTTGTGGGGTCGAGATTACAGACACTGCTGTGGCTGTCAATCAGCACCCTTTCAAGAAAAGCACCGCTTTTCTACTCGGAAATGAGGTATGGGGTTTTGAATTTTTTTGATGGTTTGTATAAGCTTATTGTGACTTTCCTTGATCTGTTGGTTATTTAAAATTCTGGGTTATTTTTCAATTAGTTTGTCTGGTGTTTCTTGGTGGAATTTCCTTTTAAGTATGGAAGTCTGAATTTGTATGCTTTATCATTTCAGTTTTCAATGTGCTAAGTTAATTATATTGCTTAGTAATCATAGGCTTAAGAGGAATATTACAACATGTGCTTGCAAGTTGCAATCTAAGCATTAGTGATGCTTAGATATCTCTCTTTTGCTGGGATATCTAATTTAATGGATGGAAGTGGCCCTTTGAAATGTTTGGATGAATTATTATTTTTATTTAATTTTTTGTTGATAAGAAAAATTTTATTTGAAAAAAGAGTACTTAATGTGAAAAGATCATAAAGTAGCAAAGATGTACAAATAAAAGGAAAAACAAAAACACAACCATGATCAAGGAAAAAGCAAATCTATAAACAATGGAAGGGAATCATTAGATGTGAGTCCCCAAGCTCAAGACCAATCAAACAGAGAAACCATAAACAAGGCAAGGAGCTGATTCCCCGAACTCTCCACATCTTCAAATTTGCAATTATTACACTTCCTTTAAATGCACCACATCAAACACAACAGTGTCAAATTGCAAATATCATATGAGTGCCCTTACTGGTAAAACCCAAGAGACTCCAAATGTTCTAAAGACAAAACTCCACAAAAGATAAGGCTTCCCACAGTTTGGATTAATCAAATTTTAGCATTGGAAGGTGGTGTTGGGCTTTCGAGTTCAATCTGTTACCCATGGTACCAACAAGGTGACAAGACAGAAATGCCACTGAGGGCTTCCTAGGCATTTTATTTTACAGTATTGCAATAAAGCTCACTGGAAGAAGAAACTGCAGTTTAGTTTGAGATCATTTGGGTATACAGAATTTTTAGGCTGTTTTTGAGATGCTTTGTTTTTACTTTGCAGGGAACAGGCCTTTCTGCCAAAGAATGTGAGATATGTGACTTTTTTGTTTATATCCCACAGTATGGGTGTGGTACTGCTTCTTTGAATGTCACAGTTGCGGCTTCTATTGTATTGCATCATTTTGGAGGTAATTTTATTGACAATCATCAAAGTACTTTGTAAGTAAATTTCACCTTTTAGGGCATGCAGGCTTTCCACTTATATGTACTCTTTCACGGTGAAAGGATGATAGATAACCAATGTGCTTTGCCAAGAGTCTTGTGGTTCAACCAGTTGGCATCTCCTAGTGTTTCCAATGGAGACATCCAAGGTTCTAATCCCCCCTCTCCCAACTATCAAATTATCAAAAGATAACCAATGAGCTCTAGCTCAAATGGGAAAACCCCCATGCTGTGTGCTTGCATGATAACATGGTGGATGTTGTCCTCAAGACCTGCTGAGTGTTTTTGTGAAAATTTTCTTCCCATTTTCATCCTTTTTCTTTCTGTCATGTTTTTACAGTTTTTGTTCATGCATCAACTTAAATTAACCATCGTGTTTTCCTTGCTTTCTTACTTGTTTGTTGACATAGTTTTCTTAACAGGCAGTTGTAGTGGTCTGTAGTAATTTGTGTGCCTCAGGCACATAGTATATGTACAGAGCCTCAGCCCCTAGAATCAAATTCTAAAATGGTATAGTGCTATTGGGTGTTTCTGATAAGCAAAACAAGGAATATGGTTGCAACTACGTATTGAATTATCAATGGAGACATCCAGGTTCAAATCCTTTTCCCCAACCATTGAATTAACCAAAAAAAAGAGGAGGGGGATGTTTAGTTAATGAAAATAATGAGAAGGGATGGCAACTCTATTGGTGGTCCTTAAGCATTTTTTTATGGCATTCATCGTCCATTATGGGGATAAAGAGCTCTTCAAGATTAATGCGTAAAAGAAGTCTATAAAAAATCATACAAATTTTCAAAATACTTAACGCTTCTACAGCTAATGCTAAATACTCCTCTGGAGATCAGCAGACATGCTAATGTGTTTAGACCAACACTCCATGTTAACTAAGATCATGAACCTGAATTAGCATAAATGCTTTTATCCTAGCAATCTGTAGGTAATCACAAGATCTTCAGTTTATGGGACATTTCCATTTAAAATGAAGCTTTTGTGGAAAGTTTGCATCTCTTCCCCGTAGTCAGTTTGTTTACCGTCTAACTGCATCTGTGTTCTCATTGGAAAGAAATTCAAGTTCCTAAAAGTAACACTAAAATTTGACTAGAGAATTTTACCTCACATAAAGTAGGAGAGAAAATCCTTGCATTCAGAGGAGGGCATCACATTCCAATCAAGTGAGCCAAAGCCCACCGTATGTGGTTCCTGAAGATTAGTGTGGTAGTGACAACGATTTATATTCCAGTTTCTTTTGATTGGAAAAAAAAAATCTATGTTTCTTTTAAACAGGAATTGACTAAGTATAGTTTTCTTCAGTTTGGGCAGGCTTCCCTGAGAGAACCCGTGAAGGGAGCAAGTTTGTTGTGGCTGAGAGACCTGTTAAACAGGTAAGACGAAGTTTCTGTGCAGAAACAGCTGATACCATCATTGAAGAGCGGAAATCTAGAAGGGAAATTGCTTCTAATGGTTTCTTTGATGAGAGTGAAGTTAACAATTCAGCCTCCAACCTTTTGGATGCTTTGTTTGGTGATGATTGATTGAAGGCAATTAGCCATGTGATATAATTGGCCTCAAAACATTGAAAATAGTGTGGGTTGTGGGTCTATATTGCCTCAAATGTTGAAAGAAGTAAACATACAATTCTTACGAAAGCCATGACTTGAGAAAAGTCCATCACGAGAGAAAATTGTTGCAAGGTAACTGATTGAGAGAAGCTTCTTGTTGGAGGGATATGCTGCAAGTTACAGTGAGAATTTAATGCGATTAGTCAATTACTATTTGTGACTCGAGATATTAAATGAAATTTCTGTTTATTTTGCTTAATTAGCTCTCTATGTAAGTGCAGTAGTATGGATAATATTTTCTGTTCTTTTGTTGGAGGGATATTCTATTTTTAAGAAATATCTGACCATTCAATCTACTATATTGTTGTTTAGTTTCACATGTAGATGTTAATTTAGATTACTCAATCTACTATAATATTGCTGTTTCGTTTCACGTGTAGATGTTAATTTAGATGTTCTTTCTGATAGTTATGATTAAGTAGATGTAATTGTCAAGTTGCTGAGGTGCTTGTCATCAAATGGGCACTCAACTCAGCAAAAGAGATGGATCATTGAGGATAGGAAGCTAACAAATAAGCTACATTGTTTACATTAGGTTAAAGGAAAAATCTCATTACACGTTCGTTATTGCACACTCCATACATACTTTCTTTAAACACAATTAAAGCTCCAACCACAAAACCCAGCCAACAAAGAGACCACAACATCCACGGGATATCGCTATGTCAGCTGAAGTCAGTTGAAGTCACGCTTTGCATTTTGCAAAGCCCACACATGTAGATCACATAAGAATGCCCTATCTGTTCAGGCTTCCTTTTTTCCCGTGCGAACAGGTGGTCCAAAAAGCCTGGAATATTGCGAGTTACATTTATGTCAAACTTTTATACTGGGGAACATGAATATAAGGCAATCAATTAAAAAAACAGTTCGCTTATTGACACTTACTTTCACTCACACTCACTTTCACGACTTCCTAATTTGTATGATTGTGAATGATCAATGAAAAGTGTTAGATCCATATTTTTCGTAGTGGACAAAAAATGTGCATCACTCACAATTGCACAAGTTAGTAAGTTGTGAAATTGGATAAGTGATTGGATGTGCTCTTAGAATTATTCTTTAGTGGAAGATGAAACCACAGAAACTAGGGTACGTTTGGTATGTTGTAATAGCTCCTGTAATGAAATAGTTATTCATGTGTAATAGCAATTCGGTCATTTGGTTGCATCTTTATTACATGGATTAGTTATTATATTGGAATAAATATTCTTTAAATTAAAGAAGAACTATTCATCTTTAAAATGGATGTAAAAATTATTCCTTAGTGCATATAATATGTTTTAAAATTAATATATTTCCAAAAATATAAAATTTTCTTATACATCATTTTTTACAAGCTTTTCATATGTAACAACCAGACTTATGAATAGTAATAGTTATTCCATTACAATTTCTTCTATTCCTTGTAATGAAGATTACTATTCCCAATGTAATCTATATTTAGTTTATCAAACTTTCCCTTACATTTCCTTCGGTTCCCGTCCCGGCTGGTATTTTGGCACCATAGTTGGAATCATTTGAAGATCTACTTAAAGAAAGGTATCCGATTCCACGACGATTGTTAGGAAAAATCAAGAGAACCACACTAGAAATCGCACCAACAACCGGAGGAAGCACCTCGAGCAAAACCCTATGCTGGGACTCGGACAATGAATACAAGCAATCCACGGTATTTCTATCCAAACACACTATAACCCCGAACATGAACACCGCAAGGAAGCCATGAACGAAGTCCTCATGGCCAAGTGGATCGACTTTGACTCTGACTTTCATGTTCTCGTCCTTAGGCGAGGGCCAAAGTTTACCTTTGGTTGTTGCAAAACCGTAGTGGGTTTTCCCATTATCTTCATAACTGTCAGTGAATGAAGTAATGAAGCAAGACAAGCCAACCATACCTACAAGAGTGGCAGTGAGATACTTGTAGATGGTCTCGCTGCACTGGCCATAGTTGGTTAGGACAGGACTGAGTAACTGGTACAAGAAGACTGTGCCAGTTGGGAGGACCCTGTTGAGGTTCTCAAGACCTGATAATGTTTTGTCTTGTATGGTTCTTTGGGTGGATGAACTCATTTGGAAATGTTTTGGTAGTGCTTTGGTGAGGGATATATATTAATGGGGATGAGTTTAGAAGAGTGTGGTTTTGGGGTATTTATAGAGCAATTAAGCTGATATAGAGACTAGAGAGAGCTTCATGATTTGGTCTGCCTAAAATAAATTGAAGAGAGCGTTGCCTTTACTTGTGGGAATACCTAGGGTGAGTTCATGGGCGGCAAAAAGTATTGTGTTATGGATACATGCTACATCGCATTCAAGTCTATGTAAAGTTTACAATTACACACTTTCATTTTTTTGCTGAAGATTACACACTTATATGACATGAGAAGAATAGTGTTACATACACTTAGTTGATTTGTAATATATAAGATGAAACGGGCTATTATCTCTCACATCCACTTTTTTCATGTCCACACTTTTAAAATATGTATAATTAGTGCATTAATTATGGATATTGTATAAAGATATGGATGTAAAATGAGTATAATAGAGTATTTTTCTAAGGATGAAAGTATGTATGCGGTATTTACACTAGACATGGCAAACCGGTAGGTGGGGTCGGATTCAGGTCTGGTTGATCGGGTTACGAGTTACAAACAGGTCATTTTAAGTGGGTTAAAAATGAGTTCGGTTCAATTGGGTTGCGGGTTAGGTTGACCTATATTTATCATATGAATTATTATTATTTTTAATTATAAAGAAAACAATATGTATTTACCATTTGGAAAGTCATGCAACAAATTACTTGATGTAAAATGCATTACTTTGAATTTACTACTTATATTTAGAATGAACTCAGTTAAACTTATTGATATTTATTCAATAATTTTAAAATTATACAAATCCCAACATTACTAACTAAAATAAAATAACACAAAAATAAGTAAAACAAATACACAAGTTTTATGTCTATACAATATCAACATCCCAAAATATAAAACAAAATTACAAATGATTTATTGGATAACTCATTTGACAAAGAATAAAAACATATAAGAAATTTACAATCTTGAAAATTAATTTTATAATTTATTATCAATAGTGGTTGTCACTCTATTGCAATTTGAGAATATACATTAAAGTTTGATTGTTTACTTATTTATATATGGTCTATTTTATAAATATCATATCATTGTTAAGCAACACACATTCTAGGAAATATCATAATTTATTTTGAAAAACCGTTTATTTTGGACATGAATTAATAAAAAATATGTCTAAGCATTCATAATTTATGCTAATTTGATACTTTGACTTCACTAATTTCACACTTGTGAATGTTTCTCACACATGTCTACAATTTTAAATCTTTGTTTTTAACTTTATTGTAACAAGATTATCTTGGCATGTACTTTGCTATTTAATATTTAAAAATCTTTACTCATTACAGAATGCTCAACCATTAATCTTTCAATTCATTTGCATGCAGTTATGTAAATGTCTCACTTATTTCCTTAAAACTCACAACAAATAATTAAACCAATATTGTCTTAATTTAATTTTATTTTATACCAAAAAAAAGTTTTAAAAAATGGCTCAGGTCACGGGTTGGGTCGTAGGTAGGGTCGGGTTGACCTACAAAAAACACGGGTCAGGTCACGGGTCAACCCTTTTTGCTTCGGACCAAAAAATCAAGTTCGGGTTGAGTATTTTTTGGATTGGATCGGGTCGAGTTAGAAAATTTTAACCCGTTTTGTTGTCTAATTTACTCATATAGATTACAAGTAAGTATGAATGTGGTAGGTGTTGCATGTATAATTGTTATAAGAAAGGGAAATGTTTAATTCCCAATATCAATTGAGTTTAATTTGCATTATATTTTGTATAAGAATTAAATTTTTATTAAGTTCTTCATTTGTTATGTTACTTTTTAGTTAATATTTTTCAAATTAATTTTATATTCAACATTGTCTATCAGTATCCAAGCTTTTAGAATTATTCCGTTGCACTTATAAACAGACTTCAAACATGTAATCCCCACCACTCAGGTGGGTGAAAGTGTCACTTGGAGCTCTCTAGCTAAATCAATCTTGATTGACCAAACATGCAGTTATTTTATTTAAATTTTATTTAAAGAATGATATCCAAAGCTTTGTCTAAGCATATTACCTTCATAAAGCGCGTGGGGGAAACCTATATAATTTCTTCTTTATTCTAACAAAAAAAAAAAAAAAAAAAGGCGCCTCTCGCCCATACTTGGTACATGAAATTATCAAAATTCTACGTGTTGTTTTAGTGCATGTCGTTAGTATGTACATTACTTTAATTCACATTTTAATACATCTATCCTTATTTTGCTTAATTAGCTCTCTATGTAAGTGCAGTAGTAAGGATAATATTTTCTGTTCTTTTGTTGGAGGGATATTCTATTTTTAAGAAATATCTGACCATTCAATCTACTATATTGTTGTTTAATTTCACATGTAGACGTTAATTTAGATTACTCAATCTACTATATTGCTGTTTCGTTTCACGTGTAGATGTTAATTTAGATGTTCTTTCTGATAGTTATGATTAAGTAGATGTAATCCTCAAGTTGCTGAGGTGCTTGTCATTAAATGGGCACTCAACTCAGCAAAAGAGATGGATCATTGAGGATAGGAAGCTAACAAATAAACTACATTATTAACATTAGGTGAAAGGGAAAATCTTGTTACACATTCGTTATTGCACACTCCATTCATACTTTCTTTAAATACAATTAAAGCTCCAACCACAAAACCCAGCAAACAAAGAGACCACAACATCCACGGGATATCGCTATGTCAGCTGAAGTCAGCTGAAGTCACGCTTCGCATTTTGCATAGCCCACACATGTAGATCACATAAGAATGCCATATCTGTTCAGGCTTCCTTTCTTTTTGGAGCAACTGTTTTATCCCGTGCGAACAGGTGGTCCAAATCCCGTGCGAACAGGTGGTCCAAAAAACCTGGAATATTGCGAGTTACATTTATGTCAAACTTTTATACTAGGGAACATGAATATAAGGCAACCAATTAAAAAAACAGTTTGCTTATTGACACTCATTTTCACTCACACTCTCTTTCACAACTTCCTAATTTGTATGATTGTGAATGATCAATGAAAAGTGTTAAGTCCATATTTTCCGTAGTGGACAGAAAATATGCATCACTCACAATTGCAAAAGTTAGCAAGTTGTGAAATTGGATGAGTGATTGGATGTGCTCCTAGAATTATTCTTTAGCGGCAGATGCATGAAACCACAGAAACCACAGTGCGACTTCCTTCGGTTCTTGTCACAGAAGGAACCACACTTGGACTTCCTTCGGTTATCGTCACGGCTGGTCTGGAATCATTTGGAGATTTACTTAAAGAAACGTATCCAATTCCACGACGATTGTTAGGACAAAGCAAGAGAACCACACTAGAAATCGCACCAACAACCGTAGGAAGCACCTCGAGCAAAAACCTATGCTGGGACTCTGACAATGGATGGAAGCAATCCACGGAATTTCTATCCAAACACACTATAACCCCAAACACGAACACCGCAAGGAAGCCATGAACAAAGTCCTCATGGCCAAGTGGATCGACTTTGACTTCCATGTTCTGATGGTTCTCGTCCTTAGGCGAGGGCCAAAGTATACCTTTGGTTGTTGCAAAACCGTAGTGGGTTTTCCCATCATGTTCACCACTGTCAGTGAATGAAGTAATTTTTGGAGCATTTTAATATTAAATAATTAAAATGAATAATTGTTATAATATAAATGTAAAGATGTGGGAGTGAATATGGAAGATGAGTAGTTGTGAAAAATGTTTAATCCCACATTGAAAAGGAGAGAGACTATTTTATTCTTTTTAATTGTGGTGATTAATGGGCTAACATGAATTGTCTCAGATATTGGGCTAGATACGTGCGCAAGGGGGAAATGAATCAGTCTCTTGGATCCTTCTACTTATCAAAAGTTCCTACTGATGAGATGAGTGAGGAAGAATATAGGCTCTATCAAGAAAAAATAGATAAGTATACAAAAGATGAATATAAATGTTGCTCTTATCTTTTGAATTGCCTTGTTGATCATTTCTATGATTATTATATGATACAACTTATAATTTTGCTAAGAAAATTTGGAAAGCTTTACAAAGCAAGTATGATACCAAGGAGGCAGGTGCAAAAAAGTATGCTGCTAGTAGATTTTTCCGTTACCAAATGGTGGATGGAAAATCGGTGGTGGATCAAGCACAAGACTTCCAAATGATTGTAGCAGAATTGAGATCCGAAGGCATAAAGATTGGAGACAATTTGGTGGTAGCTGGCATAATTGATAAACTACCACAATCTTGGAGGGAGTTCCAAAAGACTTTGCAGCACAAACAAAAGGAGACATCTTTGGAGACTTTGATCACACGCATCCGTGTGGAGGAGGAGGCTAGAGGACAAGATGCACTCATGACACAAGAGAGCAATGGTAATTCCACCACAAAGGTAAACCTTATTTCATCCAATAATAATATGCCCAAAAATCATTTTCCTAGAAATGTTTAATTGAAGCCTAAAAAAAGAGACTTTAAAAATAATAATAGACCTCAAGGAAGGGAAAACCCAAATAAAAATTACAATAAGAACCAAGGACCCCCTTCACAAGATCAATTTAATAGATCCTGTTTTGTCTGTGGCAAGAGTGGGCACATTGCTTGATTTTGCAAATTCAGAAACGTGAATCTGTCCCGCAGGCTAACGTAACCGAAGAGCCTTTAGTGGCTATGATTACAGATATCAATATGATGCAATATATTGAAGGGTGGTGGGCAGATTCTGGTGCTAATAGGCACGTCTGCTATGACAAAAATTGGTTCAAATTGTACACTCCTTTTGAAGAAGAAAAAACTGTTATGCTTGGTGACTCTAGCAAAACCAAGGTTCTTGGGAGTGGTGAGGTTATATTGAAATTCACTTCTGGACGTGTGCTAACATTGAAAGATGTACTTTACACTCCGTCCATGAGGAAGAATTTGATGTCAAGTTTTTTGCTTAACAAGGTTGGCTTCAAGTAAACTATGGAATCTGATAATTATGTAATCACTAAAAATGGATTATTTGTGGGCAAGGGTTATGCTTGTGATGGAATGTTTAAATTGAATGTTGAGAATAATAAAGCATCTACCAGTTCAGTTTATATGCTTTCTTCTATTAATTTTTGGCATGCTCGCTTGTGTCATATAAATAGTAAATATGTAGGAATCATGAGTAGTTTAGGATTAATTCCAAGACTGTCAAAAGATTTTGAAAAATGTGAAACTTGTAGTCAAGCTAAGATTACAAAAAGGCCTCATAAAAATGTTGTAAGAAATACCGAATTGCTTGAGTTAATTCACTCCGATTTATGTGAATTTGAGAGAATTTTAACTCGTGGAGGAAATAGATATATTATCATTTTTATTGATGATTTCTCAAAATATACAACTGTTTATTTGTTGAAAAATAAAAGTGATGCTTTTGAAAAATTTCAAGATTTTTTAAAAGAAGTTGAAAATCAATTCGGTAGAAAAATGAAAAGAATAAGAAGTGATAGAGGCCATGAGTATGAATCAAGTGCATTCAACTCATTTGTTCAGTCTTTAGGAATTATCCTTGAAACTACTGCACCATATTCACATGCTTCTAATGATGTGGCTGAAAGAAAAAATAGAACTTTAATTGAGTTAACAAATGCCATGTTAATTGAATCTGGTGCACTTTTACATTTTTGGGGTGAAGCTATTTTAACTGCATGTCATGTTTTGAATAGGGTGCCACATAAAAAGTTACACACCACACCTTTTGAGATGTGGAAAGGACATAAGCCAAATTTGGGATAGTTGAGAGTATGGGGTTGTCTTGCTTATGTAAGGCTTACTGACCATAAAATGCCTAAATTAGGTATAAGAGCTACTACTTGTGCTTTTCTTGGTTATGCGATTAATAGTGCAGCCTATAAATTTTTTGATCTTGAAAACAAAATAATTTTTGAATTTGGTGATGCAATTTTTCATGAAGAAAAATTTCCTTTTAAATTGAAAAATAGTGGGGGTGAAGAAAATATTTTGTCACAACCTAGTTCTTCTACTTCACATTTACAAAATCAAGAAAATTTTGAAATGGAACCTAGAAGGAGTAAAAGAGCTAGAGTTGAAAAGGATTTTGGTCCTGATTATTATGTTTTTAACATTGAGGAAAATCTCCAAAATTTAAAAGAGGCTTTAACATCACTTGATTCTATATTTTGGAAAGAGGCTATAAATGATGAAATTGAATCTCTAATTTCTAATAGAACTTGGAAATTACTAGATCTTCCACCGGGTTGTAAGACCATAGGTTGTAAATGGGTTCTTAGAAAAAAGTTGAAACCGGATGGATCAATAGATAAGTTTAAAGCTAGACTTGTTGCAAAAGGCTTTAAACAAAAAACTGATCTTGATTTCTTTGATACATTTTCTCTGGTAACAAGAATTACATCTATTAGACTGTTAATTGCTATTGCTGCAATTTTTGATTTAAAAATTCATCAAATGGATGTAAAAACTACTTTTCTAAATGGGGACCTAGAGGAAGAGATTTATATGGACCAACCCGAAGGCTTTGTAGAGACTGGACAAGAAAGTAAGGTATGTAAGCTAACTAAATCCCTATATGGCTTAAAACAAGCACCTAAGCAGTGACATGAAAAGTTTGATTCCTGCATGATTGAGAATCGTTATAAATCAAATAAATGTGATAAATGTATTTATTCTAAATCATGGAATAATTTACATGTTATTATTAGCCTCTATGTGGATGATATGTTGATTTTTGGCTCAAATATGCATGTTATAAATGAGACAAAAAATATGCTTAAAAGCCATTTTGATATGAAAGATCTTGGTGAGGCTAATTTTATTTTGGGCATGAAAATTACAAAAACATGTGATGGAATATATCTTGATCAATCACATTATGTTGAGAAAATATAATTTTCATGATCACAAAAGTGTAGCTACTCCTTTTGATTCTAGTGTTAATTTATTTCCTGTAAATAATGATGATGAGATTTTTAATCAAAAGGATTATGCTAGTATCATTGGTAGTTTGCGTTATACTAACAATCAAGGTTTTGAAACCCGGACCAGACTGTACGGTCCGACCGAAAAAACCTCGAACCGTTCAGTTTTACGGTCTGTTTAGGGTGAAGAACCGTTCCATACAAAAAAAGCAGGGACCTGCACGGACCGCGGTCCGACCGTCCGATTCTGTGAACCGTGACCGGTTTTTGAGGTTCGGACGGTTTCTTTTTGTTTCGGCTTTTCCGCTGAATTTTGGCCAATACACCGGTATGAATTTATATCAGATCTAGAAGAAATGAAAGAACATGAAGAGAACAAAGATCGGAAGGAGATCTGATAATTTCAGATCTTGAACAAAGAGATTTGTAAGGAAAAAAAAAAGAACCAGAGATCAAAAAAACACAAACTACATTAGATCAAAAAATAAAAAACAGTCGCCGATCACGCTTGCTCAGCAAATAAACAGTCTGCGCCAAAACAAACTCCACACTTGCTCAGCAAATAAACAGTAAACACAAACTACATCAGATTAAAAAAAAAAAAAAAAAAAACACAAATTACAATAACACGTATCTTTGTCTTCTACCAACACAGTCGCCGATCACGCTTTGTCTTCTACTGCTGCTTCATCTTCTTCTTTCTTCTTTCTTCTTTCTTCTTTCTTTTTTTCGTTTCTTTTTTCCGTTGATGGAGCTCTGTAATTTCCTCTTTTTCTCTGAGGTATGTGTTTCTCTTTCTTTCTTGTTACTTTTTTACTCATTTGAATTCCTAAGTCCTTGTCTCTCACGTGGCTAACTTGGATCTTGGAAATGATGAAAGGTTTTAATTTTTTTAATAAAAGCAAAAAATTTTCAGCCATAAGATGTAGATATTTTTTCAGCTGGCCAACGTGATGTAACATGATTGATAGGTGCATTAAATATTTTAAGTATTTTTAAGAGTAATGTAATATTTTGAGAGATGCTACATTCATAATATTTTTACAATAAATCATATGTGGTTAACTGTTATTGGTTCAAATTTGAAACTAACATTAAGATTACTTTTTTGCCCCAACGATAACAACTTGCCACTTAGAATTTGTTGTAAAAATATTGTGGACATATCATTTCTCTAATATTTTACACAATTTTTTGCTATAATTTGACACAAGGCAACAAATCACATGTGGTTAGTTGTTATTGGTTAAAAATTTGAAACTAATACTAAGATTACTTTTTTGCCCCAACGATAACAACCTGCACTTAGAATTTGTTGTAAAAATATTGTGGACATATCATTTCTCTATATTTTACACAATTTTTTGCTATAATTTGACACAAGGCAAAGTGTGAGTAATGAAAAAAAAATTATGGGTTTACATCTCTACCACTCACATCTCATCACGTGGCAAATTGTGGTAAAATTTGTATAAAATGTTATATTCCTATTATTGCTCTAATTTTAATTAATATTTACAGTTAAGCATATAATAATTATTAAATAATTCATTCTCAAAAAAAAAAATTTCAATCTAAAATTATTAAATAATTTATTTTTATCTTATTTGAGTGTCTTTCTAATTCTTATATAATAATAATAATAATAATAATAATAATACTAATTATTATTATTATTATTACAAGTTTAACTAATCAATATATAAATAAATAAATAGATATTATATTTAAATTTGCTTAGAATTTGATATTTATTATTTGTCTTGTAAAAGTTATGATATGAAAATATATATTTGAAATATAGATATTTATATTTAATTAGATTATTTTAGTTAAATTTTCTATTTATACTAATTTAATATATTTATTTATATTAAAATAATTATTAAATTAATTATGACGTCATCACGGTTTGACCCCGCCGGTTCGACCTCGGTTCGACCTCAAAACCCTTGAACCTCTCCCTTTTACGGTTCAATAAACGGTCCAGGTCTGAAAACCATGCTGATTATACTAGACCTGACATTGCATATGTAGTAGGAGTGCTTAGCAAATTTACTAGGAAACCTAGTAAAGATCATTGCTTAGCTATTGAGTGAGTCATGAGATATTTAATTGATACCAAAAGTTATGGCTTATTTTATAAAAAGTACCCTGCTGTAATTGAAGGTTTTAGTGATGCCGATTGGAATACTTTGTCAGGTGATTCTCTCTCTACCACTGGTTATATTTTTACCTTAGGTAGTGGTGCTATTTGTTGGAAATCTAAAAAGCAAACAATAATTGCTAATTCAACAATGGAAGCTGAATTAATAACATTAGCTTCAACTAGTGAAGAGGCAAATTGGCTTAGAGATTTGTTATATGAAATTCCACTTTGGGAAAAGCCAATTCCACCTATATTAATTCATTGTGATAGCACTGCCGCAATTAGTAGAGTTTGAAAACTGTTACTACAATAGTAAATCCAGACCTATAAGAAGAAAGCACAGTACCGTGTGATCTTATTTGAGTAGTGACATCATAACTGTGGATTATATTAAATCTAATGATAATATTGTAGATCCATTTACCAAGGCCTTGGCAAAAGATAGAGTCTAGAATACATCGAGGGGGATGGGACTAAAGTCCATAGAATCATGAGCCATGTATGAGGATACTTAACCCAACGACCAGAGATCTTGAGAATTGGGTTCAATGGGAAAAACGAATCATACGATGGTCGTAAGAAATGCACAATTTATTTTTTAATTATTTATTTTGTAAATAATTTTTTAATTATTCATCCCTATGATGTAAGTGCATTTATCCTATAATGTGGAGAGGTTGAGTAAAAAACTCTTAATGAAATTTGTAGCTCGTATGAGTGGGGTGTCAAAATTACAGGAGCACCCTTGACAAATTTTCACCTATGTGAGTGTGGGGGTGGGGCCGCTCCCTATGAGATTTGGACTTAATCTCAAATACACTCATGAAACCGGGATCAGCACACGGCCGTAAAGTGCTAGCTATAAAAGCTCATGTCAACACCTGGGTTGTTATGTGTAAGCAGTGACGCTTAATTTCCCTAAAGCAGTCCTAGTTCAAGTCGGAGACCACTACGACTCTGGAGTTGAGATCGCTGTTTTACTAAGTGAAGGTTCAATGCAGAGCACACCTTCATGATGCATAGTGACCCGTCTTTGTCTGGTAATCTCTCTTTAACTAAAAAATTTAATATTAAAATGAGTGGGGGATTGTTGGAGCATTTTAATATTAAATAATTAAAATGAATAATTGTTATAACATAAATGTAAAGATGTGAGAGTGAATATGGAAGATGGGGAGTTGTGAAAAATGTTTAATCCCACATTGAAAAGGAGATAGACTATTTTATTCTTTTTAATTGTGGTGATTAATGGGTTAACATGAATTGTCTTAGATATTGGGCTAGATACATGCGCAAGGGGGAGGTGAAGGGTGGATGTATCAAAAATGGAAATGAATCAGCCTCTTGGATCCTCCTACTTGACAGCCCATTCAGAGTAATTACCATATCCGTTGGTGAGTAAATGACCCGAATTGATACTCCATTTTTATTATGGACAATGAAGAGCCATTAACCCACTTAATGGACTATCCGTTTGGGCCTTTTCATTCTCTAGAAACTCCTTATCTCACCATTAATTATGTAACTCCATCCCATCAGATTAATGTCCAACAATTAATCTTGTAACACCCACAACATCAGAATAATGGACCTAATTAAATCAAAATAAATTGGGTAGTAATTTCGTGAGGCCCATTGAGCCTATAAATAGACTCATTCAGACCCAATCCAAGTTACTGCAACATACAATACACACACAAAAAATAGAGAGGATATTGGTAAGGAAGGGTGTTCTTTCTGGTGGAGCTTTGGGCTTGAACACATTGTGCAGATGTTGTTCTAGCCATACGACACTTGTTGGGCTGTTGTATCCTGGGGGAGACAAGTCAGAGACGGTCTGCACCGGTTACAAAGTTTAGCCAACCAAGGGCTTGAATCTTCTTAAAGAGAGCGAGTGCCGCGCCTCAGTCCAAATAGTGTTGTATAATTTTCTTCTTTACATTAATAATATTCAGAAGTATTATTCAGTTTCTCGTTGTGTTATTTCCATTATTATTGTATTTGCACCAACAGTAATGAAGAAAGACAAGCCACACATACCTACAAGAGTGGCAATGAGATACTTGTAGATGGTCTCGCTGCACCGGCCATTGTTGGTTAGGACAGGACTGAGTAACTGGTACAAGAAGACCGTGCCAGTTAGGAGGACCCTGTTGAGTTTTTCAAGACTTGATAATGTTGTGGTGGGTGGACTCATTTGGAAATGTTTTGGTACTGCTTTGGTGAGGGATATATGTTAATGGGGATTAGTTTAGAAGAGTGTGGTTTTGCTTTTCCTTTTTGGTTTTTGTTATTGGACTTGCAAGTGGCAAATAAGTTATGATACTATCAATTTATAAAGCCAGACACAGTTTTCATGATTTATTATTCAGCTAGCACTGTTTCGGAAATATTTAGCAATCTATCACTTTTTTAGTACTCGAGTTTCACAAAATTGAGTTCTAAATAGTACTTGAGTTCACTGAACTTGAGTTCCTAGTGAGTTGCTAGCGTGACATTGCTAACCTGAAATTTGTGTAATTAAAAAAATAATGTGGTACTTGATATTACTAAAATCGAGTTTCTTTATAGTACTTGAGCTTCTTGTATTTCTTGAGGAGACCACCATTAATAATAGTCTTGTATCTATAAATGAGTTTTTAAGCGGATGGTGCATTTTCTGTTGAAGAAATTTCTTTGTGGAGGAACCATGAGAAAAACTTTCACATTAACTTAAGAAAGAATCTTGACTAAAACATTTTGTTTATATATAGAGACGTTATATTCAGAATTCTTTCAACAGCAAGCCTGGCAAGAAGAAAAGGACTTGAGAGTTATTTTTAGAAATTTTTTACAACAACGAGTCTAAGAAGAAGAAAAGACTTGAGATGTTATTTTCAGAATTATTCCAACCACCATTCATGATGGGGCCCGAAAGTATAGTGTAAAAAGAAAGACAAGAGGAAGTAGATGATGATATGGACAAAAAAAAAAAAAAAGAGTTAATGCTGTTTTGTTTTGTTTTTTGTTTTTTGTTTTCCTTTAACAAGAAGAATTAGTGCCTAAATCACTAATTTCTAGGGAGTAATAATGATACTACTATGAGTCTTTTTTGACCCTTAGATCTAATAGTAATCAATGGTTCACAAAAGGTGTAATTCTTGTGAAGTTACACCAGGTGTAACATGAACCCACCTCATATATATATATATATATATATATATATATATGAGGTGGGTTTAAGTTACACCTGGTGTAACTCTTATAAAGTTACACCTGGTGTAACTCTTATAAAGTTACACATTTTTTACACCATAGATTTATAAGAGATCTAACGGCTAAAAAAGTATCATTAAATGCTATGGGTTTCCATCTCATTCATAATTAATACTAGTATTTTCTCTCTTTCCTTATTTATTGTTTTTCACTTGATTAAAGAGCATATTGCCATTTTTAACAACTTGCAGAGATTTTTCCTTAAAATCTTCCAAAGCCATGAGGTATTTCTCAACAGTTTATAAGGTATTCGAGCACTAGTCACAGTTTATAAGGCTCTGATACTAAAGAAAAATAGAAACTGCTTACAATTTTTGGGCTGCTTTTCATTCTTGAAAGAGTACATAGAGCACATATCTACGTCAATGACAAGGCCTTTGCATTTGCTTGCATTATTGAAGAATTATTATTCCGAAAACAACTTTTTTCCAATAAATATCATAAATTACTAAATTAGTTGTCCAATCTCTAAATTAGGTATTCACTAACCATGGGAAATGACAAGTAAACAAGAAATTCTTGAAATTTGAAAATGAAAAAAGATTCATGTTCAACGGTTTTTATAATTGTATTTCATATTACTAAAATTAAACAAGTCTATGCTCAATAGACTTGATTCCATAGTCAATATACTCTTTAATATTTGAAAAATGCTATTTCCATGACATTTTCACAACAAATTTTAAATGATAAGTTGTTATTGGTTGTTATAGGTGGGCAAAAGAGTAATTTAAAAGTATAACTTACAATTTAGCCTAATGTTTTTATAAAACACATTCATGTTAAATTTCAAGGGCTAGTGATTCTTTTTGCTGCACACAGGTAAAATCTACTTGCCTTAGAACGAGGCATAACATCAAAAAGTTGGAAATTTGAACCAAACAAATTCCCAATTCTTGAATTTTTAGATAAGAAATGTCTTGAGAAAGTGATCAATTTGATGATCATGATAGTGATTTAGCAAAGATGAACATGCAATACAACAAAATCAAAATGTATTTTTGGTGATGAATATTAGTAACGATTTTATTTATTTATTTATTTTTTATCACCAAAGAGTTATATATAAATTTCATTGCTATTTATATATAAAAAAATAATAATAACATTTGGCAACAAAATAAAATTTCATCGCTCTTAGTTGTGCTGAAAGTAAAGTGGCAAAACTTAAACAAGTTGCTGGAGATGAAAATGATGGCAATATAATATAACGATGATAATGATTAAAGCAGCAAAACTTCCAAAGCCATGAGTGGAAACTGTGACTGGTGCTCGAATACCTTATAAACTGTTGAGAAATACCTCATGGCTTTGGAAGATTTTAAGGAAAAATCTATGCAAGTTGTTAAAAATGGCAATATGCTCTTTAATCAAGTGAAAAACAATAAATAAGGAGAGAGAGAAAATGCTACTATTAATTATGAATGAAGTGGAAACCAATAGCATTTAATGATATTTTTTTAGCCGTTAGATCTCTTATGAATCTACGGTATAAAAAAAGGTGTAACTTTATAAGAGTTACATCAGGTGTAACTTGAACCCATCTTTATATATATATATATATATATATATATAGATGTTAAAACCAACAAAGATGAATATGTAAAGTAAATAATATATATATATATATATATATATATATTGTAAAAAAAAAGAAATAAATAATAAATAATAATTATGTGGCGAATGACGTGGCGCAACAGGAGCTCAGCAGTAATAAATGTTACGCTTCAGCTTTTAGTAATACTAGTGTTTAACCCGCGCAATGCGCGGGATCATTTTTCGTATTAGAAGACAATCAAAACTTATACTGTTAGCTCAATATACTTCATCTACTTCTTTTTGGAAAATGCCATCCAATAATTTAACATGACATTATTTATAAATTGCAAATGTAAAGTCAACCAATATATTGATTATCAAATGCTTTCTATAAAATAGATGTATATGTGACATGTCAATTCCAATCGGATTATATACCATCCCAAATCCAATAAAATGGCACATTTATTCATGATCAATTTGCGGTTAGTTCTTATCAAAAACAATCTCTATCTTTTTATAGAAAAATTGTGTAACTTGGGCAACGGATATAAAATTGAATATTTAACAAACAAATATAAAATAATGTTAATGTTAATGCATAGATTGAACACCACAGTGGTCATGATTTGCATTAACTAAAAAAAAACCCCACCATGTAAATAGAATAAATTATTCTTGCAGATGCAAAATGCTTTCATCGATAAAATGCTAATTAGTTCATTTATTTTTTTTCTTAAAATTCCCATGACCTATATGTAATAGTTGATACAATTGTATAGGCTAAAAAGGGAAGAAAAAAAAAAAGAGATTGGTAAAGTAATGCTTAAAACTAAAGCTACATTAAAGACAATGGAAAAATTATTTGCAACGACAATGGCAATCTTTGTATTTTTACTGGCTCAAAGCCAAAATCCAAATTCAATTTTATATACAACTTCATATTAAATTATAAATCAGCCTCACAACACATATATCTATTCAATAAACACTAATGCCACATTTATCTATCTTCTAGGCATTTAATTTACACTGAAGATTATATCAACCACAATAGGTATCACTAACAGAAATGAACTGCAACAAACTGAGATCCTATAAAACATGTGATTGTGTGTTATATAATTATTTTAAATTCAGGAAACATGGCAGGTTTATATAAATGAAACATTACAAATTCTGAATCAACACCAAACAAACATTGATGGCAATAAATGCAAGAGACCGCAATACATATATAAACAATGCTATTCTAATTTGCAAGTATGTTTGATCATATCTAAAACAAATTAATAAAATAATAATATACGTTATTGACATATTCAATCTTTATTTGAGAGACTGATTTTCAATTGGTAATCATAATTTGGCTATTACAAACCCTTCATTTAATCAAATATTCCTGCCTCTTGAATTTTTTCTTAACACTTTCATGAAAGCGAAAGCATAAAAGAACAAAAGCACCTAATCATAAGCACTCAATAAGACAGCAAGAATGAAGATTGATTACACTAAAGTTCCTCAAATTTTTTTAGGTTTTGCTTCCAAATTACACAGAAATAGATTAGATTATACACTCACCCAAGTAATGGAATTCATGAAATTTTTCACCCACTATTATGTAATCTTCTATTCATAAAATAAATAAATAAAATAAAAGCATCTATAAGAACTCAAGCCAAAACACTAAGATACACACAATAAAAACAAATTAATAAACAAAATAAAGAAAGCTAACAACAACAATATTTTAAAAAGCCTGTCAATCAGCTGAACCTAATAGGCTCAGCAGTACAGAAATTAAGAGAAACAAAGTCCAATAAGCATTCTAGCAAATCAATGACATATATCAATAAGGAAATAATAGTAAAATTAAATATCAAGAAGAAAAACAATAAAGGAGATCAGGAAAAATGCAGTTCAATCTGCAAAAACTCAATAATTAACATTAAAAAACAATAATTTTACTCACTAAAAAGTACAAAATAATTTTACTCCTCAAACCTTCAGAACTTAAACCATCCATCTTACAAATATGACTATTAACAAAACATAGAATACTAATCATTGGTAATTAGGGATAGATGATTAGAGATGGCATCACCAAAATGGCTCTAACAGCCATATATAAAAGAAAAGCCAATAGGAAATAACAGAATGCTAATCTAAAAGAGAAGAAGTGAAAAAAAGTGGGTGTCAAATTAATTATTGGAAGGAGGGAGAGGTTTTATTTTGCCGTTTTTTCTTTTACCAACTACCTATCCCTATAAATGTAGATCATCTAATGATTTAGATTGTCCCTGATGACAGTAAGTAATCAAAAATTATAATCTGAAGCTAAAACTTTGAAAGAGAGAGAATAAATATCCGGATTTTAATTCAAATTCAAATAACAAAAATAATCAGCATATGTAGAGGTCAATCTAATTTATAGAGATCAAAACCAACAAAACCAAAAAAGAATGAATGATATAAAGGCCACAAACCAAGTATAAAGGCCTGGTTTGAAACTGAAATTAATGATTACATAAAACAAATTGAACTAAAACAAAAAGCCAAATTGAACTAAAACAAATAAGCCAAATTAATTGCAAAGCCGAGCAAACATAATATTCAAGATCCATGGACAAACATAAAACATTAATCGAAGACAATCAGTGAATTACTGGATCAATAGAAGAATGCAGAATATTGTTGTTCTTTGGTCATTCAAGTGGAACTAAGAATTAAAGATGTTTGCTTAATATTTTATTGGCTTATTTTAAGCAATATGTTGGTTATTTAATCAAATTCATTAAACGAAAAAGAAACATAATTTACTGCAAATAAAAATTCATTCATTCAGAGCAGCAGCATTGAGAAATTAACCATTATTAAATGGCAAACATGTTTTTGGAGTTACCAAATGCAGGCTACTAAAAGCATAGCATCTTTACAAAGCCGTTACAGTTTTACAATTTAGTAAAATATAGAATAAGAATTCATTTAATATTTTTAAAAAAATGAAGAAAAAAGCAGATTAAAACATGCAATTCAGAACCTAATCAAAACCAAACAGATCAACGGAGAAAATTTAATTCAAGTTATGAGATAAATAGAGGGAAAATCAGGCTATCCAAACCACTTAGCAGAAGCAAACATTATAATATGGTTTGAGTTGCAAAAAATAAGAACTTGGCTTCCATTAGCCAAGGATATATAAAATAAATACTTAAAAGCAAAATTAACATCAAACAGTAACACTTTTTGGAACAAATTTGAACTGGAAAATTTATTTTCGTTTTATACATAAAGATTTTAAACAATGCAATGGTGTCCTTTTTTTCTCAACTTTCTAACTCTCTCAAAGAAGGTTAATCTCATTACCAAAAAAGACTACAATAACCAAAACCATCAATTTTCCCTTATTCTTTCCCAATGTCAATCATTAAGACTGGGCGTAAATCTGATTAGCTTTGGCCACAGCCAAGCAGTACAGACTCAAAAGTTGATCTTGAACAACATTGAACAAACAATTATAATTATGAAAACAAAGAAAGTATTTTAACAATAAATGAACAAAAAGCAGTTGAACGACGAACAAAACAAAACTGAATGTGAACCGCTTTAATTAAACAAAGAAAGTATTTACACTAACACTAAAGACTCTTAGTCATCACAACCCAGGCGGAAAAAAATTTAAAAATGAAAAATGAAAAATTGTAACATTCAATTTCAATTTTCCTAGCAGCAAAACTATGCCTACTCACCAAAAATGACTCAACATAGCATTTTTTACATATACAATAATCTAATGAGCTTATGTAGATAGTCGAACACACATAACTTAAAATAATGGTTAGCTTAGCAAGTAAATCTACTTTGTATTCAAATCCAAACACATCATACTTCTCACTCTATTTATTTTAATAAATTGATCATGCTATTAAAAATGACAGCAAATCAAGTGTCAAAGTGAAAATATAATAAAATTGTACAATAGAAATACAGCTTGACATTTTGAACTTTGGTGGTATTTACTTAGGAGCCTAACAAATTACATTGAAATAAAACAGACATGCCTTTACACTTTACACTTTACAACTAACCCAACCCAAAAGCTTAAATCAAAACTAACTTATATTTCTTAGTTCATAATCGAATCAAAGGGGAAAAAAAAAAAATCTGCAACATTCAATTTCAACTGAAGTAAATGCTGCTTGTGGAGGTAATAGACTCCCTTGAGATTCTAAAATGGTAAATTACTTTTATACTCAAGTTGAAAACATCTCTTGTTAATTTCAACTATTAATTAGTTATTACAGTACGTCAATGGTTATTTCATCACCAAATACAATAGTAATACTTGATTGATGCAGCCTTAATACAATAGTAGCTCTTGAACAATGCAGCAATCCAATATGATAGACCTATACACCAGTAGCAGGAACATAGCAGTGGTGCAACTTAAACTTCATGGGGAAAGCATGCATTGTGCCATTAAGCACACACAATTTCAAAAGTAATACAGTGCAGTACGTCAATGGCTTCATTTTTCTCCACAATTTAGGACATGCAAATCATGACTGGAACTCATTGTGAAGGTCATAAATAAAAGCCTAAAAGTATATTAATAACTATTAGACCTTTGAGTGGTAATTTGAACTCTAGTAGAATAACCTACTAATAATTTAATGAAATTGCTTCCAACCAAGATATTAATTATAAAGCAATAAAATTTTATCAATGTTTGCTAAGGACTCAAAGGAGGCAGCAAGTTATAATGCTGACCTGTTTTAGTTGTCACAGTCACTAAAATAAAAAGAGTAGCTAAAAAGTATTAAATTATTGTAGCAATATATTGGAGTTGCAAACTTGATAGTACTGAAAGTTTTAAGATCATTTACATATTGGAGTTGCGACAAACCACAACAAACCACATCATTATAGACACTCTATGCCAAAGAAACAAAAGAATTACCTTCTCTAAAGAGCATTTGAAGCACTCAAAAGACTCACTATCTTGTGAACCATAAAAAAACTTTCCAACAATAACATCGGCTAAATTAGAGCATTTGATGTCAACTATAGAGGCATCAACACAGTCAACACTATTTTTAGTACCTGAATGAAGTAGCAAAATCAATATCAACATCCAATATATGTATATTTTTTTGGATAAGTAATATCAACACCCAACTTTGAGGCATAAATATGAAAATAAAGAAAATATTTGTACATTATAACAATTATCTGATGGCTGCAAGTCTTCAACAACAAATTCACAATGGCAAAAAAAGAATTTTCCATAAACATTACAATAATTACAAACTTAGAACTCCACTATCATCTTATTCATCAAGCTTTAGTTTTAGCACTCTGAGAGTATAAGAGAAAATTTATTTCATTAGACCAGATTGCTTTATCTAATACCATGTGCATTTAAAGTAGGATGATCAGTTAATCCAACAACCTAGCCTTGACTCTTAGTCCCACAATTTCCAACATTGTCCTAATCATCCTATATATACTTATTAGAGACTCTTGATTATTTTCCTTCACCTATAAGATGAGTCATTGAACTTTGACTTTCTCTTATTTGACACATGAGACATATTTCCATGTGTCAACGTAGTTATTTATGTTTTGTGACCAAAGAAAGCTGCTGTATTTAGAAAATTTTAAACTGATCATGTATTTAGAAGCCTTCCTGAGTTTTGCTAGTCAGTTTAGGAAGTAAAACAACTTTGTATTCAAATCTCAGCACATCATACTTCTCACTCTATTCATTTTAATCATTTGATCATGCTGTTAAAAATGACAGCAAATCATGTGTCAAAGTGAAAATATAATAAAATTGTACAATAGAAATACAACTCGATATTTCTTATTTCATAACCAAATCAAAGGGAAAATAATAGTCTGCAACATTCAATTTCGACTAAAGTAAATGCTGCTTGTGGAGGTAATAGACCCACCTTTCTTAATCTATGATCAATATATAGCAGGAGCTTTAACATAAATATACACTCACATATCAGAAGCTTGTGTTTGAACCAAAATAAAATACTTAAAAAGCACTAATACAGATTAATACGAAAAAGAAAATTCTCCATCTTTTCATTGTGATCACTAACACCTATCAACTTTTAAATATGGTTCAATGTTCTTTGATAAGGATCTATTTCAATTTTTCTTTCAACATTTGAGGCAAAAATGGAGCCAACTTCAATGATGAATTAAATAGATTTTATCATAATAATATGGAATTGACACCATATGACCTGAAATTGCCTCTGTTTACCCTTTGGAAAAAATATTCAATAGATATAAAAACCTCTATTTTAGTTCCATTTTTATTTGATTATATGGTGTTCTTATTGTCAAGGAAACCCTACATAATAATGAAATAGGCATGAAGATGTAAGAATAGCCGGACTAAATATGTTTTAATATTATTATTAAAAGACTTTTCTAAATAAGGTTGAAGAAGATCCCTACATAATAATGGAATAGGCATGAAGATGTAAGAGTAGATGGACTAAATATGTTTTAATATTATTATTAAAAGACTTTTCTAAATAAGGTTGAAGAAGATCACTAAACACCATAGCGAAGATGCTAATACTAAATGCAAGAAGAGAACAATTAACTAACAACACCATTTCAATCTCTTTTACCAAAAACCAATAATCCCAAAAAGAGTCAAATCTAACCCAAATACCCAATACAAAAACAATTCTAACCCAAAAACCTTAACTAAAACAAAATCTAACCCATATAATCATGAACTGAGGATATAAAAGCATATGAATGATGTCAAGCACATAATTCCATAGATATATCAGAATCATAACAAAGATTCTAGTGCTTCAACTATTACATAATAAAACAAAGAAGTTATATCATATCTCAATAAACCTAACAATCTCATTAACGATGTGCATCTACAACCATAACTTTTACGAATCAAATTTGTACCGATATAAAATTATATATATGCCAAACCACAGTATCCGAAAATTGAATGAATATATCACATATATCAATTACAGAACACAGATTTATCGAACAATAGTTTTAAAACAAAATTATGAAGAAAAATTACTGCAAATATTTGAGGAATCAATATTCTAAGGTTCTACATTCTTGTTCATGCCGTAAGAATCAATTTCCACAACAAAGTACCAAAAGGAGAAGAATGAACACATAAAATTGATGCGTACCTTTCGTCGGAATAGCACCGATCTTTAACTCCGTATCTCAAAACCTCTGGAACGTTTGATCGTATTCAGCTTTGACGGATGCCGATTGAGATGGTCTAAGTCTGGCAGGGTATGGCGGTGGCCGGCCGTACGGATATTAACTGATTCGCAGAGTCTGAAGAAAACAGATTACTATGGTTTTAATTGCAAAACAGATCTAGGAAATTTCGCAAATTCACGTAAACAGGGGGAACTTATCCCGAAATCACAGTGAAGTTTCAAAACCGAATCAAAACAACAAAAACCCATAGAGAGAAAGAGAGGGAGAGAGAGAAAAACGTACCTGAAAAACGCAAAAGGGAATAGCGATGGTCGGCCAAACGAATGCCGATTGTGATGGTCTAAGCCCGGTAGGGTATGGCGGTGGCCGGCCGTACAAAATTTCACGGAATCGCAGAGTCTGAACAAAAGAGATCGCTAGGGTTTTAATCGCAAAACAGATCCAAAATATTCTGCAAATTTACGGAAACAGGGGAAACTTATCCCGAAATCACAGAGAAATTTCAAAACCAAATCAAAACAACGAAAAATCATAGAGAGAAAGAGAGGGAGAAAGAGAAGAACATACCTAGAAAACTCAAAAGGGAATAGCGATGGTCCACCAAACAAATCTCTAGTGCAGCGCAATTTTTTTCTTTTTTTTTTCCCTCCTTGCAGAGATTGATGTGAAGAGATCGCTGGAATTTTGATTCTCCTACTCTTTCTCTCAATCGCAGTTTCGCTAGGGTTTTTTTAGAGAGAGAAAATATTAAGAACACTAATGTGAAAAGGCTAGATATTTTTAGTTCTGATGTTTTTTTTAATCTTATTTTTAACCCCTTTTTTTATTTAAAATATACACTATTACTGTCAGACGGGCTTGCTCTTGCAAAACAAATGGGAACAGCAGAGAGGCTTTCAAACGCCGTAAAAGGGAAAGTTAAATTTCTTAGAATGCTGAAATAGCGTACCATGCGAATTTTTAAACTTAAACCTATATACGTGTCATTTTTTTAGATAGCCTTTTTTCCTAACGTGGCAGCACCTCGTTGAGGCTTCTGTTTTTATATATATATAGATATAGATATAGATATAGATTACAGGACAAGGGTGAGGTTGAGATTCTTGAGAATATTACAAAGAGTTATGGTACTACCACAAATAAATTCACAACTTTTGCCATAACTCTTCTACGTGGTAGACTGTAATTGACTATCTGTCACTTTTATATTGATCTACCACTTTTTCTTCACTAATTAGTCAACCACGTGGAGGGGTATTGGCAAAAATTGTGCATTTTTTTTTGTGGTACTAGATTTTTTGTATAACAAATTTTATTAATATAAGACTTAAAAATTGATGTGTGATCAATCACACACACAAAAAAATCTTTTCATTATATTGTTAAAGTATCACTAATCGTGTTCTTGTTATGTCAATTTATTAGGTTTTTGTGATAAAATTGTTTGCAATATAGATGGTATAATTACTTTTATTTTTACCTTAAAGAGTTATATGGGCTGAAGAGTTAGAGAGGATTTTTGTTGTTGTTGTTGTTGAGTGTTGACCCTATATACATGCATGTACCGACTTTTCCAAAATCTCTCTTTATGCCTCTCACTGTCTCGGCCTATATTTCTAACCATCATCTGTGACTATCACCACAGCCATTGATCAAAGCAATGCATTTATTTGTGTGTGGTTTGTTTTCATCTTTGCTCTCTCGTCTCCACTTGTGTTTTGCTTGGATCGGTCGGTGGTTGATTGTATAGGTCCTGGTGATGTTTCAACAACCATTTTTTTCTTTTTCTTTTTTCACCCAATTCTACAAAATTTTGAACACCATAACCATTGAAATAGATAGCAGGGTTGAAACTCAGGGGCGGCGCCACCTTAAGGTCAGGTTGGTTGCAGGACTACCCTGACCTAAAATTTTTTTTAATATATATATAATGATTTAAAAAATTTTATTTGTCTACCTTTCCAAAAAAAATTTGGGAACATCCTCAGTTTTTTTTATGCTAATAAAATTAAATTTTGCTCCATAATTTGTTTTACAGTGGATGAATGATTGTTTGGTTGTGTACATTGAAAGAGATGTAACTTGTAACATTTAATGAGACTACATGCACTGATTTCAAAATATGAAAACTCATAGAAGGCAATTGTAAACTTTATGTATTTGCATGTTTTTTTAATGTTGTTGTTGTTGTCAATATATGAATTTTTCTTTTTATTAGATTGTATAATTTATGTTTCTTAAGGAACACCTTGAAAAAAATTCTTAGAGCCGCCACTGTTGAAACTTGAAACAATTCTCTCTCTCTCTCTCTCTCTCTCTCTCTCTCTCTCTCTCTCTCTCTCTCTCTCTCTCAATATTAATAGGAAGAAGTTAACATATGTCTTTAAAGTATTGGTTTATGAAATATTTTTAAAAACTCTCTCTACTACTTTTTGTATTTTCCATAAAAGTGATATTAATTTTTTTCTAAAATGGACAATTAACAAATTCTCTAAGGGCACATGTTAATACGACCCATATTAATATATCTAAATAGTCATGTAATAGATCCTAAAGGAACAAATATTGATGCAATAAAGTTTGTGCATGAGTAGTGTGCTAATAAAGTTCAATGTTAGGTAAAAAAAATAAAATGGTCAAATAAAAAAGTTTGTGCATGAGTAGTATAGTTAATATAAAGTAATAAGTCTCTGATGGTTGAATAAGCGATCTGAGTTTCAATTCCCACCTATACCAAAAATTGATTGATGTCTTAGTCTGATGATAAAAAACTATTATCGAGAGCGGATATCATAAGATTAAAACTCTCAAAAAATATAAAGTAATAAAGTTTGATGTTGTGTAAGAGTGATTAATATAAACTAATAAATTAAGGGTCATGTTAATTAATGCTCTTAGGGCAATTGTTTTTTGATATATAAGGCAATTGTTAATAAACCATAATAAGAAAATTTTGACACAATTTTCATGAGAAATATAAAAAGTTGTTAATAACATTTATTGTTTTATTATTCTCCCAATAAAATGCTTCTAAAAATAGCTCCTAAACTAATTAGATGAAAGCTCATTTATTTAACTTGACATATAAATCAATATCTTATGACTATAATTTCAAGTAATTAATCTAAAATATAGTAAAATAATATGCATGCTTATACATGAAAACATTTAATAGTAGTGATAATATAATAGTCTTACTTATGTGAGTGAAATGATCACCTCGATTGACTTTCACATTAAATATTATAACTAGGTCACTTGACACAAAAATTAAGAAAATTAACTTGAACATATGATGCAAGTTTAAACAAACAATTATATACTAATTTAGATTTAATTTAAATTATAATTGTGTTTCGACTTCAAAAAATATATATATATATATACACACACAAGAAATTTAACAGGCATGTGGTAAACAAATAGTTCGAATAATAAACAAAGAAATGAGAATATATATAGTTTATAATGGCATTAGGAGATTCAATTTAAATTATAATTGTGTTTTGACTTCTCAATTCTCATTTTCGTCATTTTCTGACTAAAATGTTCATTTCCTTTTTGAGTAATTACACTCATCTCTTTTGAGATTTGGAGAAATGACATTTCATCTCAAACCTTAAGGGAAAAACCATTTTTCCCCTTCCATATTTGTTTGATCAAACCTTGTTAAATTGATGTTAAAAATGTTGTGCACTAAATTCATACGTTTTGGTGTTGTATTTTTTAGTTCCTCCTCACAAGTAGTCTCTCTCTCTCTACAATAAAATTTAAAGAATAAATTATATATATATTCAGTATAAGTTTGATATGAGTTTTGATTATTATGATAATCTCTTTTAAGAGAATGAATAATTTATTTAAATAAAAATCATACATATATACATACATACATATATTTATTTATTTATTTTGCTTAAATGTATAATCAACCTCGTGCAATTCATTTAAAAGCAATGACGTTAAAACAAATAAATAACTGCTTTAAAGATTACATTTGTATATTCACAGCCTTTATGTTTATAAAGACTTTCATTTAAATTTAGTTGTACCGAAGTGAATTGAAGTGCTACATTAAAGTGACTCAACAAAACTGTAGTAACAATAAATGTTATGCTTAAAATTTTAGATATTATGAGTTTGAGATTTATATATATATTTTTAATAAATTTGGATTTAGAATTGGTACTTTCAACCCAAACATGTCTTTTCTCATTGTTGATGCCCATTTTTGCAAATTCGTATCCAAAAGCCCATATGGAGGAAAGCCCAATGAAAAGCAAGACCCAAAGGCCTGCCAACAAGACCAAAGAGCAAGAGAGGTCCAAAGAAAGAAATGCAAGGAAAAGCAATCTGCAGCAGAATACAAATTTGCAGCAGAATACAGATCTGTCGCAAAATACAGTTCTTCGGCAGAATGGCTTCGGCAGACAAAGACAAATTGGGTCCAAGACCCTTTTCATCCAGTCAACATTATTTGGCCCACAAAGGCCCAAATCCTTTTGTATAAAAAAGATAGGCATGAAAACTGATATGAAGAAGCACGATGAAAAGAAACAAGGAACAGCAGGAAGTGTTAGCAGCAGGAAACGCGTGAAGGAAAGAGAAGCCAAACTAAAGGAAATGACAAACACAGCAGGAAATGTGTGAAGAAATAAGACAGAGACACGCAGTAGAATGAAATAGAACTAATCTGCTACGACAGAAATGGCGTGGGAGACAAACATAGAAGGGCCGGAGCACCACCAACCTGTACCCAACTAATACAAGGGAGGTGGGCCCACGGTTGAGGGGATTCAGAGAGTGTGGTTTGGTGGTGGGGGGAAAATGGGGTCTATATTTGGTTTCCTGCCATGACTTCTTTTGGGAATATATCTTGCTGGGATGGTATCTTACACAAAAGAAGTAATAGATGGTTGGGACCATCTGATGCATGCCATAGAGCTAGGTAGTGAGGTATCCATTTGAACCTAGAGGTAGAAGTATACAGCAAGAGCAAACAAAAGAGAATTTTGTCGTGAAATGAGTAATGGTGCAGCAAACATGTACTGAGCAATGCCAGGGGCAACCAATGGGTGGGTGGGTAATCTTGAAAGGATGCCCACAACAAACCAAAAACAGTTGGTGAAGCCCTAGGGGTAAAAGGGAGAAATCCCATTGGATTAGCTCACTATAAAAGGAAGGTAACCACGACAGAAAGGGAAGAGGAAAAAAGACGGAAGAGAGAAAAAACACCGAAAGAAAAGGGACCCAAGGGGGTGGAGGCACCTAAGGGGAAAAACCCATGGTAAGAGAGTAGTAAGCACCTAGAGAGAGGGACCCAAGAAAAGAAAAGACCAAATGGGAAACAACCCACGGCAAGATAGTAGTTAGAAATTAAGAGTAAAAATAGAACGGAAAGAAAGTGGTAAAAAGAAGAAAAAAAATACGGCAGGAATAGGGGCATGCATCAATAGACCATATTTTCCCTCCCTCTTAGCAAACCCACTCTTTGATGTCCCTGAAAGTAATAGCTAGTAGCCATTTAGGCCTATTCTCCCAAATGCACAACTTTGATGGCAAAAGCCTATAACAAGGTTGTTCAAGTTGGGGTTTGGTTTCTTTCTTGGTTTACTTATCCTATGAGAAGATTCAAATCTTGATTTCAATTGCAAATATATTTGATTTCTCTCATTATAAATTATATCTGTTGTATTTAGTCATCCCGCCACAGCACGTTTTTATCATGTTTGCTGCATCAGTTGTCCTGCTGTGGTATCTTTACTTGTTGTACTAGTTATTCTGATGTAACACCTTTTCATTATATTTACCGTGTTAGCTATTATACTAGCTAAACATTTTCTGCTGAAGCTTTCTTCTTTATTTGTTATTACATGTTTTACTTTTGACACAAACTAATCATTATCCTGCCATAAGTAATAGCTAGTAGTCATTTAGGCCTATTCTCCAAAATGCACAACTTTGATGGCAAAAGCCTATGACAAGGTTGTTCAAGTTGGGATTTGGGTTCTTTCTTGGTTTACTTATCCTATGAGAAGATTCAATACTTGATTTCAATTGCAAATATATTTGATTTCTCTCATTTTAAATTATATCTGCTGTATTTAGTCATCCTGTCGCAGCACGTTTTTATCATGTTTGCTGCATCAGTTGTCCTGCTGTGGTATCTTTACTTGTTGTACTTGTTATTCTACTGTAGCACCTTTTCATTATATTTACCGTGTTAGCTATTATACTAACTAAACCTTTTCTGCTAAAGCTTTCTTCTTTATTTGTTATTACATGTTTTACTTTTGACACAAACTAATCATTATTCTGCCATAAGTATATATATACATATATCTTGTTTCTCATGTTCTGCAAAATATAATTTATATATGTATATGTGAATACGTATAAATATATATACTCATATATGTATGTATATATTTGAGAATATGCTAACCCATTTAAACTAACATTTGTTTGATGGGTATTTTCTTTGGGTTTTAGATTCGTTTATGTGCAGGAAGTAGAAGAGTATCTCTGCAGTAAAAAACAAAAAGTAGTCATTCACATTGCAAAAGGCTTTACTACACGGCAGAAGGCTTTAAAGCACAGCAGATAACTTTAAAGCATAGTAGACAGCTTTAAAGTACAGTAGACAGCTTTAATGCACAGAAGACAACTTCAATGCACAGTAGAAAGCTTTACTGCACAATAGGAAGCTTTATTGCACAACAAAAAGTTTTGCTGCGTAGCAGAAAAGTTAGTCTTGCGGCAGAAATTGGAGAAAAGTTCATTTTGCGGTAGAAATTGGACAAAAGTTTCTTCTGCGGCAGAAACAGAGGATAAGCCCACTTTGCAACGTCTTCCCTTGGACTTGGACTCAACGTTTGTGCACAAACTGGCAGCGGCAAAATGGTACTTTGGAGCCCATTCTGCGAAGTGCCAGACCCGACTTCCTTCTTAGAAAAAGAAATGTAAAAAGAACCCTTTACACTCATTATGTAAGTACATAAAAATAGATTGAAGTGGATCAAAATGGATTGAAATGGAACAAAGTGGACTGAATGGACAAAAAAGGATCGAATGAATTGAGGAGGAACAATGTGGACCGAATAGGACCAAAGTGGACCGAATATGAATGGACGGATTGAGATTAGGACCAAAGCAAACGGAATGGACCAAACATGACCAAATTAGACCGAAGTGGACCGAGTAGGACCAATGTAAACTCAATAGGACCAAAGTGGACAAAATGGATTGAATAGAACCAATATGGACTTAGTGGAACAAAGTGGACAAAATAGACCGAATAGAACCAAAGTGTAGTGAATGGCCCGAATAGGACTGAAGTGGACAACATGGACCGAATAGAACGAAATAGAATCAAAGTGGATAGAATGAACCGAATAAGACCAGAGTAGACAAAATGGACCGAATAGGACAAAAGTGGACATAAAGAACCGAATAGGACCAATTTAGACCGAATAGAATGGAAGTGGACAGAATAGGACCAATGTAAACTGAATGGACCGAATAAGACTGAAGTGGATTGAAGAAGACCGAATGGACCGAATAAAACTTTAGTGGACTGAATAGGACTGAATGGACTGATTGTGGCCTTATGGACCGAATAGGACCAAATTGGACTGAAGTGGACATAATAAACTGAATAGAACCAATGTGGACCGAATAAGATTTTTGAATATTTATAATTTTTATTGCATTTTTGGGACTCATATTTCTAATTTATAATGGCTATTTTTTGTTGTTGTATTTTTTAACTCAAAACTAAAGAGTTTAGTCTAAATATAATAAAATTTCATACTTTTCAACCCAAAACTTAAGAAAAAAAAATTGAAATTTTGAGCTAAATTTGAAAATAAAACCTACAAAAAGAATCAACTTAAGACCCAATTAATTTAAAATGGATTGAAGGAGACCAAAATTGATTGAGTGAATCGAATTGGATTGAGTGGACCAAAGTAGACCTAATTGGATTGAATAGAAATTGTTTAATTTTTAAGGAGAACAAATTATCTTCAACAAATTTAGAGAAATAAATATTATACATTATATTATAATATAAAATAATTATTTATTTCTACGAATTGCGTAAGTCTACTATTAGTATACATAAAAATAATTTTAAATAAAATTATAAAGTAGTCTGCGCATCGCGCAAGAAATTATCTAGTATTAATAAAAAGGGAAAGAAGTGTCATTTTTTTCAGACCTTAAGAGATGTGATTACTTTTTTTCTTTCAAGTTTAGAAATAAATGTCATTCTTCCAAACCTAAAGTAGAACCAGTGTAGTTTGCGTATTATTATTTTCATTCATTTCTTTTACTACTCTAAACGACCTGCAAAAGAATCTGAGGAGGTAGGACTAGGAGGGACCAATGACCATCAATTGTGAAACTTAAACAAGCATAAATGCTGATTTGAAATTTCAATGAGGTAGGGGTAGGAGGTACTATTGTATTTTGGAGAGAGAGAGAGAGAGAGACTTCAACGCTTTGGAAGCCCTGGCTCCAACTCCTACCTCAGCTTCCGCCACTTTTACTCTCTTTCCAATTCACACTCTCTTTCGGTGTGTCGCTTTCTCCAAAGCCTCTGTCTTTTTGGTTATCTTGAAGTGGGTATTTGTGTTTCTACTCAGAAACGAGGTATGAATTTCCTTCATATACTGCTTCTCTACAATATTTGGGTTATTTTTCAATTACTTTGCTAGTTTGCTTGCTGTTTCTTTATGGGGTTTCCTTTAAATATGGAAGTCTGAATTTGTATGCTTTATCCTTTCAGTTTACATTGTGCTATAACAATTCAATTGTTGGGTAATCATAGGCTTGAGAGTAAATTTTCGATATCTTGTTGTATTCTAAGCAGTAGTGATGCCTTAAAAAATTATATTTTTTCTGCTGAGATATATAATCTAGTAGTGAATAGAAGCTTCCCTTTTATATTTTTGGATGAATCAAATTTAAGCATTATAAAGTAAAAGTCTTGTTGGGCTTTTTGAGTTCAATTAGTTACGGACGGTACTGCTAACAAGGTGACCAGTTAAACATGCCACTAAGGGCTGCCTAGGCACTTTTTCAGTATTGCATACATGTTTGTAGGCTATGTTATGTGACTCTTCTTTTTGTTTTTACTTTGTTGGGACTAAACAAAGCCATTCTGCCAAAGAATTATATGTACTCTTTCACTGTGTAAGCATGATAGATAACCAATAAGCTTTAGCTCAAATGATAAACCAGCGCTAGCCATATCTGCACTTACACCTTAAAAAGACTGATGGAGTTGCAATTGGGGTTTCTTGTAATCACTTATAAACCCAAGATCCACCTAATAAACACCTAATGTGGGACTGAGCACGTGCCCACCCAACACACTCTCAAACAATTTGGGGTATCCGTATGGACTGTATCACAGAACATATCCATTTCAAATGTAGCTTTTGCAGAAAGCCATCCTGCCTCCCCTGATATGGTTGGTTGTTTACTGTTTAATTTCGTTTGTGTTCTGATTTTTGCATTAACATTTAAACTTATATCTGTCCCATTTTTCTATTAGTTATTTCACATGTAATTGGAAAGAAATTCAAGTTCCTAATCCTAAGTAATGCTAAAATTTAACTAGCTATTTTTCTCATACATAAAGGGGACAAAATCTTTTGCATACAGAGGAGGGCATCACATTCCAATCAAGTGTGCCATTTTCGCACTGTATGTGGTTCCTAAAGATTAGTGTTGTTGTGACAACAATTTTATGTTCCAGTTACTTTTGATTGGAAAAAAAAAAGGTTTTTTAAACAGAACTTGACTAACTTCTCACACGTGCTTTTCTTCAGTTTGGGCAGTCTTCCACAAGAGAACCCATGATGGGACCAAGTTTGCTATCACTGAGAGACCTGTTAAACAGGTGAGACGAGATTTCTGCACAGAAACAGCTGAAACCTTCATTGAAGAGCAGAAATCTAGATGGGGAAAATGCTTCTAGGTTTCTTTGATGAGAGCCGACTTAACAATTCAACCTCTAACCTTCTGGATGCCTTGTTTAGTGATGATTGATTGAAGAGAGTTAACCATGAGATATAATTGGCCTCAAACATTGAGCATAGTGTGGCTTGTGGGTCTATATTGCCTCACGGTTGAAAAGTAAATATACAACTCATGCATAAGCAGTGACACGAGAAATTTTTTGTAAGTAACTAATTGATTGAGAGAAAGTTCTTGTTTGACGGATTTGTTGCAAATTACAGTGATAATTTGTTGCAATTGCAATGAGACAATGAGTGACTGAGGACATTAAAATGAACTTTTTTTGTCTATTTTGGTTGGATTACCTCTGTATGTTAACTGTAGTAGTAAGAATCTTGTTATTCTTATTTCTTTCTAATAGTTATGACTTATGAGAAATATTTGAATATTCAATCCTCTCCTATTGCTGTCTCTTTTCTCATGTGGGTGTTAGTTTAGAGGTCCTCTCTCTCTGTCTCTCTCCCCACCTGCCTTTTTGACTTATTGCATGTTACATGAAAAAGACCTGAATGAAGCCCATTATCCCACAAGTCACTACCAAAAAGTTGCTTTATGCTGACCCCAAAAAATAAACTATTATACATGTCATTAACCTCCTTAAGGCGGCAATCACCCTCAAATTCTGCAACCAACGCACCAGTTTCCCATCAACTTACCAAAACAGAGTTGACTGTAAAGGTTTAATATGGAAGTACACAACTTAGGCAGAGTTTTTAAGTGTTTAAAGCTTAGGATTCTTAGTTAAATTGAAATCTGTTTATATTGATCAATTAATTATTTTGTTGAATTTAATTATTCTTGGGAGAAGAATAATATCTATTTTACTAGTGAGTTTCAGTTAGTTTAACTGGTAAAATCTTATGGTTGAATAAGAAATCTATGATTCAATTTTCATTTACACCAAAAATCGATTAGTGTCTTGATTTGATGATAAATAGTTATTATCAGGAGTAGACGCTATAGGTTGAAAACTATCTCCAAAAAAAAAAATATATATATATATATCTATTTTACTACAATAGTCAATATAGACACGTGGTTTAATTTAATTGTGAAACTCAAGTTTCTGCACTAAAAAAACTGTGCCCAAGTTTTTCCCTTACATGGAAAACTGGAAAACTAATGTGGTCTCCTACATTCTGATAAAATTTTTGGAGCTTAAATTAGATCTACTTCAAAAAAGTTCTTTATAGAGTTACATTTCTATCCTAGGATCTTTGAGATCACTTTCAGAATCAGTGTCGGAGACTCAGAAGTCAGTAGTCTTTTATTTCCTTATAATTTCCCTGGTTACTGTACTAGTTGGTGTGGCGGAAAAAAGAGGATCAACCATATGCACCATTTTCAACGCCCAGCCCAATGGTTGGAGTAGTTGGAATCTTTGTTTGTCCCTCCAAGGCTGGCTACTTTCATTCCTATAGCTACACTTTCTTTTTCTTCTTCAACAGGAACCTAGTCATTCCTACTAAGGCTATCCTTCAAGTTTTCACATGACTACCAATTTCTTTAACATAATGCTTATCTCAAATTGATACTCCCAAATTGTTGGTAGTGATATAGTGCTAGAACTTCATAGGATACCGAAGTGGTTCTTAAGAATATTTACAATGACCAATCATCTTACTTGTTAAGTAGCCTTAGAAGGAAACTCTGCCACCTCTACTCGAAGATACGGTGGCTGATATGGAAGCGGCTGAGGCCAAAAGTTGTCATCAAGAGGCTTGTAAAGTGGAGCTCTAAACTTCAGTCTAAAGTACAACCAGGCACCAAAAGATCTACAGTTCATATAAATGGCATTTTGCCTTCCAAACAAGATTCACAAATTGGAAATCCATCAAACTCCAATGGCTCTAAGAGATCAGTCTTTGAATTCTGTTTGAATTAATATGACCCAAACGCAAGTGCCAAAGATATGCATCATTAGTAGAAGGAATTTTCTCTTTAACGATTTCACATGAAAGTTATTATTTAATTCAGAATTGTATAATTCATGTTTATCAGAAATTAAACACTCCAATAGCTATAACTGGAATTCTGCTCCCATCAGCCAAAGTAAGAAACAATTCCCCTTCGTTCAGCTTTCTGGTCTCCTAGAACCCCTACAAAGTATTGTAGATATGGTTAGTACAACTTGAATCCACACACTAGGAATCCGTGGGATTTTGTACTAAACATATTTCAAAAAGGAATGAGCTTTTCATATATTTATTATTGGCAACTCTGAATTTTGGACAATTCCTCTTCCAATGACCTTTCTCCCCACAATGGAAACAATTTCCTTTGGCATGATCCTTCTTCTTTCTCTTGTTGGCAACTCCTAAGGCAATTTGTTTACCATCTTGCTTGGTGAAGTCCTTCTTCTTCTTCTTTTTACCCTTGTGTTAGGTTTTAAAAGTTTAGAATAATTGGTAAATCGTGAACACAAACTTGTCTAGATATAGATCCTAGAGTCTATAGGTATTATTAGACAATGCTCAAGGTGATTCAAGTCAAGATTCAAGAACATATAAGCTATAGGAAGAAGATTTCATAATCTGTCTAGTTCGATCGATCGGAAGACAGGCTCGATTGATTGAAAGTCGTATCTGCAGAATTTTAATTAAGCCCAAACAGCAGTTCAAGACCATTAAGAATTAGGGTTTCAGATCTACTTCTCCTAGTATATAAAGGAAACCCTAAGCACGTTTTTATGTGTGTTGTTTAGAGAGATTTGAGTACCTCTTGTGCCTCTTTTGTATTTAGGGTTTTGTACCCAAAAGCTCTCTTATGTCTTCTACCGGTATTATTACTTGAAGAATCTCAAGATCCGGTGTTGTAGAAGTTGCTGCCTTCTCTAGTCATCAAAGGTGCTAATGATCTAAACCTTTAAGGGTGGTCTTGGAGTCACAAACAGGAGAATTTGTGTTGCTAAACCTTTGAGTGGGATCTCAAAGTCACAAACGTGGGTGTTTGTGTTTTGCAAAGGCCAAAGAAAGAAGGAGTTCGTGGTCTCGAAGCTTGCACATGGTTGTGTCAGTAAGTTTTTACTGGTGGGTAGTAATAAGATATTAGTGGTCTAAGTCGCTATTGTAAAACTTTGATTCTTTCTAGTGGATTCAGGTTTACCTTGAAGATAGCTAGGTTAAATCTTCCTCAGGTTTTTTACCGGTTTGGTTTTCCTGGGTTGTCATATCGTTGTGTTGTTTATCTTTCCACTGCTTTGCATGATATGATTGTTTGATTGTGATAACCTAGATTTGAAATTTGGACTAAGTAACAACTTGGCTAATTACCTAGGTTAATCCAATTGTGGTTTTAAGGAGTCTAAAAACTATCACCTTGTCTTTCAACTTAGGTTAAGAAGTAGAAGCTTTAGCCATATTGGCATCAACACTAGATGTACCAAGAATGCCTTCCGCCGCCACCAATTCATTCATTAATTCAGAAAATGTATAAATCTTTTTGTTCATGTTATAATTAAGTCTGAATTCCTTGAATGATTCTGGTAGTGACTGGAGTATCATATCCGCTTGGGATTCTCTATTAATATTGACACTTAAAACCTCTAGTGTATTCAGATGAGATATAATCCTAAGACAATGTTTCCTCACTGAAGTGCCTTCAGTTATTTTGGTATTATAAATTTGCCTCATAGTTTCTTGCCTTGCAGGACGGCCTTGCTCACCAAACATTTCCTTCAGACTTAGCATTATGTCCGAAGCTAGTTCTACATCCTGCATTTGATGCTATAGAACATTTGAGATAGATGCTAGGATATAGCACTTGGCCATCTCATTAGATTTCTACCAATGATCATATCACTGTTTTTCCTCAGGAGGAGCATCTAATGATGAAAAGTTAGGACAAGGTTGACTAAGCACACACTTGTGCTCTTCAGCAGTGAGAACAATGTCCAAGTTTCTTCTCCAGCCAACATAATTGGATCTAGTCGGTTTGTTTGATTAAGAATAGCAACAAGTGGGCTAAAAGATGCCATGATTAAATCTGAAAACAATAAACATGAATATAATAAGTAAACTGGACATTATCAATTTAACATATAAGCATATAGTATGGAACCTTAATAAAACCATAATATAATATATGCAACGACAACCCAATCCATGTCTATAATTCCTTGGTAGCAAGTATATTATAAACATCATGATTGATTGAGAACTATTCTCATTATTAGTACTATCATAATAACTCTTATCAAACACTAACAATATGCTATATTAACTTTAGCCTCTAAGTAATAATGACATAGCTCCTTTGGGAGGTTAACATTACACTTAGTCTAGTGTATACCATTATCTAGAATCATGTGTAGCCACATTTCATCTCCCTTACATTGTTTAAACTTGTTTACCATGAAACAAAACACCCTCCTTTGGGATCGCGAGGCATATATGCTAAGATGAGGTGCTTGTTCACACCACTTTAAATGGGTAGTTCAATCTTGTAGTACTATGAAGTAAACACCCTCCTTTGGGATCGCGAGGCATATACGCCAAGACGAGGTGCTTACCCACACTACTATGAATCAATAATTGAGGTCGTGAGATCCAACTCTTGTATCTCTCTCCCACTAGATATTTAAAAAGAAAGGGTTTTAATTAGAAAACATGCGTAATCTCATTACATATAGCCTTGCACTTTTAAATGTGAAAACACTTAGTGAAAATTCAAAATTCACAACTTTCGATTGATTGAATGTATCCCTTGATCGATCGAAATCATGAAGAAAATTTTAATAAACTTTCTGGATGACTCGATCGATTCTCGATTCTTATTCGATCAATCAAAAAAGCAAATTTGATCGATCGGTTGAAAATTAAATAAATTCATCACAAAGTCTCGGGTTGACTCCATCGATTCTCGATTCCTATTTGATCGATTGAAAAGGAACATTCAATCGATCGAAGGGAATTCCCGATCGATCAAAACTCGTGAAACTGAATTTTCCAGAATTTTCACAAAGCAGTTTTCAACGGTTTTTCATGAACAAACTACCATCATATAAACATAATAGATTGAATTTGAGATCAAAACTGAATTCCATTGATGCTATAGGCTTAAAGTTCAATTTGACATACTTAAAATCAAACTTAAACAACATCATAACATCAATATCAGTTTTTATCAAACAGTAATTTCAACAACCATGTAGAAAATTGATTGTAGAATCTTCAACATTATGAAATTACTATCTTTAATCCCAAAACTTCACAAAACATGTTATACAAATTTGAAATTGAAGACCGCTCTGATACCAATTGTTGGAAAAATACATGTTTGTATCGTATATGAAACATACGCAGTTGAAAATTAACGGATCTACTTCATTCACAATTGATAATATATAGTATGTAAATTTCAGAATTTAAGAACAAAAGAGTGTACCTTGGTGCGGTGAAATTCAAAACCAAAGATTAGAAGTACTTGGAAACGCTCTTAATCTTCACTCCAATTCTACTTATGCCCAAGAAGTGTGGTCTAGGGGTGTGCGTGGTTCGATAGGGGCTTTTTTTTTTTTCAAATTTACTACCGAACCGATAGAGATCGTTTTTTTTTTTTAATAATTGGAACCAATGCACACCGCCTAAGGTTGGTTTTTCAACCTATAGCGGTGCGGGTTTTTTGCGGTCGGTTTGGTTGGTTTGAAATATTAAAAAAAAAAAACTGTTTTTTTAATAATAAAAAATTGGGCTTGCAAGCCCAATATCAATATATCAACCTGTTCAAGATTTCAAGCAAAAACAAACAGTTTTTTTTATTTAGCAAGCCATTTGTGCAAAAAATCTGTGCAAAACTTGTGCAAAAAATCTATTCACATAAAATCTGTTCAACGTAAAAAAAAAAAAAAAAAAAAAAAAAAAAAAAAAAAAAACTGTTCAACAAATTTGTTCACATAAAAATAAACTGCTCAACATAAAAAAATTTGTTCACATAAAAATATTTGTTTACCCAAATAGTAATGATCCAAACTATCCAAATTTTTTTCATTTCATTCACCATGCAAAAATATTTTGAAATTGCATCAATAAGAGTTCAACTCCCAAAATACTATCATGTAGCATATAATAATATTATTAGTGTCACTATGTGTGTCAGTGTTAATAACAATAAGCGTTAATGTATTCATTTAATAACGTATTACAGAACTATTTGTCACTGTCTACAAATGCGAAAAGAAAGATATACAAATTAAATTAGCATTTAGGCAAAAGAATGCTAATTGCTTGTATCCCCAATGATAATCTCACCCATGAATACCTAAATAACTACCATTAGTGAAAAGTCTACTATCAATAATATGTACAAATATAATTAGAATATAGGCAAAAGAATGCTAATTCTTGTAAGTCCTTTGTCCAGTAAGTTTGCACTATGCATCATTCTAAAATTCCTACAAAATACTAAACAAAACAAAATAAACACGTGTTAATAATAATAAAACATTTATGAATAATAAAATATTTATAATTGACACAAACGAATGATAATAGCAAGTATACTTACATAACACTAACTATTAATTAACTCTAGGCAAAGAGTAGCACATCACTTATCATCATCCAACACAATGGTGCTTGGATCCTCATTTATAGGCATTGGGCAAACCGATGCAATTTCTACAATCCCATTCAAAATAAAATGACTTGTAAGCATTGAGCAAATAAATAAACAATTGATCTATACAACAAACAAAATGAACATATATATATATATATATATATATATATATATATATATATATATATATATATATATATATTTTTACCAGTGTCAATCTCAAAACTATCCATATCCTTCACATTATCCATGCACTCCCGAAGCTTTAGTGGTCTTTTTCTTTTTACATCCTTCAACCAATTTTGGGTACAAATAAGGGCTTCAACTGTATTAGGAGATAGTGAACTACGGAAAGAATCCAAAACACGTCCCCCCGTACTAAAAACAGACTTGAATGCAATTGTAGAGACAATAACCAACACATCACGGGCAATTTGGGAAATGACTCGATATCTAGAAGAATTCATTTTCCACCACATCAAGATGTCAAAATCTTCCACATCAGGGTCCTCAGAAGATTCCAACAAATACCTATCCAACTCAGATTTGTTTTCCACACTATCCTCGTCCGCCAAGTGTTGCTTAAACCTATTATTATAACTTTTAATGCGATCAGACAATGAAGCATTACCAACACTTGGCCTGGAGTCCCTAGACAATGAAACACCACTACCACTAGAACTCAAAGCTCCATTTTGACCCACTTTCTCCACATACAAACTTTTCAATGCATCCTGAACCTTAGAACTCATTGCATCCCCCTTGTCCTTTCCATACCACTCCCTAAACCAAAACTTTACATACTTCAATCTATACCTTAGGTCAAGAACAACAGCAACAAAAAGCATCAAATTGATATTATCTATACTTCCCCAATACTTATCATATTTTTTTTTCATCTCTACCGCTATACTCTTCAAAAGTGGATCCCCATCAACACTACACAATTGTTGCAATTGATCTTCAATGCTAATTAGCTCATGGAAGTATGTATTAGAAGTGACAAACAAGGACCCAGAAAATCTAAGTGTTGCCTCATAAAATATGCCAAGAAATTTCACAAAGGTCTTGATATTTTTCTAATCAAGATAGTTAGGAGGACCAATGGGCTTTTTCCCATTCCCATCTGCTTTATAAAAATAAAGTTTATAATGTCCATCCTCCTCTTCCAACCTATCAAATGCTCTCACAAATTTCAAAGCACAATCTAACATGAGATAAGTGGAATTCCACCTTGTTGGCACATCAAGGGACAACAAACATTTGGCTTTGATTTTCTCATTTTCAACACATTCTTAAAACTTCTCAAACCTTGCGGGAGAGGCTCTCACATATCGCACCGCATTCTGAACTTTGGCAATTGATTCATGAATGGACTTCAACCCATTTTGCACTATCAAATTCAAGATATGCGCACAACAACGCATATGCATGAACTCACCACCCAATATACTACTATCTCTTTCTTTTGTTTTCTTCTTCACATAATCAATTGCCACTTCATTAGAACTAGCATTGTCCGTGGTAATTGTAAACAACCGGTCTATACCCCACTTCAACAAACACGAATCAACCACTCAACCTATGGTATCCCCTTTGTGATTAGGTATAGGGCAAAAGTTCAAGATTTTCTTTTGGTAAGTCCAATCCCCATTAATGAAGTGTGCGGTGACTACCATGTAGTTCAATTTTTGTATAGATGTCCAAGTATCCATTGTCACACAAACCTGTTGCCCCACAAAAGCCCTTCTCAAAACATCCATTTCACTATAATAAATCTTCATACAAGCCCTTGCAATGGTAGTGCGATAGGAAATAGGAAACCTAGGCTCAACTATTTCCATAAATTCTTAAAAGCCTTGATGCTCCACAAATTTAAAAGGCAATTCATCAATGACAATCATCCTTGCCCATGCCAACCTTATCCTCTCTTCACTATAATTTGCAACCACTAACACATTTGAACCACTTTCCCCTTTTCTCTTAGCTTGAAAAGACAAAGTTTTTTGCTTATCATCACGAGGAAAATGCCACTTTTTACACACCTTAATGTGTTGCAACATGCCCGAAGTACCATTTTTCTTACCTTGACATTTATATTGATTTTTACAATACTTGCATTGAGACCTAGGATTATTGGGATCAAAACCCGCCAACTTAATGAAGTGCTACCATACTATAGACGGGTCCTTACCACCTTGTTTAGGTGATAGTGGGGGAAGTGATACACCAAGTCCAATTGGTGTTGCAGGTTCAGGTGGGTTAAGGTTAGCAATACCAGGACTAGGAAGAGGTGGGTTAGGGTCCCCAGGTGCACCAAATCCAGGTGGAGCATCAACATCCATCTAATAAGAAAATTTCCAACCAACAAAAAAACAAAGTTTCACAACAATATCAAAATATAATTAATCAGTTTAGTTACAACAATAACAAACTAACAAATTAACAATCATTAGTCATTACTCAACAATTCATGTCACTAATATTAACAAGGGATTTTTTAAATTGTTCCCAATATAAATATAAAATAAAAGCTAATTATATATATATAAACTTAAAGCAGTTGTTACTAAGTACTAAAAATTTAAAATCAAAAAGCTGAATATAGTGAGTGATTAGTGATCACCTGTCCGTGAATGATTAAATGCGTGAACTCTCTCAATCTCTATCTCCCTCAAAAATTAAAATGCTGAAGAAAAAAAAAAGGTTAGTACTTAGTAGACTAACAGTTACTATAAACTTACTAAAGTAACAACTAAGACTAATGACATAGTTATTTTATATTATTATTTTTTTTTTGGGGGGCTAACCGGATACTTATTAGACTATATAATATAATAGTCTTTCCAGCAGTTTACAGTCCACTATTAAAGTCTTATATAAAAATCAGTAAATCACAACCTTAATCAAACAGCCAACCTTAATATTATATATGTAAGCATCTGTGTATTCCGTGTATATATAATATTGTTATTATATATGTAAGCAGCTACAATACAAACAGCCAAGTGTGCAACCTTAATAGTCAATATTATATTATTATATATGTAAGCATCCGTCTATATATAATATTATATACGTAAGCAGCTACAAACAGCCAACCTTAATAATTACTAGTTAATACTTAATATTATATATGTAACTTTGTAAGCATCCAACCTTAATATAATATTATATTTATATATGTAAGCAGCTACTTGGAGTTGGACCCCCCACAAAATAGAAAGACACAGACGCAGTCACACTCACACACTCACACAAGCTTTGCTTTGAGAGATTTTAAAAGGTGCTAAAAGCAATAGTATTGGCTTAGCTGCTAAAGATTTACTTAAACAAATAAGTAATAACCATGGTTTCTACATTCTACTTTCTCGGGTTAGAGGGAAGTGTGTAGGCATATAGTGACTTAGTGACTTAGTGAGGCTTAGCTGCTAAACTTAATCAAACATTCAAACCATCTTAGATACTTATTCATGCTTTTAGCTTTCCCAAACAAATGAAAAGGAAAAAACAGTAAAACACGAAGACAAACAAAACTAAAAACTTGAAGAAGCTTACCGTCGTTCTACGTTAGGCGAGACTCAAGATTGAGAGCGAGAGAGAGAGTTAAAAGATACTCTGAGACAAATATGAACTTATATACCCCTAAGAATCTAAAAACCTAGCATAAAATGCACCGTTTTGCTTTTATTATAACACCCATACATATGACATTGTTTTATCAGCTTCATAAAATTTAAAAAAAAAAAAAAACAGAGTTACAGATCCTGTAGCGATTCGGTTCGACATAGTCTCGGTTTCAGATTTCTCAATCCGATGATGTCACCGCATCGGCATTGGAATGGAGGGCGAAGTCCGAACACTGGCATCGGCTCATTCGGTCGGCGTTATAGTCGGGACGGTGTCGTCGGCGCCGGTCGGTTAGGTCGGCTCCGGTGAAGTTTGGCACACCCCTAGTGTGGTCTCTCAATCAGTTTATATGTATGTGTTCAAGGGAGAATAAGAGAGTGGCTTACACTCACATACACACCATTTCATTCTATTGCAAAATTCTGTATGTTTCTCTCCTTATAACTGATTATCTAATTGGGTTAGCCTTTTGGACCATTCCAATTGGGATTTAGTATATGGCTTGGAGTGGGACCAAAAAGGAACAAATAAGACACTAGCTCCAATGAGTTTTGGGCCTTTTTATCAACTCTTGACAAGCCCAAAATTACCATTAATTATATTTAATACCACTGTATAAATATAATTGCACTCTAGGCTTTATTAATAAATTATATCGCAAGACTTTATTATACATACAACCCCTCCATTAAAATATTCGTAGTAATATAAAGTCATGAATAATGACTGACACTTTGAAGATTAATATATTTTAATCATTGAGTACCCGATTTAATCGTTTAAGTTATCCATCATATATTTATGAAATCTAATTTCATAAATATATAATTTAGTAACTCCTTACTAAAGTGGTTAGGCCTAACACTCTGAACAACAAAATCCATTAAACTTATCTCAAAGGAATATTTTATATCTCCGTTAAGAGATTATGTTAGGTTCTAAAGACTTAGGTTTTATGTATTTAGAATTCTAATTTGTATTGTTGGCAAACCATGATCAAAACAATGTATTTAAGTTGTTTTAGAATTGCTCAAAGTTGGTTCTTTGTTGTAAAGTTGGATTAAACTACTGTGCAAATTAAAAAACTATTTCAATACATTTCGATCGATTGAAGCTTAGGCTCGATCAATCGAAAATCGTGTCTGACGTTTTTTAAACAGATTTTCCAACTCAGCCCTAAGTGTTTTAATTGGTTTTGGGTTTCTAATTTACCCTAGGTATATAAGGGAAACCCTAGCCACGTTTTGTTGTTGCTCATATTGCGGTTTGTGTGAATCTCTTGTGAGATCTTTGAGGAGTTTTCCTTCACATAAACTTAGGGTTTTTCAAGGAGAAGAAGTTTTCTACACCTTGATGATCATTCCAGTTGCTGCCATTAAAGTATAAAGAAAACACAAGCGGTGTGCTTGTATTTGGTGGAGAATCCAAAGAAAGAAGGAGTCTGTGGATTCGGAGCTTGCACGTGGTCGTATCAGTAAGTTCTACTAGTGGGTAGCAATAAGAAGTCGAGCGTGGGGGCTTGTAAGTCTTATTGTATGAACTTCGATTCTTTCAAGATAGTGGATTCAAGTTTACCTTGAGGATAGCTAGGTTAAATCCTTCACAGGTTTTTACTGGTTTGGTTTCCTGGGTAATCATATCTTGTGTTATTGATATTTCCATTGCTTTACTTGATATGATTATTTGATTGTGTTAACCTAGATTTAATTAATTTGACTAAGTAACAATTTGACTAATTTCCTAGGTTAATCCAATTGTGTTTTAAGGGGTCTAAAAACTAACAAGTGGTATCAGAGCAGGTAGCTCTCTTGTTGTTGATCTTTTGATCTTTGAGCTGATCTTTGACCCCTGTTGTCATGGAACACGGACACTCTCTGGTTATTCCTCCTTACTTTGATGGGAATAATTATGTTTATTGAAAGTAAGGATGAAAGCATTCCTAAAATCTATTGATGAGAGAGTCTGGAACTCCGTTGAATACGGATGGGAGAAGCCCACTACTCCTGTTAGTGAGTGGCAAACTTCTCAAAAAGAAGCAGCTGCGTTCAATAGCAAGGCTATGAATGCTATCTTTAAGATTGTTTCTATGGAGGAATTTAAGAGAATCTCAAATGTTGAGGTTGCTCATACTGCTTGGAATATCCTCCAGACTATGCATGAAGGCACAAAGGTTGTCAAAATCAATAAATTGCAGCAATTAACCTCTAAATTTGAAAGCATTAGGATGTCTGATGATGAATTCTATGCTAAACTAAATGATATTGTTAATTCTGCTTATAACTTGGGTGAAATCTATGATCAACCTAAAATTGTTAGGAAGATTCTTAGATCCTTAACTGAGAATTTTAGACCCAAGGTGACTGCCATAACTGAGAGTAAGGATGTGGACTCCATCCCTGTTGATGAACTTGTAGGATCTTTTCAATCTTATGAGTTAGACCTACCCAAGACTAGCAAATCCAAATCAATGGCTCTTAAGTCAGTTGATGATGTTGAGGTTGGTGGATTTGATGATGAGCTCTCTGCTATAGAGATTGCTTACCTTGCCAAGAACTTTAGAAATTTTCTCAGGAATAACAATAGAAAGGCAAGAGGTGCGACCACTGCTGAACCTAGAAATTTTAGGAAGAATGATCCTACTAAGGTTAACAATAATGACAAACCTAGAGAAAAAGTAGGTCAATCTTCTAATAATTATATGGGTCCTTAGTGTTTTGGATGTCAAAGGTATGGTCACATGAAATCTGAATGTCCTCCTTACTTGAAGTCTAAGGGTAAAGCTATGGCTGTAACCCTTAGTGATGGTGAAGTTTCTGATGATGAGTCAGAATATGACGAGGATGGAAACTTCATTGCTTTCACAACTACTGCTGTAGTGAATGAAAGCATATTTGCTGAAGAGAACCCTTCTGATGGGGAACTCTCTGAAGACGCAGATCTTCAAGAGACCTACAATAAACTTTGGAAAGTTGCTGCAAAGGATGCTATGAATGTTGAACTTGGCCTAAAGAAAATTGAATCTCTTGAGCTTGATAAGAAGAATCTGCTTGTTAAACTGTTTGATGCTAATGAACTTTTGAACAATGTGAAAACTGAGAATATGTTATTACTTGATAAAGTTAAATCTTTGGAACTTGATTTATTTGTTGCTAGATCTGCTAGTTCTAAACTTGATCAACTGCTGGGTGTTCAAAAGTCTCCTTCTGACAAATTTGGAATAGGTTTTGTTGAAAGCATCTCTGTGTTTGCTCCCCATTCCACACACTTTGTTCCTTCATCTCCCTCTGAACCTTCTGTGAGTGAGGGTGTGAGTGAAATTGTCAAACCCCCTGTGAGTGAGGTTATTAAACCCATAGAAGTTTCACCATCTAGGAAGATTAGGGTTGATCTAAAAAAGTCTAAACCTAAGGAGTCTACCCTTTTTAAAGACAAGATGCATGGTAAGCCTACTTGGGTGTGTCATTTTTGTGGGAAGTCTGGACACATTCGTCCAAACTGTTACAAGCTGGAAGCTGTTAAGAGAGCAAACAAGCCAAAAGTGCCAGTGCCTCAACCATAAGATCCTATAGCACTTATTGGTGAATTGGTAAAGGCGCTCAACCTTTATTCCAATCTTGGAGTTGGAAATCACTCTAATGTGAATACAAACTCCAATGCTCGTGGTGCATCTAAAAAGTTTTGGATGCAAAAGACTCAAACTAACTAAGTCTTTCTGACATGGTCCTTGTGCTTCATTGCTTTTCCTTTGTGACCATTGTTCTTTGATCCTTGGTTTTTGTGTTTTTCTCTTCTGTCTCTAGGTGTTGCATTGCATTACATTCTAGGTGTTTTTATTTTATATATATATATATATATATATATATATATATATATTAAAAAAAAAAAAGAGGGAAGAAAAGAAAGAAAAAGGAAGCACATTGTTGTTCTTGCACTATTCTCTTTGTTTTTGAAAACAAGGTTGGTCAATTTATTTTCACATGACATGTCTATTGTACTTTGTTTAGCTTTGATGAGCTTATTTATTGCACTTCACTAGTGGAAGCTTTGTAGAACATGTTGTGTGGGAAAGATGTTTATGGTGTTTATCACTTTGTCTTTATCTTGAAGTCACATGTTATTTGACTGTCAGACTTGAATCTTTTGAGAAAGGCATAAATAACCATCTCACCACTGTGCACTAGCCAATCATGATCACCTTAGTGCATATCATAAGATTTTGTGCTCGAGAAAGTGTAGCACATGCACAAAAAGAACATAAGGTGAAGCCTTGGTTTAAATGATAAATCACTTAAATTAAAAATTGGTATGTACTATTAGGCTGAATGCCAAATCACTTATATTGAAAATTTGTGTGCATATTATGAGGCAAATTTCAAAAAATTTACATGATTGTAAGCTTATGTTCTAGGAGATGTGGGAGTTATATGATGTAACTCTTTAGATTATAGTCTTTTTTAAATTCTATGTGATGAATTGTGAAAACTTTGTGGTTGATTTCTGTTTACATATCACCTCACATGTATCTCAGGCTTTTGCTAGTTGCACACACAACACAAGTTACTCTTTGCTAAACATTGTACATATAATTGTGTGTGTTTATGGTCTGACCAACCACGTTTAAAAAATACTTTAAGTTTTATGCAAAACTGTGTTGTTGCTTTAAAAAAAAGGGGAGATTGTGTAAAATCTAAATTTTTGAAAAATTGGATTTAAAATTTGTGTTTTGGAAGAGCATTTCATCTCATACTCATGAATTTTTATATATTATATTCAATGCTTTGAGGTAAGCTTTCAAAAATCAGGTTATTTTTCTAAAAAGCTGTTTTTCCATAATTTCGATTGATCCAATTTGATTTTCGATCAATCGAAATCTTGTTTAAAAAATTCAGTGAGCCTTTGCCTGGTTCGATTGATCGAACCTGTTTTTCGATCAATCGAAGATCGTGAATCCAGTTTTTTAAAAACAGTGTTTTGACTGATTCAACCTACTTTTTCAACTTTTCTTTCTCTCCCTGACTTGGCAAGGCTGCACAGAAGATTTTTTGTCGTTTTCGACCTAATTTTTGCAAGGTTTTTCTCCCACAAGGCCGGTAAGACCTTTATACCCCTCCTTTTGTACTTATTTTCATGTTTTCACGCATTATTTCATGCATTTAAAGGGTATTTTCGGACATTTTTAAACTTGGGATTTTGGTTGATTCAATGCTATTTTTCTGAAATTGATCATTGGGTTTTGTTGGTATATTGTTATATACATGATTGTTGTTGGTTAATTTGATCAATTTGGGGTTTTATGAAGAATTGAAAATTCTAGGGTTTATATTGAATCCGATTTTGGGATTTTGTTCAATAGGGTTGAAATTGATGAAATTGGCTTGTTGATTTGATATAATTGATCATTCTAAACTGTTTTCTATCTTGTGTAATGATCAATTGGTCAATTTATTTAAAAAATTAACAAGTGGTTTTAATTTTTTTGGGGTTTTAGTTAGAAACTCTATGCTCAAGCCAATTTTGTGAGTTTGAACTTAATTTGGACTTAATTTACTGCCTTAGCTCATGCATCATGTCATTTAATCTGTTCATGCATCATATAGTTCTTCTTGTTCTATATTTTTTTTGTGCTAACTTGCAGTTTGCCCTTAGTTTTGTTTTTGTCTCTTTTTCCTATTTTGCTGTGTGCTCTTGGTCTTTAATTCTAGCACTATGCCTAGGAAGACTAGAGCTAATAGGGTTCCCTCTACCCCTTCTATGTCTCCTTCTAGGGTTCAGCTGTTTAGGAACGAGCGTTGTCGTGAGGCTTTTGAGAAACTTAATAGTAAGCGTAAGATTTGGGCTGAGCGTTCTGTGATCTTAGATGAGGTCGATCCAGCCATTCGGGCTAATCTTGAGTTTAGAGGTTGGTTGTCCCTCTTAGAGATAGATCATCCACCTCCGACCGCATTGATTAGAGAGTTCTTCTCTAACCTCTCATGTCACATCTATGATTCTAACACCGTTGTTCGGAGTTGGATACGAGGTTTTGAGTTCACCATTACCCCTAGGGTAGTGGCTGAGGCTCTTGGGGTTTCGGTTGTCACTGATCCTGTCTATCCCTATAATGAGTCACCTCCTATTGATGAGGTCATGTCACACATCACTGGATCATCTATCCAGTGGGGTTTTGATCTTCGGATCACGTCTTCTGCGCTTTCTGAGACCGCATATTTGTTTCTTAGAGTTGCATGTCATTCCTTGTGGCCTATTTCTCATCTCCACACCATCCCTCTAGAGCGATGTGTGTTTCTCTACGCTTTCATGTTAGGTGCGTCTATCAGTTTTCCTCACTTGTTCCTTCGTTCTTTGAACGAAGTTCATAGGAGTTCTGCCATAGGACATACTCTTATCCATCCTATTTTCATTCATAGGATTCTTTTGTTCCTTGGTTTAGCTGATTTTCTTGCTAGTGAGCCTATACATGTTGTTGGTCCTCTAGGTGCTACCTTCCTTCGACAGAAGGCTGCTCATCTGAGAGCTGATCTTTCGGTCTCTCGAGGTGCATCTTCTAGTAGTGTTCCCCCTCTTCCCTCTTCTACAGGTGCTGCTGCTGTTGCTACTGATGTTCCTCCACTAACTACTTCGGATGATTCAGACATTCGACGTACGTTGGATCATGTCTTGACCGTTCAGGCGGCTCAAGGACAGATTTTGGTGGAAATTCTTGATGAGATTAGAGGATTGCGAGCAGATTTGGCACGGTTTTGGAGTTCTTCATCACCACCTCCTTTTGATGATGGATTTTGATTGCCCTTTGGCATTCCGTCACAAAAAGGGGGAGTACATATGAGATGTTTTTGGGCATACTTGTACTTGTTTTTGTTTTTAGGGGGAGAGTTTATTTTTTGTTGCTTGGAGCTTGTGGAGTTGTTTAGATTGTATCTAGATGGTTCACTTTGTACTTTACTTTTTTAGCTCTTGCCACATTGGTTTTTACCTTGTTGGGTTATTCATGTTAGAGGGAGTATATTTTGTTGTTTCTTGTTTCAAATTGCTTATTGATTTATGTTTATGAGTTCTTCATTGATATATGTCTTTATTGTGTGTTGTTTGAAATCAAGATTTTATTTTCTTTACTTGTATTTTTTCCACACATGCGGTTATGCATTTTGTTTAAGTGTTTCAGGAAATATACAGGTTGATTCAATTAAGCTGCTGTCTACTTTTGCAACTGATGGATAGTAGTTAGGATTGAATTTGAGTTTTATGAACATTATTTTGTAAAAGGCTTTTACTTGTAAACTTTGAGCTATTTAAGTTGTGTTTTGTCACGGATTGCCAAAGGGGGAGTTTGTTAGGTTCTAAAGACTTAGGTTTTATGTATTTAGAATTCTAATTTGTATTGTTGGCAAACCATGATCAAAACAATGTATTTAAGTTGTTTTAGAATTGCTCAAAGTTGGTTCTTTGTTGTAAAGTTGGATTAAACTACTGTGCAAATTAAAAAACTGTTTCAGTACATTTCGATCGATTGAAGATTAGGCTCGATCAATCAAAAATCGTGTCTGACGTTTTTTAAACAGATTTTCCAACTTAGCACTAAGTGTTTTAATTGGTTTTGGGTTTCTAATTTACCCTAGGTATATAAGGGAAACCATAGCCACGTTTTGTTGTTGCTCATATTGCGGTTTATGTGAATCTCTTGTGAGGTCTTTGAGGAGCTTTCCTTCACATAAACTTAGGGTTTTTCAAGGAAAAGAAGTTTTCTACACCTTGATAATCATTCCAATTGCTGTCATTGAAGTTTAAAGAAAACACAAGCGGTGTGCTTGTATTTGGTGGAGAATCCAAAGAAAGAAGGAGTCCATGGATTCAGAGCTTGCACGTGGTCGTGTCAGTAAGTTCTACTGGTGGGTAGCAATAAGAAGTCGAGCGTGGGGGCTTGTAAGTCTTATTGTATGAACTTCGATTCTTTCAAGATAGTGGATTCAAGTTTACCTTGAGGATAGCTAGGTTAAATCCTCCACAGGTTTTTATCGGTTTGGTTTCCTAAGTGATCATATCTTGTGTTATTTATATTTCCGCTGCTTTACTTGATATGATTATTTGATTGTGTTAACCTAGATTTAATTAATTTGACTAAGTAACAACTTGGCTAATTTCCTATGTTAATCCAATTGTGTTTTAAGGGGTCTAAAAACTAACAGATTATGAATTCCATTTTGAGAATATATGTTCTTTCAACACTAAATGTAGCTGCCCAACATACTGAGATTTTGATTGTGACTTTAGATCTTACTCCTGATATATCAAAGCAACCTACACTTCATGATAAAGGGGCCGCTCCAGCTCCATTTCCGTTCTGATTTACTGCACTGTCAAAGAAGATTTTCCAATCATGAGGAGTTTCGTCTTCTTCTTCGCCTACCGCAAATAGAATAGCTTCGCCCAGGAAATTCGCCCCCTTACTAATAAAATAAAGCTCATAGTCAGGCACGGGATGACTCGCAGGTGGTCTGCTATTGCCTGCCCCTTGCCTTACTCATTTAGGGCTTCTGGGTGACGTACACAATATCGAACTCTGAGAGTAATTCATTATTTTCTCAGGATTAAGAGTTGATGTAAATAGAAGTCGTGAAATTTATTATGAATAATAAATCTCACAGCGGTTCAGTTCAATATGTCTTAACATTTAAAATGTATCAACATATCAACTAGAAATTTCCACTTCCATGATCAAGACAAATTATCTTAGTTGATATATTATAGTCTTCGCAGATGAAATGTCTAATTTCATCACCAACTACGAACTAAAATTCTGAGTTTACAAAGAATTTGTGACTTATATATTCTATGACTAAATCACATAAATCATATACTATGCATCTTATGGACTATATGATAATGTCCAAATATTCATGTTACCATTATTTTAGATAATAATAAAACAATTTTATTAATCACAACATAATATCATACATAATGTCATATATAGTATCATACAATAAGATTTAAATGGCATATATCCTAACAACATGATTTGTACGTACGTCCACTATAAGGAAATATCCTTCTCGGCCCTTTGAGACCTAATTTCTTTCACGAAAAAGAAGGGATAAAAGTACAAGTAGTGCAACTTGGCATAAAAGGGCCAACGAACATGTGCAAATGCGTATATACATCAGGGAAACATGAATATTGGGCAACAAATTCAGAATAAGAAAAAACCCAAAGAAACCATAATCAAACTTGCTTAGGCTTTCGGCAAGGATAATTCGCCACCACCAGACTTGGAAACCCGTGAAGAGTCAGTACTTGAAGGGTATCCAATTCCATGGCGTTTGGTAGGGAAGAACATGAAAAGCACACTAGAAACCACACCAACAGCTGTAGGTAGCACCTTGAGCAAAGTATTCTCCAACGCAGCAGACACCGGAAAGAAGCAACCCATAGTTTTATGGTCCAAAAGCACCAGAACCTCAAACACAGTCAGTGCAAAAAGACCATGAACAAAGTCCTCTAAAAGGTCCTTCGATGGTATTACATAGTGAGTTTTCCCATCATCTCCAACGTAACTATCAGTGAATGAAGAAAAGAAGCAAGAAAGGCCGCACACAGCAACAAGAATGGCGGTGAGGTACTTATAGATGTCTGTAGTACAGTGGCCATTGTTGGATAGGACAGGGCTGAGGAATTGGTACAAGAAGACTGTACCACTTGGGAGGAGCCTATTGACTTTGCCTAGCCCTGATAGTGTGTTGTCTTTGATTGTAGTCTGAGCCATTTGGGAATGTTTTGGTGTGGGATATATAATAAGGGATGGGTTTAAGAATAGTGTTTGTTTTTTGGGTTATGGAAGTTGTAAGTAGCAACTAACTTTTGGGGTATTTATAGAGCAATTAAGCTGATATAGAGACCAGAGAGAGCTTCATGATTTGGTCTGCCTAAAATAAATTGAAGAGAGCGTTGCCTTTACTTGTGGGAATACCTAGGGTGAGTTCATGGGCGGCAAAAAGTATTGTGTTATGGATACATGCTACATCGCATTCAAGTCTATGTAAAGTTTACAATTACACACTTTCATTTTTTTGCTGACGATTACACACTTAGTTGATTTGTAATATGTAAGATGAAAGGGGCTATTATCTCTCACATCCACTTTTTTCATGTCCACACTTTTAAAATATGTATAATGAGTGCATTAATTATGGATATTGTATAAAGATATGGATGTAAAATGAGTATAACAGAGTATTTTTCTCAAGATGAAAGTATGTATACATATGCGGTATTTATAGTAGACATCGCAAACTGGCAGGTTGCGTCTGATTCAGGTCGGGTCGATCGGATTATAGGTTAAAAACGGATTATTTTAAGCAATTAAAAATGGGTTATTTTAAGCGGTTAAAAACAGGTTCGGGTCAATCGAGTTGCGGGTTAGGTTGACCTGTATTTATCATATAATTTTTTTTTTTTAATTATAAAGAAAATAATATGTATTTGTCATTTGGAAAGTTATGTAATAAATTACTTGATATAAAATGCATTACTTTGAATTCACCACTTATATTAAAAATGAACTTAGTTAAACTTATTAATATTTCTTTAATAATTTTAAAATTATACAAATCCCAACATTGCTAACTAAAAAAAAATAACACAAAAATAAGTAAAACAAATACACAAGTGTTATGTCTATACAATATCAACATCCCAAAATATAAAACAAAATTACAAATGATTTATTGGATAACTCATTTGACAAAGAATAAAAACATATAAGGAATTTACAATCTTGAAAATTAATTTTATAATCTATTATCAATAGTGGTTGTCACTCTATTTCAATTTGAGAATATACATTAAAGTTTGATTGTTTACTTATTTATATATGGTCTCTTTTATAAATATCATATTATTGTTAAGCAACACACACTCTAGGAAATATTATAATTTATTTTGAAAAACCGTTTATTTTGGACATGAATTAATAAAAAATATGTCTAAACATTCATAATTGATGCTAATTTGATACTTTGACTTCACTATTTTCACACTTATGAATGTTTCTCACACATGTCTACAATTTTAAATCTATATTTTTAACTTTATTGTAACAAGATTATCTTGGCATGTGCTTTGCTATTTAATACTTAAAAATCTTTACTCATTATAGAATACTCAACCATTAATCTTTCAATTCATTTGCATGTAGTTATGTAAATGTCTCACTTATTTCCTTAAAACTCACAACAAACAATTAAACCAATATTGTCTTAATTTAATTTTATTTTATACCAAAAAAAAAAAGTTTTAAAAAATGGCTTGGGTCACGAGTCGGGTTGCAGGTAGGATCAGGTTGACCTACAAAAAACACGGGTCAGGTCACGGGTCAACCTGTTTCTGCTTCGAACCAAAAAATCAAGTTCAGGTCAAGTCAGAAAATTTTGACCCGTTTTGTCATGTCTAATTTACACATATAGATTACAAGTAAGTATGAATGTGGTAGGTGTTGCATGTATAATTGTTATAAGAAAAGAAAAATTTTAATTCCTAGTATCAATTGAGTTTAATTTGCATTATATTTTGTATAAGAATTAAATTTTTATTAAATTCTTCATTTGTTATGTTACTTTTTAGTTAATATTTTTCAAATTAATTTTATATTCAACATTGTCTATCAGTATCCAAGCTTTTAGAATTTATTCCGTTACACTTATAAGTTATAAACAGACTTCAAACATGTAATCCCCACCACTCAGGTGGGTGAAAGTGTCACTTGGAGCTCTCTAGCTAAATCAATCTTGATTGACCAAACATGCAGTTATTTTATTTAAATTTTATTTAAAGAATGATATCCAAAGCTTTGTCTAAGCATATTACCTTCATAAAGCGTGTGGGGGGAAACCTATATAATTTCTTCTTTATTCTAACAAAAAAAATTAAAAAATTAAAAAATAGGCGCCTCTCGCCCTTACTTGGTACATGAAATTATTAAAATTATATGTGTTGTTTTAGCGCTTGACGTTAGTATGTACATTAATTTATTTCACATTTTAATACATCTATTCTTATTTTGCTTAATTAGCTCTCTATGTAAGTGCAGTGGTAAGGATAATATTTTCTGTTCTTTTGTTGGAGGGATATTCTATTTTTAAGAAATATCTGACCATTCAATCTATTATATTGTTGTTTAGTTTCACATGTAGATGTTAATTTAGATTACTCAATCTACTATATTGCTGTTTCGTTTCACGTGTAGATGTTAATTTAGATGTTCTTTCTGATAGTTATAATTAAGTAGATGTAATCCTCAAGTTGCTGAGGTGCTTGTCATCAAATGGGCACTCAACTCAGCAAAAGAGATGGATCATTGAGGATAGGAAGCTAACAAATAAGCTACATTGTTAACATTAGGTGAAAGGAAAAATCTCGTTACACATTCGTTATTGCACACTCTATACATACTTCCTTTAAATACAATTAAAGCTCCAACCATAAAACCCAGCCAACAAAGAGACCACAACATCAACGGGATATGGCTATCCTTTGTCAGCTGAAGTCATGCTTCGCATTTTGCAAAGCCCACACATGTAGATCACATAAGAGTGCCATATCTGTTCAGGCTTCCTTTCTTTTTGGAGCAACTGTTTTATCCCGTGAGAACAGGTGACATGAATATAAGGCAACCAATATAAAAAACAGTTCGCTTATTGACACTCATTTTCACTCACAATCAATTTCACGACTTCCTAATTTGTATGATTGTGAATGATCAATGAAAAGTGTTAGGTCCATATTTTTCGTAGTGGACAAAAAATGTGCATCACTCACAATTGCACAAGTTAGCAAGTTGTGAAATTGGATGAGTGATTGGATGTGCTCCTAAAATTATTCTTTAGCAGAAGATTAAACCACAGAAACCACACTTAGGGTACGTTTGGTATGTTGTAATAGCTTCTATAATAGAATAGTTATTCATGTGTAATAGCAATTCGATCATTTGGTTGCATCTTTATTACATGGATTAGTTATTACATTGGAATAATTATTCTTTAAATTGAAAAATAACTATTCCTCTTTAAAATTGATGTAATAGTTATTGCTTAATGCATATAATAGGTTTTAAAATTAATATATTTCTAACAATATAAAGTTTTCTTATCCAAACTTATGCATAGTAATAGTTATTTCATTATAATTTATTCTATTTCCAGTAATAGAGATTACTGTTCCTAATTTAATCTACATTTAGTGTACCAAACTTTCCCTTAGACTTTGGTACCAGAGTTGGAATCATTTGAAGATTTACTTAAAGAAAAGTATCCGATTCCACGACGATTGTTAGGAAATATCAAGAGAACCACACTAGAAATCGCACCAACAACCGGAGGAAGCACCTCGAGCAAAGCCCTATGCTGGGACTCGGACAATAATGGATAGAAGCAATCCACGGTATTTCTATCCAAACACACTATAACCCCGAACACAAACACGGCAAGGAAGCCATGAACAAAGTCCTTAAAGCCAAGTGGATCGACTTTGACTTTCATGTTCTTATCCTTAGGCGAGGGCCAAAGTTTATCTTTGGTTGTTGTTGCAAACCCGTAGTGGGTGTTCCCATTATCTTCATAACTGTCAGTGAATGAAGTAATTGTAGAGAGGGAAAAATTCCCGACCTATCACAAGCTGACACATCATACTACTGAGTCCACAAAATACAACCAATTACAAAGCACCACGTATTGCTACTAGGTTTTACTATCACTACTCAGAAACCAACAGAAATTTGCCAAGTGTCATGCAAGAACCAATCACACCTCAGCACGTGTAAGCGATGACACAAGCAAGCTCGCACGTGTAAGCAATGACACAAGCAATCCTCGCACGTGTAAGCGATGACACAGGCGGACCAATCAGGTGGTAACATGTGTCACCAATCGGACTTCGCCATGTGTCGCTCACCCACCCCCAAACTCCTATAAATAGAAGCCTTCTTAAAGCATTTGAGGAAAAGATTCAGAAGTACAGAAGCTCTGTTGGAACCAAGCTTTGAAGCCTCCAAGAATTTCAAGAACTTCAACTTCGAATACAAAGAACATTCGAAGAAAAATCATCCAAATCATCTTCCTAGATCTCAAAGGTCATTGGAATCAAGCTCAAAAGCCTCCAGAAACCTCAACAAACTACAAATTGGTGAAACTCTACGGATTCAAGCCTCCAAAGCCCCGAAGAACTTCCGCCACAAACCTTCAAATACGAAGAACATTCGAAGCAGAATCATCTAAACTATCTGCCTAGATCTCAAAGTTCACTGGAATCAAGCTCAAAAGCCTCCAGAAACATCACAAATCACAAATCAATGAAGCTCTACAGATTCAAGCCTCTAAAGTACCGAAAAACTTCCACCACAAATCTTCAAAGACGAAGAACGCACCAAGAACACGAAGAACACAAAGAACACGAAGAACAAAGAATTTCTAACAAGCTTATAACCAGAGATTCATTGTAATTCCATATCAAAGATCTTTGATCCATTCTTCAGCCAAATTGAAGGATATCTTGTGTTCATATCAAAATCACATTACTACAAATCCAATCAACAAGTCTTTTAAGGAGATCGAATCAGAGGATAACTCTTTTTTAATCACAGAGAATTGTACCACACAATCATCAATACAAATTCGCATTTGTGAAACTATTTTACTTGTTTGACTTATTTCGAACCGAGGAATTTAGTCGTCCACAATAATGAAGCAAGACAAGCCACACATACCTACAAGAGTGGCAGTGAGATACTTGCAGACGGTCTCGTTGCACTGGCCATAGTTGGTTAGGACAGGACTGAGTAACTGGTACAAGAAGACCGTGCCAGTTGGGAGGACCCTGTTGAGGTTCTCAAGACCTGATAATGTTTTGTCTTTTATGGTTGTTTGGGGGGATGAACTCATTTGGAAATGTTTTGGCAGTGCTATGGTGAGGGATATGTATTAATGGGGATGAGTTTAGAAGAGTGTGGTTTTGCTTTTCCGTTTTGGTTTTTGTTATTGGACTTGCAAGTAGCAAATAAGTTATGATACTTTCAATTTATAATGCCAGACACAGTTTTCATGATTTAATACTTAATTAAGGGATAAGAGTGAGGTTGAGATTCTTGAGAATATTACAAAGAGTTATTGTACTAGTACAAACAAATTCACAACTTTTGTCATAACTCTTTTATGTGGTAGACTGTAACTGACTATCTATCACTTTTATATTGACCTACTACTTTTTCTTCACCAATCAATCAACTGCGGTTAGTGGTGTTAATTATATGGCTAACAGAACAATTACTTAGCATTATTTTTAATGATGTGACATTTTTTTAATTAAAAACTTACCATAACTAATTTCCACGTTATCGGGGGTGTTGTCTCAGTCCAGGGTTTTCTTTAAGCAGTTTCCATTGGAATGCCCCAGAAAAGAGAGGATTCAACGAATTTTATCTATGGGTTCAATGGAGAGGCATAGTAATGGTAATAATCACAACAACATTCACATCAAGGGCAATGGCAATGTGGCTGCTTTGGAAATAGAGAAGTTGTGTAGCAAGCATCGATTCCGTGATAGCCAACATAAAAGTTTGCAGTTTTCTATGACAACCCCTTTTTCACATCCTTCAAATACTCCATAAAGCAAGGATACAAGGAAGAGATTCCTAGTGATCATAATGATATTGCTCACATCCAATCATCATTGTCTGATTATCTTGTTTACTCGAATCGAATGGTAGCATTTGAATCACTGGGTCACATGTCTGTCTTATCATCAACATTAGAGTCTAATGATGGTAATGTGATTTCTGGGGACATGGTTGACTTTGGTGAAGATGATTTTTTGATGGAAGATCTGATAATGATGATTTTTCTTTTGCCATGTCTATCCCAGCTGTTTCATGTGATTCATTCATGATTTTCAACCGGTTCAGTTTGCTTTAGATTTCATCTAACATGGAAATTAGAAGTTTTTAATTAAAAAATGTCACATCATTAAAAGTAATGCCAGGATTAATACAACTCATTTTTTAAACTTGAGGGACCAATTGTGTTCAGTTGAAACTTGAGGGATCAATTGCCCACATAGAGTAAACTTTAGAGACTAATAGTGTAGTTTCACCAATTTTATTAATATAAGACTTAAAAATTGATGTGAGATCAATCATACACACAAAAAAATATTTTCATTATGTTGTTAAAGTGGCACCAATCGTGTTCTTGTTATATCAATTTATTAGGTTTTCATGATAAAATTGTTTGTAATATAGATGGTATAATTACATTTTTTTTACCTTAAAGAGTTATATGGGCTGAAGAGTTCGAGAGGATTTTTGTCGTTGTTGTTGAGTGTTGACCCTATATACATGCATGCTTTTGATTGAATGCTTGCAATGGCGTTGTTACTCTTATTTGTATATTCAATCTCTCTAGCTATCCTCTTTGATCCCATGTGCATGCTTTTGATTGAATGCTTGCAATGGGGATGAGTTTAGAAGAGTGTGGTTTTGCTTTTCCTTTTTGGTTTTTGTTATTGGACTTGCAAGTAGCAAATAAGTTATGATACTTTTAATTTATAAAGACACAGTTTTCATGATTTATTACTCAATTTAGGGATAAGAGTGAGGTTGAGATTCTTGAGAATATTACAAAGAGTTATTGTACTATCACAAACAAATTTACAACTTTTGCCATAATTCTTCTACGTGGTAGACTATAATTGACTATCTATCACTTTTATATTGACCTACCACTTTTTCTTCACCAATCAATTAGCCACCCCGGGGGGGGGGGGGGGGGGGGGGGGTATTGGCAAAAATTGTGCTTTTTTTTTTTTTTTGTGGTACTAGATTTTTTGTATAACAAATTTTATTGGTGGAACTACGTTATTAGTCCCTGAAATTTACCCTATTTTCACAATTGGTCCCTCAAGTTGCAACAGAGTAAACCATTATGGTGGAGATGGCACTACGTATTGAGCATGTCCAGTAGCTATGACACAAGTATCTACCCTACCTCTCCTTGAATGGCTTAATGAAACAAAACATAGGTTAAAATTTTCTCTCTTAATTTTAAAAGTTTCAAAATTTATATGTCTTACTTTCTTTTCTTTTTTTCTTTTTTTTTTAAGAGAATATGTCTTGCTTCATTTCAATTGCTAATGTGAATGGTTTTTTTTTCTTTATTTTGGAATGTAGAAACATAGGAGAAATTGCAAAGAAAATGGAAAGAAAGATTTAATAAGGAGAGAGAAAAATAGACATAAGAAATATTTAATGAGGAGAGAGATAATGAGGAGACTATGGGTCCGTTTGGATTGAGCTTATTGTTGCTGAAAATTGAAAACTGAAAACTGAAAACACTGTAGCAAAATAATTTTTAAATGTGTAAATAGTATCGTGGAACCCATTTTTAATATTTTTTAATACGTGAACAGTGCATGAACAGTACTAAACAGTGCATGAACAGTACTAAACAGTGCGTAAACAGTGAACCCATGTGAGGTTACTGTTCACGCGTAGAAAAAAAATAGAAAAAAAAAAAACGTGGACGTAGCAAAACGCGCAAGCCAAACGGTCACTATTAATTAGGCAAGTATTTAATGTTGTAATGGATTATGGTGTTTTCCGTTGGATCTCTCAAAAAACTACAGTTTAAAAAAGGTGTAACTCTTGTGGAGTTACACTAGGTATAACTTGAATCCATCTCATATATATATATATATATATATATATATATATATATATATATGATTTGAAATCTAATTGGATACCCTCTCCAAAAAGAAAAAGAAAAAAGAAAAGAAAAAAAAGAAATCTAATTGGATCTAGATTCTTCAGTTTTTGCCCCCAATAATTCACTTGCCACAAAAATTAACAAATTAGATGAGATACATGACACAAAATTGGTTTTCAATTAAAATTCAATCTAAAATCTAATTGAATTTAGACCTTTTGATTTTTGCATCTAATAATTCATTTGACACAAAAATTTAAAAATTAAATGACACATGTCACAAAATTAGACTTCAATTTAGAATTTAATTAAATTTTCTCTCTGCTTTAGCTATTAATATATATATATATATATATATATGTGTGTGTGTGTGTGTGTGTGTGTGTGTGTGTGTGTGTGTGACTTATAAATATGAATTTTTTTAGTATATGATTATGTTTTTTTATGGTTTATTATATTGAACTTCTTGTTTTCTACATTAAATTAACTAATTTGGTATAAAATTTTAAAAATTTAGATTAGATGGGACACGTAGTACAAAATTAAACTCTAATTGAAATTCAATTTTTATCTAAATTAACTCACTTTGCACAAAATTCTAAAATTTAGATTAGATGAGACACGTGTAAAATTAGACACTAATTGAATTCTAATTTGAAATTTAATTGGATTTTCTCTCTACTTTACCTACTATTATACAAGGTTTTGAAACCCGGACCGGACCATACGATCCAATCGGAAAAACTATGAACCTCTCATCATCACGGTTCTTTAAGCTTAAGAACCGGTCTATGTCAAAAAAAAAAGGAAACCGTTCGAACCGCGGTTCAACCACACAGTTCTGAGAACCGTGATTAAACCGCTTCTCACGGTTCCCTTTGAATCTGAACCTAAAAAAAATAAAAACACAGAAAAACAAAAGAAAAAGAAACACAACTGCTGGGAAGAACAAGCCGATCTGACTTTGCTTCACTCTCAAAAAACATCTCAAATAATCCAAAAACAAAACAAAAAAAAAAAAAATCTAATTCTTACAATAAAGTTGAATAAAAAAAAAAAAAAAAAAAGAACAAGCCGATCTGACCCAGTCTGGTGGTGGGAAGGAGGACGAATGGCAGTGGGGCGGCAGATGAGGTAGTGCTGGTGAACGCTTCATCCTCTGCAGCTGTTTCTCCTCCTCCTTCTTCTTCTTCTTTCTTCTTTTTCTCCTTCTCTTTCTTTTGTCCGTCTCCACTTTCTCTCTTTTTAGTTTCTGTATTTTTTTTGTATTTGTATTTTTCCAAAGCCCCTCCACGTCCACGTGATTACATTGGAAAGGCAGAAGACTTTCAGCCATCCATTTTTTTCACCTTCCCAACATGATGTGACAACTCCCTTAATTGTTAAGTATTTTTAATTAATATTTACAACTTTTTTAAAGAAAAAATCTAATACCCAAAATTTGTCTTAGCTTTTTTTGGTTGTAATCCTGATGAGAGAGAGAGAGAGAGAGTAGGAAATTGAGAAAAAATAATGAGTTTATATATAAATGATAGGTATTCAAATTTACAATTATGTCCAAAAAAATATAAAATTGTGTGATTTTAAAATTGTTTTAATTTAAAATTATTAAATAATTTAAAATTTTTATTTTATTTAATATAATATAAGTGTCCTTCTAATTAGTATATTATTATTACTATCACAAGTTTAACTAATCAACATATAAATAAATAAAGAATATCATATCTACCTTTACTTAGTATTTAATATTTTTTATTTGTTTTGGAAAAGTTATGATATAAAAAAATACATTTTAAAGGTAGATTTCTATATTTAATTTAATTATTTAGTTAATTTTTATATTTATATTAATTTAATATAATTATTTATATTTAAATAATTATTAAATTAATTATGACGTCATCATGGTTCGACCTCGGTCCAACCTTAAAAACCTTGAACCTCTCCCTTCTACGGTTTATTGAACGGTCCGGGTTTCAAAACCTTGCTATTATATACTAGCTTGTAACTCCATGCATATGCATGGATACACTTAAAGATATACAATAAGATGCATAATATAATTTTTATATATATATATATATATATATATATATATATATATATATATAATTTAAATACTATTGATAATCATTTTTTATATTTTGTTAGGTTTAAAGTATAAATTGTCCATTTTTTTTAATTATTGTGAAACACTTTTTTTTACGATTCATTTATTCTAAACTTTTTGGTTTTTGTACTTAATAACTCACTTGGATAAATATTTATGATGTGGTCCCACATTTGATTCTAAAATTAAGAAATAAAAATCTTTAAAAATAAATAATTTAAGACACATAGCGCAAAATTGGAACTCTAATTTGAAATTCTAATTTGAGTTTCTCTCAGCTTCACCTATTATTATTACTAGTCGCTAATTCGTGCGATGCACGGGAAGGCTATTGGGTATGAAGGTTTAACATTCTTAATTATTTAATAAATGTATGAAAGACAAATTTAAAGAACAAATTATTCAATATTTCTAATTAATCATGATGAACCACAACAATAGCAAATATGTTAACCCATCCAACAACAAAAATACAACTCATAAGCTTAAATTATATCCAAACACAAAAAAAAAAAAAAAAAAAAAAAAGAAGTCTCATATTAATACAAAGAGAGAAACAAAACAAAAGGCTAAATGTAAATTAAAATTATAAAACATTAATAGTGGTCGTTGTAAACCACAAAACATATACACGGCTATTTAAAAATAAAATCACAACTATCAATAGAACAGTTAAAAGAGATAGCACAATTAATAAAATAAACAATCAATACTTAAGATAAAATAATATAAATAATAAAATAAACAATCAATACTAAATATAAAATAATATAAATGATAAAATAAATAATGCAAGTGCACGAAGTTTTTTTTTTTTTTTTTTGATTGGGCAAGTGCACAAAGTTAACACTTGATGGACATGGCAGAGGCATATAAACTTGAATTTGAAAGCTTCACAGGCTTGGTCAGGCAAAGGCACACAAAACAAAATACGGTTGAGAAGACAAAAGAACGAAAGGGAAAAGAAACAAAGCAAAAAGAAAGGAGTTTGAGCCAAAAAAACAAAAAAATGAGTCTTGGTGAAGAAGATGAAGAAAATGGAGGTGATAGCAGCTATCTGGTATCAACTTCCATTTTTCTCTATGAGTTTTTTTGTGTGGATAATATTTAAACGATCTGAGTTTTGGGTTTTGGGGGAAGGAGATTGTAGCGTGAGAATGTCAAAAGAATAATTCAAATGTTAAAATATTGAGGTTTGTATTGCTTTTATAGTGTTCATGATGGGTGTTCTGAGGAAGGAGACGATTCTGAGGAAGAAGATGTCTGTTGGTGTGTATGGTAGGTTTTCAGATGCGATGCGATGTGATGCGATGATGCTTTTCTGTTGGCTTGCCATGGGTCTGATTGAGGAGGAGCTGGAAGAGAAGGCACAGAATTGTGAAAGGTAAAGGAAGAGTCTTCGTGAAAGGGAAAGCGTGAAAGGCAGAGTCGGGTTTAAAAAAATTCAATTACGTTTTTTTTTTTTTTTTTTTAATTATGCTAATGTGAAAAATTATGAGAGTTTTAAAAACTTCAGTTATATATATATATATATATATATATATAGATATAGATAAATAAAAGGGAAAGAAATGTAAATTTTTTTTCATTTGGATAAATATTATTTTATTAAAAACTGAAAATAATTTAAAAATTACTATTCATATTTAAATATACTGTTCATGTTTCAAAAACAGTGCAAGAGGCGCTTAAAAAAAAAAAAAAAAAAAAAATTCAAGACGTGGGAAACGCAAAACACGCTTCATTCATTTCTTTTGCACTCTAAACCACCTGCAAAAGAATTTGAGGAGGTAGGACTAGAAGGACCAATGACCATCAATTGTGAAACTTAAACAAGTATAAATGCTGATTTGAAATTTCAATTTTCAATGAGGTAGGGGTAGGAGGTACTATTGTTTTTTGGAGAGAGAGAGAGAGTTCAACGCTTTGGAAGCCATGGCTCCAACTCCTACCTCAGCTTCCGCCACTTTTACTCTCTTTCCAATTCACACTCTCTTTCGGTTTGTTGCTTTCTCCAAAGTCTCTGTCTTTTCGGTTATCTTGAAGTGGGTATTTGTGTTTCTACTCAGAAACGAGGTATGAATTTCCTTCATATACTGCTTCTCTACAATATTTGGGTTATTTTTCAATTTTCTTTATGGGATTTCCTTTAAATATGGAAGTCTGAATGTGTATGCTTTATCCTTTCAGTTTACAATGTGCTATAACAATTCAACTGTTTGGTAATCATAGGCTTGAGAGTGAATTTTCGATATCTTGTTGTTCTAAGCAGTAGTGATGCCTTAAAAAATTATATTTCTTCTGCTGAGATATATAATCTAGTAGTGAATAGAAGCTTCCCTTTTATATTTTTGGATGAATCAAATTTAAGCATTATAAAGTAAAAGTCTTGTTGGGCTTTTTGAGTTCAATTAGTTACGGACGGTACTGCTAACAAGGTGACCAGTTAAACATGCCACTAAGGGCTGCCTAGGCACTTTTTCAGTATTGCATACATGTTTGTAGGCTATGTTATGTGACTTTTTTTTGTTTTTACGTTGTTGGGACTAAACAAAGCCATTCTGCCGAAGAATTATATGTACTCTTTCACTGTAATCACTTATAAACCCAAGATCCACCTAATAAACACCTAATGTGGGACTCAACACATGCCCACACAACACACACTCAAACAATTTGGGGTATCCGTATGGACTGTATCACAGAACATATCCATTTCAAATGTAGCTTTTGCAGAAAGCCATCCTGCCTCCCCTGATATGGTTGGTTGTTTACTGTTTAATTTCGTTTGTGTTCTGATTTTTGCATTAACATTTAAACTTATATCTGTCCCATTTTTCTATTAGTTATTTCACATGTAATTGGAAAGAAATTCAAGTTCCTAATCCTAAGTAATGCTAAAATTTAACTAGCGATTTTTCTCATACATAAAGGGGACAAAATTTTTTGCATACAGAGGAGGGCATCACATTCCAATCAAGTGTGCCATTTTCGCACTGTATGTGGTTCCTAAAGATTAGTGTTGTTGTGACAACAATTTTATGTTCCAGTTCCAGTTACTTTTGATTGGAAAAAAAAAAAGGTTTTTTAAACAGAACTTGACTAACTTCTCACACGTGCTTTTCTTCAGTTTGGGAGGTCTTCCACGAGAACCCATGATGGGACCAAGTTTGCTGTCACCGAGAGACCTGTTAAACAGGTGAGACGAGAATTCTGCACAGAAACAGCTGAAACCTTCATTGAAGAGCAGAAATCTAGATGGGGAAAATGCTTCGAGGTTTCTTTGATGAGAGCTGACTTAACAATTCAGCCTCTAACCTTCTGGATGCCTTGTTTAGTGATGATTGATTGAAGAGAGTTAACCATGAGATATAATTGGCCTCAAACATTGAGCATAATGTGGCTTGTGGGTCTATATTGCCTCAACTGTTGAAAAGGAAATATACAACTCATGCATAAGCAGTGACTCGAGAAATTTTTTGTAAGTAACTAATTGATTGAGAGAAAGTTCTTGTTTGAGGGATTTGTAGCAAATTACAGTGATAATTTGTTGCAATTGCAATGAGGACATTAAAATGAACTTTTTTATCTATTTTGGTTGGATTACTTCTGTATGTTAACTGTAGTAGTAAGAATCATATTATTCTTATTATTTTCTTTCTGATAGTTATGACTTAGAGAAATATTTGAATATTTGATTATTCAATCCTCTCCTTTTGCTGTCTCTTTTCTCATGTGGGTGTTAGTTTAGAGGTCCTCTCTCTGTCTCTCTCCCCACCTGCCCTTTTGACTTATTGTATGTTACATGAAAAAGACCTGAAGGAAGCCCATTATCCCACAAGTCACTACCAAAAAGTTGCTTTATGCTGACCCCAAAAAATCAACTACTATACATGTCATTAACCTCCTTAAGGCGGCAATCACCCCCAAATTCCGCAACCAACACACCAGTTTCCCATCAACTTTCCAAAAAAGAGTTGACTGTAAAGCTTTAATATGGAAGTACAAAACTTAGGCAGAGTGTTTATAGCTTAGGTTTCTTAGTTAAATTGAATTCTGTTTATATTGATCAATTAATCATATAGTTGAATTTAACTGTTCTCGAGAGAAGATTAATTTATTTTTTACTACAATAGTTAATGTAGACACGCGGTTGAATTTAATTGTGAAACGAAAATGTGCCCAAGTTTTGCCCTTACATGTAAAACTGGAAAACTAATATGGTCTCCAAAGTTCTGATAAAATTTTTGGAGCTTAAATTAGATCTACTTCAAAAAAGTTCTTTATAGAGTTACATTTCTATCCCAGGTTTCACTTTCAGAATCAGTGTCGGAGACCCAGAAGTCTTTTATTTCCTTATAATTTCCCTGGTTACTGTACTAGTTGGCGTGGCTTTGTTATGTTGGAAAAAAGAGGATCAACCATATGCACCATTTTCAACGTCCACCCCACTTGTTGGAGTAGTTGGAATCTTTGTTTGTCCCTTCTAAGGCTGACTTGTTTCATTCCTATAGCTACACTTTCTTTTTCTTCTTCAACAGGAACCTAGTCATTCCTACTAAGGCTATCCTTCAAGTTTTCACATGACTACCAATTTCTTTAACATGAAGCTTATCTCAAATTGATACTCTCAAATTGTTGGTAGTGATATAGTGCTAGAACTTCATAGGATACCGAAATGGCTCTTAAGAATATTTACAATGACCAATCATCTTACTTGTTAAGTAGCCTTAGAAGGAAACTCCGGCACCTCTACTCAAAGATACGGTGGCTGATATGGAAGCGGCCAAGGCCAAAAGTTGTCATCAAGAGGCTTGTAAAGTGGAGCTCTAAACTTCAGTCTAAAGTACAACCAGGCACTAAAAGATCTACAATTCATATAAATGGCAAACCGGGTCATTTTGTACCCGAAAGGCCAATTAGAATTGCCACATTCAATGTTGCCATGTTCACCTTGGCACCTGCTGTACCAAAGGCTACGAAACCAGTTAGCATCAATCACAAGGAGAATATGTTTAAGAGTTCCATGCTGAATGATTTTCAGGCTAAGTCTATGAATTCTCATCCCAAGAGTATCTTGAAGCAATCTCCTATACGTGCCACACTGACTAGTCCTGAACGTGTTTCTAAGCAAAAGAAGATCACAAGATCAAAGTTAAAGGTTTCTATTAATCTTCCTGATAATGAGATCTCATTAGCAAATACTAAGTTGCTTAGTTCTGTGGAAGATGAGCAAGAGGAATCATCAAGCATGACTCCAAAAAGAGTCCACAGTAGTGGGGTTCCAGCGAGGTCTCCTGTGTGCTTTCCTTCTAGTATGATTATTAGTCAGAGTGATGACTTCTTGGGAAGTGGTAGGACCATCCTGGAAGTACTCAAAGAGGTGGATGCTGATATATTGGCTCTGCAAGATGTGAAGGCAGAGGAAGGGAAAGGCATGAAACCTCTTTCTGATTTGGCAGCTGCCTTGGGTATGAAGTATGTGTTTGCTGAGAGCTGGGCTCCAGAGTATGGTAACGCTGTCTTCTCCAAATGGCCAATTAAGAGGTGGAAAGTTCAGAAAATCGCTAATGATGATGATTTCAGGTACCCTTTTCCTTCTGCTCACAGACTTATTTTAATTGGAAGCACAATTAGCGTTTAATATTTATTATTACAAGTTTTTAGTATGATTAGAATATGCTATACTCAATTTTTACTAGAAAAGGAACCTATATGAATTATAAATCAATATTTTTACACAAACTTCTGACAATTGAGAACCAAGGTCAGTGCCGAGGCATTCTAGTAATTTCAAAATATGAGTACAATATATGCACTTGTTATCTGTAGTATCAAACTAGGGAAGGTAGAATACCTTCCATGTGAATCAATTAAGCATCTTGTTAAATGCAAAACCCAAATCCTCATGACAAGTAATATGTAACTGGAAAGCTGTTGCCACACCATCTATGCATCCTCTTAACTCTTTTGTGTATAATGTTAAATTCAGGAACTTGATAAAGGTCACAATTGAATTGCCATGGGGTGGAGAATTTGACTTCTATTGCACCCAACTTGACCATTTAGATGAGAATTGGAGGATGAAGCAGATGAACGCAATAATTCAATCAACTGATTGTCCACACATATTGGCAGGTGGTCTTAATTCTCTCAATGCATCAGATTACTCATCAGAAAGATGGACAGATATTGTCAAGGTAATGCTTCTACACAAAGTAACTTTTTTCCCCCAAATGGCCACAAGTAATACTAGGGACACAAATTTTTCACAACTTTCGACATCCCTTGTTGTGATTGGAGCAACATTACTTTCACTCAAGTCTACCACTAATACCATCTTTATTTTTTAGTAGTCGTGAAAAGTGTGAAAGATATTCAATTAAGTGCTGCTGTATGCTAAAATTATTGTCCTTGTTGGAAACTAAGCCAATATATGTGTTGCAGTATTATGAGAAGTTAGGAAAGCCTACTCCAAAGGTAGAGGTGATGAGGTTTTTGAAGGGAAAAGGGTACACAGATTCACAGGACTTTGGAGGGGAATGTGAGTCGGTGGTCATCCTGGCCAAAGGCCAAAGTAAGTGACCTTGTCTCTCAATATGGCTGACTTGTATATAGTTGTACTTCTTTTTCCTGAAGAATTTTCGCTGATTGTGAATATGGTAAGAGCAGATGTGCAGGGTACATGCAAGTATGGAACTCGAGTGGACTACATTTTGGCATCATCAGATTCACCATACAAGTTTGTTCCGGGTACATACTCAGTCATTTCATCCAAAGGTACCTCTGACCACCACCTAGTTAAGGTTGACATAAAGAAAGTACGTGAGAGTGCTCAAGAAATTGCCATCAGACGAGGGAGGAAGCTAAATCAAAGGGTTGTGAGAATCACAAACCTCTCTTCTTTAAGACGCATTTGGCGATTAAAGGGTTTCCTTTACAATGATTAAATTTCAATATGGTGATGTCTCATTTTGATGGGTGTGTGTATGTGTAAATATATTACATTATATTTATCAAACTGCTTGTTTGTAGCATGAATAAAAATTTAAGTGGATGGGCTGTGATTTAAATTGAGTCGTGGATTTGCCCCTCACATGGAGGGGATTTTACCCTTTTTTTATTAAATAAAAAAAAAAGAAAAAGAAAAAGAGGGTTCCTAGATTTCTGAGCCCCCCAGCCTACTAGTTGAGGACCAAGTCTCAGCCATATTGCACAGTTTCAAAATTATGACCTTTTAAAGTTTCCTTGTGTGTTGAGAATCTTGAGATGAGTTAATTTTCATGGACTTATTCTGTTCAAATGAAAAAAAAAAGGTGTAAAAATGAAATTAAATCTAGAAAAATTGAGACGTTAAAGAGTTGAGTAATTCTAGTACTATATAAATTGCCACAATTATTTTATGTGTTAGACCATGATTGACTGTCTGTCACTTTCACATGGACCCATCACTTTTTTTCCACCATTCACAATCTACTGCATGGACATTTGTGGCAAAAGTTGTGTCATTTTATGTGCTCTTAGAATTTTTCTAAAGATTTATATAGAGCCAAGAGACTTGTAATTTAACTGGCATCTCATAATGTTTTTAAAATTAACATTTAGAGTTGAAATATCCTCTCTCCCATTTTAACTATCAAATTCTCACCCAAAAAAAAAAAAAAAAAAAGATAAGAGGTTTATATATATATATATATATATATATATTGGGGAAAAGTAAAGAATGAGAATGAGATCAATATCTTCTTTTTTTTATATATAAAAAAAGAAAAAGAAAAAAAAAAGATCAATAGGTAGATAATTTGTTTATTGCATTGACTTTCATTGTTGACTTAGCTGGTAGGGACTCCCAAGGCTTTTTGGATTGGCTTTTGTAGCTTGAACTAGCCCAAGAAAACAGGCATTACCGGGCCAGGTTGGGCCTAAATTGAAATACTTGCCTTTCGGCCGTACCTCAGAATTTACACGGCCTAGAATAGTTTTTTTTTGGGCTTACAATAGCTCGGAATTTTATGGTCTCATATATTAAACTTTTTCTCTCTTCTTTGAGTTATTGAAAAAAAAAAAAAAACAATAAAAAACAATAAAGTTGCTCACTGATTAGAGATGATATATAGTGTATCCAACATATATAATTATTGTTTCAAATAAGAAAATGTTCTATGTTTATGGGTTCACCTTGATGTGAGAGGATGATTATATATGATATGTTTGACATACAAAGGTTTTTATTAGTTGAGACATATTGCATTTTGGATCTCAATCCATTTCTCAGTATTGTCGAAGGAATATATACCCTATTTCTAGCAAAATATTTTATTTAAAATTGAATTACTAAAACCACTATTAGACATTAAACATGCCCTGACTTCCCATCTGATCATAGCTTGAACAAGGTCTTCTCAGTTCTAACATGTCTGACACATCATAGATTCTAACACACCTTTGCAGCCTCCCAAGCAAGCTTGCACAGATAAATTACCCTTAAAACTCACCTTTGCTGCCTCCCAAGCAAAGCTTGCACAGAATTATCCTTAAAACTTTTGCCTTACAAGTTTTGAATAGCCCAATCACTACATCTCAGTAATTAGGCATAGTTACAAGAAACCATCCTCTGATTTTCTTCTAGATTCTTTTTGTAAATGAACATTAAAAAAATAAGTGGATTAATCAATCTCTAGTTGTCAGCATGTATCTAATTGTTAGTATATATACATATATACATTAGTTTGTTAATATCAGCCTAACTAACAGGCTTAGTCGCTCAACCTACTATTATTTGTTTTGCACTCCCATTACTTATACTGTACACATAACATGTTTATCTTATATATAAAAAGCGGCTATGCTGCTACAGTGCTTTGGCATTATTCATTCAGTGTATTTGCATTGTTCATACCATTCTTTTTTTTTTTTCTTTTTTTTTAATTCCTTAGTAAAACTCGGTTGTTTATTGTTAGAAGATGATGATATTTTTTATCATTCTTAGAAATTTTTAGAGAATAGATATATTGTTTTTATCAAGTAGGTATTAAAAAACTATTATAGTTAAATAAATATTTATATGTTAAATAACTACCCTAACTTTGTGGTTGATCAAAATTCTTAAACGAATGAGATTAACTTTTTTCAACATAATTATTTCTTAAAATTAATGTGTTTTTTAATTAATGTAAATCTCTATATACTTTAAAAATCAAATTATTCATATATTTGTTTTATAATATAAATAAAATTTAGAATTGACTTTAATTACTATAGTACTTTTTTTCCACGGCAAGCACGTGTCTTGCTGTACTAACTAGTATATATATAAAAAAAGTCAATCCTTATACAACGATACACACAAAAAATATACAAATATTATTCATACATACACTTTTGTCTCTTTCGCTCTCTTGTTTTCCATATGTTTTTATTCTACCCTATTTTAACACTAATAACAAGCCAATTGACTAAAGGCTAAAGCATGCTTTGGATTAACGGCTTATTTGATCATGACTACCAACAAAAATCAAAATCAACCTATAATGAAAGTTACACTTGGAACCCAAGAGAGACCATATATAAATAGAGAGAGGGAGAGAGAGAGAGAAGTACAAACATATGTGATATTTCAAGAACAAAGTTTCTCTCCAAACTAGTTTGGAGAGAAACCCTACAAACTCATCATATATCTTTGTATTGAATGTGAATTTTGAAAATCTAACCGTTAGATTGTATGTTCTTATTACATCCTTAATGCTTACAAAATTTCAAGAAAATCAAAGATCAATTGCTATGTCATCAAATAAATGTTATAATATCAATTTTTTGTATTCTAAAGTTGTATATAAAAAATAAGTTAGTTGATCAAATAGTAAATAATATCCGATTTGAATGAAATTTGATATGCATGTTAAAAACATAAGGAACATGAAACTCAACGGTTAGATTTTCAAAATTCACATTCAATACAAAGATATATGATGAGTTTGTAGGGTTTCTCTCCAAACTAGTTTGGAGAGAAACTTTGTTCATATTTCAAACCTTTTTTTTCCCTATATCGAACATGAATCCTACGTTCTTACGTCTACTATATGGAAATGTTCTTCCAGGCCCTTTTGAGACCCAATTTCTTTCACGAATTGAACCAGAACACTCATTTTTAGAAGGGATAAAAGTACAAGTGCAACTTGACTTCAAGGGCTAGCAAACATATACATACATATATATTTGTGTGTAACCTTTTATACAGGGAAACATGAATACAAGGCAACAAATTCAGAATAAGAAAAAACCAAAGAAACCATACTCAAACTTGCTAGGAAACAAATGCATACATGTATGCGTGTGTAACCTTTATACAGGGAATCATGAATATAAGGCAACAAATTCAGACTAAGAAAAAACCCAAAGAAACCACACTAAAACTTGCTTAGACTTTCGTCAAGGATACTTCGCTACTACCAGACTTGGAAACCTGTGAAGAGTCAGTACTTGAAGGGTATCCAATTCCATGGCGGTTGTTAGGGAAGAACATGAAAAGCCCACTAGAAACCACGCCAACAGCTGGAGGAAGCACCTTGAGCAAAGTCTTCTCCAACGAATCAGACACCGGATAGAAGCAACCCACAGTTTTTTGGTCCAAAAGCACTAGAACCCCAAACACAGTCAGTGCAAAAAGACCATGAACAAAGTCCCCAAACCGAAGCTTATAGGCCGATAAGTCCACGTTCTTAGAGTCATCCGAGGTCCAAAGGCCCTTCGATGTTGCAATCCCATAGTGAGTTTTCCCATCATCTCCAACGTAACTATCAGTGAATGAAGAAAAGAAGCAAGAAAAGCCGCTCACAGCGACAAGAATGGCAGTGAGGTACTTGTAGATGGTTGTAGTGCAGTGGCCATTGTTGGATAGGGCAGGGCTGAGGAATTGGTACAAGAAGACTGTACCAGTTGGGAGGAGCCTAATAAGGTTGCCTAGCCCTGATAGTGTTTTGTCTTTGATTGTTGTCTGAAACGACTGAGAGATTTGCTTGGACTTTGAGGCATCCATTTGGGAATGTTTTGGTGAGTTTCTAGTGTTCGCTTTTTGGTTATGGAAGTTGCAAGTAGCAACTAATTTTTGGGGTATTTATAGAGCAATTGAGCTGATATAGAGACTAGAGAGAGCTTTCATGATTTGGTCTGCTTAGAATTGAAGAGAGAGTTGGGTAGCTAGCGTTGCCTTTACTTGTGGGAATACCTAGGGTGAGTTCATAGGCGGCAAAAAGTTTTGTGTTATGTATACATGCTAAATCGCATTCACGTCTATGTAAAGTTTAAGATTACACACTTCCATTTTTTTTTGCTGAAGATTACACACTTATATGAGATGAGAAGAATAGTGTTACTTACACTTGTTAATTTGATAAATATATAAAAGATGAAAGGAGCTTTTATATCTCACATCCTTTTTTTTTTTTACGTTCACACTTTTAAAATATATAATCAATGTATTAATTATATGGATATTGTATAAAACTATAGAGAAATGAGTGTAAGAGAGAATTTTCTCAAGATAAAAGTATGTATGTGGTATCTACACATATAGATTACATGTAAGTATGAATGTGGTGTAGCATGTATAATTGTTTAAGAAGGAAAATTTTTATTTCCCAATTTCAATTGAGTTTAATTTACATTATATTTTGAATAATAATTAAAATTTTATTTAATTTGTTTTGTTTTTTTACTTTTTAGTTTATTTTTCAAATTAATTTTATATATACAACGTTTTCTATCAATCCAAGCTTTTAGAATTTATTCGGTTACACTTATAAACAGTAGTTCAAACCCTCACACATTAAACCCCCACCACTGATCAGGTGGTAATTAAAGTGTCACTTGGAGCTCTATCTAGCTATAGCTAAATCAATCTAAATCAATCTTGGTTGACCAAACATGCAGTTGTAATATTTAGTTTTTTGGGTGAACCAGTTCAAGCTTTGTCTAAGCATATACTTTGAAAAAGCTTGTGGGGGAAACCTATATAATTTCTTCTTTATACCGACAAAAAGGAAGAAGTATAAAATAGGTGCCTCTGGCCCATATTTACTTCGTACATGAAATTATTAAAATAATGTTGTTTTATTTTAGTGCTTGACGTTAATATGTACATTAACTCTTATCCAGAAGAAATGGGTGAATTAATGCATGTCCAAGACGCCAAGTGCCATATGCACGCTGTGTTCAATAAACGTTGCTTTCTCTCATAAATAGAAATGACTAAAATAGTTCATCAAAGTGGCATCTAAATCTGTTTCTTGTTTTATTTAGACTCATCTCATGTTCAACATGCTTGTTGGAGATATAGTGTCAACAAACGTGGAGAGAAATTTAACCATGGAGGGGTTTCCTGAAAATGATAGACTAATATATCTATTAGCAATAAGGTTCAGCTACTATAAGGTAGAAAGTACGTACATTTACGGTACGGACTTAGATTTTAAAAAAAGTAATACATTATACAAATTTGAATTGAACAAGAAAGGTTATTTTCCGTGGTAGTTAGATGGTCTTGATTGATTATAACCTAACTAAGTTCCACCAGGAAAACCTAGCTACTCATGAAACTAAAAAAAAAAAAAAAAAAAAAAAGTTGGTGCTGCCGTGCTGGTGCTAGAGGTATATATGTCTAGCCTTTGTTTCTTTTTTTTACCTTTGCCAAGAAAGCTTTCTTCCACACTCTTGCATAATCTCATTCATAGGCATGTTTGTACTTTTCAAGAGAATGCTTAATTTTCTCAGTGTGTTTATTTTCTTTGTTCTTTACCTCATCCATCCATAGACTTCGTTTCGTTGACGCATATATATGATCACGTACTTTGACAATCTTTCTGGCTCTTTAAATTGTTTGTATCTTAGTGTTGGATTGTGTCTCTAAAAATGTTTAATTTTTTTTTTCTTTCGGGCTCATACAGAATATCATAATTTTTCTTATATTTTAATATAAATATTAAATAAAAACTTTAATTCATCACTTTAAAATATTAATATATAACAAATAAAAATCAACCAAATGTACCACTGCATCATTTGAGCAAAGTTGGTAAGACGGGATGGCAAAAAGATAAACAAAAAGATAATGTAATCAAAAGCGATTTGATTCATTTGGGGGTTTAAGGCGGAAACTAAATTGAGACATTTATATATTTAAATATGACTTTTAAAAAAAATTAAAATATTACTTAAACTTTATTATCTTTTTTTTTAGATGCAAAATTACTTATTAAATTTTTGCTATCTTGTTCTACTAACTTTTAGTATATATATTTTTAATTGGTAATATAATAGGAATAATACATTTATTTAAAAAGAAAAGAAAAAGAACTAGCATCCACAAAATTAACTATGATATATTTTCATTGTTATTCTTTTATTTCTACGGTCTTTTCTTTGTTGACTTGTTGTATCCAAATTTTTCTTTAATAGAATGAAACATATTTCACATTAAAAAAAAAAAAATGTTTACATTGTACTTGCAATATAAATTTACATGTTAGACACATGAAAAGTAAAAAATGTTGTTTACAAATGTGTACAATATTTGCCATTTTTTTGTGTCTACAATAGAAATTAGCATTGCAAGTATAATATAAACATATAAAAGTCCCCAAAAAAATGGCAGAATGTGGTGAACCAACTAGCATGATGTAAAAGCTTACTAAGGGTCTATTTGGATACAACTGAAAACTAAAACTGAAAACTGAAAAATACTGTAGCAAAATAATTTTTAAATGTGTAAATAGTACCGTGGGACCCATTTTTAATGAAAAAGTTGTTGAAAAGTAAAATTTGTGGGTACGTAAACAGTACACGACGTGCACTGATTGGCTAAAAAATAGAAAAGTCAAACTTTGCGGCTACTATTCATTGAACAGTGCATGAACAGTAACCGCAGTCTCACAAACGCGTGCAAAAAAAAAAAAAAAAAGGAAAAACGCCAACGCCAAATGCCAAATGCGCAATCCAATCCACTCTAACTCAAATGTTGTGAAATTTTTTGTTTATGCAGCATTGCTCTTATTATTTATTTATTTTTAGAAGTACTATATTCACAACGTACAAATCCTAGATGTTAGTTTTTACTAGTTTTAATTTGAACTTGCCATTGAATTTTTTTTTTTTAACTTACCAGTAATATCCAGTAACAACCTGTCATTTAAGATTTATTACGAAAGTATTGTAAAAATGTTGTGAATGTAACATTTATCTTTATTTTTTTTCCATTTTTCATTTGATAAAAAATTGATATTCTATTCATTAAATAATATTTCAGCTTAATTAATACTCTTACAATGAAAGAAATAATTATGTTGGCTAAAATTTGGAGGTCTTTTTTCTACTTGGGGACCTTAGGTGAACGCCTCATTTACCTATACTATTGAGCCGGACCTAATCAGTGTAATGAAAAAACAAAAGGGAAATAGGATTTTCTCATATTCAAGTAATTGAAGCTATGAAGCATATGGAAGAAGTCAAGAAATATGTTTGGCAGTGCTAAAAAATATATTTAGCAAGACTAAATGAATATGTATTTGTCAATGTGAAAGCTAACATATTAAGCAACAAACCCATACCAATAAATATATTAAGAAATGTCACATGAAGATGTGTAGCAATATATAAAGAGAGTAAGATAAATAGAAACTTGTCTTAATTACAAGTGAACATAATTCTTTCTCGACGGAAACAATCATGAGGCACATACAATAAGTCAAGCCACAAGAGAAACAATTAGCTACATCAAATTAAGTCATACACACATTTTCTCAACAAAAAAAAAGAAAAAAAAAAAAAAAAAAAGGTCATAAACATCATGGGACTTTTGAATGCATTACTTTATGAGGAGGAAATTACACAATCTACACAAAGTATCAGTTAGCATATCTGGATAAATAACCTTTTCAATTCACTAAATCCAAAACCAACCCTCACTACAAGTCAAGAAATCACACAAAACCGTTTCATTCCCTAAATTTATGGTGAACCCATGTAACGTAACGGAAAATTATTAGGTACTCCCGGAGTACAATAAATATATACTCCCTTCTCTCACATGAATGGTAGGTCCTACCATGAATTTAATTAGTGGGACCCACCATTCATGTGAGAGGAGGGAGTATGCATTTATGGTATTCCGGGAGTACACAATAATTTTCCGTAACCATATCATACTTAGAACGAAGGCCACCAAAATCTCACAAAAATGCCCATTTCAATTCACGAAATCCAAACCCAACGTTGACCAAAACTAAAATGAAATTAATTCTAATTAATCCAATTTAAGACCAATCAAATTTGTAGGTTCCAATTAGCTCAACAACTCAAAAAAAAAAAAAAAAAAAAAAAAAAAGACCAATCAAAATTAGCCTCCCATAATCACTTTAGTTTATGCCGTGTTGTGCCAGAATTTGCGTCAACTGGAAAATAGAGAGCACTTTCTTTTCTAAAGTAAATGAAGCTAAAACTAAATGTGTGATTCTCAAGCTCAACCACCCAGGTTTGTGCTTTTGACGTAAATGACTTCTAAATCAAACCAAACAAAGGCATCAAGAACAGAGCTCTCAAAAGTTATAAGAAAGGTTATAATACAAAATTTTCAACATTCTCTCAAAACTCAAAGAATTTGTGCTGTTTTTGTTAGTTGATTCAATGCATTGGTTTTTATGGGTGGGGTGCAATACTATCTCAATTGGCTAAAATTGAGAGTTAAAAAATTAAATTTCAATTTCTTAGCTTCTTAATTAAAAAAAAAAATTAAAAAGTTGATTTATTTATTTATTTATATAAATTTAAGGGTTGAGATTGAAACTTAATTTTTTAAGTTTAAATCTCAATCATTGAGAACTATTACACCCCGTATAATACCCTAGGTATTACATGAGTTCTCAATTTATTTCTTCTGCATAGCCTAGAAATGCTCCATTTTCCTGCAAAAGATTCTATAAATATTAAATTACTATAACCACTATTACTCTATTAGACACTAAACATGCCCTGACCTCCTATTTTATAGCTATAACAAGGTCTTCCTCAGTTATGACATGTCCTTTATTGGGAAATTAATAAATAAATAAATAGGCCTGAGGAGGACCAAGGAGGGCTTCCAAGCATCCATGCATGGACAACTAACCCTTAAAAGAGCGATACTAAGACCACAATTTTAGTTACAACTTATTCATTAGGCAAGTCATAAGTAGTAGAGTCGTGAACTTATATAGATCTATCACTTTTACCACACCATTTACAACTCACTACATGAGCAAGTTGTGACAAAAATTGTAATCTTAATCATTTTCCTTAAAACTGTCGAATAGCCCAAATCACTACCTCAATATATAGGCCTAGTGACAAGATCCATTCCATGATTTTCTTCTAGATTCTTTTTGTAAATGAACATTAAAAAATTAACGGCTTCTGCTTCCACGTAATTAAGCTCCGCAGATCGATTAATTCGCAACATAGTTATCCTTTATAGCCTGGAGTAATCTATCTCTAGTTGTCAACATGTTTCTAATAACAAGCTGTTGTAGCATTTTAATATTATGTAATTAAAATTGTTAAATATGACCCAAAAAAAAATATATATGTGAGTTAATATTGAAGAAAGGGAGTTAGTGAAATATTTAATATATGCCATACTAAAAATGAAAGAGACTTTCATATTGTTTTTAAGTATAGTAATTACTGGGCTGAAATGTATTAAATTAGAGATTGGACTAAATGCGTGTGTAAAAAAAAGGTAAAAAGATGCTAGTATTGATTCCTTTGTCCCTAACATTTTTTTTAATGGATTTCTTTTATACGTTTGTTTATTTTGATATACCGATAATTAAAGTTACACTACTAGGAGCCCAAGACATATGTAAATAGAGAGAAGGAGAGAAAAGTACAAACATGTGTGATATTTCAAACCATTTTTTTTCACTATCGATCAAACATGATTTCTACGTACGTCCTCTATAAGGAAATATCCTTCCCGGCCCTTTAAGACCTAATTTCTTTCACGAATTGAACCAGAAAGAAGGGATAAAAGTACAAGTAGTGCAACTTAATTGGCATAAGAGGGTTAACGAACATATATACATACGCGTATATATATACAACAGGGAAACATGAATATAGGGCAACAAATTCAGAATAAGAAAAAACCCAAAGAAACCACACTCAAACTTGCTTAGGCTTTCGTCAAGGATACTTCGCTACCACCAGACTTGGAAACCTGTGAAGAGTCAGTACTTGAAGGGTATCCAATCCCATGGCGTTTGTTAGGGAAGAACATGAAAAGCCCACTAGAAACCACGCCAACAGCTGGAGGAAGCACCTTGAACAAAGTCTTCTCCGACGAATCAGACACCGGATAGAAGCAACCCACAGTTTTTTGGTCCAAAAGCACTAGAACCCCAAACACAGTCAGTGCAAAAAGACCATGAACAAATTCCCCAAACCGAAGCTTATAGACCGACAAGTCCACGTTCTTAGAGTCTTCGAAGGTCCAAAGGCCCTTCGATGTTACAACTCCGTAGTGAGTTTTCCCATCATCTCCAACGTAACTATCAGTGAATGAAGAAAAGAAGCAAGAAAAGCCGCACACAGCGACAAGAATGGCGGTGAGGTACTTGTAGATGGTTGTAGTACAGTGGCCATTGTTGGATAGGACAGGGCTGAGGAATTGGTACAAGAAGACTGTACCAGTTGGGAGGAGCCTATTGAGGTTGCCTAGCCCTGATAGTGTTTTGTCTTTGATTGTTGTCTGAGACGACTGAGAGAATTGCTTGGACTTTGAGGCACCCATTTGGGAATGTTTTGGCGTGGGATATATTATAAGGGATGGGTTTAAAAATAGTGTTTGTTTTTTGGGTTATGGAAGTTATAAGTAGCAACTAACTTTTGCGGTATTTATAGAGCAGTTAGGCTGATATAGAGACTAGAGAGAGCTTTCATGATTTGGTCTGCCTAAAATTGAAGAGCGAGTTGGGTAGCTAGGTTTGCCTTTACTTGTGGGAATACCTAGGGTGAGTTCATGGGCGGCAAAAAGTATTGTGTTATGGATACATTCTACATCGCATTCAAGTCTATGTAAAGTTTACAATTACACACTTTCATTTTTTTATTTATTTTTGCTGAAGATTACATACTTATATGACATGAGAAGAATAGTGATACATACAGTTGATTTGTAATATATAAGATGAAAGGGGCTTTTATCTCTCACATCCACTTTTTTCATGTCTACCCTTTTAAAATATGTATAATTAGTGCATTAATTATGGATATTGTATAAAGATATGGATGTAATTATTTTCTTAGGATGAAAGTATGTATGCGGTATTTACACTGGACATGGCAATTCGGCGGATTGAGTCGAATTCAGGTAGGGTTGATCGGGTTGTGGGTCAAATAGGTTATTTTAAGCGGGATAAAAACCGGTTCGGGTCGTGGGTCAAATAGGTTATTTTAAGCGGGTTAAAAACCAGTTCAGGTCAATCAAGTTGTAGGTTAATCAGGTTGCAAGTCGGGTTGACCCGTATTTTTCATATGACTTTTTCTTTTTCTTTTTTTAATAAAGAAAAACAACATGTATTTGTCATTTGGAAAGTCATGCAATAAATTACTTAATATAAAATGCATTACTTTAAATTCACTACTTATATCAAAAATGAACTCAATTAAACTTATTAATACTTATTCAATAATTTTAAAATTATACAAATCTCAACATTGCAAGCTAAAACAAAATAATACAAAGATAAGTAAAACAAATACACAAGTTTTATGTCTACACAATATTAATATCCCAAAATATAAAACAAAATTACAAATAACTTATTGGATAACTCATTTGACAAAAAATAAAAACATATAAGAAATTTACAATCTTGAAAATTAATTTTATAATTTATTATCAATAGTGTTTGGAACTCTATTTCAATTTAAGAATATACATTAAAGTTTGATTGTTTACTTATTTATATATGGTCTCTTTTATGAATATCATATCATTGTTAAACAACACACACTCTAGAAAATATCATAATTTGTTTTGAAAAACTGTTTATTTTAGATATAAATTAATAAAAAAAATAGGTTTAAGCATTCATAATTTATGTTAATTTGATACTTTGGCTTCACTATTTTCACATTTATGAATGTTTCTCATATATGTCTACAATTTTAAATCTATGTTTTTAACTCTACTGTAACCAGATTATCTTGACATGTACTTTATTATTTAACAATTTAAAAATCTTTACTCATTACGGAATGCTTGACTATTCATCTTCAATTCATTTGCATGCAGTTATGTAAATGTCTCAATTGTTTCCTTAATACTCACAACAAATATTTAAACCAATATTGTCTTCTTCTTCTTCTTCTTTTTTTCTTTTTTTTTTTTTTTACCAAAAAGTTTTAAAAAATGTCTTGGGTCACAGGTCAGGTCAGGTTGACCTACAAAAAACACAAGTCGAGGTCACGGGTCAACCCATTTTTGCTTCGGGCCAAAAAATCGAGTTTGAGTTGGGTCAGGTTGGGTCAGAAAATTCCAACCTATTTTGCCATGTCTAATTTACACATAGATTACAAGTAAGTATGAATGAGGTAGTTGTTGCATGTATAATTGTTATAAGAAAGGAAAATTTTTAATTCCCAATATCAATTGAGTTTAATTTGCATTATATTTTGTATAATAATTAAATTTTTATTAAATTCTTCATTTGTTATGTTTCTTTTTAGTTAATATTTTTCAAATTAATTTTATATTCAACACTGTCTATCAGTATCCAAGCTTTTAGAATTTATTCTGTTACACTTATAAACAGTACTTCAAACATATAATCCCCACCACTCAGGTGGTGAAAGTGTCACTTGGAGCTCTCTAGCTAAATCAATCTTGATTGACCAAGCATGCGGTTATTTTATTAAAATTTTATTTAAAGAATGATATCCAAAGCTTTGTCTAAGCATATACGTACCTTCATAAAGCTTGTGGGGGAAGCCTATGTAATTTCTTCTTTATACTAACAAAAAATATATTTTAAAAAATAGGCGCCTCTCGCCCATACTTCGTACACGAAAATTTTAAAATTTATATATGTTGTTTTAGTACACATTAATAATTACCTTACCCTCATATTCTTATAGGTGCAAATTGATTAGGACAGTCTATTCGATTTACGTAATGCTCTATTTCGTTATTTTCCTGGTCAAATAATCAACATTAATTTTCATACTTAATTTTCCTCCCAAAAAAAAAAAAAAATCATACTTTATTAGTTGTATGAAGTGTTCATTATCCAGAAGAAATGGGTGAATTTATGCGTGTCCAGGACGCCAAAGTGCCATTATATATATGTTATGTTCAATAAACGTTGCTTTCTCTCATAATAAAGTCATATCTAAAAATGACTAAAATAGTTCATCAAATTGGCGTCTAATCTATTTCTTGTTTTATTTAGACTTATCTCATGTTCAACATGCTTAATTGTCAGAGTTATATTTTCTACAAATGTGAAGAGAATTTGAACCATGGAGAGGTTTCCTGAAAATGATAGACTAATATATCTATTAGCAGTAAGGTTGATCAGCTACAATATTATGCTAGTCCAATTATGTTGTTTAAGCCAAACAATGCTATTTTGGACAAGAGTTGCTGTGATTTGAATTTGACTTTTTAAATATGATGCTATACGGTAGCATGCAAGTACATATATACATTACGGACTTAGCAAGAAAATAAAATAAAATACAACGTACAATATTATACTTATTTAAATTGAACAAGAAAGGTTATTTTCTATGGTAATTAGATGGACTAGATTGATTAACTAAGTAAGTTCCACCCGGAAAACCTAGCTAACCATGCAGCACAACTACAACTTCATAGTTCAAACTACAAATTAAAGAGTTGCAGCTAGAGGTATGTCCACAGTTTTTTTACCTTTGCCAAGAAAGCTTTCTTCCGCACTCTTGCATGATCTCATTCATAGGCAAGTTTGTACTTTTCAAGAGAATGCTATAAACAGCAAAGCCTCTCCAATTTCTAAACACCACTGGAGTTTTCTTTTATCTTTTCCCACATCCAGCAAGTCAACAATCACTTGGGAATTTAAGACATCCGCTTAATTAGTACGAACAATTTGCGAAAGATGCATGACATGCATGATGACTATATTGTTGTATGCAAGATATATTTCTTTTGATGATGGAAATGTTGAAAATTCAGGCACCGATCCCATGATATGATTCAGTGATAAATTCAACATCTCCAGTGAGTCTTTTGCACACCAAGACAAGTTATTGATAAGCTCGAGGAGTTGTCCACTTAGCTTATTATCCGACAGGTACAATGAACTTAAAGTACAAATATTTCCCAAGGATTCTGGTAAGCTATCTTCAAGTTGGCAGTAAGAGATTTCGAATAGTTGAAACGGGTATGAGTTGAGAGAGAGATTGGAGGAAGATCACGTGAACTCAAGCTAAATTTTGTTAAATAAGGGAGACGATTAACTTCTTCTACCAAATCATAGGCTTTACTGAGATTCACTGAATTTAGTTCAAGTTGTTTTAAAGAAGGCAAATGAGGGAGCCACTGAAGGTTTGTAACACAACTGAAATTATTTTCACTGAGATCTATAGACTCCAAGTTCGAAAGGTATCCAAAATGAGCCTCAAAGAAATGGAGGTATTTTAAGTTAAAGAACCAATAAATTCTGGGATTTGACTCATATTGAAATCATTGTAACTGAGGTCCAAAGAACTCAAATGATGCAATTCACGCAGTGAAGAACTAATGTTACCTCGCAAAGCCTGTGTTTTTTCAGAATCACCCCAGATCAAGCTCAAGTACGTGGCCTGTTTGCTTGCTGCAATGAACTCCTTTCCTCTTGCAGCAATTCTCTCTTTTCATCTTGGCTCCGGCCCCATGAAGAGAGTCTACCATAATCATCAACAAGGCCTTTTTTGAACTCAAAGAGTGCTTGTCTCTCCCTTTCAATGCACCAGAATTAGCATCTCCAACCACTGAAATAAATCCAATGGCTAGTTTCAAGTGCAGTAAAAGCATTAATAATGCAAGGATAAGTTTTAATTAGGGATCTTCTGTCCATAATTATTGTTATTGCTACAAGAAAATGTATTTTTAGTGACGAAATTCGTTTCGTCGCTGTAGCCCCGTCGCTAAAAGTCTTGGCGACGAAAAATTTCGTCACTAAAAGTTTAATTTGATTTTTTCTTTTTTAACTTTTATTTTCGTCGCTAAAAGTTTTCCTCGCTAAAAACAGTATTTAGTGACGAAAATATTTCGTCACTAAAACCATTTCAATTTATTAAATCATATTTAGTGACGAAATTTTTCGTCACTAAAACTATTTTCTGGTACATATAGTGACGAAAAATTTCGTCACTAAAACTTTTTTCAAGAAAATCCAGGTACATATAACGATAAAAATTTTCGTCACTCAAACTATTTCTTACAAAATTCCACTGCATTTAGTGACGAAATATTTCGTCACTAAAACAATTTTTTGTTGCCATATTTGTGTCAAAAAAATTCGTCACTAAAACTTATTTTTTGTTTTTATTATTTTCATGACGTTGATATTAACCTGTAACCTGTCATCACATTATTAAAACCTCACATTTGATTAACACATTTATTTCAACAACACATTTATAAAAAATCTATCCATACATTCCACAAGTTAAAATTAAAACAAGTATCCAATTCAAACTCCTTCCATACAATAATTGTTTACAACACATACAATAACTTAAGATGTTTTATAGCAATACAAAAAATGTAGCATAATATAATTAGAACTAACGAAAGATGTCCTTATATGTCTTCAAATAATGCCTGAAGGAAATCCCCTAAAGCCACCAATAAGAAATCTACACAAATATAAAAACACTACTACATTAAAATCGTAAAGTAAAAATATTAACTATGTTATAAGAAATATTTCTGATAATGAATTAAGAGTAACCACACCAATAAATTAAAATCACGACTCCTAATGTATAAGTAGTAGAAAGCAAATATAAATTTTCAAGTGTAATGTAATACAATTAGTTTCAAATGATACATAAAAAATTAACTTGAAGATAAAGTACTAACCAATAAGTGATTTAACTTGAAGATGAACCACCCCCATAGGTAAAAGCATCATCATAACCCTTACTCCTCAAAAAATTAAGAATATTCTTTTGGACCTCATCTTGCTTAGCTCGCACCTCTTGCTCCTTAGCTCACTCCTCTTCATCCCTAGCTCTTGCCTCTTTGAGCTCAATTATCTCACTTTCTAATCGATGAATATACTCCACCGAGGAAGTAGATGAGGCAGTGGTTACTAGAGAAGAGGAAGGTCTCATGCCAAGTCCTTTTACAATACCGGACTTCTTCTTAAAAACCAAGTATGAGATCTCCTCTTGTATAAGGGGAATTGCATTAGAATCTTGGCAATTCTCTTCTTGCTCAAACCAACACACACCTCTACCAAAGAAATCCAAAGTGACCACAAACAAATAATGTTTAACTTGCCAAATCAATTAAGTAAATGACAAAGTCTAATATTTTAATCCTTTTGAATCTAATCATAGGATCCTACATTAAATTTCTCAACAATCACACCAAAGTTTTTCCTTCCTATGACAGTGACACATAATATAAAAAGGGGTCAAATTCATGTCATCAAAGAAAGTAGGATGAGGGAATCAAAGCTTGCAAAAGATTCAAAAGGTATATATAAATCATTGTTCATGCATCATGTGAGAAATGAGAATGGTACTCATTGCGAATCTCTCTACATGAGACATGCTAGTGTGGAACAAATCAAGATGAACGTAGAAATAGCATTTTTTTAATTTAAATTTTAAAAGTGACCAATCTTAATGATATTTTGACAATATCATGCATATGGAGATGCCAATAAGGCCCACATTATAACTAAGAATCACTTCTACGCTGTTTCGCCATCATTATTTTTACAAGTATAAAATAATGAGAATTTTGTAGATTATGATCCATCAATGAAGTCATACTTAGTTTGCAACTACTAAAACTATTGTGAATCTTCCTTCTCTAATCTAGGATGATCAATAGTGACTAAACATGTGAGGAAAGGGAATGTGTTTTAGTTGATTATTGACTAACCATATACAGATTAATCCTGAAAGTTGGTTGCTAAAGCAAAGGTGGAACCATTGAGCTAATTATTTAGATGATCCATACCAAAAGGAAGAATAGAATATGGAAGTTCTTGAGTAATAAACATCAGTCACATTCAAATGACTAAAATATCAGTCTCCTTGGCCCTGCATGATTGAAAATATGTTATCAAATCAAACAAAAGAAGCATCTTTTGGCAGTGAAGGTTACCCACCATGAAATTCCTCCTAACTAAAAAAATTTAATAATAACAACAATAAAACAAACTTTCTTTTGGACCACAGTTAAGACTATCCCGGCAATCCCCAACAAACCTACTGTAACTTATAAACAAAATATATATACCATGTTAAATCAATAATTTTTTATTCTCACACATGCAGACACACATCATTAAAAATGGGGAATTCAAACTTAAGTTTTCTTAACAAGAATAGCATTTCTAGCTATATATCATATTGTGTTAAACTAAATTGCTCCACAACTCATTGAGTCATTACTATCAGAGATTAAAAAGAAGAATAACAAAAAGGTTATTTAAATAAAAACTATACATTTTACTTCTAAGTCAGGCTGAGGCACCAAATTACTATAGCATCTATAAGACATTTTGTACACACGTGTGGGCCTGTAACTAAGCAAAAGACATAGAGGACCAACCCCACCATTGTTGTTTCTCCAAAATAATCTTCCACTCTCTTTAGGAACCAACAATCCCTTAGTTTTGCTGCAACTACTATTTCTAACCATTTAGTGCCCACTTCATGCCCCGTCTCCTACCACCCAAGAAATAAAAATGATTAAAAAAAATAGGCTGATCCCATTTTGACAATTTGTAAGTGTAGGGAGAATAAATAGGTAACTTTTATACTCTTGGATTGAAGTTTATAAGCAATAGCATAATCCCCAACCACCTAAAAAAGGTACTTTTAACTTGTAATGACACAGAATTTTTTGCTTTTTCACAATTTTTGTTTTTGATAGAATCAAAAGGAAGGGTTGGTACAAGTTTTTATTACAATGCCAGGATATATTCATACGTGATTTAGACGCCAATTTAGCTAAAGCCCTAGCCTCAGTTAGTACCCTTGTTATGAATAGCAAAAAACACTGCCATCCCATGCTTCCCTGAGTCAGAAGTGATTTGAACCCTTGAAGCCACAAACACATTCAACTAAGCCCAGCTTCAAACTTCAAACAAAACCAAACTCCAGCTACACAAGCCTAATCCGATAATCAAATAAGACCCATTCCAATCTTAAAAACTTAAAACCCACATACACTGAAACCATTCCCAGAAACTTAGTTTGGAAAAAAGACATTCCATATCAATAAATATCCAAAAATATTAAATTTATAAATGTCCCAACATTGAAGCTGCAAATTCACTCAAATGCCATATTTTTCACAAACACAGCAACACATACACATATATAATGACAAAACAAAACATTAGTAACAAACAAACAAACCCCAAAACCCAAATAATAATTTAAAAAAAAAAAAAAAAAAGGAAGCACTACATGGGGAAAGTTCCAACATAAGATTTAAGAATCTAGAAGGTACCATTTTTGCTTTACGATTCAACTTTCACTTTCACTGCACGTTGTTTACGTCTCAATGAAGTATTTAAGAATATTATTCAGAGTAACATCTGCAAAAGACACCGAAGCTTTGCTTTTAGTGTACGGACATACAATCGAAACAAAACAAAATTTCTTATTGAAATTTATAAGGTAATTGAACCATTAAACTAAACAAAACAAAACTTCAACCACCACCAAAATCAAATCAATCGGAACTACCAAATCAAAACTACAAAATAATAATAATAATAATAATAATAACAAAAACATAATTGAGAAATATAAAGTAAAAACAAAAAGAGGTTTATAAAAAAATATAAAAAATAAAAAAGGAAGAAACATACCGTCGGATCTTCATGAGGCGGTTCAGATCTTCGGAGGAAATGGAGGTGTCGCCGGTGACTGTTGATGGAAGTTTCGACGGTGACTGTCGATGGAAGTGTCGACAGTGGCTGTCGATGGAGGTGTCGACGATGGCTGTCGATGGAAGTAGCAACGGCGGCGATGGTGAGGATATCGGCGAGGTGAGGTGAGGTTAACGGCGAAATGGTCTTAACGGTGGCGTGGCATGGTGGAGCGCAACAGCGGAGCAAGGATCAGCGGCATGGCAAGGTGGAGTGCGACGGCGCAGAGTGAGAGAGAGGGAGATGAGGTGCTTTCTGAAAATTGACAAAATGAGGGTTTGTTTTACTGTTTTATATTAACACTTTTAGCGACGAAATTATTTTCGTCGCTATAGATCACTTTTAGCGATGAATTAGAGCTTCATCACTATAGAAAACTTTCAGTGACAAATTAGATATCCGTCGCTAAGATGCCTTAAGGATAAGCAGACCGATTTTTTAGCGACGACTTTGTTTCGTCGTTGTTTGGGTCTTTTAGCAACGAAATTTGTTTCGTCGCTGATAATCTCCTAGCAAAACCTACAGCGACGAAATTATTTCGTCGCCAAAAACTTAAAGTTTCAGCGATGAAAAAATTTCATCGCTGTAGACTAATTTAATTCGCGCCCTACTTTTATCTTTTGGCGCCCTTCTTTCAGATGAACAAATAGCGACGAAATTAAAATTTCGTCGCTAAAGGTTATTATTTTTTCATTTTTAGCGACAAAATTATAATTTCGTCGCTAAAGATTATTATTTTGTTCATTTTTAGTGACGAATTATGAATTTCGTCGCTGAATGTAAGTTTTCAGTGACGAAAAATTTTTCATCACTAAAATTCGTCACTAAAAATACATTTTTTCTACTAATTAAATATATTTAATTAGTAGAAAAAACTATTTATGTTAGAGGATGAAGTATTATGTCATTCTTTTTTAAAATACTAAATAATTACTCTTATAAAGTCATTGAAAAAAAAAAATTAAATAAAAAACCAATAACCAATGGCATTGTTATTAAAAGAATAAATAAATGGCCCGTTAATCTATGTTTATATATATCTAAAAACTTAAGCTTAACATTTATTAATAAATGTTAAGCTTAAGTTTTTAAAGGTGAATAAGAAATGATATTGTGGTGGATGAGATGCTTCAACAAGCATAACAATAATGAATAAGAAATGATATTGTGGTGGATGAGATGCTTCAACAAGCAATAATATTATTGTTATGCTTGTTGAAGCATCTCGTCCACCACAATATCATTTCTTATTCACCTTTAATTTTTTTTACAATAATAAATATATTGGCTTTAAAAATTTATCTTAGGCAGTTTTAACTTTACATATTCATCTACTTTATTTTTAATGCTATAACTAAATAATAAATTAATGAAAAAAATTGTCCATACATATTCATCTTGAACAGTTTTAACTTTACATATAATTTTGTTTTTACATATTCTAATTTAATTTAAATGTTTATAACTAAAAAATGAAATCACTAAAGAATAAAATTTTTAAAATAAAAAGTCTATAAAAAGGTATTAACAAGTCTTGCTTAACATTTGATAGTAGAAAAGATACAAATTGACAACCGCCCTATAGGAGGAGTTTGAATCAAGTGCATTATAGATCTCCTGCAAGAGGTTTGTACCCCCATTGTCCTATTATTAACTAATTCATATGTATTCCTTGATGCAAGTATTTTTTATCATTTATTTACAACATTAAATTCTTTTAATGAATGGTGTTTGTTGTTGACCTAATTTGAGAGAAAATCATATTATAATATGTCATATTTTGTATTATTGTAAAGTTTTAGTTTATTTCAAAAATAATAGGATAGTCTAGACAATAATGAAGAACAATTTGTACAGTTGAAAAAAATTGTTTTTGTGCAATTTCCTTTCACTTTTTGTAAATATTTTATTTAAAAAATTAGCAGTAAATTGTTATGTCTTTGTTATATGATGTTCCTAGATATTTGAGTAATTGTTTTAAGCATTTACGTATATTTATATTTGTAGGGACTGGGTTTGAGCACTTCTACAATTAGATGAGTGGACTCAGGCCCAACTAGCCCAATACAATGAATTTGTAGAGAATAAGTTTAAGAACTAGGTTTTAGTGAGGATTACAACAACTAGGCATGATTGTAAGTAGATTGAATAACAAGTACGTGGGCTATAGTGCGAAATGCTGTCATCGGCTTTCCCTTGAGGAACTGGTTGTTCTTACTATTTCTTTAGTGCTTTGTTACAAAGGTTTTCCCAGATGATGCAAACTGCAACCATCTTCTCTATCTCTCGTCTTTCGATCTCCTTTCCTGGAGGGTTTCTTACATTATATATCCTCTTTTAGTTGATCTTGGCCCTCCATTTGTTGATCATGTAGGTTGCTACTCGAGTACTTATCCCATCTGCCGCCTTCCCAAACCTTCTGTGAGTTGTAGCAACCAAGGCAGGACTGCTCAGGGGTCATTTCCTCATTAATGCGGCCAGATCGTTAGTTGTGGGCATTTAATGCGAAGATGACAGTTTCTCCTGGAATTGCTCCTCCACCATGCTCTCATGGCTGACCCACTATATTAGTCTTTTTTTCTTGGGATGCCCTGGGAGGCTGTCTTTAATGGCATGCCGCTTTTCCTTCTTATGATCTCGGTTAGCCGAGGACAGGATTGTCCTCGGCGATGTCTCTTGGCAACTTGGACTTTCTCTATTCATCCTTAGGCGTTTCTTCCTCCTCGACATGGGCCTTGGGCTCAGAATATAGTGGGCCGGGGTTGCTGAGTTCTTTGACCCCATAATATTACTTTTCATCTTTCTTATCTCATTAGTGTATTTTTTTTAGATTTTTAAGAAAACGAATTCAATTTTGTGTTTAAATTTATTTATCTATTCATTATTTACATATTAGATTAGGTTATGACAATATTTACACAATACTTCCTTTTTTTTTCAAAAATTTTCCTCTACTTTTTCCCCCTTTGAAATTGTACTCTTGGATTAGATTATAACCATTATGTATAAAGCTATAACTAGCACTTTTGCTTGGGATTAGCCACCTATTTCTATTGTGTGACTTCAAAAATCTATTAAAAAGTTTGAATTTGATTATGCATTGGATATATGGTTAGATCACATAACATTTAATATGTTTTACAGATTTGGGAAAAAGAGTTTGACTTTTATGTGAGTTCTATTTTCCCTCTCTTTTTTTTATTTTGAATATATTTTAGTTTTGTGAAATTTTATTAATTTTTAAGATATGTTTTTTCGGTGTTTTGGATTGTAGGATAGAAAATATTGGGTTTGAGAAAATTTGTTTAAAAATAAAAGAATAATCTTGAATTCTATATACTTTTTAATAATTCCCAAAATGTTATAATTAAGTTTTATTAAAAAAATGAATATTTTCACTAACTTACTTTTTGAATTCCTGAGAAAAGTTCTATTGTTTTCATTTATGTAAGACATAAATTATATATATATATATATATATATATATATATATATATATATATATTACATTTGTAATTGTTCTTATAATAAATGAAAATATGATTATGAAATACATTACTCTTTATTAAATTAGTCCAAATTAAAAAAATATAAATTTAATGAGACAATTCTAAAAAATTATCATGCGCAATGTGCGGGTTCGCAACTAATGAAAATAACTTGTGAGTTTGTCTAAATTGGCGAGCTCAGATGCCTTCAATCCATGGTGGAGCCTCCTGTTATACCCATTACGTGCAATTACCCTCTATTGAAACTTATGAGTAATATAAATAAAAATTGAGAGATTTAAAAATATTTTAGAATTATGCGCGCACACACACACAAAATCCAACTTGTATGAAAAATTGGACAAAGTTTGATTCTATATTGGTTTGGAGTTATTTTTTTGAATCCACTATATGATGATTTATAAGATTATTTGTGTATTTTTTAAACAAGTTACATAATTCATTTAAAAAATCATTTGACCAAAACTACATATAACTAATCTCTCCAAACACCATATAAATAACTCCAAACCCATTTGAAGCTAAACTTTTTTCATAAATTGGAGTATAAATAGGTCTCTTAAAGTGCGTTTGGCTTCTATTAAGTACATTTGAACACACATGAACACCCCCATTTACTGGAGGATAAACATTAGTTCATATGTCCTACTATACAAACCCACACACACAGACTCAAACTACACATATATTGTAATTAAAAGTCATAGTTTTTGAGGTACACCCTTTACTCAAAAGTGTCTCCTTATCAATCTAGTATCATGTTAGTACTCAAAAGCACTAGAAAGATGCCTCTCTCTTCTAGTAGGATTGGCTATGAGTAGTTTTAGGACTATAAATTATTCTACAATTTTTTTGCTACAACTCTTACGTGGCACACTGTAAATGGTTAACCATCACTTACGCATGGATCTACTATTTTTTTCACCAATCACACTCTATAACATTACAGTTATGGCAAAAAATTGTGAAAATTTTTGTGGTCCCAAACTTTTCCTTTGGCTATAGACTAGTGGTGGCAAATTTTACCCAAATCTATTAACCCACCCATTAGCCACCTAATTTAGTCTTGACCCAACCCAATTAAACATTTGGGTTAAATGGGTAAAAACCCAATAGGTAATATAATTAAGTGAGTCTTAATGGTTAAATCCATTGGGTATCCACTAACCCATGTATAGACACCGCATTTTAATACATTAAAAGAAAAGAAAAGATAAAACTCTAACTTAATCCAGCCACAAACCTAGCCGTCAAACACTTCGATCTATTCTTCTTTCTCATTCATTTTCTTGGGTTTCTTCACATTTTGTTAGCCACCAAGCGTCTCTCTCTCTCTCTCTCTCTCTCTCTCTCTCTCTCTCTCTCTCTCTCTCTCTCTCTCTCATTTTTTCAACCAAGAGACTTTCAAAATCTCCAAGCCCTTGGGTTGGATCCCGCCCAAATTATATATATAAATCTAATAATGAGTTATATAGGTGGGTTGGATCCCGCCCAAATTATAATGGGTTTGGTGGGTAATGGAATTTAATTTATATTTATATGGGTTATAAGTGGATAAATGGGTAATTGTGTATCTAATCTATTTACAACACAATCCGCCTAGTTGCCACCCCTATATGATTTTCTTCTAAATTCTTTTTGTAAATGAACATTAAAAAAATAAACGGCTTCTACTTCCACGTAAGCTCCATGGAATTCACAACATACTTATCCTTTATAGCCTGGAGTAATCCATCTCTAGTTGACAACATGTTTCTAATAACAGTCTCTAGTTGTCAATATGTTTTAATAACAAGCTGTTGTAGCATTTTAATATTATGTAATTAAAATTGTTAAATATGATAACATAAATATAAAGATATGTGAGTTAATATAGAAAATAAGGAATTAGTAAAATATTTAAAATTACATTAAAAATGAGAGAAATTCTTATATTGTTTTTAAGTACGGTGATTAATGGGCTAGCTGAAATGTATTGGAGTAGATATTGAGCTAAATATGTATTCAAGAGGGAGAGGAAGGAAGGCTTGTTGATTTCTTTGTGTGTGTGGTGTGTCCGTGGCATTTTTTTAATGGATTTCTTTTATACGTTTGTTTAATTTTATATCCCTATAATTAAAGTTACACTAGGAGCCCAACCCATATATAAACAGAGAGATCGAGAAGGAGAGAAAAGTACAAATATATGTGATATTTCAAACCCTTTTTTTTTCACTATCAAACATGATTTCTACGTACATCTACTATAAGGAAATATCCTTCCCGGCCTACGTACGCGTATATACAACAGGGAAACATGAATTTAAGGCAACAAATTCAGAATAAGAAAAAACCAAAGAAACCACACTCAAAACTTGCTTAGCCTTTCGTCAATGATACTTCGCTACCACCAGACTTGGAAACCTGTGAAGAGTCAGTACTTGAAGGGTATCCAATTCCATAGCGTTTGTTAGGGAAGAACATGAAAAGCCCACTCGAAACCATACAAACAGCTGGAGGGAAACACCTTGAGCAAGGTCTTCTCCGACGAATCAGACACTGGATAGAAGCAGCCCACAGTTTTTGGGTCCACCAAACATAGACAGCGCAAAAAGGCCATGAACAAAGTCCCCAATCCGAAGCTTGTAAGCCGACAAGTCCACGTTCTTAGAGTCCGTCGAGGGCCAAAGACCCTTCGATGTTACAACCCCAGAGTGACTTTTCCCATCATCTCCAACATAACTATCAGTGAATGAAGAAAAGAAGCAAGACAAGCCGCACACAGCGACAAGAATGGCGGTGAGTTACTCGTAGATGGTTGTAGTACAGTGGCCATTGTTGGATAGGACAGGGCTGAGGAATTGGTACAAGAAGACTCTACCTGTTGGAAGGAGCCTAATGCGGTTGCCTAGTCCTTATAATGTTTTGTCTTTGATTGTTGTCTGAGACGACTGAGAGCTTTGCTTGGACTTTGAGGCACCCATTTGGGGAAGCTTTGGTGTTTGTTTTTGGGTTATGGGACTTGTAAGTAGCAACTAAGTTTTGGGCTATTTACAGAGCAAGCAAGCTGATATAGAGAGAGCTTTCATGATTTGGTCTGCCTAAAATTGAAGAGAGGCTTGGGTAGCTAGCTTTGCCTTTACATTTTTTTTGGCTGAAGATTACACACTGACATGAGATGAGAAGAATAGTGTTACATACACTTGTTAATTTGTAATATATAAGATGAAAGAGGCTTTTATTTCTCACAAGCACTTTTTAACGTCCACACTTTTAAAATATTTAATCAGTGCATTAATTATGGATTTTGCATAAAGTTATGGATGTAAAATGTCTCAAGATGAAAGTATGTATGTGCATGGTATCTACACATATGGATTACAAGTATGAATGTCGTGTTGCATGTATACTTGTTTAAGATGGAAAATTTTTAATTCCCAATTTCAATTTGCTGTAGGAACATACTAACTATTTAATTTTTGTAATTTATTAATTTTGATATTTTTATGTAATTTTTGTTATTTTAGATATGACATTTATTTACTTGTTTTTATATGCTTTTAATATTTTTTTTTAAGGTCAAATTTAGTACCTATTATGGTTAGGTATTAATTAGGGTTTATTTTAGAATATATTTTCTTATCTTTCAAATCTATAAATCTTTTTAGTATTATTGAAATTAATAAAAATTCAAACTAGCTTTTGTTTATTGTTTTTCTGGTGGATTATAGAACTCTTTCTCCTTATAGATTCAAAGACGACCATCATATATTCGAGGTTATTTTAGAAGTAAACGTTTTTTGTTTCTTATTTTCTAGAAGGAGAAGTATTCTGCTTCTTAAACTTTTACATCCTGCATCACAACTGAGTTCAAGTTACATTATATTTTGTATAATAATTAAATTTTTATTTGTGTTTCATTACTTTTAGGGTCTGTTTGGATATCGCTTATTTTGCTGAAAACTAAAAACTGAAAACACGGTAGAAAAATAATTTTTAAATGTGTGAATAGTACCATGAGACCTATTTTTAATGAAAAAATTGTTAAATAAAGAGATTTGTGAGTCTCTTGAACAGTGCACAGAACCCACTAAATAATGCCATTCTAGTGAAAAAGTTGCTGCATTTAATGAAAAAGTTGCTGCCATTCCACTGAACACGTTGCTACTATAGCATGGGTCCCACCATTTGGAAACGCAAAACGCAACGCGTAGAAAAAAATCTATACCCAAATGCATACTTAGTTAATATTTTTCAAATTGATTTTATATTCAACATTTTCTATCAATTCAAGCTTTCAGAATTTATTCTATTACACTTGTAAACAGTACTTCAAAGTTCAAACACTAGCCCCCTCACACATTAATAAAAGAGTGACTTGGAGCTCTCTAGCTAAATCAATCTTGATTGACCAAACATGCAGTTATTTTATTTAATTTTTTGGGTGAACCAGTCCAAAGCTTTGTCTAAGCATATACTTTCACATAGCGTGTGGGGAAACCTATATAATTTCTTCCTTATACTAACAAAAAGATATGATAAAAAATAGATGCCTCTCGCCCATTTTTATACGTTTATTCCAATTTCAAAGGATTGCTTGAAAATTTTAGTACACATTACCTGACCCTCATATTCTTAATTCTTATAGGTGCAAATTGATGAGGACAGTCTATTCAATTTACGTAATGCTTTATTTCTTTATTTTCCTGGTCAAATAATCAACAGAATTCTGGGTAGAATTAATTTTTTGTTTGCAATTGCTAATGACTAATGAGATAAATCTCTTTAGTGGCATCTTCGGAATTAGGCAAGCTAGGCTGGTTGATTATTACAAGTTTTTTTTTTTTTTTTTTTTTTTTTTGAGAAAGTGATTATTACAAGTTGAGTTAAGTCTCCCAATGCAATTACGTTTTCTCACTTTTGGAACGTAAACGCAAAGCAAACGAATTAAACACCTCTATATTTGGTAATAATAGACTTTTAATCAAAGAACTTGATGCGGCACAATAACATTTAATTGTATAAATAGGAACTTTTACTTCAAATCCTTACATATCAATGATGTCATATATAGGTCAATTCATAACCAAAATTTTCTGTAGGTTATAAGGAAATTAACCGTTGCAGCCCAAAACAAATTTACATGCCAAGTCATTCATGTATACAAGATTTATCATAGAGGTTAATTACATTCTATATATACACACTATAGATTTAAACTTTATAAAATCTACTCTATAATGATTACTTTTTATTATTATCAAACTAAATCACTAATTCAAACGTAAGTTTTTTATTCAACACAAAAACACTTTAAATATCGCTTCATAACATTCATTAACCTGTCTAATTTCTATTTAAAAAGAAAACAAAGAAGAAGAAAAAAAGGTTAAGTTACCATTAGAATTTTTTATGCAAATCAATCCCAATGCATGCATGCTATCATAAGAAAATAAATAAATAAAGGATTAAACTTATTCATGTATCATAGAGACTTGACACATGTTCAAAAGGATGGGCATGCATCCACTACCCTTTCTTCTCTTGAGAAGCACTACGTTTGTCAAACCCTTTTCTTTCTCAATCAATCTGTTAGTTTTTAGACCCCTTAAACTACAATTGGATTAACCTAGGTAATTAGCCAAGTTGTTACTTAGTCAAATTAAACAGATCTAGGTTATCACAAACAAACAATCATATCATGTAAAGCAACGGAAATATAAAAGACACAAGATATGATCACCCAAACCGGTAAAAACCTGGGGAAGATTTAACCTAGCTATCCTCAAGGTAAACTCAAATCCACTATCTTGAAAGAATCGAAGTTCATACAATAAGACTTACAAACCCCCACGCTTGACTTTTTATTGCTACCCACCAGTAGAACTTACTGACACGACCACGTGCATGCTTCGAATCCACGGACTCCTTCTTTCTTGGATTCTCCACCAAATACAAGCACACCCGCTTGTGTTTTCTTTAAGCTTCAATGGCAGCAACTGGAATGATCATCAAGGTGTAGAAAATTCTTCTCCTTGAAAACCCTAAGTTCATGTGAAGGAAACCTCCTCAAAGATCTCACAAGAGATTCACATAAACCACAATATGAGCAACACAAAAACGTGGCTAGGGTTTCCCTTATATACAGGAGTGTTTTACTTGAACCCTAATACGTTTAAGTAAAGTTTGGGCTGAATTGAAACTCTGCAGAAAAATAAATCTGTACGTGGTTTGATCAATCGAGTCTAATTTTCGATCAATCGAGCCTTGCAGATTTAGTCCAATAAGTTCTGTAATCACTCAATTCCAATTTTACAAATAAATATACTTTGAGCAAGCCTAAACCTAGACTCTATGTTTTGATCATGGTTTGCCAACATAATACAAATTGAAGTTCTAATACTTTAGTTCCTAAAGTCTTAGAACCTAACAATCTCCTCCTTTGGTAATCTGTGACAAAACACATTACAACCATGAAATGCTGAAAGTTACAAATAGCCCAAATATAATTCAACCTAACTACTATCTATCAGTTGTAAGTGTAGAAAGCAGTACGACTAAATCAACCTGTATATTTCCTGAAACACTAAACAAAACGCATAAATGCATGTGTGGAAAATAAACAGAAAAACAAGAAAACAACAAATATGCAAACTAACTTTCCCCCTAAGTTAGATACACCAAAACATACTAGTATTTTCCACTATCATAAATAATCAATGTATCTCCCCCTAAACAAAACAAACATGATTCCCACATTTCATCTAGATCTCCCCATTTTTGTCACGCATTGACAAAGACAACTCAATAAAGAGTAAACATACGCAATAAAAGATAAGAGAAAATAGAGAATCAAAGGAACACAAAACAATTCAACTCTAGAGAAAATAAAGACAACTCCCCCTATGAAGAACAACAACTCCCCCTAAGAACCACAAAGGTTAAAAAAAATTTCTCCCCCTATAAAAATAGGAAAAACAATTTTGGGGAAAAATAAAGGGGGTGGGAATAAATAAAAAGACACAAACCAAGTTTTTAAAAAAACTAAGTTGAGAATACACATAAAGAAAAAATATTCTCTCTTTCAATAAAATGCAAACATGGCACTATGTGACCCATAAACAGTTCCATGAGTAGAGAAAATATTTGCACATTGATTATCCATCATATCTCTTAAGAAAAATATTTTCTACAGCTCACACATAAAAAAGGCATATACTAGAAAATACATAGCTCAAAAATTAATCAATCAATATTTTGATCAAGTTGAGTACCTAATGTAGCAAAGTATATGCATGTTATGTGTGAAAACAATGAGAGATATGACTGCAAAACTGCAAGATGGATACAAAAACAATGTAATGTATGTGAATCCTAAACACAAATGATGCATGAAAAAAAATTTTGGTCAAACCAAAATATTTATTGCAATTTCAATCGATCGAGCAACAGGTTCTATTGATCGAAAATCTGGAAAAATCAATTTTTTGAAAAACAGAGCATTTTAATGCAGAAACTCCTCAAAGCACATTGTATTATTAATAAAATGCATGAGTATGAGATGAAAAGTTTTTCAAAAATACTTGAATTCAACCCAGATCTTCCGAAAACAAGATTTTCAATCAATTTGTCCTCAAAGCGCAAACATTAAACACATTTTGCATTAAAATCAAGGAACTTATAATCTTGGATGAGCACAACAAAAACACACACAATATAATGTACCAAATTTAGCAAAAAGTAACTTGTGTAGTGTGTGCAACTAGTAAAAGCTTGAGATGCATGTGAGGTGATATGTGAATAGCAATCAATCATAAAATCTACAAAATTCATCACATAGAATTTAAAAGAAACTATCACCTAAAGAGTTACATCATATAACTCTCACATCTACTAGAACATAAGCTTGCAATCATGTAAGTTTCTTGAATTTTGCCTCATAATATACACACCAATTTTAATTAAGTGATTTGGCATTAAGTCTAATAGTACACACCAATTTTAAGCATTTATCAATTAAACCGAGGCTTCACCTTATATTCTTTTTGTGCATGTACTACACTTTCTCGAGCACAAAAATCTTAAGATATGCACTAAGATGTTCATGATTGGCTAGTGAACAGTGGTGAGATGGTTATTTATGCCTTTCTCAAAATGATCAAGTCCGATAGTCAAATAATATGTGACTTCAAGATTAAGGCAATGTGATAAACACCAAAGACATCTTTCCCACACAACATGCACTACAAAACTTCAACTAGTCAAGTGCAATAAATAAGCTCATCAAAGCTAAACAAGGTACATAAACTTGTTATGCAAAGATAATATGGCCAATCCTTGATTATAAATCTAAGATGTGAAATACAAAAATCTTTTTGGTTTTAAAAACTATATGACCAAAAACAAAAAAGCACATATTATGCTAAATGAACAATGCAAATGCAATGCATGACGGTGCTTAACTAAGCTATAGAGGGTACACAAACAAGAAATATTAATTTCCTAATTAACCCTTAAGTACGTGTACAAACTAGTACATACTCACACAAAACCAGAAATAGCTTAGCACTTATAACACATATTATTCAAGTTTCTCTACAATGTCAAGCAAGTTCTAAATCAAGAGAGATATCATTATTCATGTAATCCTCAAGAAAAATAAAACTAGACACAAAAAAAATATTTTTGTTTTTTTTGAAATTTTTCAATGTTTTTGGATTTTTTTTAAATAAAAAAAAAAACAAAAACAAAATATGTCCATAAACAATTGAAAGAATTAAATCAGGGACAAGTCAGCAACACTCACCTTAGAGAATCTTTTCTCACCCATATAGCACGAGTCTTCGGCTTTGTAGGTGAAAATTCATGAGAGGCAGAGTGTATTTGAGGGATTACACCAATCTTCTGAGAATGACTAAAATCCTGCAAATTCCTTTCACAAGCCAACAAGCTCAAATTTTTCAAAAGAATATAAAACAATTTATATGAACTTGTGGCAGGAGAAATATCATCACATATATCCTAGATTGAAATACAAAATTTTTAAATTTCAATTTATGATAATTAGGACGAATGTGACCATGGACACCACAAAAGTGACAAACAGGAACAAATTTAGGAACATCAGTATTCCTAACAGCAAATCTATTCTCAAATTTTGGTTTTTGACTCAACAAAGAACAATTTTGTCTAATATGACCATCAACATCACAAATGTGACAAGTAGGCACAAAAACATATTTATTATGCTTTCTAACAGTAGGTTTAGACTTAGGTTTAGAAATATAAGCGTCTACATCAGAACTTTTACCTTTGTCTAACCTAGCAAAATAAGTCTTTTCTTTATTATTCCTCTTAAAATGAAGGATATAAACTTTCTCAGTTTTAGGCTTAAGAGAAACAAAAACACTTCTGTTATTAACAGCAGACTTGATACTAGTCAAATTTTCAATTTTAGCTTTAGATTCAACTAACTCTTGTTCCAAGCTTTTCATCTTCTCATCTTGAGAGGAAATTTGATTTCTCAAAAATTCATTCTTTTTATTAGATTCATCTAATCTAACAATCAATTCCTCTTTTTCAAGAGTAGTCAATTTTAACTCTTCCTTGAATTTCTTAGCAATTTTCATAGATTTCAATAATTCCTTACGAAAAGTTTCACAGGCATCAATAAAATCAACAGAAGCATGAGCAGAAACATGATAAAAAAGACTCTTCAAATTATCCATGACAACAGGGGTCAAGGATCAGCTCTTAGATCAAAAGATCTAAAATAGAAGAGCAACCCGCTTTGATACCACTTGTTAGTTTTTAGACCCATTAAACCACAATTGGATTAACCTAGGTAATTAGCCAAGTTGTTACTTAGTCAAATTAAACAGATCTAGGTTATCACAAACAAACAATCATATCATGTAAAGCAGCGGAAATATAAAAGACACAAGATATGATAACCCAGGAAACCAAATTGGTAAAAACCTGGGAAGGATTTAACCTAACTATCCTTAAGGTAAACTCGAATCAACTATCTTGAAAGAATCGAAGTTCATACAATAAGACTTACAAGCCTTCGTGCTCGACTTCTTATTGCTACCCACCAGTAGAACTTACTGACACGACCATGTGCAAGCTCCAAATCCACGGACTCCTTCTTTCTTGGATTCTCCACCAAATACAAGCACATCTGCTTGTGTTTTCTTTAAGTTTCAATGGCAGTAACTGGAATGATTATCAAGGTGTAGAAAATTCTTTTCCTTGAAAACCCTAAGTTTATGTGAAGGAAACCTCTTCAAAGATCTTACAAGAGATTCACATAAACCGCAATATGAGCAACACAAAAACGTGGCTAGGGTTTCCCTTATATACATGAGTGTTTTACTTGAACCCTAATACGTTTAAGTAGAGTTTGGGATAAATTGGAACTCTGTAGAAAAATAAATCTGTACTGGTTCGATCGATTGAGTCTAATTTTCAATCGATCGAGCCTTGCAGATTTAGTCCAATAAGTTCTGCTATCACTCGATTCCAATTTTACAAATAAACATACTTTAAGCAAGCCTAAACCTAGACTCTATGTTTTGATCATGGTTTACCAACATAATACAAATTGAAGTTCTAATACATTAGTTCCTAAAGTCCTAAAACCTAACACAATCATTGAATTTACGTATGTATATAAGACTCAATTGCACTGGATATAAATGGAAATACCCAACCCTGCTTTTTGAGACTCAAACCCTTTCATGAATTCAAGTTATTCAACCAGGACAGACACTGTTCAAAAGAATAAATTATTACAATACAAGTTACAACAATTGACTAAAAGGGCCATCAAACATATTTCAAACCTTTAAAACAAGGAAACATAAATAAACAAACATATAATGCAACGACACACACTCTCATCCAAATCTAAATTCTTAGACTTTAGTCTAGGACGAGGAGGTAGACTTGGAGGTCTGTGAAGTATCAGTACTTGAAGGGTAACCAATTCCATGGCGGTTGTTTGGGAACACCATGAAAACCACACTAGAAATTGCACCAACAATAGGAGGAAGCACCTTGAGCAAAGTCTTCTCAGTAGAATCTGACACGGGATAGAAGCAACTCACAGTTTTCTGATCCAAAAGTACAAGAACCCCAAACACAATCAGTGCAAAGAAGGCATGGACAAAGTCCCCAATCCGAAGCTTGTAAGCCGACAAGTCCACGTCCTTAGAGTCTGCCGAGGGCCAAAGACCCTTCGTTGTTGCAACCCCACACTACAAAAAACAAAGGCTATAGCTGCGTTTGAAAAACGCAGCCATAGACCCTAAAAACGCAGCCATAGGCTATGAGCTGCGTTTCTATAGCTGCGTTTTCAAATGCAGCCTATCCTGCGCGACAATAGCCCCCTGCGGGGACCTATAGCCGCGTTTTTATAAACGCGGCTACAGGTACCCATATAGCTGCGTTTTTTGACCCCCTATAGCTGCGTTTTTTAATCCCCTATAGGCTGAGACTTATAGCTGCGTTTTGTAAAAAACGCAGCTATAGACCCGCTTTGGGCTGCGTTTGAAACGCGGCTATAGGTATAGTTTTGGCTGCGTTTTAAAAATGCGGCTAAAGCCTCCTATAGCTGCATTTCAAAAACGCAGCTATAGGTTTTTTTTAAAACAAAAAAAAAAAAAAAATTCTGGGTTTTTTTTTTCCCTGAAAAAATTCAAAATTTGAACCAAAAAAAAATTCAAAATTAAACACAATCCGAAAAAATTCAAAATCAAACACAAACCCAAAAAATTCAAAATCAAACACAACATACTCACAATACAAACACACCTAGAAAATTCAAAATCACGCACAACATATTGACAACACAAACACAACGTGCTCCAAAATATAGAACACAAACCCATGAATCTCCTCTCATTCAACAAAACCAACTCAAATCTAACACTAAATCCATTCAAGGAACACAAACGCACAAGCTCAGAAACATAAAAAGAATAAGCTCAAGAACACAAACCCATTTAAACATAAGTACAATATCAGCAACACAATAGCACAAGTTCAAGCACAGACCCAAAAAATTCGAAATCAAAACTCTAATCCAAATCAAGACAGAAACAAATATTGCTAGAATATCCACTTCATTCAAAATTTTCAGCATTTCCACCATTTTCTTCCTGACTAAACATAAAATAACCAAAAAAAAAAACTAAATCTATAGACAAATCAGTGCGCTTGAGATGAAGAAAAAAAAAAAAAAAAAAGAAAGAAAGAAAAAAAAAAAAAAAGAAGAAGAAGCAGCAAAGAAATAAAGAAAAAAAAAAGTGTAATGTTGGAGTGAAGAAGGAAGAAAGAAAAAAAAAAAACCTGGCTTGACTTGCAGAAGAAAGGAGCAACAACAGAAGAAAAAAAAAAGAAAAAAAAAGAAGCAATAGCTCCAAAGAAACCAAAAAAAAAAAAAAAAAAAAAAAGAAAAGAAGAAGACTTACGCTGGAGTTGTGCGGAAGAAGGAAGAAAGAAAAGATGAAGGTGGGGTAGGTGGGAAAGTGGGGATATAGGTGGGGAAAGTGGGGGGAACGTGGGAAAAGAAAGGAATTTTTTTTTTTTTTTTTTTTGTGTTACATATAGCAGCGTTTTTTTAAAAAACGCAGCTATAGGTCCTCTCTTAAAAAATTGTTCGGCTGGAAAAAACGCAGCTATAGGTCTCTCTTAAAAATTGCTCGGCTGGACCTATAGCTGCGTTTTTTAAAAACGCGGCTATAGCCAATGCAGAGCTGCGTTTAAAAACGCAGCTGTAGGTTACCTATAGCCGCGTTTTTAAGAAATGCAGCTATAGGTCTCCCTTAAAAAATTGTTCTGCTGGACCTATAGCTGCGTTTTTTAAAAACGCAGCTATAGGTCCCCCTTAAAAAAATTATTTTGCTGGACCTATAGCCGTGTTTTTTTTTTATAAAAATGCAGCTATAGGTCCCCTTAAAAAAATTATTTGATTGGACCTATAGCCGCATTGTAAAAACGCAGCTATACGTTGGCTATAGCTGCGTTTTTAAGAAACGCCGCTATAGGTCCCCTTTAAAAAAATTATTTGGCTGGACCTATAGCCGCATTTGGAAAAACGCAGCTATAGCTGACCTATAGCTGCGTTTTTAAGAAAACGCAGCTATAGATTAAGTCTATAGCCGTGTTTCTTTGAAACATGGCTATAGAGAAGCTATAGCCGCGTTTTTGTAAGCGCGGCTAAAAAAAACGCTGCTATAGCCCGCGTTTTTTGTAGTGCCATAATGAGTTTTCTTATCATCTCCAACGTAACTATCAGTGAACGAAGAAAAGAAGCAAGAAAAGCCGCACACAGCTACAAGAATGGTGGTTAGGTACTTGTAAATGGTTGGATCACAGTGGCCATTGTTGGATAGGACAGGGCTGAGGAATTGGTACAAGAAGACTGTACCAGTTGGGAGGAGCCTAATGAGGTTTCCTAGCCCTGATAATGTTTTGTCTTTGATTGTTGTCTGAGAAGACGACGACGATGACTGAGTGGTTTGCTTGAACTTTGAGGCACCCATTTGGGAATTGAAGTTTTTAGTGTGGGATAATATTATTGGAGATTAAGTTTAAGTGTGTTTGACTTTTGTGTTATGGAACTAGCTTGCAAGTATAGCAACAAAGTTTTTGGTATATATAGAGAGCAAGATAGAGAGCCTTGCTTGTACGTAAAATTGAAATGAGTTGGATGCTATTGCTTTCACTTTTCGAAAGGTTTAGCTTCATTCCTAATCCAAGCTTTCAAGATCAGCATAATGTACTTCCAAACACTAGTACTCCAAAAAGCTTGTGTCGGCAAGGGTTTTAAAAAAATAAATAAATAAATAAAATCTTTATTATTTTATATATTTTCTTATAAATGTACAGTTTTGTTATAAAAATTTTAGATACAAATAAACTAAACCAAATCAACAAAAAGCCTCTTCCCTGTAGAGGCAGTTTAAAATATGACTTATTGAGTCAAGAGCCTTAACTATAGTTTAATTGGTGGGAGTCTAAAAAAAAAAATGGTTCAAACTGTGGAATTAGTGTTACATAGGCTTGTTAATTTGTAAAATATAAGATAAAAGGGGCTTTTATTTCTCACAAGCACTTTTTCATGTCCACACTTTTAAAATATGTAATCAGTGCATTAATTATGAATTTTGTATAAAGTTATGGATGTATAATGAGTATAAAAGAGTATTTTCTCAAGATGATAGTATGTATGTGGTATCGACACATAGATTACAAGTATGAATGTGGTGTTGCATGTATACCTGTTTAAGATGGAAAATTTTTAATTCCCAATTTCAATTTGCTGTAGGACTGTATCTATTATTTAATTTTTGTAATTTTTGTAATTTTGATATTTTTGTGTAATTTTCGTTATTTTAGGTTTAGGGCATTTATTTTCTTATTTTTTGGTGCTTTTAATATTTTTTTTTAAGTCAAATTTAGTTCCTATTATGGATATGTGTTAATTAGGGTTTATTTTAGAATATATTTTCTTGTCTTTCAAGCTTGTAAACCTTTTTTAGTATATTGAAATTAATAAAAATTCATACTTTTGTTTATTATTTCTCTAGTAGATTTCGGAACTCTTTCATCTTATGGATTCAAGGAGGACCCTCGTATATTTGAGGTTATTTTAAAAGTAAACGTGTTTTGTTTCTTATTTTATAGAAATAGACGTATTCTGTTTCTTGACGCTTCCACATTTCGCATCACAATTGAGTTTAAGTTACATTATATTTTGTATAATAATTAAATTTTTATTTGTTTCATTACTTTTAGTTAATATTTTTGAAATTGATTTTATGTTCAACATTTTCTATCAATTCAAGCTTTCAGAATTTATTTTGTTACACTAGTAAACAGTACTTCAAAGTTCAAACACTAACCCCCTCACACATTAATAAAAGAGTGGCTTGGAGCTCTCTAGCTAAATCAATCTTGGTTGACCAAACATGCAGTTATTTTATTTAATTTTTTGGGTGAACCAGTCCAAAGCTTTGTCTAAGCATATACTTTCATAAGGCGTGTGGGGAAACCTATATAATTTCTTCCTTATATTAACAAAAAGATATAGTAAAAAATAGATGCCTCTCGCCCATTTTTATACATTTATTCCAATTTCTAAGGATTGCTTGAAAATTTTAGTACATATTATTTACCATGACCCTCATATTCTTAATTCTTATAGGTGCAAATTGATGAGGACAGTCTATTCAATTTACGTAATACTCTATTTCTTTATTTTCCTGGTCAAATAATCAACATTTGCATACTTAATTGTGTTCAATAAACATTGCTTTCTCGATCGATCTCATATCTACAAATTAATGACTAAATAGTTCATCAAAGTGGCATCTAATCTGTTTCTTGTTTTATTTAACTTATCTCATGTTCAACATGCTTGTTGGAGATAGTGTCAACAAACGTGGAGAGAATTTGAACCGTGGTGGGGTTTCCTGAAAAAGATAGACTAATATATCCATAAGCAATAAGGTTCAGCTACAATATTATGTTAGTCCAATTATGTTGTTTAAGCATACACACTACAACAAATCTGACTTTTTTCAAGGTTCAAAACCCTTTAAAAAAGTATTAAAAAACCTTGAAAAAAATTATTTCAATAATCAAATTGACCCTTGATAATCTTCGAAACATATACCGTCGAAAATGAAATTTTGATAGCCTTTGTAGCCTTCAAAACAAGTGCTCTAATCTTATTTTGAGGGTCAAGAGACCCTTAAATAACCTTTTACCAAGGTTTAAAATATTTATATTTACAACCCTTGATAAATAAAGTTATTTAAAGGATCTCTTAACCCTCAAAATAAAATTTTATTTTATTAAAAAAAAATTGAATATTGGAGAAATCCTTCCTGTCCAATATGTTATTGTATTTAATTCGTTAATTTTTCATAAGTTTTTGAGGTTATTGTATCTTCGATTCAATACACTCATCAAAGATTTCAATTGTGTTGGAATTTTATTGTTCCACAATTTTGGAGAAATCTCAATACAAATAATTATTAACTTAGAAATTTTGAGACCTTTCTCTATGAAAAGATTGAAGCAGAATAAATTATTATATATGATTTAGTACAAACCAAACACAACCAGAAATTTCATTAAAGTAGTTCGAATTACACAAATCACATGCAACATTAGCATATATAGCATATATAACAACACAGAATTAAAGCAGTCAAACCCATAGACAAGATGGCCTTTAGAGGCTTAGAGCATATCAAAGAGCTTATTCCCAATAACATAAGAAGTATAGGCATTGTGCACTGCATACTTGACCTCTTCATTTGAGAACACCTTAGCATTCCAGTCAGGACATTCACTAGTTGGTTCCTTTATATCCATTCCAACTTCACCTGCCAACTCCGCTAATCCATGATTCTCAACATTCGGTTTCTTCAGAATTTTAGCAGCCAAAAAGCCTACTTCAACACCTGTCTTAAAATTTACAGATTGCCTTGCTGATGCAAATGTGCGTCCGCTTGATAATCTTCCTGCTGTAGAGCCTGTAAGGTTTTTTCCGTACTGTGGAAAATAAGATAAGCTGCCCAGCTCTGAAACTATTTTGCTCATTCCGGTACCCAGAAAACAAATAGTCTCATCAGACAGAAACTGCCCAAGGGTATCAGATATGGTCTCCGAGTCGGGTAGTTGGATCATCAAGCAATGACTCCCAACACAAAGAAGCAAAAACTTGCCTTTATTTTTTAAATTCCCATCAGTTTTGACAAACTTAACGTCGAGTCCAACAACTTGCCTCTCTGAAGTTTGTAATGAAGATCTTAACTCATCCATCTTAGCACCAACCAAAGCAGGATTATCGGCTATGCTTACCTTAACGTTTGCACCTTCTATTTCAATGTCATAGATACCCATTTTTGACAGGAATGATAGTGGTATGAGGTTCATCATGTTGAACTAATTCAAACCAGTGTTGCCTGTGCATAAAAAGAAACTCATATAATAAAGGAAAAATCTAACAAATGCGCTAAGCATTAGCATTGGGGGGTTTACACCCCTCAGTTGCTATTTTGGCCACCAACCAGCCAAAACACAGCTCCATCCGGGTATGTATTTCTAAAAAAAATTTACAACCCATGAACAGTCAGTTCTTAAATATAGAACTTACTGTAGCAATAGATGTAAAACCGAAAATAATATTTTATTTTCACTCTCTTTCCATACAAATTAAAAAAAAAAATACATTCATTTTCTTCTCTGGAATAAATTTAATAGATGAAATAAACAAAATAACATGTTTGATACCTTGATGGCACCTGTCATGCCCACAGCAACTGACGAATGCACATGCATTGTCTGCAGACAGGAAAAATGTTGCTAAAGCACCATGCACAGATGCACTAGAAAAAGCCGATAAAGAAAAAGAAAAAATCAAAAAACACATACAGATCTTTGACAGTCCACCTATGTATGAGTTGCTATTCCTCTCATTTGAGCTCGACTACCTTGTAAGTTTGCTATTTGTTGCCTAAGCCTGATTAGCTGGTGAGCTAGAATTTTGGTTGCTCCCTGCAGAACACACAAACAGAAATAGGACAGGCAAATGATAAATCTGAAAGATTCAAATAACACAAGAACTGTAGATAAATTAGATGTCACAAACTCAAGTATTTTAGGACTGGCATGAATCTAGTCAACTCATAAGAAACAGAGCATACCTCATTTCTGGTTTTAGCCGTTCTCTTTATCTCAGCAACAAGCTTCTTTTCCTAACATGATTTAAAATTATGTGAGAGATAACACAAACTTAGAAAGAGGAGATGAGGATAATTTGGAAGCTCTTCACATACTTCTAATTGCAATGCTCCAATTTCCTTCTCTATACCTGAATCCACATGGAAAAACAGTAAAAACATTTATTCAAGAATTGATAAATTGCCACAGCCACAAAATTTACCAATGAACTGTTAACACTACTTAAAAAGGCAAAAAGAAAATGTGATTTGATCCCATAAAATGGGGAGCTTAAGAAGCAATTGCAACAAAATGATAAAATTCCACATCCCAAAAGAGAGTCACATACCCTTCAACCAATTTTGATGACTTATCAGATTAATATAATGCTTTGTGATAAGGCTATGTTTTCGCATCTACAATATCATGGGCATTCCAATATCCAATGTAAAACAAAATAATACTATAAGTACAGGTAAAAGACTAAGTCAAACAACAAACAATACTTCCAAATCAATAAAAAACAACTCACTATGTAAAGTAACCTAACTAAACACACTAATCTTACCAATGTAATGGATCCACAATAGACTAGTCACGGTCAACCACAGGTATGCTTTTTTGTCAAAAGTTGTACTCTTTGTGGTAATTTTCCAAATTTTAATATTCCAGGTGAATCTAAATTGCAAGAAAGCTATAACCATGCAATCCATACCAAACTAACTGTCAAATAACCTGCAAACCTAAGCCCAAACTGCTACAAGCAATTTCCAATATAACAACAAAGCCTTAGTTGCAAAACTGCTGCGTCAGCCATTGATCCTCAACATTATTTACAAAGAAAAAAGAATGCAGGTTCTGTATTCATTGGAACAGAACAATAACAAATATAAGGGAAAAATAGATTGCCAATTCCAAGCTACATAACTTGAAAATGAATTTATAAACTTCATAAGCACTAGTAAGTTTTATAAACAAAATGAGTGTAAAAAATCTCTGCAATGTAAAGAAGCTGAACAGAGCATTGAATTGCAATGACCCAAACCAAGTAAAAATTAAATTGATACTATTGATAAACCAATGCTCATTTCCACAAGAAACCTAAAATTAAATTGACACAGCAACACAAAAAAACCTCATAGATCCAAATTATACTTAAATTGATATTAGTGAAATACTACACCATTAACACTTACCAACTCCTTTTTAAGCATTTCTTCAATATAATATGTTCAAACCATACTTCAGATTCCAAAGGACTAGTATGTAATTCCATTTCCAAAGTATCCAAACCCTAGCCCCAAATTATATTATTGGCGAGGAAGAGAAATATCAATGGAGAGAATGAGAGAGAGAAAACAAGAGAGAATACCAAAAAATTCTTTGCGAAGTTCTACGGAAAAAAATAGAGAGAGAGATAGAGAGACCTGTAATCGGACAAAAGGGCGAAGGAGAAAGCTCTGACTATCAACGGTAGGTTGTCGTTGAAGATAGGATCGCCGACCATCACGCCTTAACCTATCATCGGACGTGATCGAAATTAGGGTTTCCAAGTCACCGGTCAGCAATTGACACCGAAGATTCATCGATGAGCCACAGAACTATCCGAGCTTCACCATCAACTCAGTAACAACAAGAAGAAAAATAATTTTTGATTAATTATTCACAAAAAACCAAACGAATTCACAAAAATCGAATTTGAAACTGGAAGAGCACACAAACCTGTGAAAGAAATAGAGAGATTGACGGCGACACGTGTCAAGCCTCCGGCGTAACGAAGAGTGCCGTCGGTGTAGCGAGGGAGGATTTTCCCGCCATAACGGAAGAGGAATTTGATGGTCTCCATGTTTTTGTTGTTGTTGGACTCCATTAAAGTTTTTGAAAGTTCGAGAGAGAGAGAATTTTCTAGGAGTTCTCATTTAGTTTGGAGGAAGGTTGAACAAAATGAAAATGAGTTTTCTAAGAGAGTGAGCAAAGACTTTATTCGAAAATTGGTTTTCTGAATTCTGAGTTTGAGGGGGAGAGAGAGACTTTATTTCGAGGGTTGAAACATTTGGATATCTTTTATTAAGGGTTGTGCCAGAATTTCGTTGAAAAATGTAAAAATTTGGAGGCAGCTATTACGCGAATTTTAGTTTTTTAGTTTATTTCAAGGGTTTTAATGACCGTTGTAACTAGATTAGTCAGATTTTAATTAGCGCCAGTTTGTTAGTGTTTGTTTCGACCATTTTCAGTGAATCCTCGGAAAAAGTGGGTTGAAACAAGTCATGTTTTTTTTAGTGACATCGCTATTTTGGTCAAGAGTTGCTGTGATTTGAATTTGACTTTACATATGATGCTATAAGTAGCAAGTACGTCCATTACGGACTTAGCCAAAGAAAACCTACATTATACGTATTTGAATTGAACAAGAAAGGTTATTTTCTAGGGTGGTTAGATGGTCTAGATTAATTAAGTAAGTAAGTTCCACCAGGAAAACCTAGCTACCCATGCGGTTCAACTTCAAACTATAAAGAGTTGGTGGTAGAGGTATGTCTAGCCTTTGTATCAGTTTTGTTACCTTTGCCAAGAAAGTTTTTTTTCCACACTCTGTCATAATCTCATTCATAGGAAAGTTTGTACTTTTAAAGAGAATGCTATTAACAGCAAAGCCTATCCAATTTCCAACCACGACTGAGCAAGTAATAAGCAATCACTTGGGAATATAAGACAATAAGACATCTGCTTAGTACAAAAAATCTCCAAAAGATGCATGACATGATGAGCCAGAAATTATGAGAAGCATACCGAAATGGTTAATTAAACAAGTTGCAGATGGAAACAACAATAAGTCTGATCTTGGGATTTTGTCCTTTCCAATCAGGCACGTACAGGTCTATCATGGAGGTTTTACTCGCAAAAATGCAATGTGGTGGACAATATTTTTCAAGATCAGAAAAATTTGTTGCTTTTAAAGAGGCATTAAGATCCTATTCCAAGCATCAGCAACAACTACTGAAAAAAGCCCCACTTTCTTAAAAAACAACAATGACAAAGCTAAACTGACTTAATCTCTTTAGTCTAGGTGTAAGTTAGTTTGGAATCTGATAGTTTTGATAGTTTTGTATTCTTTTATCGAGTGGGAAGCACATATGTTTTATGCAATGACTTTAAATTTTTTATCACTACTATGCATTGTGTAACTTGTTTCATGGTTTGACTCTAGTTGAGTGTGTGTAACCATGTTTATAGGACATGTTATTATATATTCAGGCAATTGGTAGTTAGTCTTACATGCTTAACATATTTGGATGATCAATCTCAAGTTTGATTTGTCATTGTAGATATTTGATGGCTGTTGGTGTATGGTGAAGTATGGGTTGTAACGTTCTATTGATATACTTGATCAATATTTTTTTTTACAGTGTCTGTATCTCATGTATTTAATGTGTTTGTTTAATGTTACACAGGTACGTTTGTGCATCGACTTAATTAATCTCTTTAGTCTAGGTGTAAGGTAGTTCGGTCTGTTTTTCTGAACTTTCACTATATATAGTACTTGAGTCTGAATTGGAGTGTTTTGTCAAGAAATTACCAATGGGGGAGTTTGTTAAGATTCTTAAATATTGGCTAAAAACTTTATTTCTAATTGTTTGGTTTTGATTTAGTAATGTAATAAGTGGTATTGAGGCTGGGTTAAAGATTCTGTTACTGTACAAGAAAGTCAATCTCGGTTGTGCAAAGTTTAGTCTCGGTTGTGGGAAATTCGAGGTCTTGGTTGTGCAAACTCAAGCTTGGTCATGCGAGATTCAAACATAAAACTCTTGGTAACTCTTAGTCAACCGAGACCCTGTTACAAAAATGAAAATGTTAACGAGTGCCTTTAGAACATTAGTTCATAATCCATTTTAAGAAAGTTTTGATATTACTTTTATGGGAAATGAAAAAAACTATTAAAATATTAATTGATTTTTTTTTTCATAAAAACTTTCTTTAATTAGATTGTTAACCAATGTCATAAGGGCACTCATTAGTATAAACCCTACACATATATAAAGTATAAACCCTATGTTGACCCTAATCTCTAGAGAAGGAAGAAGAGTATCAAAATACAAAGAAAAACCCATAGAACTCATTCTTGTCGTCTAACCAAGAGATCTATTTTGCAGTTGGTGATTGACTTGTAGTGATGGATCATACATTGTAAAGACGGAAATTGGATCAACAGTTGCAGCAAGAGCAAAAAGCCCAGATACAATGTCTAATTACTTGTATTGGAGGTCTTGTAAGTTAGCCTGTATCGCAAATTTTCATAGTAACTACTTGGACTATAAATTACAAATTTATTAAAATTGGTAGGAAGTCATTGTGAAACTATTTATATGTGACGAATAGTTTTGAGCATAGTTTTCCTCCATCTTGGTTCATAGCTCCAGCATTGTCCAGCAAGCTTTTGCCCTCTTATCTTTCGGATTTTTGCTTCTTTTTTTTCTTTTTTTCTTTTTTTTGTGTCAGTTTGTCACCAATCTATATGTGGCATAGATAATAATAATAATAATAATAATTTGACATTTTAGCTTGGGATTAGGCGATGAAGCTATTGAAGTTAGTCAAATTTTCCTTCCAACAAATTTGTGGTTGGATCATATTTTAGATCTCCCTGCAGCACAATTTCTATATAGCATCTATTATCTTTATATCGAAAATGCAATGCCGTGTAAAGACAAAATGCAACTACTATCAAAAGTGTTGAAATATGATGGATCGATATTTACATTCACGGCTATTATTGACTTCCTGCCTGCGCTCCTACTTCCCCCTTGTTTTCAATTCTCTCTCTCCTTTTTTTTTTTTTTTTTTCTTCTTCTTCTTTATACCGTCCACGTTTTTGGAACGTTGAAAATGGTTTCAATTTATTTTAGTCTGATGGGGGAGAGGAAAATTTATTATAGTTGTAATTCTTAATTTATAATTCGACAATTAGGGGAAGGAGGATTTGAGTTGGAGAATAATTGTGGAAGCATGTTATGGTGTTATTAAAAGCAAATAATTATTGAATGCGAATTTTAACAAATTCATTGTTGGATTACATTATTTTTGTGCAATCTCCATCCTTGCAAAATTTTAAGATGATTAAATATCAATAATCATGTTATCAATCAATCAATTTTTTGTAGTTTAAAATAATAAATTATAGATGAGTTTATGAATCGAATGGTAGATAACAACTGTAGGGTCACAATTTGAGGTCCAAGCCCAAATTATACGGGGTCTTGGTCCTATGAGCCCAATACAATGAATTTGTAGAGAGTAGGTCAAAGAACTAGGCCCAGGTGAACTTGACAACGGCTAACATGAATCTTAAAGATGATTACGTAGGAACAAGTATCATGTAGTTGAATGGATTCACTGTCCAAGGACGTGGGTATTCATATCCGAGAAGGCGTTCATTCATATAAATTGTCTAAGCAGGATACAGATGATACAAATGTTCTCTCCTTTTGATTCCTTTTCTAGGATCCCCTTTTTTTGTGAAGAGTCCCCTAACTTATATAGCCCTTTTTGACTCATCTTCACCCTACACCTGTTGATCATCTGAACCTACACTTTGAGTACTTGCTCCATCAGCCACCTTCTCTGGCCTTCTGTGAGTTGCGTTAACCTAGGTAATACCGTTTAGACGTCTTCTCCACATAAATGCGGCCAGTAAAGTAGCTGTTTCTGCATTTAATACGGTAGTGTCAGTCTTCTCTTAGATATTTTCAGATCTTCCTCATTTTCCTATGTCCGTGAAACGCATTCCTATCACCGAATCTTCTCGGAAAGTCACCTTAATAACCGTGTTATATATTTTGCACTATGCTTATTAAGTCCGAGGAGTATGTACTCCTCGGACAACCTAACATCTGCTTTCTTTTATGGGGTTTGGTCTGGGAGCCTTTCACTATTCACTTCTTTACCCTCGGACCAATTCATGTCCATGAATAAAGCCCAAGGCCCAACATATGGTTTTGGGCCCTTGACCCTACAACAACTAATTAGCATGAATATTTGTATGCATGTTAAGAACATATAATCCAACGGTGAAATTTTTAAAATATAAATTCAATAATAAGTTATTGAATTGTGTAAAATTGCTTAAAGTTATATCACTCAATATTATTTAATTGAATGCAAATTTTAACAAATCTATTGTTGAATTACATTATCTTCATGCATTCCCCATGCTTGCAAAATTTAAGATGATTAAATATCAATAGTCATGTCATCAATCAATCAAGTTTTTGTAGTTTAAAATAATAAATTAAAGATGAGTTTATGGATCGAATTATAAATAACAACTGATTGGCATGAATATTGGTATGCATATTAAACACATAATCCGATTGTGAAAATTTTAAAATATGAATTTAATAACAAGTTATTAGGTGGTGTAACATTACTTAGAGTTACATCGAATGTAACTTTAAATAAAGTCACACCACTTAATATTTTTTTTAATTGAATGTGAATTTTAAAAAATTCATCGTTAGATTACATTATTTTCATACATTCTCCATGCTTGCAAAATTTCAAAATGATTAAATATCATTAATAGTCATGTCATCAACCAATCAAGTTTTTGTGATTTAAAATAATAAATTAAAGATGAGTTTATGAATCGAATGGTAAATAATAACTGATTGACATGAATATTGGTAGGTATATTAACAATATATAGAACATATAACCCGACTAGGATTTTTAAAATATAAATTCAATAACAAGTTATATCACTCAATATTTTTTAATTGAATGCAAATTTTAACAAATCTATTGTTGGATTACATTATCTTCGTGCATTCCTCATGCTTGCAAAATTTAAAATGATTAAATATCAATAGTCATGTCATCAATCAATCAAGTTTTTGTAGTTTAAAATAATAAATTAAAGATGAGTTTATGGATCGAATTGTAAATAACAACTGATTGGCATGAATATTGGTATGCGTATAGAACACATAATCCGACAGTGAAAATTTTAAAATATGAATTTAATAACAAGTTATTGGGTGGTGTAACATTACTTAAAGTTACATCGAGTGTAACTTTAAATAATGTTACACCTCTTAATATTTTTTTAATTGAATGTGAATTTTAACAAATCCATCGTTAGATTACATTATCTTTATGCATTCTTCATGCATTCTCCATGCTTGCAAAATTTCAAAATGATTAAATATCAATAGTCATGTCATCAACCAATCAAGTTTTTGTAGTTTAAAATAATAAATGAAAGATGAGTTTATGAATCGAATGGTAAATAACAACTGATTGACATGAATATTGGTGGGTATGTTAACAACATATAGAACATATAAATAATCCGATGCTAGGATTTTTAAAATATGAATTCAATAACAAGTTATTGAGTGATGTAACATTGTTTAAAATTACACCAACTGTAACTTGAATCCTATATATATATATATATATATATATATATATATATTAGGACAAGACTTAAGTACAGTATTTAAGTGCTGTTCTTTAGATTTTCCTTTTAAGATTCTGCCATATAGATTTTTCCTCATGGGATGGAAGTGTATTTTTTAGTTAAGTAGCCACATGACTGAATCTTAAGAGGGGAACTTAACGAACAACACCTAAAGTACTGTACCTAAATTTTGTCCTAATTATTATTTATAGATAGACAATGAGGAAGGGGATGATGGGACTCAAACTACATATATGAGGCAACATAAAAGACACCATTAAGATCATTTAACCTGCCTACATTTATATATAATACTATTAGTTGTGAGATTAAATTCAATAAAAACATATAAAAGTCATTATTTATTTGTTAAACACTCCAATAATAACCACAACTATATATATACTCTCATTAAAACTCTAATACGAAAATTAGAATTCATATAATTAGAAAATTAAAACTCAACCTTGTTGTGCAAATTATAAAAACCCAACTTGTAGAGACGAGGGAAAAGAACTGAGCTGCCATCGGAGCTTGCACCACATAGCTTTCTCAAACTACTCTAAAATTTTAGTCGAAATCTCTTTATCTATAATATTCATGAGAAATCTGGGTAGAATGAATTTTTTGTTTGCAATTGCCAATGACTAATGAGATAAATCTCTTTAGCGGCATCTTCGATCTGAATTAGGCAAGCTAGGCTGGTTGATTATTACAAGTTGAGTTAAATCTCCCAATGCAATTACGTTTTCTCACTTTTGATTAAATTCTTTTAATCAAAGAATTTAATGCGGCACAATAACATTGAATTGTATGAACTTTTACTTCAAATCCTTACATATCAATGATGTCATACGGTGAATCAGAAATATATAGGTCAATTCATATCCAAAATTTTCTGCAGGTTATAAGGAAATTAACCGTTGCAGACTTGCAGCCCAAAACGAATTTACATGCCAAGTCATTTATGTTTACAAGAATATTTATCATAGAGATTAATTACATTATATATATATATATATATACACACACTATAGATTTCAACTTTATAAAATCTACTCTATAATGATTATATTTTATTATCGTCAGATTAAAACACTAATTCAAACCTAAGTTTTTTATTTAACACAAAAACACTTTAAATATTGCTTCATAACATTCATTAACCTGTCTAATTTCTATGTAAAAAGAAAACAAAGAAAGTAGAAAAAAAAAGGTTAAGTTACCATAGAATTTTTCATGCAAATCAATCCCTGTGCATGCATGCTATCATAAAAAAATAAAAATAAATAAAAATAAAGGATTAAACTTATTCATGTATCATAGAGACTTGACACATGTTAAAAAGGATGGGCATGCATCCACTACCCTTTCTTCTCTTGAGAAGTACATACGTGTGTCAAACCCTTTTCTTTCTCAATCAATCATTGATTGTATGTACGTAAGACTCAATTGCACTGAACATAAATGGAAATACCCAACCCTGCTTTTTGAGACTCAAACCCTTTCATGAATTCATGTTATTCAACCAGAACAGACATTGTTCAAAAGAATAAATTATTACAATACAAGTTACAACAATTGACTAAAAGGGTCATCAAACATATTTCAAACCTTTAAAACAAGGAAACGTATATAAACAAACATGTAACGCAACGACACACTCTCATCCGAGGCTAAATTCTTAGACTGTAGTCGAGGACGAGGAGGTAGACTTGGAGGTCTGTGAAGTATCAGTACTTGAAGGGTAACCAATTCCATGGCGGTTGTTTGGGAACACCATGAAAACCACACCAGAAATTGCACCAACAATAGGAGGAAGCACCTTGAGCAAAGTCTCCTCAGTGGAATCAGACAAGGGATAGAAGCAATTCACAGTTTTCTGATCCAAAAGCACAAGAACCCCAAACACAATCAGTGCAAAGAAGGCATGGACAAAGTCCCCAATCCGAAGCTTATAAGCCGACAAGTCCACGTTCTTAGAGTCCGCCGAGGGCCAAAGACCCTTCAATGTTGCAACCCCATAATGAGTTTTCTTATCATCTCCAACGTAACTATCAGTGAATGAAGAAAAGAAGCAAGAAAAGCCGCACACAGCTACAAGAATGGCGACTAGGGACTTGTAGATGGTTTTAGCACAGTGACCATTGTTGGATAGGACAGGGCTGAGGAATTGGTACAAGAAGACTGTACCAGTTGGGAGGAGCCTAATGAGGTTGCCTAGCCCTGATAATGTTTTGTCTTTGATTGTTGTCTGAGACGACGATGATGACAACGACGACTGAGTGGTTTGCTTGGACTTTGAGGCACCCATTTGGGAATTGAAGTTTTTGGTGTGGGATAATATTATTGGAGATTAAGTTTAAGTGTGTTTGATTTTGTGTTATGGAGCTAGCTTGCAAGTATAGCAACTAAGTTTTTGGTATTTATAGAGAGCGAGATAGAGAGCCTTGCTGGTACGTATGTAAAATTGAAAAGAGTTGAATGCTATTGCTTTTAGCCTTTTACTTTTCGAAAGGTTGAGCTTCAATCCTAATCCAAGATTTCAAGATCAGCATACTGTATTGCCCAACACTAGTACTCCAAAAAGCTATGGTTGGCAAGGGTTTTTTTTATAAATAATATTAAAATCTTTATTACTTTATTTATTTGCTTATAAGTGCACAGTTTTTTTATAAAATTTTTAGATACAAATGAACTATACCAAATCAACAGAAAGCCTCTTCTTTGTAGAGGCAGTTTAAAGTGTGACTAATTGAATCAAGAGTTTTAATTGGTAGAAGTTTAAAAAAGAAATGGTTCAAACGGTAGAATTATAGTGTTGTAACTATCTCAAAATATAAAATAATAATAATAATAATAAATAAATAAATAAGAAAAAAAAAAAGTGCGACTTATTGGAGTTGTAACAAATCCTAAAGGACCCAAAAGCATTTGATTTTTTTTTTTTTTTTATTGAACTAGTCAAAAGTTTAGTACAAGCATATGCTTTGATGAATCGTGTGGGAAAACCTATAATATCTTGTTTATAACTAACAAAAAATGTATTAAATTCAAAAAATATTGATATCTTGGCCGTGCTTATTGGTACATATATGACATTATATTAATCTAAAGACATTTTTTAATAGTGCTTGATGTTAATATTTTCATTAATTATAAGCTTGGATTTATACTTCAAGGATTGCTTGAAAAATTTAAATACATTTTAATTGTATCTCTAATAGGTGCACCTCGGTGAGGACAGTTTGATCTCTTTACAGAATGCTGTATTTCTTTAATTGTTTTCCTGGTCAAATAATGGTGCTTGATGTATGAAGTACTTTTGTATTCACAATCGGATAAGAAGAAATAGGTGTTTTGTACTTTTGTATTCACAAAAATAAGATAGGAAATATGAACTTCATGCTGTGTTCGAAGAACCTCATCACACCAAAAAATGACTCAAAGTCGTGCCAAATTAATCTGCTAGTTGTTTGTTTTCTTTAGAATTAGCCTCATGTTAAACATGCGTGTCAGATGATATATATATTTTTTGACTGAGTGCGTGTCAAAAAAGAAGAATTTGAAGTTTTGAACCATGGCGGCCTAACCTGAAAAAATAGACTGATATCTACTAGCAACGAGGCTGAGCTACCAGTATGCAGAGCCCAACCTTATTGTTTCATGGTCCAGTTCTTGGAAAAGAGTCGTGGAATGAATTTTGTTTAATAAATTATATCCATGCATCTTTTTACATAAATGACAACAATAACAAACAAACAAAGCCTTAGTTCCAAAATTTTGAGGTTAGCTATGAATTCTCTTTTACTCTCCTAATTATTGACATGTCATTCTTTCCTTTTGCTAATGTGATTTTTTGTTTTCCTCTGCTCATTCTTTCCTAGTGCATTAGTTGCTCTCTTTTGAATATTATCGAACCATTTTAGGCAGGAACGGAACTAGAACTTGAAGTTAGAAAGGCGGTTTTACTACTGATTGTGTGCGGTTGCTCCAGCCTCTAGCTCTATTGCTTAATTGCTAAAGGTTTTTTTTTAATTATTTATTTATTTATTTTTGTTTTTATCTATGTGTTTGCTATTAGGTAAGGACAAAATAATTTTGTTTTAAATTTTTTTAAATTGTTTTTAAGCTATTATTGGTAATTTTTGTTGTTGGCCTAATTTTTTTTGGCTTGTATATTTTGTTTCAAATTTTAGGTTTATAAATTTTTTATGCCCTTTAAAATAAAGAAAATGCTAGAGTTACAAATGAAGCCAAATGCAAACCTATAAGAATTTACTACCTCAGCAATTTGTAAAAATTTTGTAGAAAAATTTGTAGCTATAGTATTATTCTTAAAAGAAATAATGATATTTTTAAGGGAAATAAAGTGTAATTTTATAGAACAAAATTACTAAAATTTATACCTACATATATGCTAATATTTTTTTACAAAAAAATTAGGAGGGGTCATTGCCCCCAATGGTCAAAGTCTCCCTCCATCCATGATCTTAGGTGACTCCTTCATTTTTTCATAAATAGGAGTTATCATTATCTTTAAGTAAATTTTTTTCATTTTAAATCCTATATTTTTTAGTATTTTTACCTATTTATTTTAATATTCTCAATTCAGCTATATTTATTTTATAAATAAGTTGCTTCTTACCTAACAGCATAACATGCATGCAATACCATAAAGTATAGTTGGTCAAATCCCAAACTTATAAATTTTTCCTTTTAACTTTAAAGGTATTCTACGTATGTACATCATGAGAATTACTACGAAATAATTTTACATATGCCTCAATTTTTGTATCATTATGCTCATTTATAAATTTTTGAGCCACCAATTTTAGCTTCTTCAGTAGAGTATTACAAGCCAGGTGAAATGAGCAAGGTTTGGCAACATTTGGTGTAAATTAAAAGGTGTGTATTTCAGCAAAGATTTACATGTGACTTTGGAAATCACTTTATGAATACCATAACATAAACGACCATTCAGAGAAAGATGTTTTCGTGGAGAAAAGGATTTTCTTAGTGGGTTTTTTCTGGTCAGTTTTGGATAAATACCTGATTGAATTGGGAATTGTGATACTGTTGGTTTGAAAGCTATAGAGCAGAAGACCATACAATTAATGAAAGAGAATCTCTCTCTCTCTCTCTCTCTCTCTCTCTCTCTGCGTATTTTCTTTATTGTTTTTACTTGGGTTATTATGGTTATATTTATTTTTTGAGCACAGAAGGAAGCCCAAGTACAAATGGCCCACTTCTGCTATGTTGACCAGTTTTTTTTTACTCCAAATCATTGAATGTATTCAAGTATTTCAACAAGTTTTGGTTTGGGTCAGAGGCCCTATTTTGGTCTTCCATATAGACCAAGAGTGTGATGGGTCATAATACATGGGCTCATTCACGTTCAATCAGTCTACTGATTTCCTGTGTTCATCTGTTTAAGGTGCTTTTGTTTTTTCTGTTGGGTTTTTCTTGCTAGATCTAAAATAAAGATAAAATAAAATAAAATAAACAATAAAAAATAAAAAATTGACCCCAACTGAGTATGTGTTTTATCTATACTACTCTAGGGGCTTCTAAGCTGTGGATTTCAAGTTGTAGACTTTAAGCTGGCTTCCAATCTGTGGATTTTAAGGTGCTTTTGTTTTTTCTGTTGGGTTTTTCTTGCTAGATCTAAAATAAAGATAAAATAAAATAAAATAAACAATAAAAAATAAAAAATTGACCCCAGCTGAGTATGTGTTTTATCTATACTACTCTAGGGGCTTCTAAGCTGTGGATTTCAAGTTGTAGACTTTAAGCTGGCTTCCAATTTGTGGATTTTAAAGTTGTTAAAAATGAGGATATTATCTCTATTTGATTAATTTGTAAAATTTTAGGCATTTTTTCTTTCTCACTGAAACTTAACTTGCAAATAGATACTAGAGAGTTGCTAAAATTTAGGACATTATCCCTATCTAATTACTTTGTTAAATAAAACCCACAAGTTCCTAAATTTTAGGTTTTTTTTTTTTTTTTTTACGAATTACCACTTTTATTTGGAATTCAAATTAACTCTCACTAAAGTGTAACTTGCACATAGATGCTAGAGGAAGTTGCTAAAAATTAGGACATTATCCCTATTTGATTATACAACTCATTCACATATATAGGTGCTAGAGAATGTTGCTAAAAATTAGGACATTATCCCCATCTTATTGCACAGCTCACATAAATACCAGAGGATGTTGCTAAAAATTAGGACATTATTCCTATTTGATTACACGACTCACATATTTTGTAGTAATTCCAAATTATAATTGACGCAAATTATTAATTTTTGTCGAAAAAATAGAAAATGCTATGCTCAGAGGCTAGTTATTATTATCATAAAAACTGAGTAAGTGTTTTTCCCTTCTTTTACTTCTAGTTTGATGCATTTCATTCCTATCAAAATTGTATTTACAGACTTAGAGAAAAATTGATGAGTTACTTTACTTTTAAGGGATAGTCCTCTCCCGTTTAAATTTTGCAACTTTGTTGTTAACTTAGCTGTGAATTTAAATCTTGCCTCAAAACTTCTAGTCCTTTGATTATTATGTACTTAGCTGAGTTGTTAGTTTCCTATTACTGATTTTTTATTAGTATATTTTGTTCTAAAAATAAATTAAACTAAATCAAGCAAACTGATAATTTGACTTTTCAAGTTTGCAAATAGTAATTTTCAACCCTCCAATCTCGGGTTCGGATTTTTTGTACACGTCGGGTTATGGCCTATTAATTTAGACTTTTCAACAAGCTAAAAAATAGTCTTCCTAACACATCTGAAAGGGCCGTCTCACCTAACCTAACATCTTGCTCAAGAGTCAAGACACTTCGTTCAACTCTTCCTAGAAAAATTCATTCAAAGATAACATTAGACACGCTATTGTAGAAAATGATTGACAATCTTGCCATAAAAGACAAGGATTAATTTGTCATTAAGAATCTTTGAATAAGACTAGGTCTATATTTGATATAGGGTTTGACTTATTTTCAATATTTTTTTATCTGACATCTCATTTTGTTTTAATGAGAAACTATCACATCACCTACTAACTAAATAAAATGTAAGAATTAAAACTCACTACCATTTACTATTGTATATTTAAAACTATAGGAGATATCCAGTTAAAAAAATACTGGATATAAGCTAAACCCTATCATATATAGCCCAACACTTTTTTTTTCTTTTTTTTTCTTTTTTTTTTTCTGTTTTTTGGAGAAGTATATATAGCATTCAACTTATGAAAATATATTACGATAATTTTTTATATGTAACAAAATTTAGCTACAAACTTAGTAATAATGTTAATACTAAGATGGCATATGTCCACTTATTAAACTATCTTAAATAATACTCATAACAGGAACATGTGTCAATTTCTTATTGCTAGTTCGTAACCCAAGTTTGTATCCAAACTCCTGTCTTTTCATATGTAAGAATCATTGAACCCCAAAATCACAAAATTCCGACCCTTGAAGTCTTGTCCACACGCATCTGGTGGAAAATTTGTCACTACTTCTATCTTTCAAATCGGCTATAGATGAGTTCATACGAATGTTAGCATTGGAAAATTCCAATTCTATTCTATTTTGCTATTTCAAAAAATCACTTTATCATTATATCATATCATTTTACAATATTTTTAGCATTCCAAAACTATATTTTTATTAAAATATTATTTTTTAATCTTTCTTTATTATTTTTTTCCAACCATCACTTTTTTTCAGATTTGGTTTTTCGCTTTCCAACAGTCATTTTTTTTCCTCTCTTTCTCCCTCAACCTCTAGCACCGATTCAACACACAAAGCCACACACACACACACCCATGATACACTGATCAACCTATCCAAACCCATCACCACACACACAGCCACACACAAACAAACACAAACCATCAAACCTTCAACAGAGCCACACACACACAAACCATCAAACCAGTTGGAGCCAACAACGGCCACCACACCCACCACCCAAGACACTGATCAACAAACCCAAGTCATCGATCAGAAACCCACGCCACCAATTTGAAACCCAAGCTGTTGAAAATACCCAGAAAAATGTTGATGATCAACCCAGAAAAACGTCAAAAATACCCAAGCCACCAATTAGAAACCCACGCCACCTATTTTCGAAAATACCCAAAAAAATGCCGATGATCAACCCAAAAAAAGTCGAAAATACCCAAAAATACCCAAGCCATCGATCAGAAACCCAGGCCGTCAAAAATACCTAGCAAAACCAAAACTAAAGCAACACCACCAGAGCAAACCCATTCAAAAAAAAATCATCACTGGAGCCACTATTGGAGCTACCAATGATCAACCCAACCGATCCACCCACCAATCAACAAATCCACCGTTTCAAACCCACCGATCAACCGATCCAAACCCACCATCAACCGAATCCAGCTCACGATCCTAACCCAGCTCGCTGATCCAAACTTGATCCAACCTCCAAAATCTAAAACCCAACACTGGTGAGAGACAGAGAGAGGAAGTGAGAGTCAAAATGAGAGAGAGAGAATAAAATATTGTTTTTAGTTTTACAATTGTGATACAGTATTGCAAAAAAATTTGTAATACTTGAGTTTAGAATTCTCTAATATAGTGACATTTGGGGTTGCAAATGTCAAATTCTCCTTACATTTGGCATTAGCATTCACTCGGATTTTTTTTTTTTTTTTCCTAACAAAGAACATCCCAACATGTTTCCCCATTTCGAAGAAACACTCAGATAACAAATCACGTGGGTTTTTTTTTTTTTTTATCCCAAACAAAAACTAAAAAACTAGTTGAGCATTATTAAATTGGTTGAAGAATTTTTTTTAATCAGAAGTAATTTGCTCAAATTGTTCCAGCTCCAATTGTTTAAAATTCATTTGAATCTGAATTATTGAATCAAATAATATTTAACCCTCACATGCCCCAGCCCCCAGCCTGCTCCTCCAATAGAAAAGAATATATATATATATATATATATATATATACACACACAAAATATACATATCAAATCAAATAAAGACCACACCAGAAATAATTTGGATGTCTCTATAAAGTCTGAACCAATAGAATCAATATACGTAGTACGTACACGTTTTAGGTCGGTGGCCATCAATATGGACGAAAAAGTCCAGCTGTCTTTTAGTACCCTTAAGGTGTGGAGGGCACCACACGGTATCGTGGAGACAAAGATTAGATGAAAGAAATCAGTGAAGGACCCCAGTTCCCTTCTCACCACACAATCACATGAAATCATTGAACCCCTTTTTTTCCCCAAAAAATATATCTAGAAAACAAAAATGCCAAGCATATTCCCTTGGGCCCCAAAATGCAATTATTTAATTTTTACTATTTATAAAAAATAAAAATAAAACCCACAAAACACTTCTTTTTTTCTTTTGGTAAACAACCCCACAAGCCCACAACCACAAAAGCACAAAGTCACAAACCGACCATAATTTTCATCATCACATCTTTAACATGATCACCTATTTGGTACTGAAATTTGAAGTCATTTTTGGCTAGTCTGGAATTTTAAAGATAGCTTCAAAGTTAAACCATCATCACCAAGAGTCTTGCAACCATGAAATAGAACTTAAAAAGAGACACAACAGATTCCTCCATTACAAAACATTCTAAAAGATTTAACAGTATTAAAAATGGAATACATAAACAACCTCCCTTTACTTACAAGCTATAACATAACAAAGAACAAGAAAAAAAAGTACACAAACTGAACTAAACAACACCTAACACAAATTAAACCCAAAAAAAATAAAAATTAAACCCCTACCCAAGTTTTTCCCCCTAATGTTTTATCTTACTTTACAATACAATAGGGTACACAAAAGCCCTCTCACAAATTCACAACAGAGCAGAACAAACCCCAAACTATTTTTCCCAAATTACAAATCAACCCCTCTCCTTCAATTATATATTCCCAGATAAACAACCCTAAATTACCCATAATCAACCCCAAGAAATTACAAATAAACCACCCATAATCTAATAATAATTTTTTCCTTCGCCACCATAATTTTCCCGATTTCCAGATCTACCCTCCGTTTAAAAAAATCACGGACGGTTCTGACCTTGAAGTTCGAGATTTACTTAACAGAGACGAAACCAAAGAGACGGTTCTAGGGAGAGAGAGAGAGAAAGTGAAACGGATTCGGATCCGGATCGGTTCAGACCCGGATCTAATTTTGAAAGCGGGTTTAAGACGCGAAAACCCGGTTTTTTTTGTCTGTGCTAAACTTGCTTTTGAAAATGGATCTCACAAATCGAGACGAAGCAAACGCCTCAGGTCTCTGGTGGCCGAGTCGTCGACGACGATGCCGGAAACTACTTGTTTTTTCTTTGAGAACGACGGTAGTGGAAGCGAGCTCGGTGCCGGAGACATCGCAAACGCCGATCCGGCGTACATGTCGCACTTTCTCATCATCGGAGGTGGAGTAGGAGGCGACGGAGATCTAGGATCCACAATCCGGATCTGCTTCGGCACCATCTCCGGCGCCGGACCTAGCCTCTCCGTCGACGTCACGACCAAACCTTCACCACCACCACCTTCCTTCTTAGACTCGCTCTTGATCTTCGAGTCCAACGACTCGCCTCTTCTCAAAATCGTCACCTTCTCCATCGCCGGACCGGTCTTCGCCACTCTCAGATCGTCCGCAGAGCTCGACCTCTTCGAGACCGACGGCTCCACCGTGGTGACATACCTCTTCTTCTCCGGCTTCTCCTGCCGGACCGCCGGTTTCCGGCTAGATCTAGTGTTAGGATAGTTAAAGTTTGGGTTTCCATAGTTTCTCCGGCGATAAAAAACCGCCGGCTGTGGAACTCTAATCCGTTCAATCAAACAATCCTGTGGCCGCAAGATCTCCGTCCCCATAGCTTCAAATTAATTTTCTCTATAAATTACAAAAAAAGAGAGCGAAAAATAGTGAAGATTTACAGAAACAAAGAAATGAAAATTTCTCTGAAGTTTTATCTAGTGGTGGAAGAAGAACTTAATTTTTTTTGGTTGGTGTTTTTTTCTGCTCTGCTGAATATGGGTATGTTTTTTGCTATGGGTGTTTGTAGGTGAGAGGGCTTTATATAAAGGAGAGAAAATGAGAAAAAGTGGGACCACGGGTTGGGTATGAGCGAGGTAGATAGGAAAAAAATAGAAAGAGAAAGCTTCGTACCCACCTTCGTTTTATCCACGCGTATTCGCATGCCACGTTTGATTTTACATAACAAGTGGGTGACCAGACTGGGTCTCTCTCTTTTGCTTTGAACCCAAAAAAAAAAAGTAATTGTACAGTAATGTCTCTCTCTCTCTCTCTCTTTCTCATATGCAATAATCCATCTCACCTTAATGGTTAAGATGATAACACGTTTTTACTTACCCGAACTTGAGTCAGGTATGAATAAGTTTTTATTAGTACTCGTTTACATATCATTGACAACTTGTCAATAGTTGTCTGAGTTGTTCTAGAAATCCTATCTTTTTTTTAGTATAATTTTATAATAATTCTGATGCGGTAAATTATAAATTTTACTTGCCTTTTTTATATAAACTTACTATTTTTTTCTTTGTTATTCACAATCTACTACATTAAAATTTTTGGTATAAAAGAAGCCGTGTTCCTATATTCTCTCTAATTTTCTTAGAAATGGAGTGTGTGTCGGGGGTGAGCCGACCTGTAACTATTACGACGAAGGGGCATTGGTTCTCTCTAACTGTTACGATGAAAATATGTTTCTACTTTTAGTCACATGTTGTTGTTGTAATAAATCCAATTATATTTTAGCTAAGTCTCATTATTCAGAAACAATATCTCATGTCATGCGTCCGATACATACAAAAATTTTGCCATTATTTATGTGAGTCGAGAACTCGAGATAAATAAAATCTTTCATTACAATTGAATGGAGAAGTTTTTATTACTTCTCGTATATATATCAATGACAACTTATTAATAGTTGTTCAAGAATCACAACTTTTTGTTTACTATAATTTTATCACAAATTTAATATGGTAAATTATATATAGTTAACATAAAGTTACTATTTTCTCTTTATGAATTTTTATCTGCCACGTCAGAATTACCGCAAAGCACCAAAACAAAAATTCAAGCATTCATATATTCTCTCTCACTTTCTTAGAAATGGTGTGTTATTATATTGGTGGCGCGACCTGGTTTGCCGTTACGTTAGTTTGGTGTTTTGTTTGTAATTTGGGGTTTTGCTTAGCTGTCAGTGTCTGGCACCAATTACGAGGTTGACGGCGTTAAATCTCGGGATGTAGGATAGGGTTAGTTGTCGTGTTTCTATCTTTTCGATGGAAATTTAAATTATTTTTTTGGTTGGGTGGGGACCACGTTGAGGTAGCCGTATGATGACCAATAATAGTCATATATAAATATATCAGTCTTTTGGGGTTGCGTTTGGGTGCTTTCTGGTGAGCCAAACAACTTCACAAGGTTTGTTTACACTTTACTCCCTATATATACATAATCAACAAATTAAAATCTTGGCATGTGGGAATTAATTAATAATGAAGAATTAAAAAAAGGGTTTGTTAACGAGTGTTTTTGGTGCAATTGTTTACAAATTATTATTTTAAAGAATTGTTATTTTGCAAATCTTGGTATTGGATTATATGTTCTCTTCTTTCTTAATATATATGTCAAATTTACTAATTGATCAAAATGTTATTTGCTATATAATATATCAAATCTTGATTTTCAATATTTTTCTAAATGAGAAAATCATTGATCTTTTATTATCATGATATTTTGAAAACATGATACAGTAGAATATGATCCATAAGTCGAGTTGTCAAAAAATACGTCCATTATAAATATATTGAAATGTACAACATTAACAAAAGTTTCTCCATGATAAAAATGACATATTCTCTGTATCATATTTTATGGAACATGATAAAATTTGAAATAATGATGTAATACAAATGTAAACCCCCTTTTTTTTTTTTGAGAAAGCAATGTAAACTTTTAAATTCATGAAAATTAAATCTTTATTATAAATAAACTTACTCTATTTCCAAACAAATAGATTAATTGATAGTTTAGAATGAGAATTGTCCTACAATCCTATTACAAGAAAAGTTCAACAATCAGTTTTTTTTTAGAAAGTTCAACAACCTAATTGTGAAGTTATCATATTAATTAGGATACCACATATACTTATATAGTATTTTAAATTGAGATTTTCCTTTTGATATCATTTTATTTGACTACCTTTTTCTTCTAAGCATTGGACCATCAAAATTAACCCTAATACAAATTCCACATCTTAATTATTGGAAAAAACGTTCCACCTCATTTGGGTTTATTTGTTCACAAGCTATAATCTTTTAAGGTTGGACAATCCTTTTCGTTAATTCTTTTTTCGTGGGTGTTACATTGTTAAATGCCATTAAAAATTAGCAGAATGTGTCATAAAGCAATCCTTAAATAAATAAAATATTAAAAAAGGGTTAGAATTGCATTTAATGCTTTTGTGCAAATTCAACGGGACAAAGATGTGACACTTAGAATCCATTTTGATACAGTTTATTTTGCTGAAAACTGAAAATACTGTAACAAAATAATTTTTAAATGTGTGAATAGTATTGTGGGCTCCATTTTTAATATTTTCTTCTGAATAAAGTGGTCGTGAGTCCCGTGAACAGTGTGTGAACAGTATATAAACAGTAAAATTTGTCTCCTAAAAGTTGAAACCCGTGAAAAAAGAAAAGAAAAAAAGAAGCAAAATGCAAAACGTCAAACGCAAGATAATTCCTATCCAAATGCTCACTTAGTGTACGTTTGGCTCTAAATTAAAAAGTCAACTTATTTTATTATTCAATTTATTTTTGCTATTATTCATAAGCCCTACTGCACTTTTTGGTATTATTCATAGGTCCCACAGTACTATTTCAACTAACTTTTACTTTTATCTACAGTATTTTCAGCAATTTTTTTTTAGTTTCAGCAAAATAAGTAGATCACAAACAAACATTTATCTTAAAATAATCATGTGTGGGTCTTGTATCTCACTAAGGGTGTGTTTGGATTGAACTTATTGTTGTTGAAACTGAAAACTGAAAACACTGTAGCAAAATAATTTTTAAATGTGTAAATAGTACCGTGTGACTCATTTTTAATATTTTTTAATGAATAAAGTGGCGGTGGGTCCCATAAACAGTACTGCTACAGTACCGCTACAATATTGTTTGTCCCCCTGTTCTGCAAAATGCGTGAAATGTATAAAAATAAAAAAAATAAAAAAAAAAAGTGAAAACACAGACGCAGCAAAGTTCAGTGCTATCCAAACGAGCACTAAGTATTCATGTATAGATCCTACAGTACTATTTTAGTTAATTTTTACTTTTACCTATAATATTTTTAATATCTCACTAAGTGTTCATGTATAGGTGTTGTATCTTGTTTAACAAAAACTTTTTTTTTTTTTGAATAATTCAATAATCGGTGATGGGAGAGACTTTTGAAACGTAAATATTTCAATTACCAACACCAATATTTCAATTAGCAACACCATAATATGCCAGTTGACTACAAATACCCTGGCACTTCGAGAGAAACTTTAAACATTGACAAATGATACACCATATCTTATCCTAATCCTAAAAAGCATGATCACTCATGGGTTAAGGGTAATGGAGCTTTCTTATTCTGGAGTTGCATGCGGGCCTCAAAGCTTTTTGCCAATTCAGACAGTGCCCTGTAGGAGGAACCACATTTGCACATAGCTTTCTCAGCACTATACAGTTCATTAACCCTATCCCTTATTCCATGCCCTTCTTTGTCTACCATGATCTTCCTCACCTTATTCTGTATCTCCTCCCTTCCCACCACTTTGTTCGACGGCAAAACCTCCAATTGGACTCCCATGCCAAATTCCTCTGTAAGCATTCATCTTTTGCTCTGCAAAGAGTGGAAATGCAATTATAGGCTCACCATTCAAAATACTCTCCAGTGTTGAATTCCATCCACAATGAGACATAAACGCTCCAATAGAAGGGTGGCTCAAGATGTCCACTCGTGAAACCCAATCTGAGATCACAAATCCAACATTTTGGATCCTTGACATGAACCCTTTTGGTAAGTACCCAAATTGGTCATGATTTTCATCACCACTCCTCCCCTTCAAATATGCCTTATCCCCAGATTCCTCAGCGGGTGCGCGTACCACCCATACGAACCTCTGCTTGTTCAACTCCAACCCAAAAGCTAGCTCAGTCATTTGCTCGTGTGATAGTGTTGCACCACTCCCAAATGACACATACACCACAGAATCATTTGGTTGCTTGTTTAGCAAATCAAACAGCAAGCCACTCTTGGACGAGTCACCTGATTGTGTTACAACTGGACCAACTGGGTACACTGGTCTCTTCAGTACACAACCAAGTAGTTTATCATCTCTCAAAGCCGCAAATGTTTTAGGCTGAAGGTCCTCCCAGGAGTTCATCAAAACCCCATCACTCATTCTCAGCCTAATCCCTGCACGCATATACTCATCATATTGTTGATTAGTCCGATCCAATAAAGGATTAAACAAATCCTCAACACGAACAGAAGCACAACCTGGAATCTTCAGTGGCCCCTTTTGGTGAACATACTCACCCTTCGCTTCCTTATCTAGTATCGGAGTGTATATAGTCAATGAAATGAACCGTGCATGTGCAATAGTGAAAACGTACTTTAACATGTTAAACTCCTCAGCGACTGAGAAAGCATCGGTTCCAAAAATGTCAGTGATGAGAACCGATCGAGGGGCGTGGCTTCATTGTAGCTATTGATGACCGAAAGGCTGGTACGATTTCACGCATCATTACTGGGACAATTGTAGCGTTTGGATCAACGAGTTTTGTGATGTCAACCAGGGGCGGAGCCACAGCAAGGCTTGGGGGGCCATGGCCCCACCAAAATTTTAAAAAATTATTTTATATTATGTAAAATTTTAAAAAATTATTTTATATTATGTATAAGTATTAAAAAATTTAAATATTTAGCTACAAAAATAGAAGTTAGCCCCCCCAAATGTTTGAGTTAGTCCAATGATGCTCTTAAAAATCAATAGAAATTTTCAATTGATCTAGTAGTTATAAAGACAAGGTAGTTTTTGTTTTCTCTCATTCGTTTTTTTGTACATGTTTAATATCAAACTAGACAGTTTTTGTATAGTATTAGAGTTTAAAATGTGATAAACCTCTAAAAAATTATCTTGCGAATATATAAATGTGAAAGTTATTAATTTTATATACAATATATTTATAAATTATGACCTACTCTAGTTTCAAAATATTAATGTTTATATTTGTGTATGTGCGTTTATGCCTGAGTGTGATGGTTTATCTTGACTTGAGACTAATATATTAGTAACAAAATTTGGCCCCCCAAACAAAAAATCCTAGCTCCGCCCTTGATGTCAACTAGGGGGGAGTTTCACAATGTCACAAAGCCCCCATTGCTCATTTCTGAGATGAAAGTTTTGAACTCTGTTTGTGATGACTGATCAAGGCTGACGAGGAAGATTGTGACCTTGAAGTTGTAGTGGGTGACAAAGAGTTTGCCGAGACCAAGGTACGGGATCATATGGCCCATGCCAGGGAAAGGAAGTAAAGTTACATGAGCTTTTGATGTTTCCATGGTTGAAAATTGAAATAAACCAGAAAGTGGGAATAGACACATGCAAAAGGAAAAAAATGGTAGGGAATCATATAGCAATGAAGGGGGCTATTAATAGCCTAGCTATTATTCTCCACCAATGAGATACCACGGAAAATGAAAAGAAAAATGCGTATGATCTTGATTGACTTTGGTTATATCTAGCTAAAAGTTATAACCAATCGTGAAGGAATTAAAGCAACATTGCAAAAGGTCACTTTTTTTTATTGATTAAGAGAAAATGTGGTATTAATTACACACCTTATTATACACTCACATATACACACAATTAATTAATAAATTAGATAGAAAAATCATGTCTTCAAAGTAACAATTTCAAACTTGAACGATTTTTGTGTGTGCACGTGAGTGTTGGTGTATAATAGAGTTTGTGAACTAGTTTTACCCTAAAAGAAGGCAGTGATACATATTACATATATAGTATTGAGCACGTTGAAAACATCTAGCGATAAAGGAGCTATATATTAAGGGTCCGGTTAATGTGTGCCCTTAGGGCATACATTAGTAAAATCCATATATTAATTACAAAAGTGATTCTGGGTTATATTGGAACCTATACCATATGACGTGAATGACAATCAAACTGGGTTTGCTAGCACTGGCAAGTAGCATGTGTAACAAATTTTATAAAAATTTACAGGTTAAAAACTTAAAAAATTTAAAAGAAAAATGCGTATCAACTTCACCAAATTTGGTTAGAGTAGCTAGTTAAAATTTCAAAAACTAGCTAGTTGTGAAAGAATTAAAGAGACAATGCCAAAAGGTAATTTTTATGGATAAAAAGAAAATAGTACAACAATGGAGATAACATGGTTGATCTCTATGAACAATTTTTAGAGAAAGTTTATGCACACTACTTTTGTAACTACCTACACGCACATACTCATATGTTTGGTTTTGTAAAGTAATCATATTAGGACAATATACCATATATACTTGTGCAATATTTAAAATTGGGATTTCCCTTCTTCTTCTTTTTTTTATTTTTATTTTTTTTTTATAAATAATTACAACATGCTACTAATCCTGCAGCTTGAATCATTTCCCTCCTAGACCCCCAAACACTTTATGCATGGGGAGATGCCAATTCAGCTATAAGGCCTTTGGACATTTATTTGTTCACAAGCTGTAACCTTTAAGGTTGGACAATCCTTTTCTTTAATTCTTTTCTCTTGGGTTTGGTTGATACTTAAGAAATTGTTAAATTTCATCTAAATTAACAGAATAAAGTTATAACGACCCAAGGAATAGCAATAACCACAGCTGCGCTATACTTTAAAAGAACTAATCACAATTAAGACTCCTTGTAATAGTTAATAAAGCTCAATTCAACCCAATATATGTTTGATGTGGAACTCATCACACACCTACACACATCACACAATCAATCAAATTGGGGCATCACAATCGCCCCCACTTAAATCTCTAATGTCCTCGTTATGGCCTAATTTGTGGGGTAATTTCTCTGAGCCCATACGAGGTTACCAGGCCAGTTCTGATACCATATGTAACGACTCAAGGAAAAACACTAACTACATCCGCATTATATCTTAAAAGGACTAGTAACAATTGAGGCTCCTTATAGTTATTAAAAAAGCACAGTTTAACCTAGTATATGCTCGATGTGAGACTCATCACATACCCACACACATCACACAATCAATCAAATTGGGGCATTACAAAAGTAAACCATATAGGATGTAAATGAGTAAGTAGTCTCAATAAATAATAAAGCATATGATAATTTTAGAGCTGAAATATTTGTCATCTACCCTTTAGAATTTGAAAACTTTTATAAGTTGAAGACTTACATATATACCATTAGGTGAAAATATATTGAAAAATGGTATGTATTGTGTATAGTGCTCTTGTGTACTAAACAATACACGCATGTTAAAATGATCATATGTCAGTCTTGAATTCTAATAAATGTTCAGATTTAGATCTTATATTTTAAGTGAACATAGTACGTGACAAAAGCTTTTTTTTTTTCTTTTTTTTTATAAATAATTTCATAGTTGGAATAAGAGGGTTTAAACAAAAATCTTCATTGCAAGCATCATGAAATATCAATAGAACTACAAGGGTCATGAAATGACAAAATACATTTGCAGAGAGAGAGAGAGAGAGAGACCAAAAATTATCACTCATGGGTTCTGGGCAATGTAGCTTTTCTTATTTTGGAGTTGCATGCTGGCCTCACAACTTTTTGCCAATTCAGACAGTGCCTCGTAGGAGGAACCACCTTTGCACAAAGCTTTCTCGGCACTATATTTCAGTTCATTAACCCTGTCCTTTATTCCATGCCCTTCTTTGTCTACCATGATCTTCCTCACCTTCTTTTGTATCTCCTCCCTTCCCACCACTTTCTTCGACGAGAAAACCTCCAATCTGACTGCCATGCCAAATTCCTCTGTAAGCATCGTAGCATTCATCTTTTGCTCTGCAAAGAGTGGAAATGCAATTATAGGGACACCATTCAAAATACTCTCTAGTGTTGAATTCCATCCACAATGAGATATAAATGCTCCAATAGATGGATGGCTCAAGATGTCCACTTGTGAAACCCAATCTGAGATCACAAATCCAACATTTTGGATCCTTGACATGAACCCTTTTGGCAAGTACCCAAATTGGTCATGACTTTTATCACCACTCCTCCCATTCAAATATGCCTTATCCCCAGATTCCTCGGTGGGTGCACGTACCACCCAAACAAATCTTTGCTTGCTCATCTCTAAACCCCAAGCTAGCTCAATCATTTGCTCGTGTGAGAGTGTTGCACCACTCCCAAATGACACATACACCACAGATTGATTTGGCTGCTTGTTTAGCCATTCAAACAGCAAGTCACCCTTGGATGAGTTAGCTGATTGTGTCACAATTGGACCAACTGGGTACACTGGTCTCTTTAGTACACAAGCAAGTAGTTTATCATCTCTCAAAGCCGCAAAAGTTTTAGGCTGAAGCTCCTCCCAAGAGTTCACCAAAACCTCATCACTCATTCTAATCCCAATCCCTGCACGCACATACTCATCATATTGTTGATTAGTCCGATCCAATAAAGGATCAAACAAATCCTCAACACGAACAGAAGCACAACCTGGTATTTTCAGTGGCTCTTTTTGGTGAACATACTCGCCCTTCACTTCCTCATCTAGTATTGGAGTGTAGATAGTCAATGCAAGGAACCATGCATGTGAAGGAAAGAAAACGTACTTTAACATGTTAAACTCTTCAGCGACTGAGAATGCATCGGTTCCAAAAATGTCAGTGACGAGAACGGTTGGACATGGCTTCAGTGTAGCTATTGATGACCGAAAGGCTGGCACGATTTCACGCATCGTTACAGGGAGCCTTACACCAATTGTAGCGTTGGGATCAACGAGGCTAGTGATGTCAACTGGGGGGAGTTGCACAATGTTGCAGAGCTCATTGCTCATTTCTGAGATGATAGTTTTGGACTCTGTTTGTGATGAGTGATCAATGCTGACAAGGAAGATTGTGACTTTGAAGTTGTGGTGAGTGGCAAAGAGTTTGCCAAGACCGAGGTATGGGATCATATGGCCCATTCCAGGGAGAGGAAGTAATGCTACATGAGGCTTTGAGGTTTCCATGGATGTACTTATTAAAGGAAGAAGTGGGAACTGTAGACACAAGGCAAAATGGTGTGGCAATGAAGGGGCTATTATACAGAAAGGATACTTGGTTGTATAGGAACCAGTATAATGTGATGTGAATGACGAGAAAATACAAAATATTTCCAATGCATTTATATAAAGGTGGACTCCACATCTGAAACACCTCATACAACCTCATGAATGACGGTCAATTGGGGTTGCTAGTACTGGCTAGTGGGACAAGACCATAAGGTCGTACTGCATCTGCATGTGCAAGTGTTTCGAAATTTACAACTTTTTTTAATTTTTTAATATATTAATATATAAGTGATGTGAATGACTATCAAACTGGGATTGCTAGCACTGGCTAGCTAGTAGGATAAGCCGATGAGGTATACTGCATGTGTACCAAAATTTACAAAGATTTACTCTTCTTCTTTTTTTATATATTAATATATAAGTGATGTTAGTTTTAGCTTATAAATGGACTATTTTACTCTTTACCAATGAGACATACTAGAAATTCTATTGATTGATAGTATGATAAATTGACTGGGACGTCAAATCTCAAATCAATGAACTTCCCACCCAGATACTCGTGAGGAGATAAAACTTTATTTACATGTTTAAATCTCAAAGAAATTGAAAGGAAAAATGCGTATCAACTTCATTGACTTTGCTATAGGCTTGTAGCTAATTAAAAGTTAAAAAGAAGTGTTTATTTTACAGTGTTTTCATAAACTAAAAATGTGATTTTTAAATCACGTTCTCAGATATAATAACGCAAGTATTTATGTCAGTTTTTTCCCGAACTGAAAAGTGAAAACTACATGCGAAAGAATTAAAGAAACATTGCAAAAAGGTAGTTTTTTTTTTTTTTAATTAAAAGAAAATAGTGCTACATGATATTGACTATAGAGTACGTTGAAAACATGTAGCAATAATGGTGCTATTATACAGTTGCTACTGAGTTAGATTGGAACTGGTACCATGTGATGTGAATGACAATCAAACTGGGTTTGCTAGCACTGGCATGTAGCATTTTAGGTGATATTTTGTGTACCAAATTTTATAAAAAAATTTACATGTTTAAAACTCAAAGAAATTGAAAAGATAAAACTGAAAAATGCGTACACACACACACACACACACACACACAACTTCACTAACTCTTGTAAGAGACTCGGAGTAATTTGTAAATGTTAGAGCTTTAGCATCAAGTATTGTAACAAAAAAAAAAAAAAAAGACTATTTTAATATATTAAAAAGTTACTATTTTTCTATTTTGCACAACACTTTATAATACATTCTATATCATATGTTGTATTCTTTTTATCACTTTATTTAAATATTTTGTATTTATTCTTTTTAATAATTATTTATTCTTTATTAGAGGAATTTGGTCAGTATTCAAAGGGTGAGGAGAATGAACTTGATGGTGAGAGGATGAGTGGTTGAGAGAGATTTGATGGTGAGAGGATGAGTGGTTGAGAGAGAGAGAGAGAGAGTTAGAGGGTGAGAGGATGAGTGGCTGTGAGAGAAAAAAAAGTAAAGATATTTTACTAGAGAAAAGAGAAAGTTTACTAATAAATGCACAAAAAATAAATAGAGCATATGACCATACGGAACCATAAATAGAACTGTACCGTAGTAAATGCCAATTATGAAAATATATATATATATATATATTTCCCATATATATATTAATAAATGCACAAAAAATAAATAGAGCATATGACCATACGAAACCATAAATAGAACCGTACCGTAGTAGTGCCAATTATGAAAATATATAATGCCAATTATGAAAAAATATATATATATTTATATGGATTTGGATTAGGGTATTGCACCGGGTGCAATTATTCTACTTCTTCCCACATAAATTTTTACCATTATTAATTTTTAACTTTAACATTTTAACTTCTTTTAACTATTTTTCAACTTTTTGAACCCAACCGTTATTGGGTTGGGTTCAAGTTACACATGGTGTAACTCTAAATAATGTTACACCACCCAATAACTCATTATAGAATTCATATTTTGGAAATTCCACCATTGAATTACATGATATGTATGTTCCTAACACTCATACTAATTTTCATGTCAATTGGATGTTATTTACCCTTCAATCAATAAACTTATCTTTTATGCATTATTTTAAATTACAAAAACTTAAATTTAAACAATTTATTAATGACATGATTATTAATATTTGATCACCTTAAAATTTTGAAAGCGTGGAGAATATACAAAGATAATGTAATCTAACGGTGGATTTGTCAAAATTCGCATCCAATTAAAATATATTGAGTGGTGTAACATTACTTAGAGTTACACCAAGTGTAACTTAAACCTAACCCTATATATATATATATACACACACACACACACCTACAAGGGACATACTGTCATACTAACAGTCTGACATGCATGTTAGTTGTTACTATAGCTGAGTTTGGATTGCACTGAAAACAACCCACGTTTATGTTTGGTGTTTTTTCCCTGGATCCCGTGTACTGTTATGTTTACATTTGACATTTTTTCCCTAGGTCCCATGCATTGTTCACGGGACTCACAAGTAAAGAAAAACGCAAATTTTGCTTTAAAACCAGGTCTCACGGCACTATTCACATATTTAAAAATTATTTTATTACAGTGTTTTCAGTAATAAGGTTTTAATTTCAGTAATAAGCAGTATTCAAACAAACCCTATGTATCATTTTCAAAACTAACATGCATGTTGATAACACACCAAAAAAAAAAAAATGCATGTTGGTGAAATTATTCAATATTCCTTTCGGAAGACACGTCACTTAGTTTATGGGGTACCCTATTTGAAGATACTTTGATATGAATGAATAAGGATCTTTGATTTTGAAAATCCCATTATAGAATTCATATTTTGGAAATCCCATCACTAAATTACATAATCTGTATGTTCTTAACACTTATACCAATTTCCATCTCAATTGAATGTTATTTACCTTTCGATCAATAAACTTATTTTTTATGCATTATTTTAAATTACAAAAACTTGAATTTAAACAATTTATTAATGACATAATTATTAATATTTGATCACCTTAAAATTTTGCAAGTATGGAGAATATACGAAGATAATGTAATCTAATGGTGGATTTGTCAAAATTCGCATCCAATTAAAAAAATATTGAGTGGTGTAACATTACTTAGAGTTACACCAAATGTAACTTGAACCTAACCCTATACACACATACACACACACACACACCTGCAAGGGACATACTATCATATTGACAGTCTGACATGCATGTTAGTTCTTACTATAGCTGAGTTTGGATTGCACTGAAAATAACCCACATTTGCATTTGGCGTTTTTTCTCTGGGTCTCGTGCACTGTTCATGAGATCCGCAAGTAAGGAAAAACACAAATTTTGCTTCAAAACTAGGTCTTACAGTACTATTCACACATTTAAAAATTATTTTGTTACAGTGTTTTCAGTAATAAGTTTTCAGTTTTCAGTAATAAGCGGTATCCAAACAGACCACATTCAAAATTAACATGCATGTCAGTAACACACCCAAAAAAAAAAAAATGCATGTCGGTGAAATTATTCAATATTCCTTTCGGAAGACACGTCACTTAGTTTATGTGGTACCCTATTTGAAGATACTTTTTTTTTTTTTTTTTTGGTCAGCAAGAAAATAGCATTAAACTAGGAATTAATAAGTCTGTTACAACGCAAGCTAGCTTTATCATCAGCTAGAATTCTTTCCACCAGAGGCGGTGGATACAACAAGATTTGAAGATACTTTGATATGAATGAATAAGGATCTTTGATTTTTTTTTAATTAATTATAATATTTATCAAGAAGTATCAAAGTCCTCCTACTTAGGAAACTCTTTCACATTAAATTCTAACATTTAAATATATATATATATATATATATATATATATATATATATAAGTCCAATCATGTTATTTCAGTATTCTACTAACAAACTCATTAAAAAAACAATTTAAAAAACAAAAACTAAAACCCCAAGACAATGACAAAATCTAGAGATCTATAAATTCAAGAGAAAATCACAGCATTCAGACATTTCAATGTCTTGTTACAATAAGTGAGAGAGGGGGATTTATACACTGGTTTTCTTTATAAAAGAAACTAAATAATTGCATTGAATTATAAAGTTCTTGTTAACGGAATTTTAATTTATAAATGCTCAAGTTAATAATTAAAAATATTCATTTTGAGATAAGTTTGGAAGTTCACTTATAAATATTATCATTCTCGTTCTCTCCTTCTTGCAATTATATAGGGAAAAAGAAAAAGACTTAGGGTTAAGGTTGAAATTATCTTGGCTGAGAGGACTTTACTTTAGAGAAATTAAAGAGCAAGTTGCATAGGTAGAGATTCACATCCAATTTTGCATTTTTTATAAACTACATGTTCTTAGACTATTCACAATGAATCAGGTAAAATACTATTTCAACCAAAATATGATTAACAAACCCCTAAAAATGATCACATTGGATTATAAATCTATTAGCTAAAATGGAGTTTAATTACTGTGCTTCTTGACTTTTGACTGAGTTTGTGTTTATGTGTGTTTCTCACCCACCCCCCCCCCCCCCCACAACCCAAAAAAAAAAAAAAAAAAAAAAACAAACAAACAAACAAACAAACAACTGTGCTCCTCTAAAAATTGATAATTTTTAGCTTAGGCAATAAAATAATTGAATGTTTGTTCACTTGGTTCCCCATTCCAACGCCTCACGGCTTTTTATTTTGCACGTGCTTTCTTCAAAATACTCTCTCTCTCTCTCTCTCTCTCTACACACACACTAGGGTAAATTACAACTTATCTATTTGAGGTTTGACCGAGATTTAAGTTATCTACTTACGGTTTGAAATCCAATAATACAAGTGTTCGACTAGATTCTTTTATTTATCTTATTTAATCTTGTATTTTTATGTTTTTTTTTTTTTTTTGTATTTTTAGAGGAGGGAGACGTAAAAGTAGAGCAAAATTATATATTTAGCCATATTTTTAACATAAGTGGGTTACAAAACTCTAATTGAGTTAATTTCAAATGAGTAAAGTGTCAATTTTCAAACCACCAATAGACAACTTAAATTTTGTCCAAATCACAGGTGGGTAAGTTGTAATTTATATTATATTATAAAATCGTACATACATTAATACTAAAGGTATGTCTGATACACTGAATATAGATTATTAGCATCTACCAATTGCTTATAATCGAAACTTATCTTAGGATCTGACTTTTGTTTCTCTAAAATATATAATCAGTCAATTACACCACACTCCCCACTAGTACATTTTTGTTTATTATAATAAGTAAAGGTGATATAAAAAATAATTAACAATATAATAAAAGGTAATCTCACTTTTTAAGCAAGAATTCACTGGAGATGACAAATATTGTAGATAAAAAATAAAAAATAAAAAATAAATAGTCCGAAAAGTTAAAAAGAGATCTACTATCTGTGTTAATGTGGTTCATGATGATATTGGATACTGATTTAGTCAAGGATTCGCTCTATCAATAAATCATGCCACTTTTTTGAGAAACATAAATCATGCCACTTTAATTGAAACGTTTAAGCAAGTTTATATTTGTTAAATACTCCAAGGCCAACATAAAGATATTTCTTTTTTTAATATAAGTTTCTGCCAACCTAAAGATAACGAAAAATAATAATGATATCTTGAGTTAAGATCCGAGTGCTCTTTCTTCTATAGAAGCTTAAGTGCGTACCAAATGATGAAGTATTAGATTTTCCTCCATTTCTTCTTCATCTCCTTTTTTTTTCTTTTTCTTTTTTTAATTAAGGGGATACATTATGCTCTTAAAACATCTGATTAATCGGTTTGGTAATCACTAGACCTTGCAACACTTTATAGTTAGGACTTGGAAGTGGCATCACTTAACTACAAGAGTTAATAGTGTCCAAATCTTATGATCAAGAATCATCTGCCTTATGCTAGTTACAACATAATGGTAAACATTGAAGCAAAAAATACGAGTCTTCTATCCAAGCATGAAATGGAGGCTGGTACACTAGGGAAATTTAAATCAAACAAAATGCTTGAATTGGCGATCTACAATAGCCAGGAAAGCAAATTAAGGATGGCCAATCAGTGATTTGGAGAGGCCTAGTTAAAGCATGGCCACTGTTTGAGAGGGGTATGGATCAGATCTTTTCAGATGGCACCAAGGTCCATTTTTTATCAAATAACCAATGACTCCAAGGTCCATTTTTTATTATCAAATAACTTGTTGCATATAGGTCCATTACATTTTTTTTTATTAAAAAAAAAAGAAATTTATATGTGTGGTCACTGTCCCCAACCCACTTAAACTTTACTCATGAATGACATGAGACCACTTGTGCAATAATGATACTAGTTATTACTTAAACCTACATCCTTAGAGTTGCAAAATGATGGATCATAAGAACTTCCTACCACTATGCCACCTCCACGGGTAATGAATCAGCCCCTGCATAGTTACATTGAAGACCCCTTAAGCAAAGAGAAGGAGAACTTGAGGAGACCTTGATGTGATAAGGGAGGTTTGAGATGATCTTGGGAATTAGGACCTTTGCATGGACAGCATGGTATCCTTTGACATCTCACTCTATTAAAAATTACAATAGACTCATTAATTCCATTCCAAAGCCAACCCTAAGATCGGATCTTTCAGATAGAATCACATAGACTCGTTCGAATATGGGAGACTTTGATGTGATGGTTGCATACAATTTGGAATTGGATGCCAGAAAAGGCAAAGAGGACTCTTTGATTAGAAATGGTTATGGAAATTTGAAGTCCCTATCAATTGTGAGGAACTTTAAGCGTATATTTTAAACATAATTTGATAAATGAAGTTACAAAACTAAAGGAATATAATTATGTTACCATGTTGCCATAAAATAAGTCAGTATTGCAAGAATTAAACTTTTTTTTTTTGGGTTGATATAACAGGATTTGAACGATCGTTCTATAATAGTTATTCTTTATCAGCAGATAAAGACAGAATCAGTTTTTAGGTAGGATTTAAATTTAAGTTCCTTACCTATAGATAAAAGCCTTTACCGATTAAACTATACCAATTCTTTGTTACACATATATTGTTATTTCATTTTCCAAGCAGAGGGCAACTTTGGCATTCTATATTCTGCTACTCAAGCACTCTTGAGCAAGAGGACTTAGAGGACTCCAGCTTGTCACCATTAGAGTGCTCAATTCAATCATTTGATTATTTGATCCTTCAGCTCACTCGTATTCTATTATTAATTGCTACTCTTTTTTTTAAACAAGAATAATCAGTAGACTTTGATTTGCTGTCCCCACCTAATTCTTCAACACAATATTATTCAGTTAAAAAAAAGGAAGAAAATAAAGGAAAAGATGGAACAAATCCAGGAAACTTTTAAAAAATGTGGGGTCAAATGAACCTTTTGATAAGAAATGAATTGGAAGGAAGCAATGATGCTCTCTCTTTTAGTCTAGTCTTCCACCAACCTTTATAAAGTAGGTACTTTGGGAAGGGGTAGTGGAAACATCCTCCTATCTGAAAAGAAAAATAAATATGATAACTCATGCCATAGTTTATAGAGAAGAATCATGAAAGCTTATATTCATGTCTTTAGGGAAAGAAAAAAAAAAGAACAGAAAAAAAGAGATGCTTGGTCATCCTTAGGACTATAGCTGTCTTCTTACTCCCTGTGTGTCAATTTGTTGATCTTGTTTACAAAAATAAAAATTTTAAGAAAATATTATATAATAAATATATTTTATATATATAGACAAAGTTTAGTTATAAATTGGTTGTAGTCTAAAATTACAATCTTATTCAATATTTTTTTATTGGAAGTGAATTTTGATAAATCCACCATTGGATTACATCTTCTTCTTATATCCTATATATTTGCAAATAACCCTCATTAGTTTAATTTTTAAGAAAAAAAAAGAGTATTGATTACTTAAATAGAATATAAAGTAAATTAGAAAAGTACTAACAATTTCTTATTCTTTTAACTTTTTCAAGAGTGCTCTATTTTGAGACATTTCAAAACGGAATAAAGAAGTAATAAAAGAGGGCAACAGGTGTTGCAGATTCACCAATCAATTCTAACCCGGCTTGTGGCATTATTGTTTTATTTTTTTTCTCTATTCCTAAGGCGAAATAAATTATTTTACTAATATTACAATTTGATAGGTACAAAAAACTTTACCGAAAGATAGATAAATATATTCCTTGTGTTGGGATCACTTTTGTTACCTTACCATGTATCGTATTTTGGTTGGCTTGCTTGGAGAGTGTAGTTCACTTCTCATGTCAGCATAAATAAATAAATATATGAAAAAATATATTGCACACAGTGTATAACCCTCATTAGTTTAATTTTTAATCAGAAAAGAGTATTGACTACTTAAATAAAATTAAAAAGTAAATTAGAAAAGTTAACAACATCTTATTCTTTTAACTTTTCCAAGAGTGCTCTATTTTGAGACATTTCAAAACGGAATAAAGGAGTAATAAAATAGGGCGACAGGTGTTGTAGATTCACCAATCAATTCTAACCTAGCTTATGGCATTATTGTTTTTTTTTTTTTTTTCTCTATTCCTAAAGCGAAATAAATTATTTTACTAATATTACAATTTGGTAGGTACAAAAAACTTTTCAACGGTTAGATTTTCAAAATATGCAGTAATATTTATTTTATTGAATAAAGTTGTAATCTTAGGTTACAACCAATTTTGTAGATAAACTTTGTCCATTTTATATAAGAATATATAAGGGCCCGTTTGGTAGAGGAGTTTGAGTAATGTTGTTTGTAATTTTTTGAAATATGTGTGGATGAAAAAGTGTGTGGAAATGTGTGTAAGGTTGTTTAAAAACTGAAAATGTGGGTTTGAACCACTCTATCAAACAGGCCCTAAGTTTCTAAAATAACCCTCATTAGTTTAATTTTTAATCAAAAAAAGAGTATTGATTACTTAAATAAAATATAAAGTAAATTAGAAAAGTACTAACAATTTCTTATTCTTTTAACTTTTTCAAGAGTGTTCTATTTTGAGATATTTCAAAACGGAATAAAGGAGTAATAAAATAGGGCAATAGGTGTTGCAAATTCACCAATCAATTCTAACCCGGCTTGTGGCATTATTGTTTTATTTTTTTTTTCTCTATTCCTAAAGCGAAATAAATTATCTTACTAATATTACAATTTGGTAGGTACAAAAAACTTTACCAAAAGATAGATAAATATATTCCTTGTGTTGGGATCACTTTTGTTACCTTACCATGTATCGTATTTTGGTTGGCTTGCTTGGAGAGTGTAGTTCACTTCTCATGTCAGCATAAATAAATAAATATATGAAAAAATATATTGCTCACAGTGTATAACCCTCATTAGTTTAATTTTTAATCAGAAAGGAGTATTGACTACTTAAATAAAATAAAAAGTAAATTAGAAAAGTTAACAACATCGTATTCTTTTAACTTTTCCAAAAGTGCTATATTTTGAGGCATTTTAAATTGGAATAAAGAAGTAATAAAATAAGGCGACAGGTGTTGCAGATTCACCAATAAATTCTAACTTGGCTTGTGGCATTATTTTTTTATTTTTTTCTCTATTCCTAAAGCGAAATAAATTATTTTACTATTATTACAATAAGGTAGGTACAAAAAACTTTACGGAAAGATAGATAAATATCTTCCTTGTGTTGGGATCACTTTCGTTACCTTACCATGTATCATATGTTGGTTGGCTTGCTTGGAGAGTCTAGTTTACTTCTCATGTCAGCATAAATAAATAAATATAGGAAAAAATATATAGTGTGTAACTGTAAAAATATTTTTAAAGTATTTACACACATAATAAACACAGTACATATATAGGTTTACAATAACAAAAAGTTTATAGACACAAAAAAAAATTAACAACAAATTTAATTACAGTTGATATAACATATTGTTAGTAATAAAAAAAAAGAAAAAAAAGAAAAGAAGTTGATATAACATATTGTTAATAATAAACAAAAAAAAGTGATGTCAATACTCAATAGTGGGCTAAGATAAATATCAGTATATGCTTGTCACATATTAAATGTAAAAAATGTTAAATTTTGTGTACTTAACATTGCTTAATCATGATTTGAATTAATGGTTCACAAGAGAGGACAAATTTGGAATGATGAGAGAGAGAGAGAGAGAGAGATTAACATAAGGGAAACTCATTTTAGCACACGTCGAAAGTAATGCACAAGGACTTTCTCCTATTGGGAATTAGCTATGGTTTTAAAGGTAGAGGAAAAACTGCTTATTGTTTCTCATTTGTCGTGTCTTTTTATGAGCAGTTTTTCAAAGTCACGTTTTTTATAGGTACAATTACACTTTAATCAATTTTTAACAAGAAGCCAAGAGCACACACCAAACACCATCGTGTCTTATGAGCATTTTTTTGTTTAAAAAAAAAAACCCTACTTTTAGCAAAAAGCTGCATCCAACAGCTAGATCCTAGAGAAGTTCCATCAAAGCTGTCTTAAATGATATATAAATCACATTGCTAACATGATGTCTGCCCACCTAAATTTTATCTTGCTTTATAACGTATGTAAATCACTTTAGGAATATTTTTTTTTTTGGTAAGAGACTTCAGGAAATTGTTGTTGCACACGGCAAAGTGCACACATCGCTACACACAGCACATGAAATTTATGACTTCAAAACACAATTTTAATTATAAATTTCAAATGGTAAAATCGTATTTTGAAAACACAATTTAACAATTTAACTGAAATCATGTTTTGAATTTACAATTTCAGCTGACGTGGTACATATACCCGTATTCACCGGAGAGTAATTAACAGGGCTATGTTAGTTTAGCATACGTGACAAAAAGGACAGTATTCTATAGCCTATTCTAGTTTTAGAACTAGTAATTTATCATAATAGCATGCAAATTCACAACCTAATACGCAATTGAACAGGAGTTCAAAGAATGCATTACACTTTGAATTAACTTCTACTATAGAGTGGAAACTACTAAAGAAACTATATAGTAAGTTAGTAATATACAACAATGCTTACAAGCTGTAATTACAATTCCAGCATTAGCGTTACACAATTTCAGTGGACATTGCGAGTAATCAATCCCTCAAATATAGCATAAGGGTCCTTGTTCTCTTGGTCAAATATCAGTCTTCTGTAGAGTCTCCAGAAATATAAATAGATGTTGGACACTACAAAGAGATAACAAGGAAAAAAAAAAAAGGAGAGAGAGAGAGAGAGAGAGAGAATCTACCTCTTTGGTTTGCTTGTGGGCATTCAAATCCTTAACATTGGCTAGAAAGGCACCAAAATGATCACAAGACAAACGGCTCTTGATGACAAGAAGAGAAGGGATCAGATGAACAACTGCTTCATTTGAGAAGCCAATAACCTTTTTTCTTTTATTGATAACTTCCACAAAAACCCATTGGGTCTTGAACCCACTTCACCCTTAACATTATACTTTTAAGGGGAGGGTGTACCATTTGAGCTACAGCTCAATGGCAAGAAGCCAAGAACCAAATCATAAGCACAAAAAATTTTAAATTTTGGGTTCCAGGACTGCTATTGCTTTTGGCAATAGTATAAATAAATGTTATCCCCTATATCCAGACCTCTTGTTTAAATAAAAATGTTCAAGTTACAAGAGGACTCAAAAGTTTGGTCCACCTCAGGATTGCAAGTAAGCCGCAAAATATGGCACTCATGGAATTTCATCGACAAAAGAAGCACCATTTTAGCCATATTGGATGTGTGCATTCATTGTATGAATTCTTGATTTTTGCATAATATAGAAAGATGTTTTTTGAAAAGTTACTTCCACCATTTGGATCTAAAAACTGTCTTTAGCTTACTTGGCAGAAGAACTCTTTCCCACCAACTTGCTTTCATCCTGAAATAGATTAAAGAAGGACTAATGAAACAGCTTAATGACCCAATGAATAAAAATTTCCATAAACAATCTTCTTATATAGGTGCATGGGTATGATAGAGCTAACCAGTTTGTCATCCTGAATCAGAGCTTAATACTGAACTGTGATGGCTTGAGAACATAGAAGAAAACATTGAAGACTGGTCATCAAATAGGCCTCTTGATGATGAAAATGACATTGGATATTGCCTTGGGGACACAGGTTTAGATGTTCATACTGGGACACCGACGCAGAGAGGCTAGGAGGGGAAACCTGGAGGAGTAAGCCGAGGTGTGCTAGTTTGGGATGCTAACAGGAGGCCATGTGATACATGAGGTCTTAAAGCTGCAAGGGTTAGCAAGCAACAAAATTAAGGTTAGAACTAGCATGCTCGGTTGCAGGGTTTCGGATCCATAATCAATACCACATACGGCATGCCTACAATTCACATTAATTCATGCAAGACACTTAATTCAATTGACTAAGTGAAGAAACTCTTATATTAGACTCTATCTTTAATTTTTAACATACACATACCATCTGTCGCACAATCCTCCACAAATGAATTTCCTACTTCAGACATCTCACCCCAGACTGAAGGGAATCTAGGAGGTGGAACTGTGGCATAATCTTCTCAAATAAAATAGACAGCCTCTTTCAGATTAATGGTTGTACGCATAGAATTATATATACCATAATTTGAACCAAACATTTCACTTTAATATTTGACAAGTCATTGCATTAACATAAGGATAAAAATATTGGTGTAAGTTTCATAAGCCAGCATTTTCAACCCACAAAAAATGCAGTATGTTTTCAAATTCCAATTTGTTTCAGTCAGACAAGATATGGAAAATTTTCACAAAGGAATTTAAGATACTTATGGCTTTGGATGAGTTAATACATTCATTTTCATTTTTGATTTAGATCAGATGGCAATAATATGCGCAGCTAGCCCTCCCTCACCCCCAAAATCTCCCCCTTCACAGGTTGATTAGACCTCACCCTTTTAAAAAGGGCTCTTTCCATTTGGCCATAAAGGCCAGGAGTGAGCTAATTTTTTCAATTTCAGGCCCAAAAGATTCCTATGCAGTAATCAAGACCCATTAGTCAGCAAGTTTCATTTCTATGTGCACACAGACACACTGCTGGGACATTTATCAACATGATATGCTAATAGATCACCTAGAATCCACTAGTTATAATACAATCAATACAAAAAAGGAACGTAAGTAATATAGAGGACCTCCGATCTGCAATGCAGAAGATAAACTTGAATGGCTTTGTACATTAGAAACAACATCTGGAGGTCCTGCCTGTGGGAAATACCAGATTTAGTGGTGACACAACACCAGCCAGAATATACTAACATATTCAGCTATTTTCATGAATTTGCTACTTTAAACTAGACAAATACTTCTTTAAAAAACTTGGGAATGCTGAAAGGAAATCACTCACAGAATTTTCATCTTCTTGAAGTGATTTCATAAGTGTCTTCCCAAAGACCTTCAACTGCACACATATTTTAAACAATAAGACCTCGTTAAACCTCAAACAAATAAAACCATATTCTACTCTCCTTCAATTATATGTACTCTGCATCAACTCTGTACTTTTCAATGGACAAAATTACTGCCAACCAACTCCAGCTTAACTGACACCTCCTTCCTTCCCTTTTTAAGTGACAGATGGAGGGTGAGGTTATGAGTTCAAAACTTGTTGGGTCTGTGTAACTTACCAATAAAAAAAAATAGACAAAATTTTTCACCAAATCTGTTCGGAAGAATCTTTTCCAACCCATTATATGACAATTATCAATGTATATTTTAATCACATGACTCATTAAATAATTTACACAAGGGAAAACTTAGATACAATTTCTTATATATTATATTTTAGGTTCCCTAATGAAAGTCAATCATGTGACCTTGGAAAGTTAACTATACACAGGGAAAAATGTTTTTACTTTTTTGCTTTTTGTCTCACTTTTTCCCCATAAAAGCAATAAACTATCATTCCAAAAAAAAAAAAAAAAAAAAAAAAACCAACAACAACAACAACACCACCACCAAAAGACACACATGGAGAATTTAATAAGTTTAGCAGATAAGCTACCGAGAACTATAGGAGATCAAAAGAAACATATGTCTTGTATTGGTTAATAAGCAACATTGTTGAATTTTATATGTTTTGCTTGTTAAATCACTAGGTCATATAATCATTCGAATCAGCTTGAGATGTCAAACTCCTATCTACAATGATGCTATCAGAATGAGAACACAAACCAGTTTATAAATGGGTCTCTATTGCAGGTCAGAGCCTGATAGAGATGAAAAGCTTGTCAAATGAAATAGACATCCATGGATAATCAGGGGAACAGCCTGTTGTAAACCTTTAACCACATTCGTACTAACAGACGCACATACTTTCCAAGAGGTAGTACAGTGCTTAACAGGCCCATCAGAAACTAATGCAGCACAAGAAGGGGCAGCAACAAAGGTCATGGGTGTAAAAAAGGCCATCGCCCAAGAGAAGGCAATACTCTAGGCCCAAGCTTGAGATAGTTAAACCCACTTGCCCATTTAAACCTGGTACATTAACTGGATCAACTGACCAGCATAGCTTCTCCCCCATCAAATCATGATCCCTTCTACAATGTTCTCAAAGCTTTCCATCTTGGAAGAGGAAAAGAATAAAGAATCAGCAATATCTGAATTAAATAGCCAAGAAGAGAAAGCCATCAAAGAGCTGCAATTTATTTGCATTCATCACCACGGTCCTGACCAGGATACACTGAACCAGAGTTGCTTACCTTGTGACAAGTGAGAAACCAGAATTTTGACAATGCAGCTGATCCTGTTAAGACCTTTGTTTTTGGCGGCTTCAAACTACAGAACATCATGTCACCATATGGAGAGTACATCTTTCAAAAAGAAGAATAACTTCTAAATCCCTCTTCTCTTCTTCTTTTTTCTGGGGGGGAGGGGGGAGGGGGGTGGTTCTCTTTTGGAAACTAATCATCTTTTACTCTTACTTGATTTTTAATTTGACCAAAATCTATCTTAATAAATTTATTTTTTCCCCACAGCAATAGGCATAAAAACTAACTTTGTGTTAAGAAAAATAGGACAACTTAGGGCATATGTTTGAAAATAAAAATGGAGTTAAAGTTTGGACCTCCAAATCTCCAATGCAGATTTTAGAGGAATTTGTATTTTGTAGGCTTTAGATTTATAGCTCTAGATCAAGTGTACATTAAAATTCCTGCAGCCATCCCCATGTTGAATTACTTTGGATAGAGGCATGATCTGTTTTCCATTGCCTGCATTCAGATCTTGTTGTGATGATCTCAAGCTTAGCAATCATTAAAAATTAACACATTCAAACCTTGCCAACACTTTCAATTTAGCATAATAAATTGCCGATTGTCCTAAAAGCTTAAGCTATCAGGAAATGATGAATTTGATTATTAGTCATAATTCTAACACTCCCCCTCATGTCTGGGCCTAAATTCCCCCTTAATAAATGAGGTCCAACACGTGGTATTTTTAACAATTTAAATGGAAGGAGAGTGGAGTAAGAGATCAAACTCAAAACCTCCTACTCTGATATGATGATAAATTACCGATTATTCCAAAAACTTAAACTATTAGGAAACATGAATTTAATCATTTAACAATAATTCTAACATAGCATATTCCTAAGAGAGCAATAACAAGCAGAATAACAGATGGTAAAAAACTGAAAAACTATGTATTTGGACTGCATTTAAAAGAAAATGTGGGAGCAGCTATAACTATGAAGTCAATTATATAACAAAAAGGTTAGTATTTAACAAATTTTGGTATATCCTATAAGAAGGGTGTATTTCATATTTGCTAAAACGTCTTACCCAGAAAGAGCACATGGACAAGTGTAAAAGGACAGGAAAGTGGAGTTTAGAAGGTGTGAGGACTGAGGATAATGCACTTCATGTATGTGTGAAACCATGTTTGGTGAGCATACATCATAACAAAAGAAATTGTTTGATTATGCCTTAACTTTGTAGTTCATTCATCTTTCCCAACTTCCCACAAATGGAATGCCAAGAACCCGATTTGGTATTCTGCATAAAGAGAGAGAATGAAAATTTGAAGATGAAATAAGATATGAAACTCTTAGTAGCTGAAGATCGTGAAAAACTTCATCCCAATGCCTCTGACCTGCCAAGGTGTGCAACTGAAGGGATAACTCTAAGAACTTTCAATGAAATGATTTGAGATTATCCATCTCATCCATAGGGATGCAAAGTGATCCCAGCGATTAAGCTGAAGCAGGCAGTCACACAAGGTCTTCAAAAGCTTACCTGAAATTTGAAACTCACCTACAAAAGGGAAAAGGAGGAGAAGAGTAAGCAAGAAATTTAAAAATGGAAGTTTCTGTAATTAGAAATGTAGCACTTACAGCAGCAAACCATCCCTTACATTTGAGAAAAAAGTTGGACATAACTAAACCGAGTATAACTGTAGTAGAAGAGTCAATCAGTATTGTCAATGGAGTGGAGTCACTCAAGTAAAGTGATGCATCTGCACCCAAAAGCCACACAGGAATTCTGCCTCAAAAAGCTGCAGGGAATCAAGTCTGAGCTCATTTGCAAAGTAATTCGGCCGGCCTTATGAGTTATGACACCACAAATGCCATAACTAAACCCGTAAGTGACTCAAAAATGAATCCGCTCCTTGATCTGTTGATCTAATGTGCTCAATGTAGTGTATATGAGGCTTCTTTGTGGATGAGAAGAGTCCCCAGCAATAAAAACAGTTTCCCGCCTCTCCACTTCAATCCAGCTGCATCCTGCTGGCTTTTTCAGATCTCGAGTCCTCATAAGCTTTCTTACTTCTATGACCCCATCCCATCTAGCATCTGCTGCATACAGGTTTGACATCACCACATAGTTCCCAATATTGTCAGCCTCAATTTCAAAAAGACGATCTGCCACAAGACGGCCCAGTTCCACCTCATGATGAGTCCTACAGGCACCTAGCAGTGTCCCCCACACAGTTGCATTAGCTTCAATGGGCATCCTAGCCACAAAAGAATATGCATCTTCTACCTTTCCACCTCGAGCGAGGAGATCCACCACACAGGCATACTGTTCCATTGTTGGCTTTAAACCATGGATATTCTCTATTGAATTGAATATCTTTAACCCTTCATTTACTAGGCCAGAATGACTACAAGCAGATAAAACAGCAGTGATGATAACATGATCAGGCTTTACACATAATTCAAGCATATTAGAGAAAACCATAAGTGCTTCCTCTCCCATACCATGCATGGCATACCCACTAATCATAGCTGTAAACATAACCAGATCCTTATGAGAGCTTGACTGAAAAAGCTTATAAGCATACTTTATAGCACCACATTTTGCATATGCATCTAACAAAGCTCCCTTCAAGTGGACATCCACAAAACAAGCTCTAACTGCATATCCATGACACTGCTTCAGAAAGTGACCTGAGGATATTTGAGCACATAACGGAAGGAAGCTCATGATTGTCACTGCATCAGGCTTCATTCCTTGAGCTTGTAACTCCTGAAGCACATTGAGAGCTTGAACAGGAGAATCATTTTCTGCATAAGCTCGAACCATTAGATTCCAGGTGGTGAGATCTGCGTCAGACATCCCATTAAAAATCTTATATGCATCATCATGTAATCCGCAAATGACATAACCTGAGATCATTGAGTTACATGTGATCAAATTCCTTTTCTCCGACAAACTTTGGAAAATCTTGAATGCATATTCTATGTTACCACACTTGGCATATGCATCAAGCAATGTGTTTCCAACGGTAGGTTCAACATCACCTTGTAATAAACTAGCCTTAATTGAATAGCAATGTGTTTCCTTAACCTTGTCTACTCTAAATACAGAAGTACAAAAATGAATTATGGTCAAGATAGTAATGGAATCAGGTTTAATTCCTTCACTGAGCATCCAGCTTAATAGGCCCAGAAATTGAGTATCATACTCACTCCCTACAGTGGCATCTAGCATAGAATTCCATGATATCAAGTCTCTCTCAGAATTCATCAAAAATGTCTGAAATGCTGCTTTTACATGGTTGCATTTTGCATAGAAACTAACTAGGGCATTGCCCACTGTTGTATCCTCACATAGGTAAGGATGTCGAAGAATATAACCATGAATCTCTTTCCCCACATGTAGATTTTGTAAGTGTGCACAAGCAGGAAGAATGCTAACAACAGTTACAGAATCTGGCCCAGTCACCTCTAAAGAGAGTAATTCACAAAACAGGTCCAAAGCTTTCAACCACTCACCATGTGATGCATATCCTGCGATTATGGCATTCCATGAAACCAAATCTCTTGATATCATATTCCGGAACAATGACTCCGCTTCTTCCATCCATCCAACTCTTAAGTAGAAGCTCACTAAAGCATTGCAGACAAAAACATCTGCTAGCAATTCAGTCCGCCGCTGTACATAACAATGTATCTCTCTACCAAAGCAGTAGGGAACATCCTTATCTAAAAAAGCACAAACAGGCAGAATATTTGCAATTGTTGCATAATTCGGTTCTATTGGTCCTTTCAACATCCATCTGAACAATTCGAGCGCATCAACCATGATCTTATTCTCGACAAACCCTGCAATAATTGCATTCCATGAAACAACATCTTTGTGATTGATGCTAGTAAACACAGCATATGCATCATTGCATACTAGCCCGCATTTTGCATACAATGATACCAACGAATTCCCAACAAGGGTATCTGTTTCCCATCCAGATTTAATCACATAAGAGTGCACACTCTTCCCTGCATATAAATTTAGTAAGCGAGCACACACAGGTAGAGTGGTTGCAATAGTGATAGGGTTAGGTTTTGCCTCGCCACCTGAGTGCATTGCAAAAAACAATTTCATCACCTCAGCATCACATATTCGGGAACCGGAAAATCCAGACAGTACAATGTTCCAATTGACAGGATCAGAGTTACCCATCTGACCAAAAAGTTTCCGACAATCATCAAGCTCACCACATTTGGCGTACAAGTTAAGCAAAGCTTTAGACACAGAGTGGCAGGAAAGATGACCCTGCTTCACAACATGACCATGAAGAACCTTCCCCAATTTGATAGCCAAGAGGGCAGTGCAGGATTTAAGAATGGCTGCAAAGACTTGGTGATCAGGTTTGTAGCCTGACGAACATCGTACATTTTGAAGGAAAATAGACAAAGCTTCATTGTGCCTGGCTTCTACACAATAGTTCCTGATTATGGTGCTCCATGTTCTAAAATCCAGGTGAATCATATCCTCATACAGTTTCAAAAAATCAGAATCATTTATGCAGCAAAACAACTTGTCATTCGTGGTGTTCAAACACTGAATCAAATAGACCCCATTCGGGAAAATGCACCTCTCACAATCATTTCCTCAAACACCTTTCGTGCATATTCGAATAATTACTTCGAGTCCGAAATTACTGATTCAGAGAGATCTAATTTTCACTAAAAAAACCAAAACGCGTTCTGGGTCTTCTTTCTTTGCTATGATCAGTGAAGCAATCATTGAAAAATAAACAGGAGCAGTTGGATTAATATTCAAGGCTGTGTCTTTGCTTGTAAAAACAAGTGCTCAATGGGAATGAAGTGGCGGGAAATAGAAAGAGGTACCTGAATCCGTTTCAATTGAAATAAGAACCGTTAGATCCGTTTGTTTCTTTGAAATTTTTGACACCATCACCATCTATAATAATTTGTGGGATTATGTTTGTGTCGCTTGGCATTGTTGGTACGTGGCAGCTGATAGAAACAGTGTGCTGTTGCACTAGCAATCCTAAAGCTCACAGCCTCTATCCTCATTTTTAGGGAAATTTCTGTCTTCCATGAATGCCCTTAGCTGCTAGTATGTTTGGCGACAAATTTACAATGGAAGTGCCTAAGAGCCAAGCCCATTCTTGCTTACCATGCAAAGGGGCATTTTGGTAATAGAAAATTATCCCGACGGTTATAAATACAATACCATTAATTCCAGTACTCCTTTTGTTTACCTACTATTCAGCTTTCTTTGTCTTTCCATCGGAAAATTATTAGGTAGTCTCGTATTACCATAAATACATATTCTTTTTCTTATATAAATAATGGGTTCTATTATAAATTTAATTAATGAGACCAGTCACTCATGTAAGAGGAAGGAATATATATTTATAGTACTCCAGGAGTACACAATAATTTTCCCTTTCCATTAGCATCATTTTTCTCACATTGCTTAGATCTTCAAGACCAAGGTGCGACTCGTTTTCTCATTTTGTTCTACGTTGTGTGCCATATTCTTTTCATAGTCTAAATAATCCACATGGTAAAAACATCATTTTCTCATTTTGTTCTGTGTTGTGTGACATATTCTCTGTGTGACATATATATAATCCATATGGTAAAACAATCTGTGTTTCATCTTAGTATACGTAATTTTATGGTAATAGTACGTATTCAACTATTGGAATTTTGCCCATCAAAAAAAGAAAAAAAAAACTATTGGAATTTTTGGAATTTTTACTGCTAAAATTAACATTTACATGTGTTTCATCTTTTATGTTAACTTGTTAATTGTTTGTATGGCTTGTACTGAATGTTTCCTTTCTATATTATTCTAAACGGATTTTTTTTGCCATTTAACACCATTTAGGAACAATTTCGTTAGTTAGCAGGTTTCCAAAACTATTTAGGAAACTAGCATCTCGAGTCTTAGAGACTCAAGTTCAATGTAAAAATAGGGCCTGAAACACTTGAGTTCCAAGTTGATACGGAAAAAATTATCCACGTGGAACTCAAGTCTAAAACACTCGAGTTCCATATAGCTAAAATAAAATAAAAGAAGAAGGCGTACAAAGTACGTACCACAGAGTGAAGAAGAAGAAGAAGAAGAAGAAGAAGAAGAAAGAAAATGATGCTCTGAGACAACAAGGCATCTAATCCAGCTTCGTTTAGGCCGAGCCCAGCAGCCATCGCCATCGCCACCACCACCGCCTAGCCGCCACTTAGAGCTTTGCTGGACACCAACTCTCCGTTCTCCCTTCTCATCACCGCCATTGCCAATTGCTTTGAAAGCGATTGCCTGAGAGAAGATAAGAGCATGGAATTAGGGTTAGGATTAGGGTTTGGTCCTTGTTTTGTTGTTGTTGTTTTTTGGTTTGTTGTTGAGAGAAGATGAGTGTGTGGGCTTGGGATTAAGATTGGAGTTTGGTCTAGGTTTGTTGAGAAAAGATGAGAGAGCATGGGTATTGTGTTCTAGGTTTTATTTAGGGATCTCGAGTCTTTAAAACTCAAGTTTTATGTGGAAAATTTTTCTAGAGACTCAAGTTCAAGAGGCTTGAGATATTAGTTTCCTAAATAGTTTGGAAATGATGCTAACTAATGAAATTGTTAGCATTTTGGTGTTAAATTGCAAAAAAATCTCATTCTAAACACCTTGCTATAAATAGCCATTTATGAGGATTTTGTCTCCCTTAAGGAGAGAAGATGAGGAATAATTGGAAAGTAGCGGTAGGAAGCACAAATGCGGATTCGGGTTCGGGTTCGGGTGCAAGTGCGGTGCAGCGACACGACAATTTTAAAAAAAATTAAATATGAGTGCGGCCAAATACGTTTATTAATAAACATATTTTTATTTTTATTTTTTTATATATTGTTAAGCATTTTTTTTTTCATATTATGGTAAACATATAGCAATTTAAGAGCATTAGTAAATAATAAAGTGAGAGATGGAAGGAGTCTAAGGCAGTGCTTGACTATTGGAGCCATGGGTTAGAGAGAAAGAGTGGAGACAGAGAGAACGAGTGAGACTTTGAGATGATTTTAGGATTATTTATTTAAAGTAGGTTGTCAAAATAGTGTATTTTGATGAATTATTTTAAAATTTTTTTTTAACAACCATTTCGGCTCATACTGGACCGATTTGGGCCTATTTTGACCCGTTTCGAACTGGATCGGGCTAAATTGGAAATGAAAAAAAAGTTTGGCCACAAATGTGCGTGCATCCACATCCAGGCCTACATGGCGCGTCCATATGTATCTAACTCAGGTGTGCCAGCCCAATCGGCGCACCCGTGCTTCCTTGGCCATTACAGCCTTTGTTACTTCAACTAGCACCATTGAAAGTTTTATTCTTGAAGGCTATGGATTTTTCTATAACAGAGTCATTAACAGCCTAGAATCCATAAAAGAGCACTTGGAAACCTCAATTGATGCTTGAATGCAATCAATGGAGTCTAGTTTGAGCAACAATGCATCTTCTATGGATAGGTTGGAGTCCTTTGTAGGTAGGATTGAACAGATGGTGAAGGAGAACACCAACAAGAAGAAGTAGAGACTTGATTTCAAGGGCATCTATCTACTAAATCTCATGTAAAAGGCTTTATTTTCTCTATTAGTGATGCACCCTTTTTTCTTTTCCCCATATATAATGTTTGCAATTAGAATTAGAATGTAGACCCAAGAAAAGTTTAACTTGGCCTTTTTTTCTGATATGTGTTGATGCGTCCAGATGCTGCAAGTGGAATTATTTTAGCATTAGCTCTGTTTCCTTTATGTATAAAACAGAGTATGAAGAAAGGGTCATTTTACCGTACGATACTTATATAAATCTAAACCATTAATTTAGTGTTCTTTTGATCTTGACCATGTGTTAATTTAGTGTTCTTTTGTTCCTCACTTAACCCTATCTTCTTCAAAGAAAATATTATCCAAAAATATTTTTGAATTTGCTATTATAAATTGTTCATTTTAATGGCAAGGAGCCTTTGGCTTGTGTTCTCTTTTTGTCTGATTATTATGCCTTCTCTATTTTATGTGGGAGACAAATCTGATAAAGGCCGGTATCATATACTTTGTTATTCTCACATTCTTTGTGGTCTAAAAATAGAACAAGAGTCCAATAAAAAAAAAAAAAAAAATAGAACAAGAGTGAACAAGAAATAGTTATAATCTTCCTGAGGAGGTCTTGCAAATTCTACCCTCTGATCCTTTCAAACAGCTCAATATGGCCCGCAAAATCACATCCATTGCCCTTTCTCTCTACCCTCAAATCTTAGTCGTCCACTCTCTGCGCCAAACTTGTCGACAAGGACTCTCATCGCCGGCCTCCAATCCCAGGTCAACTCCCTCGACGCTTTCCTCTCCAAAATCTTCGATAAGCTCGCCCAAGCCAACCTCGATAAGGTCTGACTTGACCCGACCTTGATAAGGTTGCAAAAGTAACTAAATTTGTGCAAGAATACCATATTTCTAATCAATTTTTTTATCATATAAATCTTAGAAAACTAACATAAAATTTTTATTATACTTAAATAATTAATGAACCACTTAAAATAATTTATATAGAAATATATATTTATTTATCATATAAGTAATCTTTTTAATCACATAGAATAAATACTACAATATTGGTTATATATATAATATCACTAAAAGAAGTTAAGAAATCTAAATGATTAGGAATAATTTTAGTGAATTCACAAATATTTTATTTTTTATGGCCTTTGTGTCAATTGGTGTCAAAACGACTAAACATTCTAAATAAATTATTATTATTATTAAAAATATTTTCTCTTATAAGGAAGAATTTCATATTTTAAATCAATTATTGTAATTATAAATAAAAATAATTTTTTATATAATACATATAAAAATAATCATTTAAATTCCTCTAATATATAAACAATTGATGTATAACCATATATAATTAATATATGCATTTACTCCATTAGTTATTTCAATGAACTAATACTATTGAAAGCTTGATAGTAAAACTACTAGAGCTAGTTTAGACCCCCAATTTTAGTAAAACTACTAGAATAGGGGATTTTGTGACTTGCTTGTGATTGACTTGCGACTATTGCAACCCGCTAAAGACTTTAACTGAATTGTAAAGATTTTTAATAAAACTTTATTTTTTTGTGATAAATTTTAATGGACTTTGTATCTATATTCTCTTAAAATTTATCTTTTTTAGTCACTAAAGTGGTTGCTTTAACTGATTTATGCATTTTTTTTCCTAGTGGATATCATTAAACAATGTGTACCAACATAAAAAAAAAAAAGAGAGAGAATAAATAGTGTGTACCCACCCCTTCTCCTAGGTAGTAACATTAAAGAATTTGTGCTTAAAATTCTATTAGAGCAATGTTGTAAACTTGTAATAGCATTCATTAAAAAGGGTATTTAGTGATTATATTGATAGACTACCTATGTGCTCACTTGTTTTTCAAAAAAAAAGAAAAAAGAAAAAACCTAACCTATGTGCTCACTTGTTTGATTTAGATATTGTTCGCTTTTCAATAAGGTATTAGTTTTTTTTTTTTCCTAAAAAATTATTATTTTTAGCTAACAATCCAAACAAGTTTTTATTTTTATTTTTTTTAATTACGTTCTCAGAAAACTATTTTTTTCCTAAGTTTACCAACGAGTTTGCAAATCAACTTGGTGAAAGAGGTGGGTTTTGTAGCACATTTCGAGGAGTAATTCCTAAAAACAACCCACATAACCTGCCTGAGCGGAATGTAGCTGTGAAGAAGTCACACTCAAAGAGCACTAGGAATGCCCAACTATATGAGGTAGCAAAAATAAGGAGCTACCATTATCTCTATTGTTTTACTTATCATTCAAGCTTTCCTCTTCTCTGTTTTATTCAAGTTTCTCATCTTTGTTTCTTTGCTTTGTTTTACTTTTTGTGTTAGGCTGATAAGTTGTATTTGGGAATGGTTAACCATCCAAACGTGGTGTTATTCATTGGTTTTTCTAAAGGCCTATCCAATTTTTTTCTTATTTAAGAGCTTTTGGAGGGTGGAACCTTGGTCGCTGCCATTCCTAGTGAGTTAGCCTAAACCATTAACAACTGTTTACCTCTTTTTTGTATTCTTCCTATATTTCTAGGCTGATTGTCATGAAATGAAAAGTTATATAGTTATTATTATATTTTTCTTGCTTCTTGCTAATGCAGGGACTAAACATCATAAATTTGCTGGAAAATAAAATAAAGACTATGTAGTTGATTGACTCTAAAACCCAAATCCCCTTTGTTTTTTTCTTTTTTGGCTTACATAATTTTTCCCAAGAGGTCAATATATATGTAATCTTTCTACTTCTTCATATTTTGAGTTGCAAATAATTGTGTCTATTGGTTTGCGTATGCCCTTTGCTAGTATGTAAGAGGGCATATATAGTCTACATAGGTAGAACGGATTTGATTAGTTTGACATTTCTCCATTATGGCCATATCTTGAACAAACGCATTCTTTTTTGTTGAAATAATTTTTGCCATCACTGGCTTGCGACATGCAAAAGGCATTAACTGAGTTGTAAAGAATTGTAAAAATTTTTAATAAACTTTTATTTTTTGTGATAAATTTTAATAGACTTCGTATGTATATTCTCTTAAAATTTATCTTTTTTTAGTCACTACAGTGGTTGCTTTAACTAAATTATGCATATGTTTTCCTAGTGGGTATCATTAAACAATGTGTACCAACATAAAAAATAATAAAAATAAATAATGTGTACCCACCCCTTCTACTAGGTAAAATCATTAAAGAATTTGTGCTTAAAATTCTATTAGAGCAATGTTGTAAACTTGTAATAACATTCATATGCTCACTTGTTTGATTTATTTATTGATAGTTTTGGATATTATTCGCCTTTCAATGAGGTATTAGGTTTCCTTTTTAATTTTTTTTTCTAAAAAATTATTTTTTTAGCTAACAATCCAAATAATAATAATTATTTTTTGTATTATGTTCGTGGAAAAATATTTTTTTTCATAAATAATACATAAATATTTTTTGTATTATTTTCTTTCTTCTTATATGAATAATGGGTTCTATCATAAATTTAATTAATGGGACCAATCATTCATGTAAGAGGAGAGAATATGCATTTATGGTACTGCAGGAGTACACAATAATTTCCCCTTTCCATTAGCATCATTTTTCTCACATTGCTTAGATCTTCAAGACCAAGGTGCGACTCGTTTTCTCATTTTGTTCTATGTTGTGTGCCATATTCTTTTTCATAGTCTAAATAATCCACATGGTAAAAACATCATTTTCTCATTTTGTTCTGTGTTGTGTGACATATTTATAATCCATATGGTAAAACAATCTGTGTTTCATCTTAGTATACGTAATTTTATGGTAATAGTACGTATTCAACTATTGGAATTTTGCCCATCAAAAAAAGAAAAAAAAAACTATTGGAATTTTTACTGCTAAAATTAACATTTACATGTGTTTCATCTTTTATGATAACTTGTTAATTGTTTGTATGGCTTGTACTGAATGTTTCCTTTCTATATTATTCTAAACGGATTTTTTTTGCCATTTAACACCATTTAGGAACAATTTCGTTAGTTAGCAGGTTTCCAAAACTATTTAGGAAACTAGCATCTCGAGTCTTAGAAACTCGAGTTCAATGTAAAAATCGAGCCTGAAACACTCGAGTTCCAATTTGATACGAAAAAAATTATCCACGTGGAACTCAAGTCTAAAACACTCGAGTTCCATATAGCTAAAATAAAATAAAAGAAGAAGGAGTACAGAGTACATACCATAGAGTGAAGAAGAAGAAGAAGAAGAAGAAGAAGAAAGAAGATGATGCTCTGAGACAACAAGGCATCTAATCCAGCTTCGTTTAGGCCGAGCCCAGCAGCCACCGCCACCACCACCGCCTAGCCGCCACTTAGAGCTTTGCTAGACACCAACTCTCCGTTCTCCCTTCTCATCACCACCATCGCCGATTGCTTTGAAAGCGATTGCCTGAGAGAAGATAAGAGCGTGGAATTGGGGTTAGGATTAGGGTTTGGTCCTTGTTTTGTTGTTGTTGTTTTCTGGGTTTGTTGTTGAGAGAAGATGAGTGTGTGGGCTTGGAATTAAGATTGGAGTTTGGTCTAGGTTTGTTGAGAAAAGATGAGAGAGCATGGGTATTGTGTTCTGGGTTTTATTTAGGGATCTCAAGTCTTTAAAACTCAAGTTCCATGTGGAAAATTTTTCTAGAGACTCAAGTTCAAGAGGCTCGAGATATTAGTTTCCTAAATAGTTTGGAAATGATGCTAACTAACGAAATTGTTAGCATTTTGGTGTTAAATTGCAAAAAAATCTCATTCTAAACACCTTGCTATAAATAGCCATTTATGAGGATTTTGTGTCCCTTAAGCAGAGAAGATGAGGAATAATTGGAAAGTAGCGGTAGGGAGCACAAATGCGGATTCGGGTTCGGGTTCGGGTGCAAGTGCGATGCAGCGACACGACAATTTAAAAAAAAATTAAATACAAGTGTGGCAAAATACGTTTATTAATAAATATATTTTTATTTTTATTTTTTATATATTGTTAAGCATTTTTTTTCTTCATATTATGGTAAACATATAGCAATTTAAGAGCATTAGTAAATAATAAAGTGAGAGATGGAAGGAGTCTGAGGGAGTGCTCAACTGTTGGAGCCATGGGTTAGAGAGAAAGAGTGGAGACAGAGAGAACGAGTGAGACTTTGAGATGATTTTAGGATTATTTATTTAAAGTAGGTTGTCCAAATAGTGTATTTTGATGAATTATTTTAATTTTTTTTTTAACAACCATTTCGGCTCATACTGGACCGATTTGGGCCTATTTTGACCCGTTTCGAACTGGATCGGGCTGAATCGGAAATGAAAAAAAAGTTTGGCCACAAATGTGCGTGCATCCACATCCACGCCTACATGGCGTGTCCATATGTATCTAACTCAGGTGTGCCAGCCCAATCGGCGCACCCGTGCTTCCTTGGCCATTACAGCCTTTGTTACTTCAACTAGCACCATTGAAAGTTTTATTCTTGAAGGCTATGGATTTTTCTATAACAGAGTCATTAACAACCTAGAATCCATAAAAGAGCACTTGGAAACCTCAATTGATGCTTGAATGCAATCAATGGAGTCTAGTTTGAGCAACAATGCATCTTCTATGGATAGGTTGGAGTCCTTTGTAGGTAGGATTGAACAAATGGTGAAGGAGAACACCAACAAGAAGAAGTAGAGACTTGATTTCAAGGGCATCTATCTACTAAATCTCATGTAAAAGGCTTTATTTTCTCTATTAGTGATGCGCCCTTTTTTCTTTTCCCCATATATAATGTTTGCAATTAGAATTAGAATGTAGACCCAAGAAAAGTTTAACTTGGCCTTTTTTTCTGATATGTGTTGATGCGTCCAGATGGTGCAAGTGGAATTATTTTAGCATTAGCTCTGTTTCCTTTATGTATAAAATAGAGTATGAAGAAAGGGTCATTTTACCGTACGGTACTTATATAAATCTAAACCATTAATTTAGTGTTCTTTTGATCTTGACCATTTGTTAATTTAGTGTTCTTTTGTTCCTCACTTAACCCTATCTTCTTCAAAGAAAATATTATCCAAAAATATTTTTGAATTTGCTATTATAAATTGTTCATTTTAATGGCAAGGAGCCTTTGGCTTGTGTTCTCTTTTTGTCTGATTATTATGCCTTCTCTATTTTATGTGGGAGACAGATCTGATAAAGGCCGGTATCATATACTTTGTTATTCTCACATTCTTTGTGGTCTAAAAATAGAACAAGAGTGAACAAGAAATAGTTATAATCTTCCTGAGGAGGTCTTGCAAATTCTACCCTCTGATCCTTTCAAACAGCTCAATATGGCCCGCAAAATCACATCCATTGCCCTTTCTCTCTACCCTCGAATCTTAGTCGTCCACTCTCTGCGCCAAACTTGTCGACAAGGACTCTCATCGCCGGCCTCCAATCCCAGGTCAACTCCCTCGACGCTTTCCTCTCCAAAATCTTCGATAAGCTCGCCCAAGCCAACCTCGATAAGGTCTGACTTGACCCGACCTTGATAAGGTTGCAAAAGTAACTAAATTTGTGCAAGAATACCATATTTCTAATCAATTTTTTTATCATATAAATCTTAGAAAACTAACATAAAATTTTTATTATACTTAAATAATTAATGAACCACTTAAAATAATTTATATAGAAATGTATATTTATTTATCATATAAATAATCTTTTTAATCACATAGAATAAATACTACAATATTGGTTATATATATAATATCACTAAAAGAAGTTAAGAAATCTAAATGATTAGGAATAATTTTAGTGAATTCACAAATATTTTATTTTTTATGGCCTTTGTGTCAATTGGTGTCAAAACGACTAAACATTCTAAATAAATTATTATTATTATTAAAAATATTTTCTCTTATAAGGAAGAATTTCATATTTTAAATCAATTATTGTAATTATAAATAAAAATAATTTTTTATATAATACATATAAAAATAATCATTTAAATTCCTCTAATATATAAACAATTGATGTATAACCATATATAATTAATATATGCATTTACTCCATTAGTTATTTCAATGAACTAATACTATTGAAAGCTTGATAGTAAAACTACTAGAGCTAGTTTAGACCCCCAATTTTAGTAAAACTACTAGAATAGGGGATTTTGTGACTTGCTTGTGATTGGCTTGCGACTATTGCAACCCGCTAAAGACTTTAACTGAATTGTAAAGATTTTTAATAAAATTTTATTTTTTTGTGATAAATTTTAATGGACTTTGTATCTATATTCTCTTAAAATTTATCTTTTTTAGTCACTAAAGTGGTTGCTTTAACTGATTTATGCATTTTTTTTCCTAGTGGATATCATTAAACAATGTGTACCAACATAAAAAAAAAAAAGAGAGAGAATAAATAGTGTGTACCCACCCCTTCTCCTAGGTAGTAACATTAAAGAATTTGTGCTTAAAATTCTATTAGAGCAATGTTGTAAACTTGTAATAGCATTCATTAAAAAGGGTATTTAGTGATTATATTGATAGACTACCTATGTGCTCAGTTGTTTCTCAAAAAAAAAAAAAAAAAAGAAAAAAGAAAAAACCTAACCTATGTGCTCACTTGTTTGATTTAGATATTGTTCGCTTTTCAATAAGGTATTAGTTTTTTTTTTTTTTTCCTAAAAAATTATTATTTTTAGCTAACAATCCAAACAAGTTTTTTATTTTTATTTTTTTTAATTACGTTCTCAGAAAACTATTTTTTTTCTAAGTTTACCAACGAGTTTGCAAATCAACTTGGTGAAAGAGGTGGGTTTTGTAGCACATTTCGAGGAGTAATTCTTGAAAACAACCCACATAACTTGCCTGAGCAGAATGTAGCTGTGAAGAAGTCACACTCAAAGAGCACTAAGAATGCCCAACTATATGAGGTAGCAAAAATAAGAAGCTACCTTTATCTCTATTGTTTTACTTACAATTCAAGCTTTCCTCTTCTTTGTTTTCTTCAAGTTTCTCATCTTTGTTTCTTTGCTTAGCTCTGCTTTGTTTTACTTTTTGTGTTAGGCTGAAAAGTTGTATTTGGGAATGGTTCACCATCCAAACGTGGTGTTACTCATTGGTTTTTCTGAAGGCCCAACCAATTTTTTTCTTATTTAAGAGCTTTTGGAGGGTGGAACCTTGGTCGCTGCCATTCCTAGTGAGTTAGCCTTAACCATTAACAATTTTTTACCTCTTTTTTGTATTCTTCCTATATTTTTAGGCTGATTGTCATGAAATGAAAATTTGTATAGTTATTATTATATTCTTCTTGCTTCTTGCTAATGCAAGGACTAAATATCATAAATTTGCTTGAAAATAAAATAAATACTATGTAGTTGATTGACTCCTAAAGCCCAAATCCCCTTTGTTTTTTTCTTTTTTGGCTTACATAATTTTTCCCAAGAGGTCAATATATATGTAATCTTTCTACTTCTTCATATTTTGAGTTGCAAATAATTGTGTCTATTGGTTTGCGTATGCCCTTTGCTAGTATGTAAGAGGGCATATATAGTCTACATAGGTAGAACGGATTTGATTAGTTTGACATTTCTCCATTATGGCCATATCTTGAACAAACGCATTCTTTTTTGTTGAAATAATTTTTGCCATCACTGGCTTGCGACATGCAAAAGGCATTAACTGAGTTGTAAAGAATTGTAAAAATTTTTAATAAACTTTTATTTTTTGTGATAAATTTTAATAGACTTCGTATGTATATTCTCTTAAAATTTATCTTTTTTTAGTCACTACAGTGGTTGCTTTAACTAAATTATGCATATGTTTTCCTGGTGGGTATCATTAAACAATGTGTACCAACATAAAAAATAATAAAAATAAATAATGTGTACCCACCCCTTCTACTAGGTAAAATCATTAAAGAATTTGTGCTTAAAATTCTATTAGAGCAATGTTGTAAACTTGTAATAACATTCATATGCTCACTTGTTTGATTTATTTATTGATAGTTTTGGATATTATTCGCCTTTCAATGAGGTATTAGGTTTCCTTTTTAATTTTTTTTCTAAAAAATTATTTTTTTAGCTAACAATCCAAATAATTATTATTATTTTTTGTATTATGTTCGTGGAAAAATATTTTTTTTCCAAAGTTTTCCAAACATGTTTCTGACTTTGAAAATAAAAGAAAAGCATTTTTTATTTTTATTACCACAAACAAGTTTCTGAAAACAAAAAATAAAAATGGTTACCAAATATGACTGCAAGTTTTGACTTTTGATTTTTTTTTTTTTTTTTTGGTTGAAAAAAAAGGCTGGACTAAACTTGAAATAAGGAAATGAACATTATTGTAGTCCTCGTTGTCATAACGTGGACTAAATGAATCGAATTGGGCTGAACTGATTTTCTCAAAAAATTTATCAACTCATTCATTTACACTTTTATGATAATTATCTTTATAAAACAAGATATTAAAAAAAAAAAAAGATCTTTCTTTAAAGTTACATAAATTAACAACAACAAAGTTTAGTCCCAAAAAGATTACTTAACTCATTCATTTACACTTATAGTATATATTTTATATATTTATAGAACTAGAAATAAAACGCACTTTTTGACAATTTTTTTTCAATGGTTTTCAAATTGATTTATAAACAAGATTTATGTGACATATATATGGGTCTGATTAATATGTACCTTAACCATTCATTTTGAGAAAGTTTTTATAGGAAATTGAAAAAGTTGTTAAAATAGTTAATTATTTTTTCACTTTTCTATAAAAAATTTCCTAAAATAGGTTACTAATATATGCCCACAATATTTTATTTGGTAAATAAAAAAGTAATTTTTAGTAGTAGGTTCACCTCCTATAAAAAAAAAAAAAGAATTAATATAAGTTTTATAGTAAATTTTAATATAATTAACCCAACAAGAAGTTAAAAGAAGACAAGAGGATTGTAAGTCATTTCCACACCACTGGTGCTGTTTTGTCTCTTGTTGTGTCCATGTCCTATCCATTCAGAACTCACAAACCTTTTCCAAAACCACACATATTATTCTCCCACCACCATCACATTAAAAAAACAAACAAAATGTTCCTATCTATACACAATACTATATAATAATAATAATATTATTATTATATAATACTGTACCTCATCACAGTCCCAAATTAAAAATTTTTAAAAAAGAAAATCCCAAAAAAAAAGAAAAAAAAAAAAAGAATAAACAAAAACAAAAGTTGGAATTTGGAAAATGTTAGCGAATGAGTCGGATGTAGGTGGGCGTGGCTCCTCATCATCAAACTACGATCTTCCCGATGAGGTCTTGCAAATTCTGCCCTCCGATCCTTTCGAACAGCTCGATGTGGCCCGCAAAATCACATCCATCGCCCTCTCGACACGTGTCTCCGCGCTCGAATCTGAGTCGTCCACTCTCCGCGCCAAGCTCGCCGAAAAGGACTCTCTCATCGCCGAACTCCAATCCCAGGTCGACTCCCTCGACGCTTCCCTCTCCGATGTCTCCGATAAACTCGCCCAAGCCGACCTCGACAAGGTCCGACCCGACCCGACCCGACCCTATTCCTCCCCAACTCGGGTTCTTCAAATTGTTTGTTAACTCTTTTTTTGGTTTTTGAGTTTTTGTAGGAGAGGTTGGTGAAAGAGAACGCTTTGCTTTCGAACACGGTGAAGAAGCTTAACCGAGATGTCTCCAAGGTACTGAGTTCGTTCTAACTACTTCATGCAACTGCTTTAAAACGGTTTCGTTGTTTTTGTATAATTATTGGTTTTCTTTAAAAGCTTAATAATTAGTAATAAATTTAAAATGTTCAATTTCGTGAGGGCATTGATTAGATGTTATTATTATTTCAGCTGTTAAATGGTGAAATTGAAACGTTGATTTCTATTCATAAAGAATGCAAATTTTTTAACCAAGGAATGCTTTGAGTTGAAATTTTTTTTTTTACTGTACAGTGCTTTATAGTGTTCTATCAAGTATGTATACTTTAAGTCCCATGACTAACTATTTATAGTCATGTGATTGATTAAAAAGGCAAAACTTACTAAATTCAACAATGTTGTTTACCAACCAATACAACACAACCATTTTGGTTTATTGGCTTACTAGCCATTGCACTTCCTTGTATATAGTTACAACCTAGGAAGCACGGACACGGGTACGGCACAACGACATGAGCAATTTATGAAAAATTATAACATATAACGGCCAATACGACACCGATATGACACGGATACGACACGCTAATTGAAGTGTCCATGCTTCCTAGGTTGCAACTTTCCAAGGTCACGTGATTGAATTTCATTATGGAACCTAAAATACAACATATAAGAAAATGTATCTAAGTTTTCCCTTGTGTAAATTATTTAACTAGTCATGTGCTTAAAATATGCGTAGATGATTGTCATGTAATGAGTTGGAAAAGATTCCTCCAAAATTTTTACATTTTTATTTATTGGTAATTTACACAAACTTGATGATTCTTGAACCCACAACCTCACCCTCACTCTCAATCTAGTACTTAAAAGGGGGAGAAGGTGTCTGTTGAACTAGAGCTCATTGGCAGACATTTTGTCCATTGAAAAGTACAGAGTTGATACAGAGTATATATAATTGAAGGAGGGTAGAATTTGGTTTTATTGTTGGAGGTTGGGGTCTTATTGTTTCGAATGTGTGTGCAGTTGGAGGTCTTTAGGAAGACACTCATGAAATCACTTCAAGAGGATGATGAAAATCCTGTGAGTAATCTTCTCTCAGCATTCCCAAGTTTTATAAAGAAGTTTTTGTCTATCTTAAAGTAGCAATTTCATGAACGCTAGCCGAATGTGTTAGTGTATTCTGGTTGGTGTTGTGTCAGCACTAAATCTGGTATTTCCTACAGGCAGGAGCTCCAGAGGTTGTTGCTAATTTACAAAGCCAGTCAAGTTTATCTTCCACATCGCAGACTGGAGGTCCTCTATATTACTTGCATTCCTTTTTCGTATTGATTTTTATTCAAACTAGTGGATTCTAGGTGATCTATTTGCATATCATGTTGATAAATGTCCCAACAGTGTGCACATGGAAAAGAAACTTACTGATTAATGGGTCTTAATTCCTGCAGAGGAATCTTTTGGGCCTGAAACACTTGGCCTTTATGGCCAAGTGGAAAGAGCCCTTTTTAAAAGGGTGAGGTCTAAACTAATCTACCTGTTAAGGAGGAGATTTTGGGGGGTGAGGGAGGACTAGCTACGCATATTATTGCCATCTAATCTAAATGAAAAATGAAAACAAGTGAATTTAATTCATCCAAAGCCATAGGTTTCTTGAATTCCTTTTTAAAATTTTGCAATATCTCATATGACTGAAATAAATTGGAAGTTATTAAATATGTCTGTTTAACATTTGAATGTGCTCCGAAACATACTGCATTTTTTTTGGTGGGTTGAAAATGCTTGCTCCTGAAACTTACACCAATGTTTTCATCCTAATGCTAGGCAATGACTTGTCAAACATTTTAAAGTAAAGCGTTTGATTCAAATTATGGTATATAATTTTATCCATGCCACCATTAATCTGAAAGAGACTGTCTATTTTGTTTCAGAAGATGATGCCACATTTCCACCTCCTAGATTCCCTTCAGTCCGGAGTGAGACGTCTGAAGTAGGATATTCATTTGCAGTGGATCATGAGACAGATGGTATGTGCATGTTAAAAAAGGATGCATTCTAATATAAGACTTTCTTCCCTTAGGCAATTGGAATAAATGTATTGCATGAATTAATGCATCGTATGCAGCCCATATGTCGTATTGCTTATGGATTTAAAACCCTGCAACTGAGCTTGTCAGTTCTATCCTTAATTTTGTTGCTTGCTAACCCTTGCAGCCTTAAGACCTCGTATATCTCATGGCCTCCTGTTAGCATCCCAAACTAGCACACCTCGGCTTACTCCTCCAGGTTCCCCTCCTATCTTATCTGCGTCGGTGTCCCCAACAGGAACATCTAAACCTGTATCCCCAAGGCGACATTCAATGTCATTTTCATCATCAAGAGGCCTGTTTGATGATCGGTCTTCAATGTTTTCTTCTATGCACTCGAGCCATCACAGTTCAGTATCAAGCTCTGACACAGGATCACAAACTGGTACCTCTTTCATACCCATGGACCTGTGTAAGAAGATTGCGTATGGAAAATTATTTATTGGGTATTTAACCTGTTTCACTTGTCCTCATTTTCATCTGTTTCAGGAAGAACGCGGGTTGATGGGAAAGAGTTCTTCCGCCAAGTAAGGTAAAGGCACAGAGCTTTTAGATCCAGAATGGTGGAAGTAACTTTTTAAAAAAACACATTTGTGTCCAAATTATGCAAAAATCAAGAATTCATATAATGAGTTCACACATCCATTTTGTGGCTAAAATGGTGCTTCTTTTGGCAATGTAATTCCATAAATGCAACATTTTGCAGCTTTCTTGCAATCCTGAGGTGGACCAAACTTTTAAGTTCTTTGGTAACCCAAAGGTTTTCATTCAAACAAAATATCTGGATATAGGGAATAACAATTATTCATACCATTGCCAAATTTTGATTCAAATAAATGTAACATGGCAAATCACGAGCTATGGTAAATTTTAATTTAAGTAAATGTAACATGATAAATCATGAGCCATTGCAAAAAATTTCACCTCCTTTCCTATCATGCACAGCTTTTCCCATTCTCAACTCAAGTAGATTTTCTTATTTCTATTAAGTAATCTTGAAAACCAAGCAATAGCAGTCTTGGAACCCCCAAAATGAATTTGTGTTAATGTGCTTATGATTTGGTTCTTGGCTTCTTGCCATTGAGCTTTGTCTCAAATGGTGCCTCCACCTCTTAAAGGAATAATGTTAAGGATGAAATTGTGGGTTCAAGATGCATCAGGTGAATTTGTTTTCAATAAAAGAAAAAGGTTCTAGGCTTTTCAAATAAAGTAGCTGTTCATCTGATCCCTTCCCTTCTTTTCATCAGGAGCCGTTTGTCTTATGAGCAATTTGGTGCCTTTCTTGCAAATGTTAAGGAATTGAATGCGCACAAGCAAACCAAAGAGGTATGTGCTCTCTCCATTTTCTTCTTGTTAACAACTCTTTATGAAGTGTCCAACATCTATTTATATATCTGGAATATTTCAGGAGACTCTACAGAAGGCTGATGAGATCTTTGGCCAAGAGAACAAGGACCTTTATGCTATATTTGAGGGATTGATTACTCGCAATGTCCACTGAAATTGTGAGGCCAACACTGGAATTGTAATTACATTTTGTAAGCACTGCTGTTTATTACTATAGGTTTTCTTAGCAGTTTTTACCCTATATATTAAACACTAATTCAAAGTGTAATGAAACTATTCTTTGAACTCCTGTTCAATTGCATACCCGGTTGTGAATTTGCATGTTATTGTGATAAATGACTAGTTCTGAAACTTAGTTGTTTAGGATATTGTCCTTTGTGTCATTATACCAAGAAGAATACACATCACTAAAGTAAAGTAATATATGTTGCGAGCACTATAAAGTTTAGGTGCCTGACATCATCTTAGCAATGTGATTCAGGATATTTTTTGTGTTTCTTTGTCTGATAAAAATTGCCTCATATTTAGAAGTATCCTCTAACTCAGTCAATGCTCTTCCAGAGTTCCTATACATGTGGCTGCTAGAACAACAATAGGTAAACTCAGAAATCTAACAACATCTGACCTCTGTTTTGTTGCAAAATTTTCTTTTCCAAGATGAAACAAGTCCCACTCAAGGTTATCCTTCAACATTTGATGGACTTTGACGTGCTAATATCATCAGATTACTATTTCTTCAAGTCATGAACTAGTCGGTTGGATACCAATTCTAAGATGGTAATATACTTTACTTATGCTATATTGGTTCAGACACAAACAATTCCTCACATGCAGTTTAAAAATAGTGAGATCTGGCCTTTAAGGTAGGCCTTTTCTCTTCTTCAAGAAAGGCTTTTTGGCAATGCACTCTTTTTTTTTTTGATAAACGGCAATGCACTTCTTCTGTGACATGGGTGTGTGCATAATCCAGCTAAGATAAACGGGAAACAAATTTATTTCTTTATTTGGGTTGGCAGTTTTGATATATTGAAGGAAAATGCAAAGTTATTATAGATTTTTTTTTTTTTTTTTTGGGAGAAGTTATTACAGATTTTAAAATATTTACAAATTGATGTGACAATGAGTGTGATCAGTGGACTTCGACATTCTAATAAATGAATGCCTAAATTAGTTTTTTGTAATTAGTGATATAATATCACTCAAAATTGAAATTGACATCTTTCTAAGTGGGTTTAGATTTAGCTTTTTTTAGCCCCACAAAATTAAGGATTAGATTTTAGATTTGTAAGGATAACCTTTTGGTGAAGTTTTTGAAATTCTCTCAATCAATTTTTGAAATGGATGGATTAAATTTTGCTACATTATTAATAATTTAAATAAATACTAAAATAGTTAATCACATGGTAAAATTCAATCCACTAATTTTACAATGAAAATGATTTTAGGAAGTTTGTGGTAGATTTTACCTAAGAATCTTAGAAATCCTAATTCCAAAATCCTTGGTGCTGAGCAGATTACCAAATGAGAGAGAAAAAAAACAAACAAAAGACAATTAAAAAAAGAATAAGAAAAATGTTAACGGATGCCTTAAGGACATTGGTTTATAAAATATTTTTAGAAAATTTTTATGGGAAAGCTTTTTATATTTCCTATCAAAATTGTATTAAAACTATCGTATAATAGTCTACTAATAAATGCCTTAAGGACACTTGCTAACGGACCCAAAAAAAGAAAATAAAAGAAAGAACAGCCTTGACTAATCATGGATAAGGATTTTGGTATTCCTAACACCTTGGATCTAGTAAACGTGGTAGTAACAACTGAATAAGAATTTTTGAATAAGAATTCTTTATACCACTTTTTGTGTCTCACTTTATATTCCACTAATCATAACTTACCATGAATTTGTTTGATTTTTCTTAAAAATAGCCAATATTTAAAATGAAAAAAAAAAAATTAAACACATCACAAATTGTGATTGGTCAAACATAAAGTAGTTAGAGGATTTGTATTTCAAATATAGCATTTTTTTTTTTTGGAGAGATAGTTTCAAACTATGCTTTTTATCATTAAACCAAGATGCCAATTAGTTTTTGGTGTAAGTAAGATTGAATCTCAGATCTCTTATTCAACTATCAAAAACTTACTAACGGAGGTTAGCCTGAGTGGAAGGGGCTCTGGTCGCTTAAGCAAGTGGTCTCAATTTCAAGCCCTTGTGGATGCAACAAACTTTCTTGGGAGAGGTCCCTCCCTTGGCGCCTGACAGTATCTCGAAGGATTAGTCCTGCGATAAAAACCTAGGGACACCTTGGGGTAAAAAAGAAAAAAAAAAACCATCAAATAATTTACTAGTTGAGTCAATTGAGACCCACCAAATATATCGTCTTGAGAGAGAGAGAGAGAGAGAGAGAGAGACTTAGTCCATGTGTTGGAAGCCCAAAAGTGGGAGTCAAGCTGTCCGAGTGAGCTGTGTTGTGCATTTACGGTGAAAGATGAAGAGTCTCTACGTGCATGCTTACAAGCTTTTTCAAGATCTCCACAAATTTCAAATTAAACATGCTTTATTTATCCCATGTTGATGTTCAAGTTTCAAGTTGATATTTTTACTTAATTATTACTATTTCTTAACTAAAAAGAGCAACGGAAGTTGGATTGACAAGCAACAATGACAAAGAAAGCCGATATTGTAGCAGGGATATTCGCTGAAATGTCAAACATATTTGGATAATATTAGAGAATGGCACACAAATTTCATTTCATGCCAGCCGTTACTTTCATTCCCTCTCTCTCTCTCTCTCTTGCTTTGTCCCTCTCATTTTCCTTTTGGCTTCTGAGTTCTGAGCTCTCTCTCTCTCTCTGGGGTTTCATGGAAAATGCTGGAGAACCTTCTGCTTCTTCATGGTAGTTACTGAGGCTCCTTATTGAGCTTTTAAGTGTCTGGGTTTGGTTTCTTTTCTGTATTAATGCGCAGTAACAGTTGAGATAATTATATCGACACCTTTTTTATTTCTAACCTCTAATTTTGTGGCTGCATTGATGAGTTCCTCTGCTTTATTAATTGTATATGGACGGTTACATTTATGTTATTAACTAAGAGATGTGAAAAAAAAAAAAAAAAAAAAAGAAGAAAAAAAGCCAATGGCAAATTTACTTGCATATGGTTTTGTTTTCCATAATGCTTCATTTGTTTGTGAAAACACACCTGAAAAAGAATAGGGAAACTTGGAATTGTATGAAAGGTGGGGGCTTAAAAATTACCACTGTTTGATCTAGACCCATCATGATTGTTTCCTATATACAGGGTTTTGCCAATAATTGTTAAGTTTGGTTTTCTGTTTTTGTTTTTGGTAATATATGTCATAGCTTGTTAACAACTGTTACATCGTTGCTTTGTTGGCTAGTGTCCATTAATTTCCCTTTTCTTCCTCTTTTATGACATATTATGTTTAATTGGTTATTCTTAATGCTAATCAATTACATGTTGATTTTATCTTGGGATATTTCTTCAAAAAATTTTTGGCCGTTTCTTCTTATTTGTCCAACTTGGGTAGTTGGTACCTGCAATTGTGGGTTGCCTTGAATTTGCACTTAATTGGCTCTATTGAATTTTGTCATATCCTTTGTAGCCTTTTGACACATGAGGACTATATGTGCAGCAATGTTTCTCATGACATTGACACAGAAAATCAAGAATGGGAAGCTAATCCTTCTATAGGCAGAAGGCCACGAGCTGGGTTCTCTGACTCTTTTTCATCTCATGGTAAATTATCTGTCTTTATTTGTCATTTAGATATCATAATTTATGAGTATTTGAACTTAAGGATCATCTGTAATGGTACTAATGCAAGTGTTAAATTCAATATAATTCAATAGACATGGAGGGGGGCATGTATGAGTCCTCTCCAAGAGGAGTTCTTGAGGGCAGCTCAAGAAGCTTAGAATCTGAAACAGCTTCTCCCGGGGCCAGTACTTCTGACTCAGAAGGTAACCAAGATCCAGGATCCTCTACACGCTGGAATGGCTTCTTTCATATGTTGAAGAAGGGACCGAATGTGCACTTTCAGAAATGGAAAAGTGTCCCAAAACTCAGTAGGAGGAAAAGCAAAAGAATTAGAGAGGAAATGGTTCCATTACTCAGGCCTTCTATAGATGGTGAACTTTGCTACTTCAAATCTTGCTGGAAGAATTTCACACTCTCAGAGCTCGAAGCTGCAACCAACAACTTCAGCCATGGTCAGTAGTTACTTTCTTCAGATATTAATTTACATTTTGAATGTGAAGATTAACCTTTTAACTGTACTGCTGTTGATTAAAAATAAGAATGTTTTTCTTCTGTCATTTTAATGCTATATTTCTAGTCTGATAAACAATTTCTGTTTGTCTTTTATGAAGATAATTTAATTGGGGAGGGAGGCTATGCTGAAGTTTACAAAGGCGCATTGGAAGATGGGCAGCTGGTTGCAATTAAACGACTGACAAGAGGAAGTCAAGAAGAAATGACTGCCGACTTCTTATCTGAGCTTGGGGTTATAGTCCATGTGGATCACCCTAATATTGCTAAATTGATTGGGTATGGGGTTGAAGGGGGGATGCACCTTGTCCTTGAATTGTCTCCCCATGGGAGTCTAGCATCTATACTTTATGGTTTGTTCATCATCATGAAGCTATGAATTTTGAATCCTCTGAAGTTCCCAAACAATAAAACTTGTAAGTTCATTTCTTTGTTACCTATTGTCAGGGCCAAGGGAGAAATTGGATTGGGGAATCAGACATAAGATTGCATTAGGGATTGCTGAGGGCCTTGTTTATCTTCATGAGGGATGTCATAGGAGAATTATCCACAAAGACATCAAGGCTTCTAATATATTGCTTGCAGAGGATTTTGAGCCTCAGGTAACTTTATAGCCTGAATGTAATTTAATGATTAACATCCCATTTTGCAACTATTTTTGGTTCTGTATCGTGGTCTTCTAATTTATCTGAGAGAAAATTATATTAATGCACTATACTGACATCAAATCTTAGAGAAAATTAGGTCTATAGATTTTGACTATTAAATAAAGACATCAAGGCTTCTAATGTATCTGAGAGAAAATTATGTTAATGCACTATACTGACAAAAATCGATTTCTGTGCTTTTTGATGAATATATCATCATTGGAAAACAAGAGTATTGATGGTGTTTGAATTATTTAGTTAACGAAAAATATTATTACACACTTGCTATTGCACACTCCCTTTTGAAATCCTGTTTTCAAAACACAATTTCACATTTTTAACTGAAATTGTGTTTTAAAAACACGATTTCAGTCCATGTGGCATGTATGGTGAATATGTAATAAGGAGTGTATGAGTATGACTATCATTACTCTTTAGTTAAATATAAACTTGTCTAATTTGTAATTAGGTCTATAGATTTTAAGTTATCCTGTACCCCATATGATAAGTGACTTCTGCAAAACACAATTACAGAATCTATATATTGATAGTTTGAGTCTTCATGGTTTGATGTGTGACTTAAAACTTGATCTAGATTTCTGATTTTGGGCTTGCAAAGTGGCTACCCGATCAATGGACTCACCATACCGTATCAAATTTTGAAGGCACATTTGGGTTTGTAAATACCAAAACTCAACACTGTTTCTTATTCTTTAAAAGCTCTTGCTTTCCAACTGTTTAACATCCTTCCTCCCTCCAAAATCATGACAGCTACCTTCCTCCCGAGTACTTCATGCATGGCATTGTAGATGAGAAAACTGATGTCTATTCTTATGGAGTACTAATCTTAGAGCTCATCACTGGACGGAAAGCTCTGGATAGCTCACAGCAAAGCCTCGTGATGTGGGTATGTCTGCTTCTTTCTGCTCCAATTCCATGTATTATTGAGACTGCATTGTGGAATATTGTTGACAATGAAAGCTGTTTTTGGACAATTTGTTGCAGGCCAAACCTTTGCTCTCTAAGAACTGTATCTTGGAGCTTGTTGATCCATTTCTTGTGGATGCCTACGACTCAGAACAGATGAATCGTATGGCCTTGACAGCTTCTTTGTGCATCCATCAGTCTTCAATCCATCGTCCTCAAATGAGCGAGGCATGTCTTTTTATCTAAAAATGATATATTAAAAAATCTACTATATGTGAGCTAGACCATCATATTCATCTTTCCAAGCATTGGGGTTATAGGGGTGGACATGGATGCACAAAGTATAGGCCCTACTTTATGGTACCACCAGAAGCAAAAAAAATAACCCGCTACTGCCTTCCCTATATACACATAACAACAACAACAACAACAACAACAACCAAACTTTATTTCCAAAATTTTGGGGTTGGCCATTTCTCTATATACATGGAGGAAAAAAAGAAGAAAAATGTACAGAACTTGTAGGAAGCTGCAAAGTGCTTGACAAGGCTCTTGACCCTACTATGAATCTGAATTAGCAAGTGCATAACAAGCGAAGAATGGTAAATTTGGTACTAATTTGTCATGTGTTTTTTGATTGGTTTAAACTGCTTTGATGCAGGTTGAAAAGATTCTGAAAGGCGATGCCCACACTTTAGCTTCCATAAAACAATGCCAACAATCGAAGTTTCAAAGGACATACTCTGAGGAGCTGTCTGATGCAGAAGAGTATAACTCAACTAAGTATTTAAAAGATCTGGGTCGATATAGGGAGATTGTTTTGGGGCCCAGTAATGATGCTAAAAATATTTGTGTGAACAATAACTATGATTTCAAGGGAGCTTGAGTTTCTAGGACTTGATTTTGTTTCTACAACCCAACATAGAGGGACTAAAACAGTTTGGAAGAAAGAAGGAACATCATCAGAAAGGCCTAAATGCTAAATGTATTGCTTCTATGACTTGCATATATGATGTATAATGTATCATGAGTATAATAGAAATGTGGATTAAAAACTGTGAAGTTTACAAGCTTAGGTTGCATCTTGAGAGCCACTGTTTTTCTAGGAAAGATGTTTTGAATGATATATAGTACTTTCTGCTAATATTCTCATGAATGGTGGTTTGCTATATCCCTGATGTCAAAGTTGCTTAAACTTATTTAATTTTTTTTAAAAAAATGTAAGTTTGATTTAATAAGTTTAAACCTATTTAATTAACAACTGAGATAATGAAGTTCATTGTTCTTGTGTTGCCAGCCTTACCTCTTTTTTTTAATTATTATTTATTTATTTATTTTTTTATCCCAATTGAGATATCTATAATAAATTAGTAATGAACATTATGACTTGCTTTTTTTTTTCTTTGGATACATTGATAATGTTGACATTTTGGCAACTTTATGACTCTTTACAGTGTTATTTATTGCATACTTTTAAAAGGTGACCACATAAATTACCTAGTACCTACCACTTCAGAAACCATTTCCTTCTTTCAATCTTAGTCTCTTAAGTCATAAACGCCCTATTAGTCTAAAAATACAACGACTGGCTTATACATAAACTGATAAAAGCATGGGCTTTTGGAGTTGGATTCAGATTGGGGTTCTTGATCAAGAACTTAAGTTTCTTAATTGATCAATACCTTTGTTTTGGATTGTCTGATCGTTCTCCTTATATTATACACAAAAAGCATGGTGATTTCTAAGGAATAAAAATCACTTGATGTTCTTGAAATAAATTACATGATTTCATGATATTCTTGAGATGCTCACATGCTAGATCATTTGTTTCTACAAATACTATGCTTGTTAATTTTTTCTGTAGTCAATCACATGATGTTCATGATCACGCTCACATGTTTTAAAATTTTTCTTAGAAACTCTAGATGCTTGATCTGGATTTTCTTAAGAATGACATGCTTTTTTATGTTTTTATATATGACATATTAATTATTTGGATGATGTGACATGATAATAGCCATCATAGTTTAAAAGACAGATTCACCAAGTAAGATGAGTGTCTAATATTTTCCTACCTCATAACTTGGCGTCCAAATTTAGTGTCTAATATTTTCCCACCTTTCTTAAATGTCTTGATGGGAGGTAGTGTTTTGGATAAAGGAAAATTGTAATGGCTTTAAAAGAGGAGTCCACTGTGTAAGATGGGTGTCTAATACTTACCCACCTCATAACTTGTCCTTCAAAATTAGACTTTCTTACTTGCTAGATACATAAGATGGGCTTAAACAGATAATTTTAAATACAAAACTATACACTTTTGAAGCTGTCTTTAGGAAAAATTTGCCAAACAGTATGATTTTGAAAAAAATTTCAGCGGATGACATGCGTTCAAAGTTTATTAGTTAGTTGAACTATTTTTTGGAAATCGAGTATAACAAAATTGACTTCCAGCCAAAATCGCCAAAATCGAGTTTAATATACTTGACTTCCTACTGAAAATTAGCTCTAAGATGGATAAAAAAGGAAGTCGAGTATAGTAAACTCGATTTTGGCTGGGATTTTGGCTGGAAGTTGATTTTGTTGTACTCGATTTCCAAAAAGTAGTCCAACTAACTAATAAACTTTGAACGCATGCCACCTGCCTAAAATTTTCCCAATATTATACTGTTTGGCAAATTTTACCCTATCTTCACATTGGCCTTAATAAAGATTTCACAACACATTCCAATCAAATAGTGCTTTCAAATTAAAAGTGGCCGACTCCAAACAATTAAGGTCGCCGCCACAATTACTTTTATTATAAATAAATGTATAAAGAAAATTATAGTTTAAAACAACGACTATGATCCTTTTACTATTTAATTCATAAAAATTTAATTATTGTGGGTTCCAGTTAGCTCAACGGGTAAAGTTTCTGATGGTTATATTGGGGTTCAATCCCTGCTTACACAAAAAACTGATTGATGTCTTGGTCTGATGATAAAAAACTATTTTCAAGAGCAGACTTTATAGGTTGAAACTCTCTCAAATTTTTTTTTAATTATTATATTAGACGCTTTATATATATATATATATATATATATATATATATATATATATATATATATATATATATATATATATATATATTTATTATTAATATAAAAATTTTATTTTAATTCAAATCTTAGAGGTAAAAATACATTAAACGAAAAAAAAAAAATTTAAAAGTGAACTCTTAACAATTTTATTTTAATTAAAACTTTAGAAGTTCAAATAGAGTCATCCAAAAGTTTAGGCCAAAATGGACATATACCACTATTTAGTAAAATAATTAGCAATATACTATTGTTTGCGAAATATCTAGTAATTTACCACCTTTTTGAAACTTGAGTTCTTTGAAAAAATAGATTTCAAGTTTGCCGTGCTATTTTTTTATGGAATTCAAGTTACATAAAAAAAGGGTGGCTATTTTTCATGGAACTGGAGTTTGTGAAACTCGAGTTACATGGCAAACTCGAGTTTCACAAACTTGAATTTTAAAAAAGTGGTAGATCCTTAATTATTTTACAAACAATGATAAATTTATACATATTTTAACAAATAGTGATACTTGACCATTTTGGCCAAAAGTTTATATAATAAATTTTAAATGCCACTAGTTTAACAGCTTAATTGACTTTTTTTTGGTGTTTTTACTTTTTAACGTGGAGACATCTCCAACTCAAATCTCTTATTCCTCTCCTCCTATATTGAATTATGAAAACATAAAGGGCTTTTAAATTTAATTATGATTATATATAATTTATCTAAAACAATAAATTCTACAACTTTATTTTTTCTAGTACAATTACTGACATTGCTTTTCTATATAAGGATCAAACCCTACAATCTTAGTATTCTTGAAAAATGATGTGAAATTTATTTTATCATTAATCTTATTATTTGTTGCGTCATTGTTGCCTAAAATATAGGTTTGAAATTTGTGTTTTAGTTAGTTTAATTAGTAAAGTCTTGAACTGTGAGTTTTATACTTTTAGGCCCGTTTGGTACACCACACAGATACATATTTTTAGTTTTCACTCATACATATTCTCACACATATTTTCAAATAACAATTTTTAGTTTTTAATTAAATGTATCAAACACCTTTTAATCAGTTCAATTATTAAAATCTTTTGTAGTCTAATAGAAGATTTAGATTTCAAATTTTGTCTAGATTATAAATAGATTGATGTCTCTAGCTTCACATAAAAAGCAAGTATCCTTCTCAAAAAAAAAAAAAAAAAACATAAAAAGCAAGTAGACGCAATACTTGTAATGTAGGAGGTCGACACGACAGCGTGAAAGAGTAGACAACCTCGTGGCACTGAAAGTTGGGCGAGTCAGAACTTCAGACAGATACACACAGAGACAGAGTTAACCAAATCCGAAACCAAAGTAACAAACACTATTTAATTTTTCTCAGAAAGTTTGACATTTTCCCAGAAAATCTCTCTCTCTCTCCAACGACCAAGCATTCCAACCAATGGTTTGGTCTCATCTATTCCTGTTTTTGGTCTCGATCTCTTCGATCCTCCGTGAATCTTCGTCCTCCTATGCTGCTTCTCCTAGCTCCATCATCAACCCCTCTAAAGCTAAACAAGTTTCATGGAAGCCAAGGTCAATCTCTCTCTCTCTCTCTCTCTCTCTCTCTCTCACACACTCTCAAAATAGCTCAATTCGCTAAGATTCAATATTTACTTCAATTTTTGTTTGCAGAGCGTTTGTGTACGAAGGTTTTCTTACGGACTTAGAATGCGACCATTTGATCTCTCTTGTGAGTGTGATTTGAGATTTTTTATTTCAATTAGGAATTTTGATTCGATTACTAATTGGAATTCGTTGATTGCATAACTGTGATTCAGGCGAAATCGGAGCTGAAGAGATCTGCGGTGGCGGATAACGAGTCCGGTAAAAGCAAGCTCAGCGAAGTTCGTACCAGCTCCGGAATGTTCATCAATAAGGGCAAGGTTTAATTCTTTTGTGAAACTTTTTGTTGTTTTTAAATCCATATGTGCTTGCATTTGGATTTGAGGATTTCAATATCAAGGGGATTGAAGAATGATTGCTATTTATAAATTGCTTGATATGAATTTAATAAAGAGAAGATGGATTTTAATTTTAGTAAGATAACATTTTATACCTAATTATTTCAAGGGAAAAGTTAATGGATGACCTAAGCTCATTGGTTTAGGAAATATTTTTAGAAAAATTGGTATTAAAACTTTTCTAAAATGACTTAACAAATGTCCTCAGAGCACCCGTTAACTGGACCCTTATTTCAAATCCACATACTTAATAAAGTGTAAATCTTTGCATATGTTAAGCTACTACCAATTTTACTACAAAAGTTTACATACTAATGTGACAATGAATTATATTGATGCCACCTCAACAGCATAGCAGGGTTGGTGACATGTCATCAATTTGTAAGACATTTGTAGTAAAATTTGTAGTATCTCTAAGATTACTCTTTGTCCTTTGATACTTTATTCAAGTCATTTAAAATCTGAGTTCTCTCTAAATATTTCCTATATGAGTAACATATACGCTATCTTCCTTGTTTGGCATGTTTAGTCTTGTTGTAGGTTTCTTTTATGAAGTAAAAGTTAGTGTCTTTCTACTTTGTTAATTTTATTTGCTTAGAAGGAGTTATTATTGCATTATAATTGTCAGCATTTCAAACTTCTCTTAACATTTTGGTTCTAAAATAGGAATAAATAACCACAAAAAACTTTGATAATTTTGCTTTAGTTGATAATGATCAAAATTATGTGTTCCTTTCGTGAGTTCTTTTACACCAAAGAAGCTAAAGTACTCATTTGGGTGAAATACAGTCTTAATCCTTGCTATTGATTTAGTGTTTGGTTGTGGGTCTACTTGATTATACTTTCTTTAGTTATTTTCCCTTGTGTTTAAAACTCATACTTGATTGCTTACTTTTCCATTTCAATTACCTCATATTTTGCTGTCTATAACAGGTACAAGTTTTTCACTCTTATCATTCTTTTGCAGGATCCTATTGTTTCTGGTATAGAGGACAAGTTAGCTACATGGACATTTCTTCCAAAAGGTATGCCCTTTGTGTATGCACTCCTTTTATGGTGGGGGCTATTAATGCAATCATTATCTAGATATTTTTGTATAATCACTTCAAGCTTGTTTGTTGAATGAAAGATAATTGTGATTCTATTAAGAAAAGAAATAAGTTGATTTACTGATTGGATATATGCTTTTGTCTACCCTTAAAATAACAGAAGTGTGTCACAAGGAGAGATGGTCTATAAGTGAAGATAATCTTCATGCTCCTATGCTGCTTCGCCCATCATTTCTTTTTTACTTTTTATTTACTCCTTTCTTCATATTTTTTATCGAGCCAATCATAATCAGGCAATTTCCATATTTTCTGGAAGGGATTTAGATGTGGCCCATGTGTATAATTCTCTGTTGGATTTTTTTTTTTTTTTCATGGATAAATATTCTCAGTAGGATTATTTCCTAGCTTTCTATGTTTGGTTTCACTTGTTAAGGAGCTTTGATGTTAGTTTACTAGTCATACATTCTGAATTCCCATTTATATTTGATTCCCATTCTTAAAAGGATGTCACAGCTGCCCTTAAAAAGAGCATTGTAATCTATAGAATTTTATGGCATCAATGGAGAGAATTTAAGGTGACTTTTAAGCTGCTCTCAAGGGTGTGATACCTTCTTTGCTCATTGTGATTGCTCTATAAAACTTTGGTTAACTTCCTGCAGTAAACCATACTTGAAAGCATTGAATTGAACCAGTAAAACCTTTTTTTTCTATTCCCTATTTCCTATTTCTCTAAGCCCCAAAAACCAACAAAAGTTTCAATATTGACGATAACCTTAAGGTAGAAAATTCATCTTAAGTCTTAACAAAAAACGAAGATACAAAATTTATGGTGGTAAGCTTAATTCTTGCATCAGGTATGATAGCTGAGCAATCTGTCTTATGTCACATAGCCTCATTAGTGGACTTTCCATATACAGATGATGCAAGACTGTTTAGAATTCAGAACTGATTAGGATTTAGAGGTATGGTTTGTGGAAATGAGGCTTATCTCAAGTGGCATTTCCTCCCTTCATAAAGAATAAATAAAGGGTAAAGATGTGGTTTCAAGACTCATTCTGTGTGTGTAACTTGCCAGTTAAAAGAGGGAGAGAGGGAGGGGGGGAAATTACACGTAGGGTCTGCTACAAAAGGTTTTGTGGCTCTTCGCTCTCTTAATATTGCTAAATCAGCAATTCTGGCCATGCTATCAAGGCCTTCTGAATCCCATCTACACAGGTCAATAAACAATTTATTTTTATAATTCAGAATATGATATAATCAAACGGAAAGCATTTTGCCAATAAGCTATGCTCAACTAGCATTTCTTCATCCCATATTAATTGGATGGAGGGTGAGGCAATGGATTCATGACCCATTGGGTGCATGTATAATTTACCCAAAAAAAATGTGGAAAGCACCATTTTTATGTGTGGTCAAATGTGTGTTACATTGTAGATATCATTAGGAAAGTGTATTATCAATGTCCATCTTGTAATATGTGAAATGATACAGCTTGATTTCTTCATCTTGATACTGGAACTCGAACTAGATATGATTTGTGTTCCTTGAATTTCAGAAAATGGGGAGGACATACAAGTGTTAAGATATGAGCCTGGGCAGAAATATGACCCACACTATGATTACTTTGCCGACAAGGTTAATATAGCCCGGGGTGGACACCGAATTGCAACAGTACTCATGTATCTTACTGATGTGGCCAAAGGTGGCGAAACCGTGTTCCCTGAAGCAGAGGTCAGTTCAAGTTTTGACTCTGTTCATTTTCATTAAAAATTTTTTATATTCATAATTGCAGTCAACCTTCTTTGACATTCTTGGCAAAACTTTTCCAGAAAAAAGAAAAATAAAAAGAAAAAATAAAAAGAGAAGCAGATATTCATTGAACTCTTAAAAGATAAAAGAGGGACGCAACCATCATACATGCGCTTAACCTGTATGGTGGGGATGATGCAATGCTCCTCTTCAATTTTGATATTTAATAAAGAAAATTTGGATTTTCTTTTCCTTTTTTGTTGGTTTCTCTTTTGTTGTTGGAGGGTGGGGGAGGTTGGAACTTTTCTCCTTCTATGAGCATGTTGGAACATTTGCTAACCTGATTATTTTCTTTATATTATTTTGGTTATTTAAATTTATATATGCCGATCTGCCAACAGGAACCCCCACGTCGTAAAGCTTCTGAAACGAATGGTGATCTCTCTGAATGTGCAAAAAAAGGAATAGCAGGTGAGCCACTCGTCAAATTATCATTGCTGTTGTGCATTCACAATGTTGCCTTTTCAATAAGCTGACATGATTTCGGTTATCTTCCAACCCTGCATTGGAAATACTTAGTGAAACCACGAAGAGGGGATGCACTTCTTTTCTTCAGTCTCCACCCAACTGCCATTCCAGACACAAACAGTCTCCACGCAGGTTGCCCTGTGATTGAAGGTGAGAAATGGTCAGCAACAAAGTGGATTCATGTGGACTCGTTTGACAAGATCTTGAACCCAGCTAGTGGTAACTGCACTGATCTGAATGATAGCTGTGACAGATGGGCTGCACTTGGAGAGTGCACGAAGAACCCGGAGTATATGGTTGGATCTCCAGAGCTTCCTGGCTACTGTAGGAGGAGTTGTAAGGTGTGTTAGAAAGTTAACTTACACTTTCCTCATGGAGCAGCTTTGGTGGTAGGGTTTTTTTGGTGGATTCTAATGTCTTGTTAAGGTTGTTTTACAGAAACTTTGTATTCTTTTTTGGTTAGTAGTGGAAATATAATTTGATATTATATGGGACCATTCTCTTGCCAAGTGGAAGGGATGCCACATTGTTTCCATGTCAATCTCACATGCTTAAAATTTTAGATGCATGAGAGAATACTTGTGTTGTGAGACAGAGATAGAGAGTGCTGAAATTTTACATATATTACATGTTCTTGGAGGGATGAATGAACGGGATTTGTTCCATTTCCAAGTACATTTTGTTCGTAGGGAAAGGGGTTGAACATGAAGCCATCCAAGTGACTTGTGGTAATTTGTTATTTACTAATTATTGATTTGGCTACTGACAGATTCTGTCGTATTTGCACTATCGCTTTGCTATGAAATAGTGAGGCCATAAAGGCAGCAATTTTTAATTGTGGACCACACTGGGATTCAGATTCCCGTCATATCAGAGGCAAAAAAAGAAAAGAGAGACCAACGGTCATTGAGGGAGAAGTAGGAGATGAGGGTAGAGTAGAGTAAAATTGGTCTAAAATTAGCATATTTTTAATCAACTCTACTCTATTCTTCTTCACTATCCCTCCTTTTTCCCTCAATCCAAACAGGTGCCATGGGTGTCCTCTCGTATCCTTGTTATAAAAGTTAGGCAATATATGGGTCAATTACTAAATGCGTAGGCTAGAAGGAAGGAGGGCACCATGCTTGCTGCAAATGAATTGGTAATACCTGTGATTGGATTTGGATGACACTTCTTGGTGTCTCCAATGGGAACATCTAGGTTCGATCCCTAGAAAAAAGAAAATAAAAGAAATGCAAGGCTAACCATTTGAATCTCAAACCAAACTAATGCTCTTTTTGTTGGTTCTGTTCTGTATACCAAATCATATTTTAAGGTAACATTAATAGATGCATTGCTTCTCAAAAAAGCTACAAAAGCTTTCAAAATTTCCTTACTTAATTTAAATCCAAATACATGCATAAAATTATAGAAAAAAGAAATGGGAAGTATTGTCTTTTGAACAAAATTTAGCTACAAAATTGGTTATAATCTAAGGTTACAAGCCTACAACCTTACTTAATATTTTTTTATTGGATATGAATTTTGACAAATTCATCATTGAATTACATTTTATTTTTCTATTCTCCATGCTTGTAAAATTTCTACAAAATTAAAGATTAGTAGCAATTTCATCAATAAAATTTTTAAATTGCAAGTTTTTATAATTTAAAATTATGCATAAAATGTAATCTTATAGATTATATAGTAAATAATATCCAATTGACAAAGAATTTGACATGTGTATTAAGAGTATAAAGAACATACAATCCAATATTTATATTTTCAAAATATGTAATAATTTTAATGATATTGAGTAAGGTTGTAACCTTAAATTACAACCAATTTTGTAGTTAATTTTGTCATTGTCTTTTTAAATAAAATAAAGACTACATTAGAAAAATTATTGAAAAATTATTAATATTAGAGTACCCAAAAAAAAAAGTACTTAATGATAAAATGATTCTGTTTCTTCCATGATTTATGCAATCAAGTACTGGATTGAAAGGCCTTCTTGTTTTTCTATAACCACACTCATGTGAGTGTGGTTACATAAATTGGATAAATCTCTTTAAACTCATTATATGATTGTTTATAAAACTATATACATATATTAAATCATATAAACAAATCACATGACTACAATTACATGTGGATAGTTTTTTGAGTTGCCACATAATGGTTTGGATTAACTTTTTCTCCAAACCAGTTTAGAGAAAAAATATGTCCATAATAGCAATACCATGAACCTAAGGACAAAGTTTGGTTTCAAACATGGTTGAAGCCCTACATTTCAACCTCTTATAAAGAAAATTACATGTGTCTCTATTATGTGTACATTATTCATGATAGGAATATATGTCATCTTCCTATTGGAGAGGTTGAAGCACAGATAAACTTTTCTTAAACTTAATAGAAGAAAAAAAGGGGGGAGGGGGTGGGGATTTGTAATCTAATAAAGGAAAGTTTTATTCTTGTCCATTGAAAGTTTTCTAACTGAGAGTTTTATTCTAGCTTTATCAAAAATAAAATATTCCCTAGTCATGAGAAAGATGTTTTGAAGTGTAAATTACCGTAGAGAGAAGATTTAGCTATTTAAGGATGTATTCTTTACCCTTTTATTTTTTTTTGAGAAACAGTATTAAACCTAATAGAAGAAAAAAAGGGGGGAGGGGGTGGGGAATTGTAATCTAATAAAGGAAAGTTTTATTCTTGTCCATTGAAAGTTTTCTAACTGAGAGTTTTATTCTAGCTTTATCAAAAATAAAATATTCCCTAGTCATGAGAATGTGAATGTTTTGAACTGTAAATTACCATAGAAAGAAGATTTAGCTATTTAAGGATGTATTCTTTTCCTCTTTTTTTTTTTTTTTTTTTTTTTTTTTTGAGAAACAGTATTCTTTACCTAGGAGTTCAATAAGAGAAATGTTAATAATTGAGAATATTTGATTATTCATTTGACAAAATTCTTGAGAATTATAATTTCCCTAAACATCTTAATTCTCATGAATATATAAATATATATATATATATATATATATATATATATATATATTGTGGCGGGTAAAAATAAGTCAAACTTGTTTTTTTCTTCACACAATTAATTTGTAGAGGTGAGATGCTAATCAACCTTTGATACCCCTGTTTAAACGTGCTTGATTAACTAAAATTGAAAAGGTCAACATAAATCATAAGAGTATAAGATGAAAGTTGGTCAAAAAGGGCCTCGGGAGACTAATATTATGTTCCTCGGATTTGATTCGAGTTATTGGTTACACTTGTTTTTGGCTTATTGTTACACTTTTATGTTCTTCTTTCTTCTCTAATTTTCCACCCCCTTTTTATAGAGGTCTTTCCGCCTTATATAGCCTCCCAGGTTGTATCTCAGCCTTCCATTTAGAGGGTTTAGGTTTGTTTCCCTTGATACTTGTCCTATTAGGACTTCACTAGAAGACTTCTACATCAGGCTGTGAGTTGTGATGACACCGTTCATGGGGTCATTTCCTCATTAATGCGGTCAGCTAAGTGGGTTCAGAGCATTGAATGCGAAGGTGATGGATGCTTTTTCTACATTCTTCACTTCTTTGCTCCTTGACAAATCTTCCTCCTCTTCCTTGGTTTATGCCCGATGGTCTTCAGAATTGGTCCTCGACCCTCCCAAGAATATAAAAGGATCCTCAGGGTCCTTAGGCATTGTAGTTTCCCTAGACTTGTGATGAGTTGCTCATATTTTTCCGAGGGCTCACTATCAGTGCCTTCCAAGGTTTGTTCTTCTGACATCGAACTTCTCACTTTTGAACCCCCCCCCCCCCCCCCCCCCCCCCCCCCCCCCCCAAACACACACACACACACACCAAATGTTATCTTGCTTTTGGGAGAATTATTAATATTGTCACACTTAAGTTTAATTTTTTGCTTTTTTCCCATACAAATAATTATATAGTTAATTTTATAAAATAAAATTTTTGTTATGCTAAATAAGATATTTATTAATGTTCGTGGTTATTTTTATTATTTTTTTAGAAAATTTTTATTTTATTTATAATGGTCAAATTATAAATTATTTAGTTACTAAACCAGTTTGTATAAAGTAATCTTAAACATCAAATTCTATACGAATTTTAAATATAGTGTTATCTACAGCATAGTATATATAAATTCAAGTTCTGTATATATATCTTAATTATTTTAGCAAAAAAAAGAAAAGAATATATCTTAATTCTGAACAACATAATTGATGTCAAATGGGACATATTTCGTTCTCTCACAAGTGACAAGGTAAAGCAATTTACTTTTCCCTAGTTTATGTCACAAAAAGAACATTGCTCATCCAACAGTGTAACCAATTTGCACTTAATGGCAAATAAGTAGGGCGAAGTGATTAAAGCTAAATTAAAGTTGGCCATTTCCACTTCAATAATAAGACTATTACTATTTCCAATATTCAGCTTCTACATCAATATTGGTCCAGATTAATACCAACCAGTTACTGGAAATTTCGAAATTCAAATCTCTATTTTTTTTTTTTAAAATAGATATAATGTCAAATGGACACATATTTCGTCTTTTATTATCAAACTAAAATACTAAATTTTTTAAAAGTTTATTTAATAATAAAATATTTTATCAATTAAATAAAATGAAACCCACGATTCAAAACAATGTTTATAAATGAGTCATCGAACAATAGTGTGCATATCTATATATTAAAGATTCGAAAATACCTTTCCACCCAACATTATTATTATATTGCAATGTTCCAAGATATGTTCCCAACAGGAAAAAAAAGAGAATAATAACCATATACATCTCATGTAACCATTTTTTTTTTTTTTTTTTTTTTTTGAGAATCACATCTCATGTAACCTAAAACTGAAAAAGCTCATGATAAAATTAATGTTGATCAGGATTCTTCCACTGACAATTATGGTGTCAAAGAGATAACCCAATGGACCAATGCAAAGGCCATAAATTAGACATTTATTAGAGCATCTTTACCTCGAAATGAAAAAGAAAAAGAAAAGTAGAGTTTTGGGCTGCTTTTCCCTCCTAACTGTTCCGTTATTATTAAACTAAACAACTAATTTAAACAATATAAATAGCTGTAGGATTAGCTGTGTTGTAAGATTCCTTCAGAACCCCTTTTAAAAAATTAAATAAAATAAACGAAAAACGTGAAGAGATCAATGTATATGCATGCTGGGATGGAATGTTAAGAGTTGCTAGACCAGATGAACCTTTTGCCATTGGCTAATGGAGATCAATACTGCCACATGGCATGGGCGAGGTTATACCACGTCACGCAATACTGCTACAGACACAATTGTTGAAGTGGCCAACTATGATGGTGGACGTAATTGACATTCTTAAAGTCATCATTTATTGAGTCACAGTCAAGCACTTCAATAATCGTAAAAACTTTTGTGAAAAAAGTTGTGTTTATAATGTTAATTAATTACTACTTTAAATGGAACAAAAACTCAAATAAAAAAAAATAGAAAATAAACAAAAATAAAAATAAAAACTCTAGCCTTGGACAACTTGGTGCAAGAAACTCTATATATATGATATCTGGAAAGCATAAACCAGCTTGTTTTGACAGGACCTGTTCCCTTATTTATAACTCAGAATCTGGAGGTGCAAAGACTTATATATATATATATCTTCTTCTTCTTTCTATCGAATATTGATTAGTAAATCTGTGACTAGGTTAGCATATCTTCAACAAGCCAGTTGAGTTGGCAAGTCTTTAGACAATGGACCCACAAAAAGTTGTGGTGGACAAAAAATAATCATATGGAAATGGAACCTGTCCATTGTAATGATGAACTCAAAAATGAGTTTTTATTTTTATTTTTATTTTATATATATATAAATATAATAGTTGAAGGCTTTTGCATTGCATGAACTTAATTGTAATTTTTGGACAAGACTTATATATATAATATGTAATTATTTTATGCTTATATAATAATTTATTGTGAATGATTTTTGACACTGACAATTTATTATAGAATGTTTTCATATAGCAGACCGGTCTTATAAATGGCACGAAACTTGCATGAATAAGCATCATGTGAATTCTCCCATTCACATTAAAAATTCTAGAGTCACAAAATTTTATCTCTTTTCACCAACTTTTTTATTTTTAGTTTTACATATTGATAGTCTGACTTTCATATATAGTTCCTTTTATCTTATAGGTCTTATTGCTTTTTATTAATTATTTAATAATGATAGTAGAAATTTTTAATATTATTCTTTTTATATTAGGGATCTTAGGAGGGTCAAATATTATTTATAACTTTTCCAATGAGTCAATTATCTTATTAATTTTTTTTACATCATGACAATTCTGTTCCCACTAAGTTTAAATTGAAAGTTTTCTATAAAAAAAAAAATTTAATTGAAAATTTTCATTAAAAAAAAATTGTAAATTGAAATTCAACACATTACAATAACTAATAAATGAACTTTTTTTTCTTTAAAATACTTATTTAGGAAATTTTTTTTATAAGATTCGGGAAAAGTTGAATTTGACCATCATAATTGTATAAGGTTATCTTCCTTAACTAACATAAGTGTAATTTTCTTTAAGTCTCAATTATCTTTGGTTCACCTTCTTTTTTAGTTATCCTCGAGAATATTTGACATTCTCTTCTTATCGTTTCTTATTCCATAAATGATTTAAATGTAGATGTTCTTCGCTAAGAGTTTCAAAACTAGTGTTATTGATTGTCTATAAAAGGAGAATTATGGTTCAAATCTTCCGTTCTCTATTTTTTTTTTTAAAGCAATTCATAAACTTATTGTAGGTGTTCTTTTATGAAAATGGAGGGTTTTGGTTTGAAAGGTCACTCTCCTCCCTTTAGTCATTGCAAAGCAAAGAGACTTTATATATAATTTATGTGTTTGGGAGAAAATGGGCTTTTGCCCTTTTTTACAAAAAAAATCTAGCATTTTGACTCATTTCCCAAACTAATTAGGGAAATGCCCCTGTTATAACTCGATTGTTCAAAAATCGAGTTTTAAAACACCACTATAGGGTTCTTAAAACGTTACTATAGGTACGGGGCAATTAAACTTATAAATTTTCTTTTTTTTTGCATGGAACTCGAGTTCATGGAGCTTGAGTTCCAAAATGCCGCTATAGAGTCTTAAAACGTCACTATAGGGCTCCTTAAAACGCTACTATAGGGCTCCAGAATTTTTTTTTGGGTTATAACTTGATTGTCCAAAAATCAAGTTTCAAAATAGAGGTATTTCCTTAATTAGTTTGGGAAATTGGGCAAAGCGTTAGATTTTTTTTTTTGAAATGGGCATTTGCCCATTTTGGACTGTGTTTGTACAAAATCGTTGTTACAAAGTTGACTCTCCTCCTTTTAGTCATTGCAAAGCAAGACAAAATTTGACTACAAATTTAGTTAGAGTATTAAGCTTCAACTAAATAATAAGAAAGATAACTTGTGTTTCTCTTATATGCACTAGACATGAGTATATAACCGCATTTAAATGATTGTACAATTATTTTAATTGAAACAAGTACACTGCTCATAATATGTACACACGTTTCATTTTGCTATTGTAAGTTGAAGCCTAAAGGCTCCAACAAAGTTTGTAGTATGCATGCTCAATATAATATTTGGTAACTGTGGAGTTCAAAGCATAAATAAGACTTGCATTTTAAGAACCACACACAAACAACCCAAACTTTACTTATTTATCTATGCATTTCCTCTAATTTGTAGAATAGGATTAAGCCTCGCTCACAGTAGATCGTTTACTGTAATCTTTAATACAAGTATACAGTTTCGTTTCATTAACCTTCATTCTCAAAATTATGTTTCAGTATTATTAGCTTCAAAGTAGTTTGATTGTGATTAGTGTTAGCAACAGCATTGAAGCTCTTAACGACTATAGTATAGTTTAGTCTCGCGTTCTTTACATTATTGCCATTGAACTAGCAAATCAATGTCATGATGATTTGATAAGTCCTCTTCATTGAGGCTAGAGATGGCAATATTGTGGGGTGTGGGTCGGGTCATAGGTTTCTTGCGGGGCACGAGATGAAGGTATTTTACCATTCCTAATTTGGCAGTTTTATCATTGATTAGATAGAATTGAGAAATAAAAGGGAGAGGTCGTGGCGAGAGTAAGGAGAGAGTAAAAAACAAGCGCATTTAGTTTATGGTAATAAAATATGTTTAAAAAGTTAAATTATAAATAGGCTCGAGAGGAGGTAGTATATCGTGTACCTGACATATTTGCCGTGTCTCTCACACAGAGGCGGGCCCTACATGCAGTCTCTTACATAGAGGCGAGTCCCACAGCATGTGAAGCTTGCAGACCTGGCATACATGTGGGGTACAAGATATAATTTTTCCAAAAAATATTCTGAAGAAGACAAAAAACCCTCCCTTTTTGGGGAGGAGAAAATACATGTAGGACAAAACAAGTTATCCTTATTTGAGGCAGATACAAATTCCAATCTTTCTTCTTCCCTCTTTTTTTTTTTTTTTTTTTTTTTTTTTTTTTTTTTTTTTGAGATAAAAGATATGGATACAAATTCCAATTCTTAATCATAGAGTTTGCTCATCTTCTCAAGACTATCTTGTACACCAAATTAAGACAAACCTTGAAGTCACCTAGACTTACTAGACCCATAATTTTTATTAAACAAACCAACGATATGTATAATATTTTTACCGATGAAGCAAGTTAATTACTCTTCTTCTTTCTTTTTTTATTTTTTTTAATTTTTTTTCATTTACTTAAAGAAAAGGTCATAGGAAAAAATTGAATTTATCATAAAATCATTGAAAGGAAAAGTTACATATATCTGAAGTCACTTCTATCGTCAAATCCATATGTGTATCTTCACTTCTATCCTCAAATCCATGTGTATCTTGACTTCTATCATCAAATCCATGTGTATCTTTAAATAAGAATCACTAATTTGCAAATAATAATTTGTAAGGTATTTAGATAAATAATAATTTTAGGGACGCGTTCAATTTACAATTTGTTACTGTGGTCAATTATAAATGGTGTACACTTTTTATCCACTTTTATTTACATATACGTATCACTTTTAATTGACCACTCATAATTAACCATATCATTTTCTTGTGAAATTGGGACATGTTTATAATATTGTTGTTAGAAAAATAAAAAGAATAAAAAAAAAATAAAAGCAAAAAAGTTTAATTATATATGTAAGGACTAGATTTGAATCCTAAACCCAAAAGGTGGATGGACTTTGGCTCAAAGAGCCCAAAACAATGAATTTGTAGAGAATGGGTTGGAAAAACTAGGCCTTAATGAATCAAACAAACATTTAAGTAGATCCGGTTGATAAGAAAATTAAACTAGACAGGTTTGTGGTGAAGAAAATTGTTCTCGACACATTTCGAGGAGATTAGTTCTTATATCTTTCTTTCAGGTTTGATTACAAAATTAGTTCTAAGTTGCTACAGTGTTTTTTTCTCTTTGTTTTTCAATCCTTTATCTCGTTCCCTCCTTCTTTTATACTCTCTTTCCTTTTTCTCTCCATCGTCGATGTGCATGCTAGATGATTGGTCTTAATACTTGTCCCATCATTCTCTCCCCTAAGTCCTCACGTAGTAGCTATAAGGTTGAAAACCACTATTCAGGTATCACCTCCACATTAATACGGCTAGAGGATTAGCTGCAGAGCATTTAATGCGATGGCAGCAGTTTTCCCCCTAAGTTCTTTCAGGATTTTTCCTTGTCTGATGTCTCTACGATGCTTATCAACACCAACGAGACTTCCTGGAACGCCACCCTGAGTGACAGACAATCTCTACAGACCTCGACATGGATCAACTGAGGATGCATTTATCCTTGGCCCACTCTCTTGAGCTATTATGATCAAAACTAACCTATATTTACTAGTACAACCTTTTCTAAGAAAGATTTCTCCTCCTTGGACAACCCCTCGTCCTCAGATTGGGCCACAGGCCCGAAAGACAAACATATGATAAACTCTTGGGCTCAATATCCCTACAATATATAATAGAATTTCAATATATAACGCCCTCTTCATAATAATAGATTTAATTATAGATTTGATATTTGACATTTGTCTTATATTTCAAAATGAACTTTAACTTTTCAAATATTTTAACTTAGTCCTTAGCTTTTTAAATGTGTAAAAAAAAAGTTTTTATCAATTAATGGATGAAAAAAAAAATGATGTGATAAATGAAAACTCTAAATCAAGCTGACAAGTAGTGCTTGATTTGAAGGGTTTTTATTTTTATTTATTTATATATTTTTTTTGAGAATGTGTTTTTGTTTGGTTTAATTTTTCTCTTCCTCAAAGTTTCAAATATTTATGTTTAGTTTTTTAAAACATCTTTTAAAGAAAAATTCTAATACCACAAAAAATACATAATTTTAGCCACAGTTTACTACTTAAGAGAATTGTGGCAAAAATTGTCAGTTTATTTATGATAGTAAAAAGAACTATTTTTATTGCGTTATCTTGACTCTACGTCATTTTTTTTTTCAAAAATGATTAGACATATTACTTTTAGTAACTAGCTAGGATATGCCATAAGATGATAAGATCAATTCAAAATTGGCTACATCAACCTTAACCGGTTGCTAGTAATTTTTACATAAATTTACCATTTTTTTATTAATTACAAAATAAAAATAGTCACATAAAAATTTGTGACAAGAATTATACATTTTTCATGGGACAAAATTTAGGTATAGTACTTAAGTACTATTCTTTAAGTTCCTCTTTTTAAGATTCAGTTATGTGATTTTTTTCTCATGAAATGAAAGTGTATTTTTAGTTAAAGAAAAGGTTAAGGGGACAAAATTGAATTTATCATAAAATCACTGAAATGAAAAGTTACATACATGTGAAGTCACTTCTATTGTCAAATCCATGTGTATCTTTTAATAAGAATCACTAATTTGCAAATAATAATTTGTAGGGTATTTAGGTAAATAATAATTTGAGGAATGTGTCCAATTTACAATTTGTTAATGTGGTCCATTGTAAATGGTTTACACTTTTTATCCACTCCTATTTACATGGATGTATCACTTTTAATTAACCACTCATAATCAACCACATCATCTTGTTGTGAAATTGTGACATGTTTAAAATATTTTTGTTAGAAAAATAAAAAGAATAAAAGAATAAAAGAATAAAAGCAAAAAAGTTTAATTATAAATATGATAGAATTTCAATATATAACGTCGGCTTCATAATAATAGATTTAATTATAGATTTGATATTTAACATTTGTCTTATATTTCAAAATGATATTTAACTTTTCAAATATTTTAACTTAGTCCTTAGCCTTTTAAATGTGTAAAAAAAAAGTATTTATCAATTAGTGGATGAAAAAAAAATGATGTGATAAATGAAAACTCTAAATCAAGTCCACAAGCAGTGTTTGATTTGAAGTTTTTTTTTTTTTTTTTAAATTTTGAGAATGTATTTTTGATTGGTTTAATTGTTCTCTTCCTCAAAGTTTCAAACATTTCTGTTTGGTTCTTTAAAACATCTTTTAAAGGAAAATTCTAATACCACAAAAAATACATAATTTTTGCCACAATTTGCTATTTAAGAAAATTGTGGTAAAAATTATCAATTTATTTATGATAGTAAAAAGAACTCTTTTTATCACGTTATCTTGACTCTATGTCAATCTTTTATTTTTCCTTTAGCTTTTTTCAAAAATAGTTAGACATATTACTTTTAGTACCTAGCTAGGATATGCCATAAGATGATATGGTAAGACCAATTCAAAAGCATCATGTGAATTCTCCCATTCACATTAAAATTCTCCCACTCACATTAAAATTCTAGAGTCACAAAATTTTATTCCTCTTTTCACCAACTTTTTTATTTTTTATTTTTACATTTTGATAGTCTGACTTTCATATATGGTTCCTTTTATCTTATAGGTCTATCTTATTGCTTTTTATTAATTATTAAATAATGATGGTAGAAATTTTAAATATTATTCTTTTTATATTAGGGATCTTAGGAGGGTCAAATATTATTTATAACTTTTCCAATGAGTCAATTATCTTATTATTATTTTTTACATCATGACTATTCTGTTCCACTAAGTTTAAATTTAAATTCTTCATTAAAAAAAGTGTAAATTAAATTTCAGCATATTACAATAACTAATAAATGATTTTTTTCCTTCAAAATACTTATTTAGGAATTTTTTCTTTTATAAGATTCGGGAAAAGTTGGATTGGACTATCATAATTGTATAAGTTTATCTTCCTTAACCAACATAAGTATTTTTTTAAGTCCCAATTATCTTTGGTTCATCTTCTTTTTCGGTTTTCCACAAGAATATTTGACAATTTCTTCTTATCATTTCTTATTTTATAGATGATTTAAATGTAGATGTTCTCTGTTAAGAGTTTCAAAAGTAGTGTTATTGACTGATTGTCTATAAAAGGAGAATTATGGTTCAAATCTTCTGTTCCCTATTTTTTTTTTTTTTTTTTAAAGCAATTCATGAACTTATTGTAGGTGTTCTTTTATGAAAATGGAGGGTTTTGGTAAAGTTCACTCTTCTCCCTTTAGTCATTGCAAAGCAAGGAGACTTTATAATTTATGTGTTTGTACAAAATCATTGTTACAAAGTTGACTCCTCTCCTTTTAGTCCTTGCAAAGCACAAGTTATCTTTCCTACAAAATCATTGTTACAAAGCACAGCATGTGGGGCTTGCCTCTGTGTGAGAGACTCAGCGTATATGCCAGGTACTAGATATAATTTTTTTGAGAAATTGTGGAGTAGACAAAAAACCCTCCATTTTTGGGGAGGAGAAAATACATGTAGGACAAAACAAGTTATCCTTATTTGAGGCAGATACGATATCCAATCCTCGATCATGGAGTTTGCCCACCTTCTCAAGACTATCTTGTACATCTTATTAAAAAAAAAAAAAAAAGAAGACTATCTTGTACACCAAATTAAGACAAACCTTGAAGTCACCTATATGTACTAGACCCATAATTTTAAACAAATCAACAATATGTATATTATCTTTAACAATGAAGCAAGTTAATTACTCTTTGTGGGTTCTAGTTAGTTCAACTGGTAAAGTCTTTGATGGTTGTAAAAGAGATCTGGGGTTCAATCTCTGTCTACACTAAAAACTGATTAGGTTTTTGGTTTAACGATAAAAAGCTATCATCAGAAGCGGATGCCATATGTTGAAACTCTTTAAAAAAAAAAAGTTTTTTTTTTTCTTTTTTCATTTACTTAAAGAAAAGGTCAAGGGGAAAAAGATACGCCAAAAAGATGCACATGGAAAAGTTACATATATGTGGAGTCACTTCCATCGTCAAATCCATGTGTATCTTTTAATAAGATTCACTAATTTGCAAATAATAATTTGTAGGGTATGTAGATAAATAATAATTTTAGGGATGTGTTCAATTTACAATTTGTTAACGTGGTCAATTATAAATTATTTACACTTTTTATCCACTTTTATTTACATAGACGTATCACTTTTAATTGACCACTCATAATCAACTATATCATCTTCTTGTGAAATTGGGACATGTTTATAATATTGATTTTAGAAAAATAAAAAGAATAAAAAAAATAAAAGCAAAAAAGTTTAATTATAAAAATATAACGTCCACTTCATAATAATAGATTTAATTATAGATTTGATATTTAACATTTGTCTTATATTTCAAAATAATCTTTAACTTTTCAAATATTTTAACTTAGTCTTTAACCTTTTAAATGTGTAAACAAAAGTTTTTATCATTTAGTGGATGAAAAAAAAATTACGTGGTAAATGAAAACTCTAAATCAAGTCCACAAGCAGTGCTTGATTTGAAGGTTTTTTTTTTTTTTTTTTTTTTTTTTTTTTTTTTTTGAGAATGTAGTTTTGTTTGGTTTAATTATTCTCTTCCTCAAAGTTTCAAACAAATCTGTTTAGTTCTTTAAAACATCTTTTAAAGAAAAATTCTAATACCACAAAAATACATAATTTTTGCCACAGTTTGCTATTTAAGAGAATTGTAGTAAAAATTGTCAGTTTATTTATGATAGTAAAAAGAACTCTTTTTATCATGTTATCTTGACTCTACGTCAATCTTTTATCTTTTCTTTTGTTTTTTTCAAAAATGGTTAGACATATTATTTTAGTACCTAGCTAGGATATGCCATAAGATGATAAGACCAATTCAAAATTGGCTACATCAACCCTAATTAGTTGCTAGTAAGATTCACTAATTTGTAGGGTATTTAGATAAATAATAATTTTAGGGATGCATTCAATTTACAATTTGTTAATGTGGTCAATTATAAATGATTTACACTTTTTATCCACTTTTATTTACATAGACGTATCACTTTTAATTGACTACTCATAATCAACCATATCATCTTCTTGTGAAATTGGGACATGTTTATAATATTTTTTTTAGAAAAATAAAAAGAATAAAAAAATAAAAGAAAAAAAGTTTAATTATAAATATATAACTTCCGCTTCATAATAATAGATTTAATTACAGATTTGATATTTAACATTTGTCTTATATTTCAAAATGATCTTTAACTTATCAAATATTTTAACTTAGTCCTTAGCCTTTTAAATGTGTAAAAAAAAAGTTTTTATCAATTAGAGGATGAAAAAAAAAAATACGTGGTAAATGAAAACTCTAAATCAAGTCCACAAGCAGCGCTTGATTTGAAGTTTTTTTTTTTTTTTTTTTTTTTGAGAATATATTTTTGTTTGGTTTAATTATTCTCTTCCTCTAAGTTTCAACCATTTTTGTTTAGTTCTTTAAAACATCTTTTAAAGAAAAATTCTAGTACATACATAATTTTTGCCACAGTTTGCTACTTAAGAGAATTGTGGCATAAATTGTCAGTTTATTTATTATAGTAAAAAGAACTCTTTTCATTGCGTTTTCTTGACTCTACGTCAATCCTTTTTTTTTTTTTTCCAAAAATGGTTAGACATATTACTTTTAGTACCTAGCTAGGATATGCCATAGGATGATAAGACCAATTCAAAATTGGCTACATCAACCTTAATCGGTTGCTAGTAATTTTTACATAAATTTATCATTTTTTTATTAATTACAAAATACAAATAGTCACATAAGAATTTGCAATAAAAATTATGCATTTTTTATAGAACAAAACTTAGTTATAGTAATTAGATATTGTTTTTTAGATTATTCTTCTTAAGATTTAGTTATATGATTTTTTTTTTTTTTTGAAATAGACGTGTATTTTTAGTCAAATAAAATCATATGGACGAATTTTAAGAAATTTTTTTAAAAAAACAGTACATAAATACTATACCTAAGTTATATATATTTGAGTTCCAGTTAGTTCAACTGGTAAAGTCTCTGATGATTGAATAAGAGTAGACGTCATAGGTTGAAACACTCTAAAAAAATAAGTTATATATATTTTTCTTATAAAATAAAGTTATATATATTTTTGGGTACTAGAATTTTTTTTTCTTAAAAAAATGTGTTAAAAGAACTAAACAGAAATATTTAAAAGGTTAAAACTTCAATAAAAAAAAAAATACTGGTAAGGGGGGCTGAAGCTGAATAAATAAATGCTTATAAATGATGCAAAGGAAGAGAGAATGGTGGGGGGCCTGTGATTCCGTGAGCTCAGAAAACACTTAAAAGCAGAGAGAGAGAGAGAGTGAGAGAGAGAGAAATTCCAAAGGTGGATAATAAAAGTGGGGGTTAAAGACTTGACTACTACCTGGCCAGTAGAGACACATCCAAATCCAATACCCAAACGCCAGAAACCTTGGGATTCAGCTCTGCTCATTCAATTCATCAATTCCCATTCAAGGTTTTTTAACTAAGCATTTATGGGTCTTTGATTTTGCAATAATATTAGTACCTCAAGATCTGCAAAATTTAACACACAAGCTTTAAGCTTTATTGGGTCACAGCCTTTTGAAGTTGAGAGTGGTTTGGTTTTTTGTCTGTGTAGAGACTAGAGAGGAGCAAACACTAAGCATGGAGGTTGGTCAGATGCAGAGACGGTTGATTGAATACACCAAGTCCTTGTTTATGGAGGTAAAGCCAAGAAAATGTATTATAAGTATATAAGCAATTCTCCTTCGGTTTTGTTTTGTTTTTGTTATGTCTGAATCTGATGGGGTTGTTGTTGTTGTTGTTTTTTGTTTTTTTGTTTTTTGAATGTGTTGGTTTTTCTGCTTTATTTTTGTTTGGTGAGAGAAGGGGATCCTGGATGATCAGTTTTTGCAGCTTCAACAACTTCAAGATGAGAGCAACCCAGATTTTGTTGTTGAAGTGGTCTCTCTTTTCTTTCAAGATGCTGAGAAGCTTCTCAATGATATCACTAGAGCTCTGTGAGTATCCAAGTTCCCTCCTTTTCTCTCTCTCACTCACTCACACATAATCATATTGGATTTCCTTTTTTCTTGGGATGGTTTGCTTTTGGATACTCTGAGTTGAGCATAAAAAGTTTTTAACTTTTTCCATTTTTTCTTGTGGGCTTGGCTTCCCACTTTTCTTTGTACAGAGATCAGCAAAGTGTAGACTTCCCAAAGGTTGATGCTCATGTCCACCAGCTGAAGGGTAGTAGTGCCAGGTACACATTAATTTTCCTTCTCCTATCAACCACTAGTTTTGATTTTGTTTTTTGTTTTTTTTTTTTTGCCTTTTTTATTCTTACAAACTGCTACTTTGCAATATGATCTTCGTTTAAATCGTTGGTCCCTACCCTAGTAATTAAGCTCCTCCTATGTTTCTCCATTTTGTGTTTATTGAACATTTGAACCCCACTTTTACACCCTTGAATTATATATTGAATTTCAGCAGAAACTTGGTACCGTATCTGATAAATATGGTTTAGAATGAAAAGAAAAACAAGAGTAATATATCAGTCATGATGAATTTTTTTTTCTTCATCTTTTGTCTAAAGAACAAATGGATTGTTTTTGGCTAACAGCGTGGGTGCACAGAGAGTTAAAAATGGCTGCATTGCTTTTCGCAACTTCTGTGAGGAACAGAACGTTGATGGGTGAGTTCTTGTACTCTACCTCACATATTGTAAGCATAATTGTCTTTTTAATTATCAGTAATTGAACCTAAAATTTTGGAAGATGAATTTATTTTAAATAAGCATTGGGAATCAGGGACACAATTTTTTGCAACTTTTTTAACACTTGTTATGGCCTGTTGTGAATGGTGATTCCATGTGAAAGTGATGTTGCTCTAATTACAACTTGTCACTATAACAAGTTGTGAAAAAAAGTTGTGTTAGCTCTTTTATTTCATTTTTTAATGATGATGATTATGTTGGATTGCAGGAGCTTGAGATGTTTGCAACAAATAAAACAAGAGTACTACCACGTGAAGAACAAGCTTGAGGCACTATTCAGGGTGAGTAGAATAGACTTTTGCTCAAAGATTGCTGATTATTGCAAGACTAACAATTGTTATATATGTTATTATTATTATTTTTTTAAAAATAATATTGATGGTTGCAGCTGGAGCAACAAATTGTAGCAGCTGGTGGGTCAGTTCCTATGATGGAATTGAGTTTCTAAGGCTACCAAATTGTTGGGAAAGCAAGTCTAATTGTGAGGGGGTTTGCTGTAGAGAAGCTATTATATGAATTATGTAACCACTTTTGTCACTTCATGGTTCTCTTTAACTCCTATGCTTGTATGAATGAAAAGAGCTTTCTATTTAGAGTCATTTCTCATTATGAGATTTGGAACTCAAATTATGGTTTTCTTTATTTAACTTGTATTTTCTTCTGTTATTCATATGATATTAACTAGATAATCATGCTGTTGAGTTATTTTAATGCTTTATAAATGCAATGCATGGCTTCCATGCATTTTTTATCAGTTGGGAAACACAATTTTGGTTGAAAGCACTATAAAAATGAAAGAGGAGTTCAGGTTGAAAAAAGAATCAATTTGTCCATATCACATCAGGAACATGAAAATCTGGCCTTTCGGCTGGTGCTTGGTGACGCTGCTAAAGAGAAGTAAAGTTTTGTTGTTTGTTTGTTTGTTTGTTAATGAGCCATTTGGAGCTTTTAGTTGGCATCGAATCTTGAAAGTATTAAGAAAGGGGATCATGTTGAACTAGGCCTAGCATAATCCATTGAAATGGACATCCAACCACTTTGTAAAATTAGGGGGACTTGGGAATATGAATCCATTTTCAAAGATATGATTCTTTAAGGTCAATCTTGATGTTGGGGCTCTCTCCATATTTTTTAAACATTTCAGTTCCACGATGCTTCAACACAGTGACACTGCTAAAGAGAACTTATTCTACTGCTTGGGAAAACGGGGCTAAAGGTATCAATCTTGTATGATGGGGGATCGTAAAAGCAAAACCCCATTGAGAGAGAGAGAGAGAGAGAGAGAGATTGAGGGGTAATTATAGACAATGAACATTAGCTTCAATAAAGATATAGGAAAAAGAAAAACTTTGAATGGTATTATTCTAGTCTTCTATCTTATCTGTTTTTGGTTTCCTTGAGCTAAATACAAAGCAGAGTGACCGCATCCTGTATCAAAAATGGTCTTATTAAATGTTAGAAATATATTAGCCTATTAGTATAGGCCCGAGCCTAATTCTACTGTGTGCAAGTCAAGTCTCTTATCTGTACTAGAAGTCTATTAGTTCAGGGTTTAGTCTATTATATATACACATGTTATGATTCATTGTAACACATGATTTATATTACACTATAATATATTATTGATGTAGCCTTTTAGGGTTTCCTCCGTGGATGTAGGCCGTTAGGCTGAACCACGTAACCCTCATGTGCTATTATGTTCTATACTTTATGATTTCGCTTCCGCATCCATACTAGCATATTCAACCTGGTGTATCAATGCTAATATTTAACATTAAAAAATATCTTTGAAGAAAATCAGCAATACAACTGAAAAATGCTGCCATCGCTTTGCCAGAGAATTACCTTAACCCTTCAAGCAAAATCAAATTCATATGGGTGGTCTACTCCACTGCCGCCTTTGACCATCAAAACTTCCTATCACCGCAGACTGCTTGGTATCGTTTAGCCTGTCGGCAAAAAGGTCATAAAACACTGTAGAATTCACATTTTCCAAAATTTTGACAAATTTTCCTTCTTTTTCATCAATCACAGTTTGTCCATCTGTGGATTCAACACCTTCGGCAAAGATTTTGACAGGCTTTACTTGCACGTTTGGCTTCAGATCATCAGCGAGTGCAACTGCACCAAGGATTTCCCCAAAGAATATATCCTGTAGAAGAATAACATTCAGTCTAGTAGCTAAGCAGTGGAAATAACATGTGGGACATCCAAGATTCTTCAATTCATGGAGATCCAACATATACATGTATCCAATTTGTAACCATCTGCTAAACTTTTAGCATTTTATGTGGGCAACAATCTACAAAAATCGTCTTTAATGTTACAATCTTTCAAATCTTTTGCTGAAAGTCAAAAAGTGACAAATAGGTCAATCAATGGAAGAAGCCAAAAGCCTTTTATCTAAAGCAAAAAAAAAAGTTGAAATTGGGTTGGATCATTCTGCATTGTGTGTGGATGAGAATGCTATTCTTAGAATGAAAATCATGGAAAGTGTAGTAGCAGCAGTAAGTACTTCTATTCACAGATTAAAACATTTACCACATGATGATATAAAATGTGACTTTGTTGCAAGCCATATAGCATTGACAGTAATCGGCTGGCGAACTTAGCTTCAGGTGTCCTTTTTGTCTCCTGCAACCTTTGTAAGATCCTTGCTAATGAACCGACTCTACGCTGGATTCCAAGTGGGATGAGGGTGATGTTAAGGTTTGAATCAAAGACTGTCTTTGCAGCCAAAGGGTCAAGAAACATATTGAATTCTGCATATTCATTGGAGCGAATAGTAAAGACATTTCCTTTGTCGAAGTCACCACCGCTGATGTGTCCTCCAACTATATATACATCCTGCAATGAGATTTGAAATCATAATGTTAATACCATCAACTAGCCTATCATCTGATACCTGATTTATTTTAACATATGTCAAGACAAATGTTGAGCTCATGTCGTCCAATTCATCATTACAGCACTAGTGTAACGTGAAAAGAAAATCATGCTTCACCTAGAAATCTCTAAATATATTTCTGGTAAGATATGCATCAATTTCAAAATCTTTAGCTTGCTCAAGCACTTTTCAATTCCTCTTCAAATTTACATAAGAAATTAACTAGTGCATGAAATCCACTTACCTGGATAAAAGAGGTTGTATTTTCCTCTGACTGAATAATCTTTGCTAAATTAGTAAGGGGTCCATTGGTCAGTATGGTAATCTTAGATCCTGGATCAAGTGTTTTCACTACAGACTTCCAAACTTCCAATGTTAGAGGCTGCTTCTGAGTAGCTCCATCGTTTACAGAGTCATCTTGTTTGTACCTGGTACAGAAGTCTAGATTTCAGTCTCATCCTGACTATTCAGCCACATATAGGCTAGACAACAACATTAAAACACTGCCATTACCAACCAAACTATGACCAGGTCAGACTGAGATATACACATGCTCATTACACGAGCCAATTGATCTGATGTGTGAGGGAAATATTGAAACAAGTATAATATCATGCCAGTGTATTATTAATGTATAAAACAAATATGATTTACTTTATATTAACCAGCCATTGACTTATCATCTGCTAATTTAATTTATACTAAGAATGTGTTTGGATTGCATGTTTATTGCACGTTTTGCATTTGACGTTTGAACAGTGGGACCCATGGCACTGTACATGTAAATGAAGATAAATGCGTTTTAAATGAAGACAAACGCATAGTGGCTGTGTGTTTTGCGTGTCATGTCATGAAGTAATACTTCAAAATTATTTTCGGTGCAATTTGTCTTGTCATGTCCTTGGACTCACGTTTTAAAATTATTTTGTTACAATGTTTTCAGTTTTCAATTTTCAATTTTTAGTAAAATAAGCGGTATTTAAACAGACCCCAATATAGCAATTTGTCTCCATAAACCTAAAAAAAGATGGATTTTTCCTGTTTAAGTATTTAGGAGGGATTGTTTCCTTAACAGAGATCTGTTCTGAGAAAAAAATATATCATTATTAGAAGAGTCTTGAAAAGCAAAAAAAAGAAGACCCAGGCATCAGTCAACAGTACAATAGTTACCAAACTCATGCATGTCTCATCCAACTTTATACCATTATTGTTTCCAAGTCAATCACGGGTATATTTTAGCTTTGGTTGATCAAATGGCTTCCTCTAGTTCAGGGTATTTTCTATGGGAGACATTCAAGTTTGTTGCTTTCTCCCAAGCATCATTTACTCAAATACTAAAATTGTGTCTTCTTTCATTAAAAAAAAAGAGGTGCATCTAAGTAATTGCATCTTGTTATCTCTAAATATGGGTTTTTATTTTTATTTTTATTTATTTATTATTATTATTATTTTATTTTTATGAACTAATTATGGTATATCTTAATGTTGACTCATGGTTTTGACTCATGGTTATATATATAATGATGGAAAATTAATGCTAATGGATTGGATTAACTAGAGATTATTGATATATGATGAAGAAGGAACTGTATGAGAGTGGAAACCCAAGAGATCATAATTCCTACTGGTTGTCATACTTTTTAAAAGAAAGCAGATCACAATTTAATTCACATTGCATATTTTATTTAAAAATAAAAAATTAATAAAAAACACTAAGTAGATATGTAAGAAATTGATGCGCTATGTATAAAACATTAGCCTTTATGTGTACTTATTAAAGGAACATAATTTTAAGTACCTTCTAGGGCTTCGTGGCAAATCTCGCGCTAGAGAATAGAGAGTGTCAGAGTCAATAAGTCCACCACTCCCATGTGGGATAGCCTTAATGTATTTGCAGTCTCCAACACTCACTACAAGAAATTTGATCTTTAGCGACGGCATATAGTCGTCGCTAATGTTTTAAATATCGTCGCTAATTATATTGGCGACGAAAAATGTCGTCACTAACTTTCGTTAAACGAAAGTGGTAACAAAAAAGATTTTTAGTGACGATATTAAAGTCGTCACAAATACAATACTATTAACGACGACGAAGTCGTCACTAATAGTGACAATTGTCGTCATAAATAACTCGAGAACTCAAAACGAAATGTCGTCGCTACTAGCTCATTAGTAGTGATGAACTTTTTTGTTGTTGCTAGTAGATTATTATTAACGATGACATTTTTGTTGTCGCTAATATGTCATTACTAGCGACGACGCTTGCTGTCGTCACTAATAATGATATATAAGGGACCACAAACATGTCATCACTAAAAATTGCATATTAGCGATGATATTATTTGTCGTCACTAATGATTTGATAAAATATTAGCGATGACATTGTCGTCGCAAATAATATTTTACATTTTTTTTCTTTAAAATTTACGTTCTGAATTTTACATTGGTACCTGTTGGGAAATAACAAAGCACAATCTTGTGCACATTATGAGAAATAATAAACCACAATTCCACACATCATAGATACTCATAAAGCATAACAACTGCTCAATCAATAACTACTAATAAGGAAAAATAATACTCAAGTGCAATATCATATACATAATTTAAATTAAAATTTACTGTCTCAAATACGAATCAAATAATAATACATTTTTCAAGAAGATATACAACCAAGCTTGCAATGAAATGTATCTCCCCTCAACATCATCAGTAGCCCAAGGCATGCGAAATTTTAACCTGAAAAAAAAAATATATATATATACTAATGTAAAAGTCAACTAAAGTAGATAACAAAAATGCGTACAAAATAGTTTTAACATCTAAGTAAAACTTTAACATTTTTATTTTTCAAAAATATCATAGATGAGAAGATATGAAAGCTTTCTTCTTGATTTGAGCTTGAAACATCATTATCACTAAATATTTCTTCTTCATGGTTGGAGTATGTATCCCATTCCTCATTAGACAAGTCATCATTGATGAACATACTTTCATCAAGTTGTACATATACATCATCAATAGCTATTAAGGTCCTAAATCTATTGCTAGCACATCATCTCTAAACTAAAAAGACAGCAGTCTAGCATCATAGGAGAATCTTTCTTTTGGAGAATAATAGAAAGGCAATAGCCATGTTGAGTCCCAATATCCCACAGAGAGAGAGAGAGAGAGAGAGAGAGAGAGAGAGAGAGAGAGAGAGAGAGAGAGAGAGTTAATGTTTTTTCCCTACAATGTACAATGCACAATTCAATATACAATTTAAGTTATTTATTGTTCATAGTATGCTACAAAAAAAGTGTAATCAATTATTACATGAGTTAGATATGTTTGAAAAAGCAAGAAATAATATAAAATTAGATTCTATACCATATTTTTATCTATAAATGGAGAAATTGACAAGAAGCTCAAAGTAATTCTACATTAGTTCTGCACACTCATACTAAAAAAGATGGAAATTTTGTGAGAGATGAATGACATAGGAAGTGGTTACATTTAGAACTCAAGAGTCAAAGAATAAAACTAATCCACTTTTTTTGAGTGATCTGTGTTTTTTATTTGTTCCCCCCGAGATATAAATAATTAAACTACTTCTCTCATCCCCTTGGTACATTTTGGCCATGAAGGAAATTATTGTAATACTCTAATGGAAGTGGTTTGCAGTTTTAACGAAGATATACGGATATAGTTAAATGCATGTCTTTTTAGCCTATGAATTCATTTTATTTGTTACTTCAACAGCCTATTGAACTACATCAAATTTAAACATTATTCTAATAGCTCACGAGTTGTGAGTTGTGGTAGTGTGGGCTCACATGTTTTTTCCTACCACTTACAACTTGCCATTTGATAAATTGTGGCAAAAGTTTTGCAATAAATTGTGATACTAGCATTTTTCTTTAAAGAACTAGCTGATAAATATTGTGAATTCACTATGGTTATCACTTCAACAGCCTACAATGCCACCATCAAATTTAATCATTATACTATTAGCATATTTAGTAGATCAATATTAAAGAACTAGTTGGTGAATACTGTGAACATGATAATTAAATAAAACATGTGGCATTACCAACTAATAGATACTTACACTTGGAAATTGAATAAATCCATTATGTAATGTGCAGTACACAAATAGTTTTTTTTTTTTTTTTTTTGAAAGCAAACAATTTTTTTGAAAAAAAAAAAAACAATTATTTGTTTTAGTATGCCATTTGGTGCACATTAAAAACATATATGTTCAAGTAAACAATATCCTTTAAGCATTTCTTAAGTATTGAGCATCTATTTCAATATATCCTAATTAGGAAAATAATATTAAAAAAATCAAACATAAAAAAAAATATTCAATTTCCATTAGATGTTTAACCTTACTTAAAAGAATCAATGAAAACATATTATGTTGCAACTGTGTTTTAACTTTTAAGGGGTTTTGAATCTTAGCATAAAGAAATGCAGTACTTGTAGCTACAGTTTATCATATTACATATTTATTAATTTATTATATTATATTATATATATATATATATATATATATATATTAATTTAATGACAAAAATAGAAAAGAAAAGTCATACCTAGGGCCCACTTGTAGGACTTGGAGCAGACCTTAATATCAAATCTGTAAAAAAATTGAAGAACAAAGCAACTTGATGAACTGATAAACATGAAGAAGAAGAAAAGAAAGAAAAAATACAAACCAACGTAATAAACATAAAGAACTAAAGAAGAAAGAAGAAATTTATATTTATTAATTTATCATATTATATATCTATTAATTTAGTGACAAAAATATAGAAGAAAAGTCATACCTAGGGGCTAGGGCCTACTAGTAGGACTTCCAGCAAACCTATATATCAAATTGGTGAAAATTTGAAAAGCAAAACTTGATAAACGTGAAGAAGAATTAAAGAGGAAAGAAAAACTGAAAAGCAAACAAAAGAGATAAGAGTGGCTGAGAAAACAACCAACTGAGTGACTGAGAAAAATATGGGGATGATGCACTTGAGATCCGTAACATTAGGTAGTGCTCTTTTTTATCTTCTTCTTTTCTTTTCTTTTTTTTTTCTTTTTTTTTTTAACTACATCTCATGAATTATTTTGATAGAAACTATATAATAATGCTAGTGATACAAACTATTTTATAAAAAAATTTACAAACTGTTGATGTGGTAAGTGATTATTGACAAATGAGAAAGTGATATTAATGGTGGGTCTAGATGAAAAACTAATAAAATATTAGCTACATCAATATTTTGTAAAAATATTATAAAATAGTTTGTAACTATAACATAGCATTACTCAAAACTATATCTATTGTGGCATTCATTTGTCACAATAGGGCATATATTATGAAAGATTTACATTGATGAAGACCAATAAAAAATTAGCTACATCAGTATTTTGTAAAAATATTTTAAAATATTTTGTAATTGTAGTATTACTCAAAACTATATCTATTGTGGCATTCATTTGTCACAATAGAGCATATATTATGAAAGATTTACATTGCCTTCGTAGAAACACAATATTGTGACAACTATTATGCTTCATCACAATATGTTTTTTTTTTTTTTTTTTGCTAATAAATTTTATTGGTGGGGATATAATAATTTGTGAATTGACAAATTTTATTATTTTGGCTCATATATAATGTATTATCACTTCTGGGTTTAATCAATTTGAATATGCATGTTATAAATATATGTAAATTTGATTTATTTAGTTAGTTTTTCTAAATATTATTACATAGTTGATGATTAAATTGGTTATTAGTTGAATATATTATGATTTTATAATGAATATACCATTCATATATGTATATTCATAATTCTATTAAGTATTTGTGTATCTTACGATATATGAGATAGGTACACAACACATTTCCATCACGCGCCATACTTAGATTTGGAATCTAATCGTTGGATTTGAAGAGTGTAATGAAAGGTTAATTCTGGTGAATTATGGTTACAATCAAACGGTTAGATTTAGAGAAAGACGGGATCAAAGTTTAATTAAAGTTGGTCAAACCCGGTCAAACTTAATGGATGGTCCTGATACCACTGGACATGGTGAAATTCATATTCAAATCTTGGTTATTGGGATTGAAGAGTATGACGACATACTGGTGTTGATAAAATTTAAGACCAATTAGATGGTCAGATTGAGAGAACATAGTCATATAGGCACACAACACATGTCCATAACACACCATACTTAGATTTGAAATCTAACCGTTGGATTTAAAGAGTGCAATGAAAGTTTAATTCTCGTAAATTATGGTCACAATCAAACGGTTGGATTTAGAGAGAGATGCAGTTAAAGTTTAGTTAAAGTTGGTCAAACCCAGTCAAACTTAATACATGGTTCCGAGACCACTGGACTTGGTGAAATTTATATTCAAATCTAGATCATTGAGATTGAAGAGTATGGTGACATATTAGTGTTGGTGAAATTTGAGACCAATTAGATGGTCAGAGTGAGATAACATAATCATACATGTACACAACACATTTCCATTACAACCATACTTAGATTTGAAATATATCCATTGGATTTGAAGTGTAATGAAAGGTTAATTCTGGTGAATTATGGTCACAATCAAACGGTTGGATTTAGAGAGAGGCGCAGTCAAAGTTTAGTCAAAGTTGGTCAAACTCAGTCAAACTTAATAGATGGTCCCGTGACCACTGGATTTAATGAAATTCAAATTCAAATCTTGATCATTGAGATAGAAAAGTATAGTGACATATTGGTATTGGTGAAATTTAAGACCAAATGGATGGTCAGATTGGAAGAACATAGTCATACAGGCACACAACTGATGTCCATCACAAGCCATACTTAGATTTGAAATCTAACCGTCTGATTTGAAGAGTGTAATGAAAGGTTAATTCTCATAAATTATGGTCACAATCAATCGGTTGGATTTAGAGAAAGACATGGTCAAAGTTTAATTAAAGTTGGTCAAATTCGGTCAAACTTAATAGGTGTTCCTAAGACCACTAGACTTGGTGAAATTTATTTTCAAATCTCGATCATTGAGATTGAAGAGTATGGTGATATATTGATGCTGGTGAAATTTAAGACCAATTGGATGGTTAGATTGAGAGAACATAGCCATACAAGTACACAATACATGTCCATCACGCATCATACTTAGATTTGAAATCTAACCATTGGATTTGAAGAGTGTAATGAGAAGTTAATTTTCATAAATTATGGTCACAGTCAGATGATTAGATATAGAGAAAGCCGCGGTCAAGGTTTAGTTAAAGTTGGTCAAACCTGGTCAAACTTAATAGATGGTCCTAAGACCACTGGACTTGGTGAAACTACGTTCATGGGAAGGTTTTTTTGTGGATTATTGGGTGGAATTGTTGATAGAAAATGTCAATGAAGAAATAATTTTGAAATATGATGAACATCATGTTAACATTGACTTAGGTAAAGTTGATTAGGCAAAATGATGAAAAATTTATTATTTTGGCTCAAATATCATGTATTATCACTTCTGATTTTAATTAATTTGAATATGTATGTTATAAATTTATTTTAATTTGATTTATTTAGTTACTTGTAGTAAATATTATTGCATAACTAATGATTGAATTGGTTATTAGTTGAATATATTATGAATTTATAATGAATTTATAAATTCATAATATTTACTAGCCTCTGAGCACGTGCTTAGAGGCTCTTCTATTTTTTGGATAAAGATTAATAATTTATATTTATTATAATTTGTGATTTTTACTTTTTCTAATCACCAAAAAAAAAATCTAAGGGTGTAATGAAATTTAAAAAAAAAATTGGAAAAAAAAAAAAAAAAGAGGATAGAAGAAACAAATACATCATGATGAAGTAAAAAAAAAAAAAAAAAAATGAATACGTGGGGTTAGTTTTGTAGTTTAGAGGATTTTTAAAACTAACAAAAGAATAATTATATTTTGTAAGAAGTTAGTGAGTAGAAGTAGGAATTTAAATCAATGTAAAAGTAGGAGTATATTAGAAGCAAGAAAGCATTTCAACGTAGAAGTAGAAATTTATTACTTTTGTCAATTTACTATTTTAACCACATTTTTAAGTTTTAGGTAGGGGTATTTTTTACAGTTAAAAAAAATAATAATAACTAACTTTCTTTTTTCAATTTACTATTTTAACCAAATTTTTAAGTTGTTGGTTAATTAATTTAAGGGTATTTTTGACAGGAAAAAAAGCAATAACTAACTTTCTAAATCCTTTTAATATATACAGATAATGAATTTATTAGTTTGGTTGACAAATACCTTTCTTATGACATATGATACAAAAAAATCAAAAATTAATTCACGATATGATTTACATTTTGATAATTATGGGTATTAGTCAATATTTTGAATGGAATCAGAACCTTCTTGATTTTTCTAATTTTATTGATTTCGAGTTTCAAATGGGTAACATTATGGTTTGAGAGTATTCTGAAGCAACAAGCCCTCTCTCTCTCTCTCTCTTTACGAATTTGAGAGTTTTAAATTACTTTATAGGTTTCAAGGTTATTTTGGTCATTATTTAAGTTTGGGGGTATTTTGGTCATTTTGACGAGGCCAATGGTATTTTAATCATTTCAAATATACTAAAGGAATATATGTCATTTTAAATATTTTAAGAGGCATTTGGAGGATTTGATAAATAAAAAATATATCAAAATTATTTTAGTCACATATTAGTGACAACAATCTTTGTCTTCATTAAAAGATCTCATATAGCGACGACCTAATTTGTTGCTAATATATAATATGCTTCCCTCCAATAATTCCCACCACTTTTTTATGGTGAAAATTTTTCCCTCCAATATATTTTGGTAGATATATTTGCGACAATATGTTGTGTCGTTGCTAAAAGTTGATTATTAGAGACGACAAATTATATCGTCATTAACAGCCTTCTAATAGCAACGACCAATGCGTCATCGCTAATAAATAAAGTATATATATAATATATTTACTATATATTTTTGGCCACATATCTGCGACAATACACAAGGTCGTCACTAAAAATGATTATTAGTGACGATAGATGTTGTCGTTAAAATAAACTTTATTTTGGCGACGTAAATGTCATCGCTGCAAAATTTATTGTCGTTGCTAAAAGTTTCCCTCCATTTTCCAAAAGTAAATAAAATTCCCTCCATGGCATTAGCGACGACTTATTAGCGACCACCTTTGTGTCATCACTACTATGCACTTATTAGTGATGACCATATATTACCGTCACTAATGTGTGCCTAATAGTGACGATTTTTTGGTTGTCGCTAAAACATTGGTCGCAAAAGACCAAAATTCTTGTAGTGACTTGAGAGGATTGAATCAGATTGGTTCATTGCAAATATATCTCCAAGACCAACTGGAATGTCATCACGTTCCATCATATGAAGTAAATCATAAATGATGTCTATTGTTGCAGCATTCGCCCAACCGGTTGGACTTACTATTATTGCCTGGATGAAAGAAGAAATAAAATGCATGTCAAAACTACTTGCTTTTGGTATCAATTGAGATTTTACGACCAAAATAGTAGCCATGTATTCTAGGATAAAACCTATATTGTGCAATATGTTAAGAATGAGTAGTAGTATTTAAGCAGAAAGCAGCTTGTACAAAGTGCTCAAATTATGCATTGCTAGAAAGGTGTGACAACTAAAAGGCAACATCATAAAAGAACCTAAAAGAGGATGCTGGGTGAAACATGAAAAATAAAGACCACTATACCTTGAGGTTGATCACTTCCACAGGTACTTTAAGGAGGTAAAACAGAGCAAGAAAATCTCCGGCACTCATATCCATGTCAAAAACAACAGTTTTCCCAAGTTTTTTAGATCCAAAATCTGGTTTGTAATAAGGAAATTGTGCTGTAAAATTAAATCTGCCAGTATCTTGAGGGCGGTTTAGAGCCTGTAAGAAAGTGTGATATAATTTCATCAATATATATGTCATTGTAAGGATGAATGACAACCATAATGAGGGCATTGGTGTACTTCAGGATACAGTTAGACAAGAATTTTGCATGGAAATTTTGTGTGTGTGTATGTATGTTCATGTGTATCAAGTATAAAATAACAAATTGGTGTTAAATAAATAATATTCAAGAATTTACGAAAGGAAAGATACGCAGATGAACTCACATCCAAGAAACTTATATAAAATTGTTTGTCTAGTGTGCTGTCATTGTTCTGATTTGGCTTTGCTTCCGTGGCAACTAGCACACGAACTGCTTCTGGACCAGTTACTTCTGCTGTATAACCATCCTGTTGGATTATTGCATTAGAAAGGGCATGAACATTTGAAGAAGACGAAATATAAGTCCAAGTAATATTATTAATTCTCTACAAATGAAGAAAACTACAGCTCAGCCTGACCTTAAGTATTTTATATGTATGTATCCCCCTACCTATGCTGAATTTTGGAGGAAATGAAGCTAGAGCTTTGGTGGGTGAGACAGATAAAAAATGAGTACAATTGATGGTAACTACTAAAAGGTTGTCTATCAGTCTATTGAGTGTTGACTAAAGCAAGCTACAAAAGCTACTACCTGGCATTTTCCTGTCCCATTCTTCACAATGCAGAATGGATCTCTAAGTCCAGTCTGAACATGACCACTATGTGCTCCACCCTTGGTCAAATTGAATCTTGGAACATCACGGCCATCAAAGAATGGATTGGAGCCATCATGCACCCCATAAGGTTTGTTTGAAGTAACTACAGTTATATTCATATACTCCATTTCAGCAAATTCATTTTCCCCATTGGTGTTGTTTGATTTATGCATGATTGAAATTGCCACACCAGCTGCAAAGGCGTCCCACATATAAAAGTTCTGAAACATGTTAAATTGTATTACATTAACTTACTTGATCCTTGTAATTGATGCAAATCATATGTTTCATTGCTTTGTAAGTATGTATTTATACATCATACTCATAATTGGCAGTCAAAAGAAAAGTCTTGAAAAGAGTAAGATAATGTAAACATACATGGACTACAAGTCAACCTCAGGCACCTTTAAGAAATTACCGTATAAAACAGGTCGCCAAGTGTTGTATCACGATCTGTTTTCAATGACTGGAAGCAGTATTGTGCCTCATATGTATTCTGACTCTTCTCAAATGTGTCAAAGAAATTCTTACTTACTGGGATGGTGTTTGTTGCATCCAGAGCAATAAGGGTGATGGGAATACCAGAATGGAAAACCTTACAAAAACAGAATCATTATCAAATTATACTAAGACACATTCTAGAGATGCACCAATATGTTATGTAAGTCTGTCAAGGTAATCATAAATTATACTAAGACACAATGATTGATTACTAGCATGTCTTAAGAACTGCATTACCTGGTACGAAGCAAAAGGGTCTGCAAATATATTGAATTCTGCGTAAGGGTTACAAGTAGAATCTGAGAACAAATTGCCAGGGTCTCCGTTCTTTGACCTCACACTACCTCCCATGATATAAATATGCTCGATATTTCTCTTTAGGTGTGGATTTTTCATAAGAAAAATTGCAAGATTTGTATGTGATCCTGTAATAATTACAGTTATAGGACCCCGTGATATCTTGTCAATCATCACTTGCTGAGATGTTAGTTGTTGAAGTGGAGTATACTTTCTTATCCCCTAATTACATGACAAATTATGTGAGCCATGCATAAAATGACATGACCTTAAAGAATCAAGATAGAACAAACCTTTAGTTTTCTCATGTGAACTAATAGAACTGTTATTGAGGTTCACATATGATATTTGCAAACACCAAGTATACAGATCTGGTTAAAGGTCTTTAGCTAATTTTAAAACACCATTCCAAAATCATGGAACAATGGAACATAGCAGTTGAACATGGTTTGCACTTAATAATGATGGGGACTCAAAAGACCTTAAAAAAGTTACCTTATTTATAAGGGTCTGGTTAGGACATACATTAACCATCCATAATAGAAAACTTTTTATGGAAAATTGAAAAGACTATTAAATCAGTTAGTTACTTTTTCATTTTTTCATAAAAAGTTTTCTAAAATAGTTTACTAACATATATTAGTAAAACTCTATTTATAATACAAAAAATGTTTCTCTACTTATTAATGTAAAATTAGTGCCGAATTCTTTGTTTTGGACAAAATAGTGAATATAAATTTGAAGGATCAGTCAACACGTTTCAAGTAAATAAGAAAAGTAAATTATTAGATATTGATGAGACAATACTTGAATAAGACTGTCAATTCTAGTTACCATGAAAATCAAACAATGATTTTAGTATTTTAATTGATCATGTTATACCTTATTTTCTTTAGACCATATTCCAATGACAACTTACAGAAGCAATGAATCCAATAAGAGAGTATCAGTACATCAGCGTGCCATGATTTATAGAAATTACAGTGCAAATTTATACCTGTGGGAGGAAAGCTCTTCGGATTCCAAAGTTGGCATCAATATCTAATCGCCCTCCTCCTCGACCAGGAGGAATAGCTTGTCTATATCTACAATATCCTGCAGTTGTAGTCCCCTGATACATAAAATCACAGTTAGAACCATGCACATAACAACATGGGTAAAGAATTATTTCATGGGCTTGTACCTTAGATTCTCCAACTAAATTCAAACATGTGACTGTATTCACCGATACATCACAAAATGTGCTATTTTCTGCCAAAAACAATGAAAATCACGACTCATTGGTCATTCCAACAGTCCAACCACATGATTGGATTTAATTTGAGAACTTATGGTAAAGCACACAAGTAACTGTGCTGCCCTTATATCATTAATTAGTTTGTGGATAAGTGGATTCATTTTGTTTTTTAAGCTTTTAAACTCAGAGTGAGAACCATTCACACAATATTACATGCTACTTATATAGCAAATGTAGTTTAGGATTTTAAGGTGCATGCATGCATAAGATCTTTCTAGCAAATTGTTCTTACAAATTTATTACAGAATGTACTTGTTCACACCTGTTCAATAATAGGAAGATAGCCTCCAACATTTGGCAATATAGTACCATCTTCTAGTATCCCACCATCGCCACCAACTCCAACAGCAACGTCATCACGGTCCATCATGTAAAGAATGTCATAGATGTGATTCACAGCATGTCCAGCATCAGACCATGAATTTGCACTGATAGTGACTGCCTGCACCAACATAATACCAGTGTCACTATGTTATAATAATTCAAGAAAAAGAAAAGAAAAGAAGAAAGAGTACTTCACAATCTTCTCTGTAATAATCATAAAATAGTAGGTGCTTTTGAATCTTGATGAAGTGCATAAAGTGATAGCTGACATCAGAGCAAATATATGAAATATTGATGATGTTGATTTCAAACTTCTAGATTGTGTTAGTGCTTTCACAGTGGTAGACAAGTTGATCACTTATTTAGAGAAGCAGTGTCAAGGCAATTCAAATAAAATATGTTTGCTTTATTTGTCATAGAAATTGAGTATACAGCCGGCTAATTACAACCTTTAAGTTTGGCAGATTGTCACTTTTGGCCTTTAAGCTTCATTTTTGTCATTTTAGTTGTTAAAGTTTATGTTTGTTATCAACGTTAGTCATTCTGTCTATAAAATCTGTTAGCTATTAAAAAAATAGTTTTTAATACTTAAAAATTAATAAAATTTCAAAGTATTTTTCAATAAAAATACACTAAACTTAAAGAGTGTAAATGGTATTTTTGCCAAAAATAAAATGAAATTTTATTACTAATATTGTTCTAGCATTTAAAAAAAAAAAATTAACGGATTTTACGCATGAAAGGATTAACGTTACCAAATTTAAAGAGAATAATTTGTTACTTTTAGTCAAAAAAATCACTTCAAGAAGTAACCTAGAGCACGAGAGGTATGTGTTGTTTCTTGTGATACTAAAAGTGCCCTTTATCTCAATAAAAGAATTCAACTCTACATTCGAGAGATCCAAATATTGTAAGAAATTATAACTTGAGAAATCCAAATATTGTAGAAGAATAGTGGTCACGGAAGAGCCCCTCAAATAAGAGATTTGTTGGCTGTGGTCACGTAAGGTGACATGTCGCCAACCAACTTAATATTTAAAATAAATAAGTAAATAAAAGAAAGCAATTAGGAAAAGAAGATAAATGGAAAAAATATAAATTATACATACAATATATATATATATATATATATATCATTTTTGTTAATTGTCATTTTGGTCTTGTAAATTTGTATTTACTATCACCGTTAATCCTTCCATTCATAACCCATTTTAATTATAATAAAATAATTTTTTAACACTTTAATAGCTACTAAAATTTCTTTCTTTCTTTTTTAAATAAAAAAAAGGCAAAATTTTTAAGTTTGGTTAATTCTTATTTTAGTATTGTTAATGTCATTTTGGTCCCATAAGTTCACATTTGTTGTCATTGTTAATCCTTAACAGCAACTTTTTTAGCGAAATTGAGGATAAGTTAACAATGACAACAAATGTAAAATTACATTACTAAAATAAATAAATAAATGAAACTTATTGGATCAAAATGAAAACAGACCTAAATAAAAGAGTGTAATTTATATATATATATATATATATATATACACATTTGATAAAGAAATCAATGTCATTAAACGGAGGGTTAAGAAAAAGAAGCCAAGGAGGAGGGGGGGAAAGTGAGAACTTGAGTATAAAAAATGGGGGGAACCTACAAAACATACAATTTAAAAAAAAATAATAATTAAAATTTAGTATGTTGCTTAGTAGTAGACTAGTAGTCATGCATATAAATAGATATATTTAAAAATAATCACAATTATACACATATATGAGTTTAAATTATACCTGATATAAGAATTACAACTTATACATTTTTTAAGCCATATATTTCTAAAATATATAATAGTTTCTCATTATATATAATTTAGAATTTAATTGGATTTGAACTCTACTTGCTACAAAAATTTTAAAAATTAGATAAGGCACGTTACATAAAATTGGACTCCAATTAAAATTAAAATATAATTGAATTTGAAATCTTTGATTTTTACACCCCCAATAATTCACTTGACGCAAATTAAAAATTAGATGGGATATATACATAGCAATCTAATTGAAATCTAATTAAATTTTCTCTTAATTTTGGCTATATATATATATATATATATATATAATTAAAAATCACTCTAGTGTGAGAAATATTTTTGTGACTAAAGAAGAGTGCGTTCTTAATTTGTTTTGATAGCCTATGGTATTTGTCTGGGAGAGCATTGTTATTTTAGAATGAAGATTTTAAAATCGGACTAGGTCGTCCCATAGTTTTTCCTTTCTTAACGGAGGTCTATGTAAAAAAAAATCCAATGTCTTGCTTGTAGATTGTTGTTGATTTTTCTGTGTACGTACGTTGCTGTGCTTGACAAATTTATTTGAATTTGCACAAAGAGGAAAAAAAAAAAAAAAAAGAGTTCCAACAATTTTTGCATTTGGTTGTGACTATAGAAATTTATCCAAAAAGTAATTTTTGCAGTTTGACTTGCACGAAAAATAATATATGTTGGTGTGGAATGGTGATGACAACAATAATGCGGTAGTATTTATCAACTATGGAGGTAGTGCAGTAGCATTGGTAGTACTGGTGGAAATGGTGGTGATGACAGTAGAGGCAATGGTGGTGGTACTGGTAGCAGCAAAGGCGATAATGGTGGCTGTGTCACAGGTGGTGTACAATGGTGATGGGTGGATGCAATAATTGTGCTGATTCTAGTAGGGCAAACAAGTTTAAGAGGGTGAGGAAGTAAATGACAGACAATGTATTTTTGCTTTTTAAAAGTAGAAAACATTTTGAGGAACGTTTTAAAATTATTTTATGTACTTCGAAACTGTTATCCATTGATCAAAGTTTTTTATCACACCAAATATAGAAAAAATATCAAAAGCCTTTTTTTTTTTTTTTTTTTTGAAAACAAATATCGCCTAAACAAACATGCAAAATTTTCAACGTTCAAATCATATATATAGTTCATTCTCAAAAAAAAAAAAAAAAAAAAAAAAAACATATATATAGTTTTGCATGGAACGCTAGCTAACATGCAAAACTCGGTAAGTAATGAAAGAAAGAAACACCAATCGAAAGTGGGAATACTTAGCTGCATGTGTTATACATTCAAAAGATTCATATATATGAACTTACTTCCACCTTAAACTCTGATCTGTTTTGCTTCAAGAGGTACAATAGAGCTAAGAAATCATCAGTATCAACATCTGTATCCAAAAGAATTCGATGTGGGAGTGGGAGACACTCCACGTTGTACAAATTATAAGCTCCAACAACTCCTATAATTAATAATACTGCAACCCAGAAATTGCCATGCACCACCATTAATCGATCTCATGGTTTCAAATTAAAGCCCAGAATTCTCTTCCCTGCAAAAAAGGAAATCGAGAAAAAGCTCCTCGTTCCTGAAGCATAAACCACAGAATAACAAAACACACAAAAAACAATGTCCTACACAAACCGAAGAATAACAGTGTGTGAAGATATTTGTACAAGGACTCTGTTTGTTGTGTGTGGTTTGACTTTGTCTTATGCAACAATTGATTGGGCTTTAAGCCGAAGCCGACCTATGCCATTATATATGAAGTAAGTGTGCCGCAATAGTTTAATATAGAGAGAAAGAGAGGCAGCCGCATATTAGTACTTGCAAATTAATATAACTGGTCACTAATCCGTGTGATGCATGGAAAAATTACTGAAAATGAAATCTAATAAATGCTAAGCAATTATGCAAAATACCATTTAAATTAAAAGAGAAATATTAGAGAATGTTGTTATCCTTAGCTGTTTGTGTTACATCTGGAGTTTCATATCTAAGTTACTACAATACTACTTGTAGCAACTGAAGCTCACAATATAAGTATATTACATGAGGCCAAAACTTATATTATCTTTAAGTTCCCCTTAGCTTTATAGAGTCCCTAACAAAATTTTTTTTGTATTAAATTTGATTTCAGAGAACTTATTCAAAATTATTTGAATTAAACCTCACAAATTAGAAAGAAAAAATAAATAACATCACAACATTATAGCTGATTAATATACAAATAAACTAGTAATTTAACATGATAAATCACTATTAGTAATTTAAAAAGCCAAAATTAACAAAATTAAAGTTGTTACCCATTTAACCTAAAACTTTTCATATTCTAAAGTTGTCAAACACCTATTAACAAATAGCTATCGATATAAAATATTCAGTAATTCCTTCAATACCGCAAGTTGTTCATGTTGTAAAAAAATTGAGAGAATATCACAGCAAGCATCTTAAACTCTTTCTTGCTTGGATCCTACAAAACAATATATATATATATATATATATATATATATATATATATATATATATATAGCGATGGAAACAGTACATGCCATCAAAGAGACAACCAATTATGATAGTGTTGGAGGAAAAGTAAAAGATTAAAAAAAACTGAAGAAGCAAGTGGTTTGGCTAGCATACCTGTCACGCCCCAAACCCGATACCCGGATTTGTGACCATGACCGGCATGCTAATATCAAGCCTAAACCTAATATTAACAAGAACCAACTTAACTTTTTCCAAAACTTTTACAAAAGCTTTTCTCTTTCTTTTCATTCCCGTTTCTTTACTTAAATGATATAACTTTCCACTTGATTTTCAGAGCATCTACACTGTACCTCAAAGAATAACACAATCCACCGATTATTCAAATTCTAAATTTTACATAATACATCTCTTAATACTTTAAGGTACACACTTTCATTAGATCCTAAAATACACCATACCACAAAACTAAACATCAAATACTAATTTAGGATCTATACATATAAAACTAAAACCAGCTCCTTCCAAACTCGACTAAGGCTCCCTTTGCTCCAAAATAAAACCTGCTAACTGAAATAGTGGAAGGGGTGAGCTACACAGCTCAGTAAAGATAAGATATATGAGAATTTAATAAGGATGCATGTAAATCAGATCATTTCATTCTATGAATGTTCGAATAGGAGAACAACTTTTCATGCATAGTATTTTATACTATTCATAATAATACTTATATGATTTTCATAGGAAAATAATTGTTCTCCCTTTTCTTATCAGAATAATATTACCAAAACCTTTCAGATTGAACTTCTTTCATTTCTTACAAAGTCACCAATTATGATATCGATTATATAGAATCGCATACATACATATATATATATATATATATATATATATATATATATATATATATATATTCGTACTACAAAATAATTGTTTTTATTTAAATCGGATAATTGGTAACATTGTCTTAACTAGAAAAATCTTAAAGAATAACAAAACTTTTCTTCATAAACTTATTATCGTAAAATATTATAACTTTCATTGTAATAAAACTTAACATTTCATAAGAACAGATATTTGATAACTTTTAAACATAAACTTGTACTTTCATCAGAAGCTTTATCTTTAAAACGTAACAAAACTTCAGAAACTCTTACCTTTAAGGAACAACTTTTCTTTTCATCATAAACTTCTTTTCATGAGAGCTTTTAACTTTTCATAATGCATTTAAATAAAACCATTCTCTCATGATTAATAACATAATATAGCTGTTCATAAATAACTTATTGGTTAGTCCATATCTGATAAGTTTGTACTTATTTGGGAGGCTTCTAGCACCACGGTGCTAGGCATCCAGCATTCCCCACAATGCCAGGTATTCCCGGGATCACATCATAATACATATCTTTCAACCATGGGGGTAGGTTGACTTCCCCCACAAGTTGGCCGTAACCAACAAGGGGCGGGTACAGCAGAGCCAGTCCCACTTAATGGCCAATCATATAACATTTTCCATGGAAAGCCAGTAATTAATCCCTACTGACAGAGTTCAGATCACCAGAGGACATAACCCGAAAACCTTTCATACTTATACATCATACTGAAATTTCTTATTTTGCATAACATTTCATAATAATAGCATTTCCATTCTTTTCTTTAAACATCATGTTCGTGGAATCAGTAATAGCATCAATATGCTTAAATCCTATACATAAGTTTTCGAAAGTTCACGAACATATCTTTGTCAGAATAATGATTATATGTCATATCTCTAATAAAAAACATTTTAATGCATAATATACTTTAAAATAACCTCATGACTTACCAAATGCCCATATAACTTATCCCTTACCTGAAAGCAGAGGAGCTGAGAGCCTACAGTCGAAGGGGCTTAGACCTGAGGAACTGGTAACACCTAAACCAAATATCAAAACTTATCACTATCCATTACTCCTTATCATAAACTTACACATTCATCTCAAAACCTATATCTTAGAACCAAGAAAATCCTATGCCCATCACATAAAGTTCCCCAAAACACATAATACAATCATCAAATACATTCTGCACCCAAATCATAGAGAAACCAATTCATAAAATTTATATATAATCCTAACATACCAACGGATGAGCATATTAAATTATAGCTCAAAACATTCACCCTAACTTGCGAATTAAATCCACAAAATCAGGTGTAGCATATGTGGTTCACTGCGCATTCCAGCAGCATACTCCCCATTTGTAAAATACAAACGGGCTGTCCACACACATCCAATTGTCATGAAATTTTACAGAACTACTCCCCTGTATGTCCAGTATAAACCATAAAAATTTCGGAGTCAAAGCATCAGCCCATGATTTACTAAAAATCACGCAAGATGGCATACTCAAATCTGTCCTGACAGAATTTCATGCAGCTTATAAATTAACCCATTATTTTTATATTAATCCAAATGCTGTGAGACTACTTCCATAACAACCATATGTATCTTAGATGCCACAGGAAATATCCCTAGCTTCCAAATTCAATATATGCAATTTAATACATAATTTATCATGCATAAACACAGAATCTGTCACAGTGACAGCTTTGTAACGTTTTCTTGTAAATTCACAAACAATTATCAAACGATGGTATTTTCATATTGGGATTTTTATACACTCATTAGACATGTTATACAACACTTACATATAGTTATTTAACCATTTAGAGCAAAAATACACACAACAAAAATCCCAGCAGTAACATCAAAAGTACTCATCCTAACTTTTTCTTACTTCCTTAATCATATAGAATCATTAATTAGGAAAAACCCTAATCTACCTTCAACAAATCACCAACACAACTTCAAAGCTTCTTAAAACAGCATATATATATATATATAATATATATATATATATATATATATATATATATATATATATATATATATATATATATATATATATGTAGACTTACATGAAAGGATTCCCTTTCCTAGTGGCTGGAACAGAAAGTATGAGAGGTAGAGAGCTTGAGAGAGTTGAAAGAAGCTTCCTTCTTGCTGCTGGACTTTCTGTCTGGGCAGCCAAGAAAATGAGATAAGGGGAAGACTTTTGGGTGGGGTTTTGTCTTTCTTTTGGGTGTGTGAACCGGTGGACTTGAGAGGGAGACTCAAGGGAGCTTCCTAGCACCTTCCTTAAGAGAAAAAGAGACAAAAGTGAAGTGAGAATTCAGATTTTTGCATGGACCCGTGGGAAATGAGAGGTTCTTGGATGTTCTATTTGTTTGAGAAAGTCAAGGAAGAGGTGAGGTGGAGCTTGGTGATTGTATGTCCAAGTCTTGGTCTTTGGGTTTGTTCACATGCACGAAAATTTGGCTTTACATGTGTTAAATTTCAATTGATTGCATGTGGGTGGAAATTCCACTATAATATCTCATGCATCATGCATAGTTAAAACACCAACAACTATATATATATATATATATATATATATATATATATATATATATATATATATCTCATAACTTAACCACTTAATATAATTTTGTACATACTTAGTATATATTTATAATACAAATAGCCATTTCAATTATTTATAATCTTTACAATTCTTATTCAATGACATTATAAAATAATATGTTTATTAAATACTCTTATTTTAATTATAAAAAGAAAGTGGCTTAAAACAGTAATTGACCACTTAAACACATAGTTTAATTATAAAGTTGGGTCGGGGTGTTACAATACCAACTAGTTAATTTATATCAAAAGACATAAAAATCTTGCAATCAAATAGAATCCATCTTAAAAGTAAATAAATACATGCAGTACACTCAAATAAATAAAAGGCTTGTCAAGATGATCAAGTCTGGCAATGAAGAAGACATAGCAGCTATTGATGAGGGTAATCTCTATCTTAAACTTGTGATAGTGATGAAGATGCAACAACTACTAATTATGCAGATCTAGCATAATCTTATTTTGATTTAATTACAAAAAAATGATGATAATTATCATAAAAAAATTATATAAAAAAAAAAACCAGCCCTTTATGATATAGCACATCAAGGGGAATAAATAATAAACAAACCTATGAACTAAAAAAATTGCAGACACATATAAACGGAAGTAGAACACCCACTAAAGTGTTTCATTTCCTTAGACAATGTGGCTCAAGTCATAGTAAGCCCTGAAATGAAAAATTATGAAGATAAAAAAGACATTGGATGGAGACTGTTCCATCAGACGTTGATGCATTTCTTTTTGCTGATTTTCTAGCTTCTTAATCAAATTTCAAGTGTAGTCTTTTTCCTCAAAAAAAAAAAAAAAAAAAACATAAAGATACAGAAAAATTTGTGTCTTGTGACTTCTTTTAATGATAAAATGATAAACTTACCCTAATAGAGACGTGAAACACCATGAACTTCTTCTGGCATATGTTTATGCAAATTCAAAATAGTACTTAAATTTTAAAATTAATATGCATTTTTTAATTAAGATATAAATATGTGGATGAGTTTAAAATTGATCAATACCAAAATATAATTGATCGAATGCTCTACATCATATCATCAAGGATATATCCTATTTACTTTGTTTCACTTGAGCTGGATTAATACATAATATTGCATACTAAACCAAATTAAACAACTTCAAGACCATCAAACTAAATAAGGACAATGAAGTGCTAAAATTTTATTTTCTATTTCTTTGTTGTATATTTGATGCTCTACACAAAACCCGCTATTTTTCTTTTGCTACAAAGGACATAAGTTTATGTTCTACATAGACACTTGTAGCAAAGGATATTCATACTAGCTAGTTCATGAGAATATCATCAACTCCAATTATTATTAGTATTTGAGAATACCAACAGTTCTTCAAATTCAATTTCTATTAGAAATTAGTACAATTTAATTTCCATCAGACTATATATTCATGTTAAATCATATATTAAGTTTGTAAAAATTGAGCAAATCCACCTTAAACAGAGGCCCAAGAAGGCCAACATCAAGAACTTTTGATATGTAACTACCAATTATTGTGGGATTCATCACGCTAAAGAACTTAATAACATATCACCAGTAAATTTTAATTATTTCAACCAACCCAAACAAATAAAGAAAGCCATAAAAATTCTCACCAACAGCTATGAGTTGCAATACAAATTCTAGTCACCAACGGCAGTGAGTTGCAATACAAATTTCTGGTAATTCATGCCACGCTTGAGTTATACTAATGCAACAACAATACAAATTCCCAATGTCAACAATACTCTACATGAACTGTTTAGCCTCTCTCATTAAACAATATCTACATAAACTGTTCAGCCTCTCTCACTTGTAGTTTCTACTTCAGTAGAAAATTCTTTTTCAATGTCAAGGATACTCTACATATCATCCACTTTAGAGCCAAATATTCTTTTGGTTACCTAAACTATTTGTCCAATAATGGAATCTCCTTCCAAAGCAATAGGCGTGTAATCACTTCATTTATATCCATGTGATGGCAAAGAGTACAATCAAATACAATCAAAGCTAACAGAAGGAATTTTAAATTGATTCCAATGATGAAGGAGGGATTCACTTAAATGAGGAGACCAAGAAAAAAGGAGAAGTATCATGTTCTGAGTATAGTATTGAATTTTAAACTCTATAATTCAATTTGCTAACTACTAAAACACCTTATCAAATTGAATTTCTGCAAGCACAGATTACACCATTCAGTTGAATTTTTGTAGGCATGGATACTTGTTAGGTTCTAAAAGTTTAGAACAATTGGCAAATCGTGAACACAAACTTGTTTAGATATAGATCTTAGAGTTTATAGGTATTATTAGACAGTGCTCAAGGTGATTCAAGTTAAGATTCAAGAACAAGTAAGCTGCAAAAAGAAGATTTCAGAATTTGCTTGGTTCGACCGATCGAAGAACAGGCTTGACCGATCGAAATACGGGTCTGCAGAATTTTAAGTTTGGCCCAATAGCAGTTCAAGCCCAAAAAGGGTTAAGGTTTCAGATTACTTCTCCTAGTATATAAAGGAAACCCTAAGCACGTTTTTATAAGGCTTTTCAGAGAGAGAAGAGTGTGCCTCTTTTGTATCTAGGGTTTTGTACCCAAAAAGTTCTCTCATATCTTCTACCAGTGTTATTCCTTGAAGAATCTCAAGATCCAGTGTTGTAGAAGTTGCCGTCTTCTCTAGTCATCAAAGGTGCTAATGATCTAAACCTTCAAGGGTGGTCTGGAGTCACAAACAGGAGAGTTTGTGTTGATAGTCACAAGTGTGGGTGCTTGTGTTGCAAAGGCCAAGGAAAGAAGTAATCTGTAGACTTGGAGCTATCATAGAGTCATGGTAGTAAGTTCTATATGTGGTAGCAATAAAATGTTAGTGGTCTAAGTCTTATTGTAAAATTCAATTCTTTCTAGTGGATTTGCTTTTTACCTTGAGGATAGCTAGGTTAAATCCTCCCCAGGTTTTTTACCTAGGTAATCATATCATTGTGTTATTTATTTTTCGCTGCTTTACATGATATGACTTTATTGTTTTAATCTAGATATGAATAATAAATCTAAGTATTCACTTGGTTAATTAATTAGGTTAAATAATCTAGTTTACAGGAATCTAAAAACCTAACAATACTACTAAATTAAACTCTATCATTCAATTTTCTAACTAATAAAACTTTATCACATGAATACTACTAAAACTCTATCACACGGATTACACAATATAAACCAATAATGTTACCATCTCAAACATTTAAAAAAAAAACACACAAATCAATTTTAAACATAGAAACAAACAATCATATATCAGTACAAAAACCCAACCTAAATACATAAAAACCCATTTATGACCCACAACACAAAAGAGGTAGTAACAAAATTAAAAAAGAAAAAGAAAGCTGCAATAAAAAAGAACAATACTATTAATCTAATCCTTACATTGAATTATTATGCAGGACAATCACAAGAATAAAGGTCAAGAGCAACTGGGATTTAGAGATACTTGAACTGAATTATCTAGCTTTTCAGTATTAATACAGTGTGAGGAGAGGAAGAGCTGAAGGAGTTAGAAATCCAAAGTTTGGCATTTGAAAGCTAAAAGGTTGCTATTTGAGATTGCAACCATGAAATATAAAGGGTTGTCGTTTGAAATTATAACTGTGGAACACAAACGGTTGCTGTCTAAAATTGTAACCGTGAAAGAGATAGGGTTGGGAATTATATTCTTTTTATTAGTATTTTTAAATTTAGGAAAAATATTTTTAAATAGTAAGACAAATTTAGGAAAAAGAATGGTAATGACATAACTGCTGATGTGGCTCAATTTGAGTGTAGCAATATTAAGTGCTACGCTTCAGATACTACTAAAATTCTATCACACGGATTACACAATATAAATCAATAATGTTACCGTCTCAAATATTTAAAAAAAAAAATCAACTTTAAACATAGAAACAAAGAGTTATATATCAGTACAAATACCCAACCTAAATACATAAAAACCCATATATGATCCACAATACAAAAGAGTTAGTAACAAAATTAAAAAAGAAAAAAGAAAAAATAGCAATAAAAATAACAATACTATTAATCTAATTCTTACATTGAACTATTATGCAGGGTAGTCACAAGAATAGAGGTCAAGAGCAACTGAGATTTAGAGATACATGAACTGAATCATTAAACTTTTCAGTATTAATATAGTATGAGGAGAGGAAGAGATGAAAGAGTTAGAAAGCCAAAGTCTAACATTAGGAAGTTAAAGGGTTGTGGAAGACAAAGGGTTGCCATTTGAAATTGTAACCATGGAACACAAAGGGTTGCTGTCTAAAATTGTAACCTTGGAAGAGATAGGGTTGTGAATTTTTTTTTTTTAAGTATTTTTAAATTTACGAAAACTATTTTTAAATTGTAAGACAAATTCAGGAAAAAAAGTAGTAATAAAATGGTTGCTGATGTGGCACTACTTGAGCGTAGCAACATTAAATGCTACGCTTTAGATACTACTAAAACTCTATCACACAGATTACACAATATAAACCAGTAATGTTACCGTCCCAAACATTAAATAAATAAATAAAGCAATAAAAAGGAACAAGACTATTAATCTAATCATTACGTTAAACTATTATGCAGGGCAAACATAAGAATAGAGGTCAAGAGCAACTGAGATTTAGAGATACCTGAGCTGAATCATCCAGCTTTTCAGTATTAATATAGTGTGAGGAGAGGAAGAGATGAAGGAGTTAAAAAGCCAAAGTCTGTATAAATATTTTTGCTGCGTGTTGTCCTCCTATTGAGACTACAGGTAAGCTAAACCCTATTGAGAGTTGTCCTCCTTTGGAAACATTACACACTTTTCATATTATTAGTGTTCGTTTGGATACAGCATATTTTGCTAAAAACTGAAAACATTGTAACAAAATAATTTTTAAATGTGTGAATAGTGTCGTGGGACCCATTTTTAATATTTTTTTGAATAAAGTGGTTGTGGGTCCCGTGCACAGTGCATGAACAATGCACAGGTGGAAAAGTCAAAAATCACGGCTAAAAAAGAAAAAAAGAAAAACAAAGGAAGGAAACGTGAAAACTCAAAACGCAAAAGCATGATAATTCCTATCCAAACAAACACGTAGTCTAGCATATATGGAAATTAATATCTGGAAAAATTACGAATTGGCTGAATCCAAAATCTAGAAAGATTTTAATAATTAATTATCATTATTTATTTGATAGAATGAGATTTTAATAGTACTTTTTTAGTTTTTTAAATTAAAAAATTTAATAATTAGAGGAGAAGAGATTTGAACCCTTGATGTCTCCGTTAAAAACACTAGAAAGTGTCAACGAGTATGCTACAATGCTCTTAGGGAGCACGTTAATTCCATAAAAACTAGTAATTCTTTTTCAAGAAAGAGTTCTTCTACGGCCATAAGAAAATCTCACAACAATTTTACAATAATCTAAGGTGTCAACTCAACACAAAAGTCAAACAAAAAAAAGATTATTCCCGGATCAACCGCAACTTAAAAAAAAGGTTGTCGTAAAAATATAGAGATTTAATTGTGCCCAAAACTTTCAAGAAATGACAACTCTCCATCTTATAGCAAATGGAGCAAATCTTAATGAGGGTAGAGTTTAGGTACTATTTTTGTAAATTTTAACCATTAAAACCCACTCCAGTAAATTCTCAAAAAAAAAAAAATGGAGAGAACTCAAAATTTAAATATAACAACAAAAATATAAGTTATTTTAATTAGTACTTTTTTGGTTTTTTAAATTAAAAAATTTAATAATTAGAGGAGAAGAGATTCGAATTCTTGATATCTCTGTTAGAAATACTAGAAAGTGCCGACGAGTATGCTACAATGCTCTTGGAGAGCACGTTAAATTCATAAAAACTAGTAATTCTTTTTCAAGAAAGAGTTCTTCTACGGTCATAAGAAAATCTCACAACAATTTTACAATAATCTAAAGTGTCAACTCATCACAAAAGTCAAACTAAAAAAAGATTATACCAGGATCGACTGCAACTTAAAAAAAAGGTTGTCGTAAAAATGTAGAGATTTAATTGTGCCCAAGACTTTCAAGAAATGACAACTCTCCATCTTAAAGCTAATGGAGCAAATCTTAATGGGGATAGGGTTTAAGTACTATTTTTATAAATTTTAACCATTAAAACCCACTCCATTAAATTCTCAAAATAAAAATAAAATAATTTGGAGAGAACTCAAAATTTAAATATAACAGCAAAAATATAAGTTATTTTATATTTAGAAGCTGCGTGCTTGACTGTCGTTACTCATATTGAGACTGACTGCCGTTTCAGATGTTATCATCTTCTATATGGAAATCTTCAACTTCAGTCAATCTTTTTCGATGGCCAACTTGCAAATATTTTTGCCGAATCACACCCAATTGCATTCACTCATCTCTCAAGTCAAGCTCATCTTTTATATGCCATCTTGAGTTGAGTTGAATTCTTTATTGTTTTTTTATTTTATAGGTTGTTTATGCTTTTATTGAGAAAAATACAAAGCAGAGTGACCGAAACATGGTCTTAATTTCTGTCTGAAGAATATCAGCAACAATACAACCGAAAATGCTGCATGTCAATAAGAAAAAGTTAATTCCTACTGTCAGACAATTGCCTTAATTCTGTGAAAGTTATTTGGGCTGTCTACTCCACAGCCTTCTCTGTTCATCAAAACTTCCTATCACAGCCGACTGCTTCAGGTCGTTGAGCCTGTTTGCAAATAGATCATAATAAGCTTTATAATTCACATCTTCCAATATTTTGACTAGTTTTCCATCTTTTTCATCAATCATAGTTTGTCCATCTGTGGACTCAACAGCTTCAGCTAAGACTTTGACAGGTTTTACTTGCATGGTTGGCTTCAGATCACCAGCAAGTACAAGTGCACCAAGGACTTCCTGGAAGAATATATCCTGCAGAATATCATTCAGTCAAGCAGCTAAGCAGTGGAAACAAGAAGTGGGGCACAACCAAGATTTTTCAATTCAGGGAGATCCAAAATACCCATGTATCCAATTTGTAACCATCTGCTAAAGTTTAACTTGTTCATAAAATTTCTGTGAGAAAAAAAAATGTTGAAATTGGGTTGGATCTCTCAGCAGGGATGCCCGCAGCACTATAATTGTATTGTGTGTGGATGAGAATGCTACTCTTAGCATGAAAATCATGGAAAGTGTAGGAGTAGCAGTAAGTTCTTCAATTCACAGATTAAAATATTTACCACATGATGATATAGAACGTGACTTTGTTGCAAGCCATATAGCATTGACAGTAATCGGCTGGCGAATTTAGCTTCAGGTGTCCTTTTTGTCTCCTGCAACTTTTCTAAGATCCTTGGTAATGAACCGACTCTACGCTGGATTCCAAGTGGGATGAGGGTGATGTTAAGGTTCGAATCAAAGACTGTCTTTGCAGCCAAAGGGTCAAGAAACATATTGAATTCTGCAAATTCATTGGAGTGAATAGTAAAGACATTTCCTTTGTCCCAGTCACCACGGCTGATGTGTCCTCCAACTATATATACATCCTGCAATGAGATTTGAAATCATTGGATAATGTTAATTTCATCAACTAGTCTATCCTCTGATACTTATTAACATAATGTCAAGGAAAATGTTGAGCTAAAACTCATGTATAAAGAATTTAGGAGCATAACATTCAAAATCTTTAGCTTGCTCATGTACTTTTCAAATTTAATTTACATAAGAGATTAAGAAGTATATGAAATTCACTTACTTGATAAATAGAGGTGGTATTTTTCTCTGATAGAATAATCTTTGCTAGATTAGTAAGGGGTCCATTGGTCAGTATGGTAATCTTAGATCCTGGATCAAGTGTTTTCACTACTGACTTCCAAACTTCTAATGCTAGAGGCTGCTTCTGAGGTGTTCCATCCTTTAAAGAGTTCTCTTGTGTGTACCTGGTACAGAAGTCCAGATTTTGGTTTCATGCTCAGACTATTCAACCCACAAATAGGTCAGACAACATCAAAACACCACATCATTACTAACCTGACCATGACCAAGTTAGATATACACATGTACATGATACAAGAGCCAGAAATTATTCTGATGGGTGAGGGAAATACTGAACAAGTATAATATCACGCCAATGTAATAAGGTATAGAACTTATGTGAATTACTTTATATTAATCACTGAATAATCAATCTTATATTAAGCTCCTAATGCTCTGTTGCATGAGCATGTTGACTTATCATCTGCTTATATACTGGCATATAATATATTGATGTCTCCTTAAAGACACATAAAAAGAGATGGATATTTTCCTGTTAAGTATTTAGGAGGGAATGTTTCCTAAATGGGGAAAAAATCTCATAAGAGTGGCAACCCTAGAGATCATAATTCCTACTGGTTGTCATGCCTTTTGAAATAAAGCAGACAATTCAATTTACACCGCATTTTCCATTTAAAAATCTTTAAAAAAGAAAAAAAGAGAGACTATTAGTAGAAATGTAACAAATTAATGCACCATGTATAAAACAATAGCCTTTATGTGTACTTATAGGAACATAATTTTAAGTACCTTCTAGGGCTTCGTGGCAAATCTCGCGCCAGACCATAGAGAGTGTCAGAGTCAATAAGTCCACCACTCCCATGTGGGATAGCCTTAATGTATTTGCAGTCTCCAACACTTGAGAAGATTGCATCAGATTGTTTGATTGCAAATATATCTCCAAGACCAACTGGAATGTCATCACGACCCATCATATGAAGTAAATCATAAATGATGTCTATTGTTGCAGCATTTGCCCAACCGGTTGGACTTACTATTATTGCCTAGATGAAAGAAGACATATAATGCACATAAAAACTGCTGCTTTTGATATGAATTGAAATCTCACAGCCAAAATAGTTGCCATCTTAATTAGGATCAAACCTATGTTATGCAATATTTAAGCATGAGCTGTAGTATTTAAGCTGAAAGAAACTTGTACAAAGTGCTCAAATTATACATTGTTAGAAAGGTGTGACAACTAAACGGTAAAACATCATAAAAGAACCTAAAATAGGAAGCCAGGTGAAACATGAAATAAAGAACACTATACCTTGAGGTTGATCACTTCCACAGGTACTTTAAGGAGATAAAACAGAGTTAGAAAATCTCCAGCACTCATATCCATGTCAAAAACAACAGGTTTCCCGAGTTTGTTTGATCCAAAATCTGGTTTGTAAAGAACTTCTTTGTAATAAGGAAATTCTGTTGTAAAATTAAATCTCCCCGTATGTTGTGGGCAGTTTATAACCTGCACGAAAGTGTATTACAATTTCATCAACATATACCTCAACGTAGGATGTAAGACAATTTCAAAGAGTTATGAGAGCATGACAGTACTTCATGATACAGGTAAATATCACTGCATGGAAATTGTGTGAGAGTGTTAATTTGTTTCAAGCATAAAATAACAAATCTCCCTTGAATGAAATTCAAAAATTCATGAACAAAAAGAAACACAGGAAAACTTACATCCAAGAAACTTCGATAAAATTGTCTGTTTAGTGTGCTGTCATTGTTCTGATTAGGTTTTGCATAAGTGGCAACTAGCATGTGAACTGCTTCTGGACCGGTTACCTCTGCTGTATAACCATCCTATTGGATTATTGCATAGTGCATGAATTTTGAACAAGACAAAATATAAGTCCAAGTAATATTATTACTTCTCTACAAATGAAGAAAACTACAATTCAGCTTGAGCATAAGTATTATATATACATATATGTATGCACCTACCAAAGCAGAATTATGGAGGAAAAGAAGGAGAGCTTTGGTGGGTGAGAGATAAAAAAATAAGTCCAATTTGGGGTAAGTGGTAACTATTAAGAGGTTGTCTATGGAATATTACAAGACTAAAGCTACTACCTGACATTTTCCCTTCCCATTCTTCACAATGCAGAATGGATCTCTAAGTCCAGTCTGAACATGACCACTATGTACTCCACCCTTTGTTAAATTGAATCTTGGAATGTCACGGCCATCAAAGAATAGATTGGAGCCATCATTCACCCCATAAGGTTCGTTTGAAGTAACTACAGTTATATTCATATACTCCATTTCAGCAAATTCATTTTCCCCATTTGGCTTGTTTGATTTACTCATGATTGAAGTTGCCACACCAGATGCAAAGGAATCCCACATAAAAAATTTCTGCAACAAGTTAAATTGTATTACCTTAACTTACATAATCCTTGAAATTGATGAAAATAATATGTTTAATAACTTTGCAAGTATGTATTTATATATCATACTCATATTTCACAGTCAAAGGAAAAGTCTTGAATAGAGTAAGATCAGGTTAACATAAATTGACTAGAAGTCAACATCAAGCACCTTTAAGAAATTACCGTATAAAATTTGTCGCCAAGCTGCGATGCATCACGAGCTGCTTTCAATGACTGGAAGCAGTATTGTGCCTCATATGTATTCTGACTCTGCTCAAATGTGTTAAAGAAATTCTTACTTACTGGGATGGAGTTTGTTGCATCCAGAGGAATAAGGGTGATGGGAATACCAGAATGAAACACCTGAGAGGAAAGTAATCATTATCAAAGGCAGTCACTTTTAGCTTCAAGAGATACTTTAATAATAAAAAAAGCATATACTATGTTGATGTAGTGAATTTTCTTTTGTCAAAAAAATAAAACTATATGTTAATCTATCATCAAAATCATTGATTACATAAAGAAATAATGATTGGTTATTAGCTAGTCCTAAGAACTGCCTTACCTGGTATGCGGCAAAGGGATCACCAAACATATTGGACTCTGCATAAGGATTACTAGTATAATCTGTGAACAAATTACCAGTCGGGTTCTTTGTCCTCACACCACCACCCATGATATAAATATGCTTGATGTTTTTCTTTAGATGTGGATTACTCATAAGGAAAATGGCAAAATTTGTACATGTTCCAATAAGAAGTACAGTTATGGGACCTGCTGATATTCTGTCAATCATCACTTGCTGAGCAGTTGGTTGCCAAAGTGGATTATAATTCCTTCTCCCCTAATTACATGAAAAATAATGTGAGACATGTAATAAATGATATGACCATATAGAATCAAGAAATGAACAAACCTTTATTCTCATGTGAACTAATAGAACCGTTATTGAAGTTCAGATATGATATTTGCAAACCCATTGTATAAAGATCTGGTTTAGGTTTCAATATTAAGGAACAGGACAGTTGAATATGGTTTGTAAATAATAATGATGGGGGCTCGAAAGACCATTTACTTTTACCTTATGTAAAATACAAGAAACAATCGCTCTACTTATTAATATAATTTTTTTTGCTGAATTCTCTGTTTTGGACAAAATAGTAAATATACATTTAGTGAAAGTACATTTGACATATGAACAAACCATGAACCGGCATCAATTTCAGAAAAGCAAAGATTTTTCCTAGCAATAAACAGAACAGTATGGCTAAAATTATTTTCATTTCCTGGTAAGAATGAATTTACTAACCCTAGCAAAATTTACCAATAAGAGTTTGGGCCTTGGTGCAATGCCAATTGCTTTCCACCAAAAGCAACATGTTACAAGTTTGAGTCTGAGAATTAGTCTCTAAAAGAAATTGAGGATTGTCTAGCAGTTACCTCTCCCTGAAATTGCAAAAATGAAAGCTTTGTGCACCGCAATTTACTAATAACACAAGAAAAACTCAATGGGAAAGACATCTTTAGGTGTCTGTCTTATACCAGTTCACCATGATTTCAATTGAGAACTTCAACTTATGGGAGTGATCCTTTGGTAAGTTTCTACTTTGAACAAATTAATCATGTCAAAATTGAAAACTTACACAAAACCGTATTGACATAAGACAAAAAGTCAGCATTTTCATTTTTTAAGAAGCACAACATAAGGTCAAAGACTAAAATTTCACTGTTGGAATATTCACGCGTGAGTGGTGTGTTTTGCTAGGGGTGTCAATTCGGGTTAGCGTGTCGGGTTCGTGTCGTGTCGAGATAGGAGTATTCGACTAAATGGCTCAACCCTAACCCGACCTATTTAATAATCGTGTCATGATCTTTCAACCCTAATCCGATTTGTTGATAAGGCGGGTTGATCTGAACCAACCCATTTGACATGCTTCATAAATGAGTCGTGTTGGGTTGACATGAATGTAACACAACCCATTTCAACCTGCATAATATTAAATATAACATCCATCAAGAAATAATTTTTTTTTATCCCAAAAAGCAGTGCATATACTTCAAGTTTTCAACCCATATTCAAAATAATATAGTTCAACAAAAATATAACATTCATCTAGAAATAAGTTCTTTACACTCTAAAAGAAGTGCATACATTTCAACTCAAATTCAAAATAACAAAGTTTAACAAAAATAAAATAACATAGTTTAACAAAAATATAATATTCTTGAAACTCGCCAAATGTTAAGTATCAATATTGAAAGAATTTGAGCAAGCAGTAGACTAATCCTGACTATGACCACGATTATCATCCATAAATTTTTTGTTGATGTCCAAATTCATAACATCTTCCACAAGCTCATCCAATTTCATTTTTGTAAGTTCTATGCCAAAAAAACAAAAAATATTAGTAATTCTAGGGTCTGTAAAGTTTCAATTTTCAATTATATCCCTTGTAAATTTTTGTAATTACTTACTTTTCTTTTTAAATTTAAAATATATGTTGGATATAAAAGGTATTTGACAAATCTAAAATAAAATAAATATTTATTTGTTATATGAGTTAAACGGGTTATGTTAAGTGGGTCATTTTGGGTTGATACAAATAAATTGGCGTGTCAAACGTGTCTATTGAGGGTTATGCGGGTTGACCCGTTTATAACCTGTTTCTTATCGTGTCGCTTTCGGGTCGACCTGTTTATGACCCAAACCCATTAAGCCCCAACCCTAACCCGAAAAAACCTGTGTCGGGTTCGTGTCGTGTTCGCGGGTTGGGTCGAACATTGACACCCCTATGTTTTGCTAAGTGGTGAAATCCCACTTTGAATACTAATGACATGAATGAGTGGTTAATATAAAATAATTGGGACTAAACTATTGGCTTAAGCTTTTATATTGTTATTTCATCAGCATGCCGTAATTTATGGAATGCAGATCCACAACAGGCGCAAGGAATAAAGATTTCATCCAAAATAGAAATTACTGTACAAATTCATACCTGTGGCAGGAAAGCTTTTCGGATTCCAAAGTTGGCATCAAGATCTAACCGCCCTCCTCGACCAACAGGATTAGCTTGTCTATATCTACAATATCCTGCAGTTGTATATCCCTGATACATTAAACTCACAGTTAGAACCATACACATAATAACACATTAATTTATGAATTCATTATGATTTTTTAAGCCAAACATTCACAGTTGAGGCTTTAAAAATTATAAAAAAGATGTAGTTTGGTATGTCAATGTACATGCATACGACCTTTCTAGTAAATTATACATATAAAGTTATTACAGAACACTTGTTCACACCTGTTCAATAAGAGGAAGATAGCCTCCAACATTTGGCAGTATTGTACCATCTTCAAGTATCCCACCATTGCCTCCAACTCCAACCGCAATATCATCACGGTCCATCATGTAAAGAATGTCATAGATTTGATTCACAGCATGACCAGCATCAGACCATCCATTTGCACTGATAGTGACTGCCTGCACCAAGTTAATACCAGAGTCACTATCTTCCCATTGAGGGGAAAAGAAAAGGTCACTATCTTCTTTAATCACAAAAATAGTAGGTGCTTTTAGGATGTGAAATGGATAAACTGTAGCTGACATCAGAGCAAATATGGCTGGTGATATTGATCCCAAACTTCTAGAGTGTGCTTGATTTTTTGGTAGTGGTAAACTCACACTTACAATCACAAATATGGCTGATGATGTTGATTCTAGAAAGCCTACTTTAGATAAGATAACAAAATCATTGCCTATGAGGAAGCTTCAGACTTGTAGAAGAAAATAGGCATGGCGGAGCACCTATCATAATCAGAGGGTGAGATTTGTTAAAAATATTTAGTATTCGTTTTGGAAATGATTGTTCTATACCTATCATTTCATAGTGGAAGTTTTGATTGGACTAAGTCCCATGGTTTTTTCTTGCTTATTGGAGGTTTTTCCATTAAAAACTTCGAAATTTTGTTTGTGATATTGTGTTAGGTTTTAGATCATTGAGAGTGTTGGCAAATCTTAGTGCCATAACATATCAAATCTACAGCAAATCTTCAAGGATTTTCCTTGGAGTGCTAGACGTTTTGGTTCATGCAGATGAAGAGCTCATCGAAGAAATTCGCTTAGGGTTCTAGCTCTGTTACAATAAAGAAGGTAAGTGGGGCATTTGCAGATGTTGCAATAATGTGGCTAGTCATATAAAGGTTTTGTAAGAAGATTCTTTGTAATTGTTTTTCTTGGATAGAATTTTGTATGGGACTGGGTCCCCAATGGTTTTACCATTTTACTATTAAAGAGTTTCTTCATTGGTTTTCCACTTTGTTACCAAATTTGTGCCTTTTTCTATTTTATTATTATTGTTTAGATTTGTAACTTTACTATGGTTGATAAATTTGCTATTATGTGGAACTAAAAATAAACTTGTTGAATTAATTTGTTTATTTCAATACATAAATTGATTGGGGTCTAAATAGAATCTTTTCAATTTGCATCAGATAAATTAGAACACATAGGGGCCAACACTCAATATTTTTCAAATTGTAGTTGATTTTTCCGTTAATGTAGATTATTGTGTTTGGTTAATTTATTTGAAGTACTTATTGAATTTGTAAAAAGAGAATAAAAGGAAAATATATATGTTGTGCTTTGTATTTATTATTGCTTCTTTTCTCACAAAAAAAACAAAAACATTTTCCACTGTTTTTGACTCACGAAAAGTGTTTTAAGATATAAAGTAGGTGCGGTAATGGTAAAGGTAGTGATGGTGGCAGAAACAGTGGTGTGGTAACAGCAATAGTGCAGATGGTGTGACATTGGTGCAATATAGTGATTGTGGTGACACTAGAGGTGATTGTCAGCAGAGATAGTGGTCATGATTATAAGGAACACATTTAGGGTTAGTGTTCTTTGATGAGGAAACTCTGTTCTTGATGATTTTGTTGTTGTTGTATTTATGTGTTTAAAGGTCTGGAATTTCAATTATTTAAGGTTTAAAATGGTTACTGAAGAGGAAATATCACTAGGAATATTGATGGATGATGGAAATGCTTGTGACTTCTTGGAGAGAGTCATGTTCTCTATTATAATATTGCTTCCAAGGAATATCTATCTACCTTCAAGAGAAAGAAAAGACGAGAGGAACACACACAAAACGCAACAACTTTACTAAATTTCATTCAAGATTATTGAAATAAGAGTTAAAAGCATATATTTAAGGATGATTAGCCCAGTACAACAAGTGATCATAAGGATTTACATATGTGTTTATACCCTAACTAACTCAAGCTATTCTATCTCAAAATAACTAATTTGTAACTAACTGAACTCTTAATTGTCTACCAACTGAGCTCTTAATTGTCATATATCAAGGCTGAACCATAGGTGTCAATAGGCACTTAGGATCAGAAACTCAAACCTTGAGTTTCCGCCTCCGTTTGCAATTCGATCAAGCTGACATGAACTTCAAGCTGTGACAACGTTTATGGCAGTAATGGTGGTGGTTTTGGAAGCAAAAATGAATGAAAGAGGATGAGGACACAAGGGAACAGTAGAAGATATTTCAAAAGCGGAAAACATTTTTCATTGCACCAGATATATATGGGGGAAGTGGGAAACATTTTTCCAAAAAATAAAATTTGCCTAAACAAACTAGCTTAAAAGGCAAGAAATTTAACGTTGAAATAGTTTATGAGTTTCATCTGAACTTACTTCCACGTTAAACTCTGATCTGTTTAGCTTCAAGAGGTACAAGAGACCAAGCAAATCATCAGTATCAACATCTGTATCCAAAAGAATTCGATACGGGAGACCCTCAATGCTGTACAGATTAGCTCCAGCAGAAGAATAAAATAAAAAGTAATAGAGATTAGCTCCAACAACTCCTATAATTATTAGTACTACAACCCAGAATTTGCCTTGCAGCAACATTCTCATGCTTTCAAATCAAACCCCAGAATTCTCTTCCCTGCAAACAACAAAAATATCAGAATCAAACATTAAAAGCAAAGTATAACAAAAACATACAACAAATAATATCCAACACAAGCTGTACATTAGAGGTGTTCATATATCACAGAATAAGAGAAGTTAGCACAAGGACTAGGTTGAATAATGGACCAAGATTGTCTAAAGTTCATATAGTAGCTCTACCATATATAGAATGAAACAAGACTAGGTTTCTATGGATTTATTAAATCACTCATTTAGTAAAAATGGTTGGAATTTTAAGAACTTTATGAGATAGAGTTACCCTAAAACTCTGAAGGGTCTTAATCCAATGAATCATGGTGAAAATGCCTGGAACATGAGTCATAACACAACTGCATAATAACTGTCACTGGCAGTCTAGCAAGACTTCATTTTATTGTTAAGATTTAGTTTTCAATAATAAATGATGTGGCAAATAAATAATGGTAACTGATTTTAAATTTTTAAAGATATATCAACACCCAATTCCTGACTCTATTGTAACTTAAATGCTGTGTCATCATATACTCTCCATTTTAAAAGTAAATGAAGAAAATCCTTTTCACATCAAAAGACACCTAAGCAGTTCAATTTTCTGTCTTCAAAGGCTAATAGTCACTACTAAATTCTGTCTTTATTTGCTTACCTAAAAGAGTGTGGCTTGCATCCAATGCAAGTCTTGCCCTACATAAAAAAAAACAAAATCTTAACTTTATTGATATTTGAGAGAGAGATTTTCTTTTTTTTTAATAAGTGAGAGAGAATATAAAATAGTTAATATTTATTTTATTTTCTAACTTTTTATCAAGAGCAATGTTAGAGCTACAAGTTTTACTACATAAGTGTCCGTTTGTGATCCGCTTATTTTACTGAAAGTACTGTAGATAAAGATAAAATTTAGTTGAAATAATAAAATAAGTTAGCAAAAATAATTCATGCCAAACGCATTCTAAATCTTACATTTTTTTTTTTTTATATTAAGACTAAGATTTTATTAATTCAAAAAAAAAAAACATACATCATTTGAGAGAGTGTGTTCTAAGAAACATGGGCTCTCTGCAATCTAAGTTCACCTATCTTTCAAGGATAATGCTTGTTGTCATTAACTTTTATGGAAAATTACAATTTACTCACTTGTAATTTGACCGAAATTTAAATTGACTATCTATGATTTAAAAGTTAGCCCTTTACCCACCTAAAATTCATTCCATTAGACTTCCATAACCCACCTCTGTACTTTCACCATTAAAACCACAAAAAACATAACAAAAACATAAAAATCAAGATCTAAAAGCATTATTTATATTTCTTAAAATGGTGAAACTTTCACTTAAGAACATTCTTCCTCTTCATAAGAACATTTTCAAATTTCAAGCCTATCAATCCAAACAAAACTGTCAAGGACATAGAAAAGACTGCGAAAGAAATTTATGGTGTGTTTGATTTAGTTTTAATTTTTGGTTGCAATGACTGTGGGTTTATTTTCAAAATTTATGGGTTTAATTTTTGGTTTAAACCCATAAACCCAAACCAAAAACTAAACCCAAAAATCTTGAACCTAAACCAAAAATAATCGAGTGTCAATTTCTTCATTTGTAGAAAGCCATGTGGGGAACATGGGATGGCTATCAATCAAAACTTTAGGAAATATATATGTCTTTGTCGAAATGGACGACGAGGCTGTTCTCCACGTTTCTCATTTTTCATTTTTAATATAGGAAGGACCTGTGAATTTTTTGTGATCTATCATCTATCAGTTGTTTGTTTTTTCAGATTGATATTATCATATTGTACTATGTAATTGGAATTCGTTCCTAAGCTTTTGAATTTTTGCATTACGACAATGCCTCTATAAGATATTTATATATATAGTTCCTCCAAAAAAAAAAAAAAAGATATATATATATATATATATATATATATATATATATATATATTCTATATCTATATCTATATCTATATATTACTAAAAGCTGAAGCATAGCATTTAATGTTACTACGCTCACGTTAAGCCCCCAGTTATGTAATTTCCATCATCTTTTTTGTATTTTTCCTACAAATTAAAATTTTTTTTACACCTTTTAAATTAGGCGAAACTACGTTATTGGTCTCTAAAGTTTGCCTATTGAGTGCTTTTAGTCCCTGAAGTTTCAGTGGAGCGCTATTAGTCCCTAAAGTTTTAAAACTAAACACAATTGCTCACTTCACTAACTTCTATTAGTTTCTTTGCTTACTTGTCTAACGGAATAATGAGTAGGCATATTTTTAATGACGTGGCAACCCTGTCATATCAGCTTCAATGTTTGAAAGTAAAATCGTTGCAATGTAACTTAAGTGGCTGAATCAAAATTTGACACTTCATTTAAAAATACAACCCAGAACCAAGTCACCAAAATTCTAACGAAACCTTAAAATCTATTTTACTCCCTGGTACTCCTTTCTCTCTCTCTAAATTTTAGTCAAACATGAAACATCAGATAGATATGGTGAGACAAGGAGGACTTAAGACAGCAACCACTTGATTTGGATCAAAGTCTCCAAAGACCTTCAGATCTTCAAAGAGAGGCAGCACACCTAAAGTCTTAAAAGATCCTAAACTAAAACATTCACGAAGCCTAATTTTTAGTGTATAAATCTCAGGAAAGCAACGCTCAAAGAATTTATCTAAATTGTCATAGTTTTCTTGTTCAACTCAAGCTGAATTTTTGCGTAGAGATTAGGCCAATGATCAAGTCAAATACCAAGACAAATTATATAATATTAAAAAAAGAGAGAAATAGATGGAGAAAATGAAAGGGTCATATTGGGTTACTGAGAAATTTAATTTTAAATGTTCACAGCAAGAGATCTGCTCCAGGTATTGCATATATGTAGGACTATGTAGGCTGTGCACTGATGTACGGAACTCTCGCTTGCAGATCTCCTTGTCTTGCTGTTTTTGGAGATTTTTGACATGGATTTCATCGAAGTTACACAAAGAGAGAATGAGAGGTAACGGAGAGAGAAAGAGCGGTAAACAGAGAGGAGACATTTTTGGGATTTTTTTAAATAAAAAATGTTGCCATGTCATTAAAAGTATGCTTACTCATTTTTCCATTAGACACATAAGCACAAAACTAACAGTAGTTAATGGAGAGACCAATTGTATTTAGTTTTGAAACTTTAGGGACTAATAGCGCTCAGTTGAAACTTTAGGGACTAAATGCACTTAACAGGTAAATTTTAGGGACTAATAATGTAGTTTTGCCTTTAAATTACTAATAATCTCCACCATAAAGCCCCATTTCCACCATAAAAGCCCACTTCTTATGCATTTAATTCCACCATAAATCTCAAATCTAAAACCTTTTCAACTTAGACCCTTTGTGAAAACTTTCTAAAACATGGTTACAAAATTTTTCACGCAAAACCCTTCCCCTTCCCCTTCCCTTTCCCACGTTTTCTTTCTCCACATTTTGTTCCTCTGAAACACTGTAATAACCCAAGGAAAAACGCTAGCCACATCTGCACTATATCTCAAAAGGACTAATCATAATTGAGACTCTTTGTAGTTGTTAATAAAACTCAGATGTGGCTAGCGCTTTTCCTTGGATTATTACAGTGTTTCAGAGGAACAAAACGTGGGAAGGGGAAGGGAAAGGGTTTTGCGTGAAAAATTTTGTAACCATGTTTTAGAAAGTTTTCACAAAGGGTCTAAGTTGAAAAGGTTTTAGGTTTGAGATTTATGGTGGAATTAAATGCATAAGAAGTGGGCTTTTATGGTGGAAATGGGGCTTTATGGTGGAGATTATTAGTAATTTAAAAGGTGTAAAAACTTTTTTAATTTGTAGGAAAAATACAAAAAAAGATGATGGAAATGACATAACTGCTGACGGGGCTTAACATGAGCGTAGTAACATTAAATGCTACGCTTCAGCTTTTAGTAATAATTGAGACTCCTTGTAGTTGTTAATAAAGCCCAGATTTACCCTGGTAAATAGCCAATGTGGGATTCATCACACACCCACACACATCACACAATCAATAAAATTGGGGTATCACAATCTCCCCCACTTAAATCCCTAACGTCCTCGTTAGGGCCCACTTTATAGGTAGTGTCTCTGAGCCCACATAGGGTTACCGGGCTGGCTCTAACACCATATGTAACAACTCAAAGAAAAGCGCTAACCACATCTACGCTATACCTCAAAAAAACTAGTCACAATTGAGACTCCTTACAGTTATTAATAAAGTCCAATTCAACCTAGTAAATACCCGATGTGGGACTCATCACATAACCACACACATCACACAATCAATTAAATTGGGGTATCATAATCTCCCTCACTTACATTCCTAACGTCCTCATTAGGCCCTACTTTGTAGGTAGTGTCTCTAAGCCCACACAGTATTACCGGACTAGCTCTGATACTATATGTAACGACCAAAGGAAAAGCGCTAGCCACATCTGCATTATACCTCAAAAGGACTAGTCACAATTGAGACTCCTTGTAGTTGTTAATAAAGCCCAGATTTACCTAGTAAATACCCAATGTGAGACTTATCACACGCCCACACACATCACACAATCAATCAAATTGGGATATCACAATCTCCCCCACTTAAATCCCTAACATCCTTGTTAGAGCCCACTTTGTAGGTAGTGTCTTTGAATCTACACAGGATTACCGAGCTAGCTTTGATACCATATGTGACGACTCAAGAAAAAGCACTAGCCACATCTGCGCTAGCCACATCTGCGTTATATCTCAAAAAGACTAGTCACAATTGAGATTTCTTACAGTTATTAATAAAGCCCAGTTCAACCCAGTAAATACCCGATGTGGGACTCATCACACACCCATACACATCATAATTAATCAAATTGGGGCATTACAGTGTGTCCCTTGTCCTGATGGTAATGGCAATAAAGGCTCTGATTGCGCCTCATGGGGTTTCCTGCCATCTTATTCGGTCATTTGAAGAATGACTCATTCTTAATCTTTTCCAGAACTTGATGCACCGGTTCTCGGAACACCGCGTTAACCACCTGAGTACTGGTAGACCTTGATTGCCTAGCAAAGTCTCTTCGAGGTCGGTTGTTATTATATCGGTCCGACCTGAAATCCCTCATCTCTTGAGGGATAACCTTAGCCTTACCTTTCCCCTATTGCTGGTCTTCCTCAATCCTTTTGTATTTGTCAATCTGATTCATGAGTTAGCGCACACTGGTGACAAGCTTTCCCATCCAAGACTTCCTTAAACTGTGCTCGATTGGGAGGCCGACCTTGAAAGTACTGATGGCAACGTCATCAAAGTCACCATCTATCTCATTAAACATCTCCCAGTATCTGTCCTAGTATGTTTTCAAGGTTTCCCCCTCTCGCATGGATAAGGACAGTAGGTAATCCAAAAGCCAAGGAACCCTGCTATAAGTAATAAAATGAGAGTCAAACGCTTAGGTGAGCTCTTTAAAGGAATTTATGGAATTTGCCCCCAGGCCATCAAACCATCTTATCGCTACGGGTCCCAGATTGGATGAGAAAACCTTACACATCAAGGCCTCGTTCTTAGAATGGACGGTTATTCTCTTGTTGAAATGGCTCACATGTTCCACAGGATCCGTTCGACCATTGTAGATAGTGAATGTTGGCTGATTGAATCACCGAGGAAGTCTTGCCCCTTCAATCTTGTGCGTGAAGGGTGACTTGGAAATATGATTCAACGTCTTGCTCATTGCGTCATTTCCCAGGCCTTTGTGAGGCGGGCTCTTATACCTACATTTGTGATAAGGCTCTTATACACATTATTTGAAAATTTGAGTAAGTTTAATGTACTATATTGCGTATGTTTTTTGAAAATTGTGTACATAATTATATACATTTTTTTTGAATAATTGTGTACATTGAATAATTGTTTTTTTAAAAATAAATTTTGTGTTAAGTTAATATACAAAACTGAAAATTTGAGTCTTTCTTTGAAAGTTAAAAAAAAAGGGACTTAATTGCACCCTCTAATTATGTCTTCAATATTGTCCTTTAAAGTTTTACTTTTTTTCCTTTTTTTTTTTTTTTTTCCAATTCCATTCTTTAGTTTTTTATTTTAATATTTGAGGAAGAAGAGATTTAAACCCTTAGACGTCACAACAACAGTCCTGTTTATTGGACTACATAACTCTTGACTTAAGTGTACTATCCAAATTTATATAGTTTTTTTTTCCCCACTTTTAAAAGTCTAAAAAATCAATTAATTATAAATAACATAACAAATTATATAAATAGAAAAGGAATTAGAGAATTCATCCAAACTCAAGATTGAGAGTTCTTTGCATAGCGTAGGTCACAAACGACGTCGGTTCTGCGTGTTCTTAGTCAAAAAACCATAAACCTCTTGTCAATTCCACAAGAGGGTTTTAGTTCAAATCACTTTCCAGCGCCATTTTTTTTTTCAGTTTTTCTACTACCTGTGGAGCTCAATAATTCAGTCAGGCACAGAAGTCATTGCTTCTACACAACTAAACAGGTGCGTTTTTCAATCCCCATGTTTAATTGTCTCTACAAAACCATTCTAAATGGTGAGAAACACATTACTAGTAGATCTCCAACACCAATTCACAAACTGGGTTTTCTTCAAAACCCATCTTTATCCTGGAAATACTTTGTCTCCAGCACTTCAAGTCAGCAACCATTTGCTGTCTCTTACCTCATAAACTCATTTGGCTTCACACCAGAAGCTGCTTTATCAGCTTCCAAATATGTTGATTTCGAAACCCCAGAAAAAGCAGATGCTGTGATTAAGTTTTTGAAGAACCATGGGTTCTCTCAAACCCAGATCTCGAACCTTGTTAGAAGACACCCAAGACTGCTCAAATGTAATCCTGAGAAAACCCTTTTGCCCAAAATGGAATTCTTTTCCTCTAAAGGGATTCCAAGTCCTGACCTGGCAAAAATGTTTTCTGGGTTCCCTGAGCTTTTTAGAAGGAGCTTAGAGAAACAAATTATCCCTTCCTTTGATTTGTTTAAAAGCTTGCTTCAGTCTGAGGATAGGACTCTACAAGCTTTTCAACGATATTCGGGTATGTTTACAAATTATCTTGAAACTTATGTGGTGCCCAATATTAATACATTGAGAGAGAGCGGAATGCCTGAGTCGTTTATCATTTCTATACTTCAAAAACAGCCAAGAGTATTCAGGGTTAACCCTGTTCAGTTTAGAGAGGCTGTGGAGAAAGTAAAAGAAATGGGATTTAATCCTTCGACGATGAAGTTTGCCAAGGCAGTACATGCTGTGCGGTCAATGAGCAAATCGACATGGGAAAGGAAGCTCAATGTTTATAAGAAATGGGGTTGGACTGAGGATGAGCTTTCTATGGCATTTAGAAACCAACCATGGTGTATGACGGTGTCTGAGGAAAAGCTTACGAGGGTAATGGATTTTCTTGTCAACAAGATGGGTATGGAGTCTTCCCTCATTAAGAAACACTCAATGCTTTTTTCTTTGAGCTTGGAAAAGAGATTGATTCCTAGGGGTTTGGTTCTTCAAGTTTTGCTATCAAAAGGTTTGGTGAAGAAGAATTTTAAAATGCATGTGTATTTTGAGTGCCCTGAAAAGACATTTTTGCAGAAGTTTGTTATGATTCATGAGGACGAGGCTTCTGAGCTGTTGAAGTTATACAAGGGATCACTGGATTCTTCAAAATGAGAAGAGAATAACCTTGTTAAATTACTTGCTTTAGTTGAGCTCCAAGAATGCAATTAACCCATATTACTTTTTTATTGGTAACGTGAGTTATCTTTTATTTGTTTGAACACTGTAGCTCAACTTCAAAAATGCATAATCATCTGCTAGGCTATTGTGATCTGTTCTTGCTTAATAAATGGGCATAATTCTGCAAATAGTACCATGGCTGAAATTTTGTAACTAAAATATAATTTATCTGTGGAACTTTTGTCACAGAAATTTAATTCCTTTCATTTTGTTGCTATAAAAAAGACATCTAGCTCCCTGATACATGCCCTTTGTATGCAATTGTATTACTGGATGGTGTTGTAATGTTGGTGCATGCAATTTTGAGACTGATATTGCTAGTTCAAGTTGGTTACACTGAGTATATATTGAAACTATGGTGAAGTCTCATAATTTGTGTGCATTCCAAGATACCTAACAATTTTCTGTTTAACATGTTTGTGAGCAAATTCTCTCAGTACTTGCAGAATTTTTATGTTATTTTGATTTGCAGAGCTCTCATATGGGCCTATCTGGAATGCACTGCATGTTCAGATGGCTACAAGAAAGAGCAGCAGAAAGTATATGGATTTCTTTTGTTCTAGAGAATAAAAAAGAAAATGCAAAAGTACTTGCTTTATAAGCTGTTTATCTTAATGGCTCGAGTCAAATTCAGGTCAGCCAAGTGGACAAATCCAGCAATCAGCTTTCTTGTGGTGAAAGTAAGTTAGGAGAGTGTTTTGAATTCGTGTTTGCAAGTCACTAAATCTATCATGAGGCCTAGTTGGACCATTTTTTACCATCACACCTTACTTTGACTTTTGATTGGACAATTGTTATTTTAACTCTCTTACCAGGAGCCCTTTATTTCAACCCTATCTTTTATATACAAGTAAATTTTATTATAACTGAAAAATTGTGCACAATTGAGATCTTTGGAACCAAACTTTGTGTTTTAGTTGAAAGTGGACCTGCATAATGAAACTCAAACACTCCAACCTACCTGAAATTGTATGAAATGAATGAGTATTGGAGTCTTTGGTTGTGGTCGAGATTCCACAGCTCAGAGAAGAGACTCATTTTAGTATTACAAAAAACATACAACAAAAAAAGATAGTCCTGACACTTGTCCATCATGCACACACCTAGTTACATGCACGTAAATGACCATAAATGACACAAGTTCAAAATACAAGAAAGAAACAACTATTTATTACTTGCCACGTCAAAACACTATATATTTTTCTCTCTCAACTATTCACACATTTAAAAATTATTTTGCTACAGTATTTTTAATTTTCAGTTTTTAGTTTTTAGCAATAAGTGATATCTAAACAGACCTTAAATGTTTCAGCAAAGCACGTTCTTGACAAACCCACCAGCAACCTCCCTCCCTCAACATTTCTCTAAGGAATTGAAACTTTTATCTCTTGGAAGAGCATTGGTGAAGACTGAAGATGTCTAATACTTGTTCTTCAGTGTTACGTGCAAAAGAAGTGGTGGGGAATCTGTTAATCATTTGATTGGATTGTAACGGCTAGTGGAGCTAGTCTTTGAGTTTTGTTAGGATAGGTTGTTCCTAAAATGCAGGGGTTATCTTGTATAGAAAGAGCAGTAGTTTATTTGTATGAAATCATCAGAAAAATTATTTAAGCAGAGTAATCTGTTGAGGTCAAGGATTAATTCCTCAGTCATTCAGTCTTCCAATATTTGAGTTGAATTTCATCGTCTTCCAAAACCTCTCTAAGTGATGCTTGATGGCAATATGCTTAGCATGATTGTGGTATATGTTTCATTAGGAGTGAGCAATGGACCCGGTCCACCCGACCGACCCGACCCGAACCGAGAGGTTTTGGGCGGGTCTAAGGATATTCGGGTCGGGTTTCGGGTCTTATTTTTGGGTTATTTTCGGGTTCGAGTCGGGTGTCGGGTCATATAAATACACTAGTCTGGACCCGATTTTTTCTTTTGAAAAAAACCCTACTCTCTCCGCCTCCCTCAGCTCTCTGCCTCCCTCGGCTACCTCCCTCAGCTCTCTGTCTGTGTGTAAGTCGAATATATTGCTTTGTGAACAGACTGTAAATAGAGCTGAAATTCTTAGTGGGTTTTTGAATTGATTATCAGAATCAGTCCAGTTAGATTTATCATCTCTATGTGTTTGCTCTTTGATTGGTTTCTGAGAAAACTGTGAAAGAAAAAACGAACTTAAAATTCGGATTTTCATATTTTTCTCACTTTTGGGGTGTTGCTAGTGGTGTTTTTTTTCATGGGTTGAACTCAAAATTTAAACTTTTTTGGTTCGTTCCCCACATTTTCTCGGCAACCAAACTTTTAGGTGGATATTCACTCCTAGTTTCTTGTTAATTTAGTTGGGTTTTTAATATTTTCAGATTTTGGGCTTTTTTTCTATGTGAATATCCTGTTTGGGTTTGATTTTCTTGTGTTTTGTGATGTGGGTTTGGCTTGAATCGTTTTTTTAAGGACCCATTTTGATTTTTTTTTTTTCAGGTTTTTAACTAAAGAGTTGTGCTCCTCTGCCTCTCTCACTGAGTTCTCTCTACGTGTGTAACGTTATAAGTCATCCACTCATCCTTCTCTTTGTTGGGTTTTTTTTTTCTTCTTAATTTCCTTGTCTTAGTCTCTAATGGATTGGTGGGGGTTTTGTGTTTTCTGTGATGTTATGTTGTTTTATTGTGTTATTTTTCTTAGCATGCAAACAGGGACTAATGGGTTTAGAAGGGGGAAAATGAAAAAATTTATACTGAGCTTTGGCTAGAATGCGGTTGATGTGAGAGCATGTTTGCTTGTGCACCATTTGTTTGATAATTTTGTATCTCAAGTGTTTAAAAAATGCTACTTAAAATGGAATATGGATGTTTGCATAGTGTAAATTAAGGTTTGTTGGGTTTAAACTTTAAAGTGTTGCCTTGGTTTAGAATTTTTGTTACCTATGTATCAGTTGCTATTTGGTTGAGTTTCTAATAGACGGCTTTTATTTTTTAGACAATTGTATGCTGAATTCTGTATAGCATTCTCAATTTTGATGGGAAGTTAATATATAGATATTTGCTTATGTGAATTAATAAGGTTCTCTTCATATTCAATTTTGCTGGAATTTATAAGTTTTGTATCTAAGATATCTACCATTTTTTTTTTTATGAGTAATAAAACTCTATTCAATTTTTCAGTGTTGTTGCAGGTTTCAATATCCTTTAAAAAATATATAGAGATGGTCTTTCTTTCATACTAACTGAGTTGGTTCTTTGGCTTATCAAATGCTTTGCACCTATAATTGACATGGTGCAACTTCTCAATGTAGAACCTTGAAATAGGATATTGGTGCTCATGACTTAAGTAAACATTGTAAGAATAATATGAAATTGTTGAGTATTTGCTTCTACAATAATTAATTGCACTTGCTTACATGAGATCTTAGAACTTGTAAACATTTTAAACTCTCTGCTCTTTTTTTTCTCCTCCCAAAAAAGAACTCCCACTTGTTACAAACCCTTTTCAGCTTCATCTCCCTTCATTGCCTCAGCTTTTGGATTTTGGATCCATGGTTTTCTTCTCTCTCTAATTACTATGTCTTTTTTGTTTCTTTGTACTAAGTATTGAATATCGAGGTTTGGGTTTATGTGGTTTTAGTCTTTTTTTTTTTATGATAAACTTCTTGTTAAATTGATAGGAGAAGCAATATGTGGTTTTGGTTTGGTCAATGGGTTCATTTGGGTTTTTAGAATTGTACAGTAAAATCTAAGATTGGGTTCTGATCAATGGTTTATTTGTATTCCTATTAATTTTACAATTGGATTCATAGGTTGGTATTGATTTTGATCAATTATTCACAGTAAAGAGTAGGGGTTTGGGTTTTTTTGCTTTTCTTATGAATTTTTATCAATGGGATCATCTGGTTTTTTGTTGATATGTATTCTCCATTCTGGGATTGCTCTGACTTGTGGAGCTTTAATGATGTTTTACTCCCATGAGGTCTATGTGTTTGGCCATGGCCTCAAGACTACGATTAAGCTTCAAGGATCAACACCCCATGATCAGTTACTGATTGGAACCTCTGATTCCTTCTTGGGTTTGCTTTTATTTGCAATAGGGTCCCTTTTGTTCATGGTGGGTTTTGTTCAGGACAGAGAGTTTCAGAGTTTTTTTGCCAAGGGATGTGTGTTTCTTCTTACAATGTTTACTATTGGTTTTGGTTCTTTTAGTATAGATGATGATACACTTACTATTGTAACAGTAGTGTTTGAATATTTTCCTGTGGTTTCAATATTAAGTTGCATAGACTGATAGATTACTAATGTCTCTGTTGCCCATCTTTCTTAGTTTGTGTTGTAGCTACAATGGATCTCATTACTTGTATTGTCTGTGTATCTAATAGTAATTGTTTCTCAAGTTATGTGAATTACATTTCAGGAAATGGAGAATCTTGAATTCTTGAAATGAGTATATCGATGTCTACATCCATTTATTATTAGGATTTGATGTGAATGTATATTGCAAATGTGCAGATTAGCAAGAATAAGTGACACCAAGATAGAATTGCAGCGTTGGATGTGTGGAAAAAACTAGAAGATTTTGTTCGGTCGCAATCACATTCTTGATGTGCATTGTAGTTGACATTGTTTATTTTAGGTGTGTGTGTATAATTTTTAATGTAAGACTTGGTCTTTGTTTTCATGAATTTTGGTGAACTTCAAGGTTTTCCATTCATAGTAGTTGATACAGAGGATGTATTTTGCAAGAACACTGAATGAAGTGTTATGCGTTAAGTCACACTTCAATTTCCTTGATGGGTAATTGGAGATGGACCATGCAATTTTATTTATATGTAAATTTCATTTTTTGTTGTTGCCAATTTGCTTAGGACAATACTAATCTTAAAACCCAGGAATGATTTATTTATTTTTTGATGAATGAGCAAATTCATTCAAAAGAAACGACCCAAAACAAGGATAAGAAAATCTAAACAGTCAAACAAGGTATCCAAGAGTTGAACTAGAGATGAGATGACCCAATAGCAACCCTTACTTTCCCATTTAACAAGCAGTAGCAGTTAAAAAAAAAAAAAAAAAAAAGGTCCAACCCAAGACCCGACCCAAGACCCGGAAAACCGACCCGATTTTTCTGGTCGGGTCGGTTTTTAGACAACCAAACCCGATTTCTATCGGGCCGGATTTCAGGTCACAGTAAACCCGACCCAATATCAGTCCTATATTTCATTTTGTTCATAAATTCTGGAATATTTTTCATTCGACTCTCTGATTTTAATATTTTATTCATGATACTCTTGAAACACGCACAAGATTTCCATGCATAATTCATGTGTAACTGTATCCTGAAGTAAACTTGTCCAAGTACACTTGTGCACTCACTATGGTTGTCTTTCATCCTGACAATGACATATATATTGATGAATTAATATCACATTTTTTTGCAAGATATAAACGGCCCTCAATATTCTGGCAGATTTAATTTTACAATACAGTTTCCTCATTACAAAGAAGTTCTTTACAAACCAGATTTTGGATGTAAGCAATTTGGGAAACCTGTTGTTTTTGACATGGATATGACTGTGAGTGTTGGAGATTTTATTGCTGTGTCTTACCTACTTAAGATGCCCGTGGAAGTGATCAACCTCAATGTAGAGTGGCCTTTTATTTTTTTTTATCTTTCACTGGCTCCATGTTTTAGGTTCTTTATGACTATTACCTTTTGGATTTCACACCATTCTATCAATTTGTAATTCTGAGTACTTTGTACAAGTTACTTTATTACGATACATTGACTCATTCTTAACCTATATATTGCACAAAATAGGTGTGAATGTGATCCATGTAAAAAATGGAAGCTATTTTGGCTGTTAAAAGTCAATTATATCAATAGCAGCAGTTCTGAATTTTGATGTGCATTATCTCTTTTCTTTCATCCAGGCAATGATAGTAAGCCCAACCGGTTGGGCAAATGCTGCAATGATTTCTTCATATGATGGGCCATGATGACATTCCGGTTGGTCTTGGAGACGTTTTTGCAATGAACTAATCTGATCCAATCTTCTCAGCTGTTGGAGACTGCAGATACATTAATGCCATCCCACATGGTAGTGGTGGACTTACTGAGTCAGACACTCTCCATGGTTTGGCACGAGAATTTTCAATTAGCCCCAGAAGGTAATTACGTTATATAACAATTTGTTATATACATCAATTTGTTAGTTTTTAAATTTTTTAAGAAACATATATTGTGAATTAAATTGTTAAAAAGTACAACAACCATAGAAATTATTCTATCTTTTGTAGCCACCCTTGTACAGTTCCTTCTTTATTTTATACGATAAAGTTTGGCTCCAAACATGTTAAGTTACTTGGACTCCAATCACTAATAGGACAATGACAATGTTAGTCATTATCATGTGTAATACACATGACTTACTTAACACAACTAACCAATGAATCATATGCATTGCACACGACAAGACACATGTCATCTTTTTATTAGTGGTTGGAGCTTAAGGCCCCAAACATGTTTGGGATCAAACATTTTCCTATCATTAATATTTTCTTAACTCATTGCCCATTAAAGCTAATGTTCCATCGTTGTATATAAGCATTTCATTGAGACTTTGAGTCAATGAAAGGCAAAGACTTTATTCTTTGAGCTACTTTATTTGCTAAAGAAGACCCAATTTAATATGGGTGAATGCTGCAGGGAGAAGTAAAGGACTTATCTCCTAGGAAACAAACTACACAACAATCTAAGCGACTCGTCAGGCCTCTTCCCCTTACACAACCCAGCAGAATAAGAAGTTATTTCATTTGGACAAATATCCCCTTTGAGTCATTTCATCAAACAATTGGAGTGCATCCTTAGATCTGCCACTTTTACACACACAACCCATCAATTAAAATGCTAAAGACCACATTGGGAGGACAATTTAACTTCAACATGTGATTACAAACAGCTAAAAATAACAACACCACCTGCTGTTGAACTATAACATGTAAAACAGAGTTGTAAGTAGTGAAAAAACCAGGCTTACAGTCGTCAAAACTTTAATAGTAGAAAAAGACTTCCACGGCCATTTCAGCAATACCCATTTGAGCATACCCTGAAATGAAGCATCAGGAGGGATTGGAAATGCCAAGGCAGAGTTTTTGAGTGTGTTCCAGTAAAAGTCAAAGGAATGAGGATGGTTGATTTGGGGTGGCTTTGTTGAGGAATGAGGATGGAGAGAACTACATTTGGAAATAGTGGTAGTCACCGGTCATGGAATTTAATTATCGCTTCAACTAAAAACTAATTAGTATCTTAATCTATATTTATATCTATATAATACTAAAAGTTGAAGTATAGTATTTAATGTTGCTATATTCATATTGAGTCACGTCAACAACCATGTCATTTTTATAATATTTTTTTGTATTTACCCAATAATTTAAAAATAATTTTTATCAATTTTAAAATACTAAAAAATATGAAATAAATCCCACCCCTATCACCACCATAAAACCCGCTTCTTATCTATATATCTCTCTCTCAACTCATCATCTTCCTCTTCTCAAAAAAAAAAAAAAAAAAACTTTATCTTCCCATCAAACAAATTACTAATGTTTCTCCTATTAATGACTTCACCATTAAATCTCAACTGCCTTAAATTCAACAATCAATCCTCTCTCTCTTTCTCTCTTTTTAACTTATAATCTCCTTATTTTATGGTCTGTGCTAGATTTTTTTTTACGATGTCGTAATACAGTTTTTTTTTTTTTTTCACTTTTCAATTTTTTGTCTTTTTCTTTATATTCATGTTTACAATTTTTCTATACATAATTGCATTTTAACCATTAAAATTGTTTGTGTCTAAAAAATTGGAATGCATTTTATTGATTTAATACATGTGAAACAATTAAGCTCTTTTTTTCCTTTTTTGGTTTGGTAATGTTTTGTTTTGTATTGTGTGTTACTATGTCTAGATTCCATAGATATAAAATAAAGAGTATAGTTTTAATAGTTCCGTTTTTAAAAAAAAATTTATTGCAAACTAACCTTCTCCTAGCCTCCTCCACAATAAAAATCATTTAATGCATTGATGTTAATGTTATGGTATTTGTTCATCAATATTAGCCCAATTGAAGGAGTTTTCTTAACGGACCAGCTAATAAAGATTTTTTTTTTCTTTTTCTTTAGAAGAGTCAAATAAAAAAGTTAATAATTGATTAGGTAAGGGAGTCATTAATTAAAACATGGCAGCCATTTTAAAGTGGCTTCTCTCTCCATCAAAACATTCATTTGCCTCCTTTTGTATTTAAAACCCACTGATTTAATTTCTTTTTATATAAATTTTGAATTGCTCTCTTTCCACCCCATAAGTCACCAAATTACAAATAGAACTGGAAACTCCCTTTAAGTTCAGTTTTTTCTTTTCTTCTCCCTCAACTTTGCTTTTCAGCTACAAATTTTATGGTTTGTGCTATATATATTTATATATATATATATATATATATATATATATATATATATATATTTTTTTTTTTTTTTTTTTTTTTTACGATGTCGTAATACATTGTTTCTTTTTTCTTTTTTCCAATTGTGAATTGTTAGTCTATTTCTTTATATTCATGTTTAAAATTTTCCAATACATAATTGCATTTTAACCATTAAAATAGTCTAAAAAATTGGAATGTGTTTTATTAATTTAGTACATGATCATTTCCCACCCATTTATTTATTTTATTTTCTGAATGGTTTTGTTATTTGTTCTATTTATGTTTACTATATAAATTCTTGCTAATTTTCTTTAGTCTCATCTAAATCTATGCTAGGGCTGTCCACGGGTCGGGTCAGGTCGGGTTTGGGCCTGACCCGGACTCGACCCGTCTAAATCGGGTCACCAAAATTACAACCCGCAACCGACCCGATATATGGGACAGACCCGGCGGTTCGGGTCATCAGTTAATCGGGTCGGATTGGTCGGTTTGGCGGGTTTGGGCTTGGGCTTCAATTTGGGCTGAATTTGTGATTTTGCATAATTTTTTTTTTAACTCAATTTTTGTCAGGCCTTTTGGGCCCAAATTAATGGGCTTATTTTTAACATTTATATATTTTTGAACCATTACATATAGCTCTCTTTTCACACCCTTTATTTCAAATTGGGCCTTCAAACTCAGCTATTAAACAACTTTTAATCTTTTGGACCTCCAAACTGTATCAGTACAAATTTAATGTATCTAGCTCACAACTAATGATAACAAATATAGTAAATAACATAAAAAAAAAAAACCTGGGCAATTAGCAAGCAATCAAGCACATAAAAAAACATAACATCTCTTTGACTCTTTCTAACCACCTGTTAAAACCACAATACAAGCAAGAAATTTGTTTCAAAATGCCCTTAAGCATTAAAACCTGGGCAGTACCTTAAAAATCCAAAAACAAATGAAGAAAGTCTAATAAACACAAAAACACATCTCAAGACTCAACCCATTAAACCTACATAAAAACACATAATATCTCTTTGACTCTTTCTAACCACCTGTTAAAACCACAATACAAGCAAGAAATTTTTTTCAAAATGCCCTTACGCATTAAGACCTGGGCAGTACTTTAAAAATCCAGAAACAAATGAAGAAAGTCTAATAAACACAAAAACACATCTCAAGACACAACCCATTAAACCTGCCAAGTTATGCCAACACATCTCAAGACACAACTTACACATGCCACCAGCAAACAAATTCTAATAAATAATTCAATCACAAGTCACAACCACACCACAAGTATGGCAACAAAAAATAACAAGAGTATCTTACAATATTTACATAAAGCTAGAGAAGGCAGAAAGGTAGTTACTACAAGTGTTAAGGCAGTAAACTACCAAGGCAATAGCTAGTTATAATTAGTTACAATTATGAAATACTAAAGTATTTCCAAAAAAAAAACTTTTCTAAAGCATTAAAGAGCAACTACTCTATAGTTTTTGTCCATTACTAATAGAAAAGAAATCCTATAAACTTAATAAGATTTCTTTCCTATAAGCAAGACTTAACAAGTTAGAAAAGCACTAATGTCCAAAATAACTTCCAATATGTATCCAAAAATCTGCCTCCTTTACAAAAAGTGTCCTTCCTCCCACAAGAAAGATGGCAAAAAGAGATTTATCAACAAAAATATAAGGACAAGACCAAAAAGGCAAAAACAATAGAGAGGGCAGAACCCAACTTAATAGAAACAACAGTAAGGGCAGAAACTTACCCAGTTAAAGATTAGTCATCAACACTAATTGGGCTACCTTTGCTTGAACTTGAACTTCCACCACTTGCTGCTGCTTGACGGATAACTAGAAAAGAGAAAGAAATGAAGGCTATTAGATTAAATTTTATTTGCACGACACATTTAATAGCACTTAATAGACAAAAAGTTTGGAAGTTAACATATTACCTAAATCATGAAATTCATCTTCCAAGACCTCTACTTCATCCTTTGATTTGCGAAAAGAAATTAGAACCAAGGCTTGAAGCCAATCTTGTGCACAAACAAGATTTTGAACCATGAGTGGAGAAAGTGAACTCCGAAATGGATCAAGTATGCGTCCTCCGGTACTAAACGCTGACTCAGAAGCAACAGTAGACACAGGTACAGCCAGCACATCCCTAGCCAATTTGGACAACACTTGATACCTATTTGAATTGACCTTCCACCACCCCAATATCTCAAATTTCACATCCCCCCTTCTACTTTCACAATTTTCATCCAAATATTTGTCAATCTCATTACTACACCCTATGGACTGCTCAGCCTCCAAGAAACGGTCAAACCTAGAATTAACCATTGCATATGGATCGCTACAGCCAATTGACTCACCTATGTCTGTCCTCTCACTCCCACTAGGTACTTGTACATTTGGTGAATCAACACGAGAGTAATAATCATACAACTTGACCAAGGAACCCCTCACCAACTCAACCATCACATCAGCCACTTCATTCCCATAAATTTCAGAAAAACAAAATTTCAAAAACCTCAACTTCTTTCTTGGATCAAGAACCACAGCCACATACAAGAGATGATTCATATTATCCCCCCCCTCTCCCCCAATACTTATCAAACTTAGATTCCATTTTAATTGCCATGTTTTTCAAGAGGTGGTTTTGAGATTTACTTAAATGGGAAATATTCTCTTGAATGACAAACATCTCATCAAAAAAGGTATTTGCAGTAACATACAATGAACCTGAAAACTTTTTCGTTGCATTGTAAAAAAGTTTCAATAAACCCACAAATGTTCTACAATTTTGGAAATCAATACCACTAGGAGATCCCATACCACCACTATTCTCCTTGTTCATAAAGTATGAAGAATAACTATCATCCTCATAGTCCATTCGTATGAACACTTTCTCAAATTTTTGTGCGGTTTCTAACATGAGGTAGGTAGAGTTCCACCTAGTTGGTACATCTAGACAAAGAAGAGACTTAGACTCAATACCTAATCTCTCCACAAAACCCACAAAAGTTTGATTCCTATTTGGTGAGGACTTCACATACCTCACAGCTTCACGCACCTTAGCAATGGATGCATCAATTTCTCTCATACCATCCCCCACAATCAGATTTAAGATATGTGCACAACACCTCATGTGTAAGAACTCATGTTCTAAAACAGTACCGTCCCAATCTTTAGTTACATTTTCCAAAAACTTAATGGTGACACCATTTGAGCTAGCATTGTCCACTGTTAAAGTGAATATGCCATTAATACCCCACTCACGCAAACACATCTCAATCTTTCTCCCTATAGTCTCCCCCTTATGGTCTTCAACTTGACAAAAATTCAAGATTCTCTTATGCAACTTCCAATCATCATCAATAAAATGTCCTGTAAGGGACATATAACACAGATTCTGAATGCTAGTCCATGTGTCTGTAGTAAGACACACCCTACGACCCTTCAAGGCCCCCCTTAGTTTCTCTCTCTCAACACCATAAATGCCAATCACATCCCTAGCTACAGTTTGACGAGATGGGATATCCCTAATTCGCAACTTAGGTTGTAAGGTTGTCGAATATCTTTGAAACCCATACCCTTCTACAAACCTAAAAGGCAACTCATCTATTATAACCATTTCAGCGAGTGCCTTCCTAACAGCTTCAACAGTAAAGGCTGTTGGCACAAGCTGAAACCCTTCCTCCCCATCCTTTTTGGGTTCAAACGCTAAAGTTTGTTGTCCTTTAAGTGTAGCTCTATTAGGGTTCTTAACACAAACTGGTGTATGATTCAATAAATTAGCAGTACCATGCCCTTTACTATCAACTAGATAAGTTTTTTGACAGTAATTACAAACAGCCTTAAAATGACCATCACCAATATCTACTTTCTCAAAATTGTCCCAAGCAATGGACTTTTTCCTATTACTACACACCTTGCCTTTATTTTTAGGTGGAAGAGGGGGAACCTCAGCATTAGTTGGAGTGGCAGTAGGTACAGCTTGGGTAGTAGGTGTTGTTTGAGAAGGGGGTGCATCACTAGAAGGTTCCATAACCTAAAGGCATCAAATTTATGCATTAGCAAACAACCAAAAAAAAAACTAATCCTAAGAAAGATCATTGTAGTTGACCTCTTAGAGGGCAAAGTCACATACACCGGAGCTATATAGAATAAGAATTTAATTGTTTGAATCTCTATCAACTAACAATTAAAGAAAGATTGACCAAAAAATATTTAAAAGACAATGTGCATAAGAATTTAATTGTTTGAATTAAGAATTTAATTGTTTGAATAAGAATTTAAGAAAGATCATTGTAGTTGACCTCTTAGAGGGCAAAGTCACATACATTAAGATGAAGCAATGGATTGATAACACAATCCTATTTAGTATGATAACTTTGATCAAGACATGAAGCAATGGATTGATATAACATCTTACATGTAAATAAACACTACATAGATTGGGTAGCCTAACAGCTCTTATGAGAAAGAGTAAATAAAAGCCTCCAAAAGAAATTACAAAGACATATCATCGTCAATTTGCAAACACAATTATTGCAGTCAGATATTCCTCAAACAATGACAAAACTCACAAGTTACACAAACAATAACAAGAAGTTAAAAGAGATAAAACAGAAGAGAATTGATACCTCAGTTGTTAGGGTCCTTAGGGATTCAAGCTTGCAAAGGAAGCAAAATGCCTATTTGAACAACTTTCAACTCCTGTATAAATTAGGATTCAAATTTTTAAGTTAGGAAAGCAAAATGAATCAAAGAAATGAGCAATAAAATACAATCAGATAAAAAAATAAGAATGTGTTTGGACTTTGGATTTCATCTTTTTAAAATAGGGGTTCATCTTCTTCTTTTTTTCTTTTTTCTTTTTTAATAGTGAAGATACAACTCAATGAACTCATACAAGTATATTGATCATAGAAAAAAACAAAACTTAACAAGGAATAAAACAAGCAGATCCGAAAATAAATAAGTGTTTGAATTTTATGTTTTTAAAACAGGGATTCATATTCTTCTTTTACAGTGAGGATACCAGTATATTGATCATTACAAAAACAAAAACAAAAACAAAATAATGAATAAAACAGGGCAGATACAAATCACACTCAGAGTCAGAGCACAATAAAATAATGAATCAAACTAACTATACTGATAACAGTTAACACAAACAAACACACTCAAGGGTTCCATCTTTGAAACCCGAATAATTAAGTCTTTGAACAACAAATCAAATTTAAAAAATTAGGGTTTCATCTTTGAATCCAATCTATTGTTCAGTTTTGGTCCCTAATCTTTAAGTTTTAAGTCATTTAAAAAAGATCCCTTAAGTTGCTTTCATATGATTCTTATTACATATCAAAAAATAAACCATTTGAACAAAAAATAAACCCATATCACAAACACAAAATGCCGAAAAAGAGAGATGAAAAGGGAAATTTTTTTTTACCTGATCTGAGACTAGGAAGCCGAGTCTAAGAGCTTGAGAATACCCATGGAGTGAAGACAACGGCGTCAGGTGGGCTGTGAGGCGGCGGCAACAGCAACCAGCAACCGTTTTGATGTAAAGGAAAATGAGCACTTGTTTCAAAATAAAAAGGAGAGGTTTTGAAATCAATAGAGAGCAGAGAGAATAGAGAACACTCGGTAAAGACTAAAGACCCATTTATAAGAGAGAGAGATGAGGGTTTTGTGTCTGAGCCGAGTAAGGAGAGGCATGGAAAATCTGATTTTGATTTTGAAATGTGTAGCCGAGTACCTACTTGAAACCCTAAACCTAAACTATGATTCATGACCAGAGCTAGAGACATGGGAAAGTGAAAATCTTAGTTTGATTTGAACTTTGAATAGCCGACTAGTTGTTGTTGCCAACGGGTAGAGACTAGAGAGAAAGAGAGAGAGTGAAGTGAAGATTTTGAAGGAGTGGAGGCGTGGAGCTGATCTGATTAGAGCTAGAGATGGGAAAGTCAAACTCTTGGTTTGATTTGAACTTTTGAAGTAGTAGCTGTTGTTGTTGCCAACGCCAACGGGTAGAGAGAAAGAAAGAGAGAATGAAGTGAATGGTCTGATCTGAAGAGAAGTGAGGGAGTGGTGTGGAGCTGTGTGGTCTGTGGCTCTGTGGAGTAGGTGATTTGATTTTATTTTTTGTGTGGACTGGAAGAACCGAAGAAGGTTGGAAGCTGTGTGATTAGGGTCTGAAAATTCTGAAATGGAAGCCTTTAGTCCCATCCAAGCAAGTTGCGTGTAGCTTTAACCAAAGCAATCAGCTTTTTGTCCAACAAGTGGGCTTCTCTCTTCAGACCGAGCACGTGACTCCCATCCACCAGATGTCCAGAACGGTCACTCCAGAAGATTCAAAAACAAATCAAATTTTTTATGTTTTTTACTAAATCTTCGGTCGGGTCGGGTACTACGGGTTTTTAACTCAATAACCCGTCACCCGAACCGATTATTCGGGTTTTGTTAGAGTCAAAACCGAATCCGACCCGCAATGGACTTCGGGTCCACCCGTTGGGCCTCGGGTCGGTCGGATTCGGGCGGGTTGATCGGGTCTTCTACCCGTTGGACACCCCTAATCTATGCTAACTTCTAACTTCTTAGGATACTTTGGAAGAAGAAACAAAATCTTCTACATATTATGATCGATAGGTATGGAGTATACGGTGTTCCTCTTCTTTTTTTTTTTTTTGTATTTGAGATTATAACTTAGTTTTGCATGGTTTTCTCATTAATCTTACAATGAAAATAACTTTATGGCAAGTCATACATACTAATGTTTTTTTTTTTTTTTTTAAAGATCTAATCTCTAATTCTTACCATTTATCATCTCAAAAAAACAAATTATTACCTATTATAATTTTTAAGGAAACAACTCTGGGACGCTTACAATGTTTAACTATTGCTTTATATTTTCCTTGATAATACTAATATCCATTACTTTTACTTGAAGCATATACCTCAATGTGATCTCATTCTCACATAAAAAATTTTGGGAAAAAAAATAATGAATATGGAAAGTCTCTAATTTTCCATAAACCAGTATGGTAGTCCAAAAGTTCTCTATTCAAACTTGCTATTATGTTACCACCTTTAATTCGATGAGTTTATATATATATATATATATATATATATATATATATATATATATATATATATATATATATATGTATGTATGTATATATGTATATATATATAGACACACACACACACACACACACACACATATATATATATAGACACACACACACACACACAAACACCCATATATGCAACTTAGAAGTTACAAATACAATTTTTAATTACCAAAATATACAAGGTCTCTTCCTTTTCTCTAACCTTTCCCCTCCCACAACACTTATGAATCATTTATACATTTTCCCCTTCCCCTAAATATTTTATATATATATATATATATATATATATATATTCTCTCTTTATCTCTTTTAAAACCAATAATCTTAGTATTTGTGATGGAAAAATTTCAATTATCAATACATGTTTGTTTTTTTATATCTACTACATATCTTTTTTTCTTTTTCTTTTTTTGATACAAGATAGAATTTCTACTCTAACATAATTTAAGTGTATATGTGTGTGAAGCTCCCTTTTGGAGACTTGATCCCCGACTCTTACCCCTCACACCCCACAGCACTTATACTTGTAGAGTGACCACTGCACCAAGGGTGCGTTGATCATATCTACTACATATCAAAGGTACCTCTCTCTCTCTCTCTCATTTAGATTTCTCTATAATCTTTGCATTCTATTTGTTTTAATGCTTTATGATAGGCATTTTACAAGTTTTAGAAGTTCTAGGATTAATTAGAGTGGAGAAAGTTAACATATGAAGATTGATAAGTATTGTCAAGATAATAACAATAGTTTTTTATGTCAGTAAAGCAATTTGAATAACATAGCTTAAATGATAAATGGTTGTTAGGTTGTCTATATGTTGGTATTACTTGATCCTCGACCCTTACCCCCCATACCCCACAACACTCATACTTGTAGAGTGACCACTGCACTAAGGGTGTGCGGTGGTCATATCTACTACATATCGAAGGTACCTCTCTCTCTCTCTCTCTCTCTCTCTCTCTCTCTCTCTCTCATTTAGATTTCTCTATAATCTTTGCATTCTATTTGTTTTAATGCTTTATGATAGGCATTTTACAAGTTCTAGAAGTTCTTGGATTAATTAGAGTGGAGAAAGTTAATATATGAAGATTGATAAGTATTGTCAAGATAATAATGATAGTTTTTAGACCCTTTAAAACCACAATTGGATTAACCTAGGTAGTTAGCCAAGTTGTTACTTAGTAAAATTATTCAAATCTAGGTTATCACAATCAAACAATCATATCATATAAAGCATCGAAAATATAAAAGACACAAGATATGATCACCCAGGAAACCAAACCGGTAAAAACCTGGGGAGGATTTAACCTAGCTATCCTCAAGGTAAATTTGAATCCACTATCTTGAAAGAATCGAAGTTCATACAATAAGACTTACAAGCCCCCACGCTCGACTTCTTATTGCTACCCACCAGTAGAACTTACTAACACGACCACGTGCAAGTTCTGAATCCATGGACTCCTTTTTCTTGGATTCACCACCAAATACAAGCACACTCGCTTGTGTTTCTTTAAGCTTCAATGGCAGCAACTGGATTGATCATCAAAGTGTAGAAAACTTCTTCTCCTTGAAAACCCTAAGTTTATGTGAAGGAAAGCTCCTCAAAGATCTCACAAAAGATTCACACGAACCACAATATGAGCAACACTAAAACGTGGCTAGGGTTTGCCTTTTATACCTAAGGCAAATTAGAAACTCAAAACGTTTTAAATCACTTAGGGCTGAGTTGGAAATTTGTAGAAAAAAATGTCAGACCCGATTTTCGATTGATCCAGCCTAAGCTTTGATCGATCGAAAAAGGCTGAAACAGTTTTTTTCATTCCTACAGTAACTAATCCAACTTTACAACAATAAACCAACTTTGAGCAAGTCTAAAACAAACTAAATACATTGTTTTGATCATGATTTCCCAACAATATAAATTAGAATTCTAAATACATAAAAACCTAAGTCTTTAGAACTTAACAAACTCCCCCTTTGACAATCCGTGACAAAACACAACTTATTAGCTCAAAGTTTACAAATAAAAGCCCTTTACAAAATAATGCTCACAAAACACAAATTCAATCCTAACTACTATCCATCAGTTGCAAGAGTAGACAGCAGCTTAATTGAATCAACATGTATATTTCCTGAAACATTTAAACAAAATTCATATCCGCATGTGTGGAAAAATACAAGCAAATAAAATAAAATCTTGATTTCAAACAACACATAATAAAGACATATATCAATGAAGAACTCATAAACATAAGTCAATAAGTAGTTTGAAACAAGAAACATATAAAATAAATATACTCCCCCTAACATGAATATCCCAACAAGGTAAAACAAATGTGGCAAGAGCTAAAAAAGTAAAATACAAAGTGAAGCACCTAGATACAATCTAAAGCAACTCCACAAGCTCCAACCAACAAAAATAAACTCTCCCCCTGAAAATAAAAACAAAGTACAAGTGCAAAAACTCTCAAATGTACTCCCCATTTTTGTGACGGAATGCCAAAGGGCAATCAAAATCCATCATCAAAAGGAGGTGATGATGAAGAACTCCGAAATTGTGCCAAATCTGCTCGCAAACCACAAATCTCATCAAGAACGTCCACCAAAATCTGTCATTGAGCTGCCTGAACGGTCAAGACATGATCCAACGTACGTCGAATGTCTGAATCATCCAAAGTAGTCGGTGGAGGAACATCGGTAGCAGCACCACCAGAAGTCTCAGCAGCATCAACACCTGTAGAAAAAGGAGGAGGGGGAACATCACCAGAAGATGCACCTCTAGGACCCGAAGGATCAACTCTTAAGTGAGCAACCCTCTGTCTAAGAAAGGTAGCACCTAAAGGAGCGACAACATGAACAGGCTCACCAAAAGGGAAATCAACTAAACCAAGGAATAACAAAATCCTATGAATGAAAATAGGATGAATAAGTGCATGCCCTATGACAGAACTCCTATGAACTTCGTTCAAAGAACGAAGAAACAAATGAGGAAAGCTGATAGACGCACCAAACATGAAAGCGTATAAAAACACACATCGCTCAAGAAGGATGATGTGGAGATGAGAAATAGGCCACAATGAATGACACGCAATTCTAAGAAACCAATAGGCAGTCTCAGACAGCGCAGAAGACGTGATCCGAGGATCAGAACCCCACTGGATAGATGATCTAGTGATGTGTGACATGATAACATCTATAGAAGGAGACTCAGCATAAGGATAGACAGGCTCGGTAACGACCAGAACCCCAAGAGCCTCAGCCACTACCCTAGGGGTAATGGTGAACTCAACACCTCGTATCCAACTCCTAACAAGGGTGTTGGAATCATAGATGTGACAAGAGAGTTTCGAGAAGAACTTTCTAATTAGGGCGGTCGGCGGTGGATGGTCTATCTCTAATAAGGACAACCAACCTCTAGACTCTAGATTAGCCCTAATGGCCGGATCAACCTCATCTAAGATCACAGAACGCTCAACCCAAATCTTACGCTTACTGTTCAGTTTCTTAAAAGCCTCACGACAACGGTCGTTCTTAAAAAGCTGAACCCTAGAGGGAGACACAGAAGGAGTAGAGGAAACCCTATTAGCTCTTGTTTTCCTAGGCATGGTGCTAGAAAAAGAACCAAAAACACATAGCAAATAGAGAGAAGAAAAAAAAAACAAAACCAAGGGTAGATTGCAAGTTAGTACAAAAAAAATATAGAACAAAAGCTATATGATGCATGAACAGATTAAATGATACGATGCATGTGCTAAAGCAGTGAATTAAGTTCAATTTAAGTTCAAATTCACAAAATTTGCTTAAGCATAGAATTTCTAACAAAAGCCCCAAAAAATTTTTAAAACCACTTGAATGTTTTTAAAGAAATTGACCAATTGATCATCACACAAGTTAGAAAACAGTTTAGAATGATCAATTAATCAATTCAACAAGCCAATTTCATCAATTTTAACCAAATTGAACAAAATCCCCAAATTGGGTTCAATACAAGCCCTAGAATTTTCAATTTTTCACAAAGCCCCAAATTGATCAAATTAACCAACATATATCATGAATATAACAATATAGGAGCAAAACCCAATGATCAATTTTAGAAAAAGAGGATTGATTCAACAAAAACCCCAAATGTGAAAAGTTTCGAAAATCCCATTAAAATGCATGAGTTTATGCATGAAATCATGAAAATAAAAGCAAAATGAGGGGTATAAAGGTCTTACCGGCCTTGGGAGAGAAAAAACTTTGAAAAAAAATTTGGTTGAAAACGACAAAAAATCCTTAGTGGAGCTTTGCCAAGTCGGAGAGAGAGAGGAAAGTTTGAAAAAGTTTTGAAAAAGTAGATGAACAAGTCAAATCTGAGTTTTTTTAAAAAAATTTATTCACAATGTTCGATTGATCGAAAAACAGGTTCGATCAATCGAACCAGACAGAGGCTCACTAAAATTTTTCAAAAGGATTTTGATTAATCGAAAATCAGATTGAATCAATCGAAAATCTGGAAAAAAAACATCTTTTTAGAAAAATAACCTGATTTTTTGAAAACATACCTCAAAGCATTGAATATAAGAAATAAAAATGCATGAGTATGAGATGAAATGTTTTTCCAAAACACAAGTTTTAAACCCAGTTTTCCCAAAATTTAAATTTTAAACAATCTCCTTTTTTTTTTCAAGTAACAAATCAGTTTTGCATAAAACTCAAAGTATTTTTCAAACTTGGTTGGTCATACCAAAAACACACATAATTACACGTACAATGTTTAGCAAAGAGTAACTTGTGTTGTGTGTGCAACTAGCAAAAGCTTGAGATACATGTGAGGTGATATGTGAATAGCAATCAACCACAAAGTCTACAAAATTCATCACATAGAATTCAAAAGAGACTATCACCTAAAGAATTACATCATATAACTCCCACATCTTCTAGAACATAAGCTTGCAATCATGTAAGTTTCTTGAAGTTTGCCTTATAATATACGCATCAATTTTTAATTATGTGATTTGGCATTAAGCCTAATAGTACACACCAATTTTAAGCATTTATCAATTAAACCGAGGTTTTACCTTATGTTCTTTTTGTGCATGTGCTACGCTTTCTCGAGCAGAAAATCTTATGATATGTACTAAAGTGTTCATGATTGGCTAGTGCACAATGGTGAGATGGTTATTTATGCATTTCTCAAAAGGATCAAGTCCGATAGTCAAACAACATGTGACTTCAAGATTAAGACAAAATGATAAACACATGCACTACAAAGTTTCAGCTAGTCAAGTGCAATAAATAAGCTCATCAACGCTAAACAAAGTACAAGTGACATGTCATGTGAAGATAAATTGACCAACCTTGTTTTCAAAAACAAAGAGAATAGTGCAAGAACACAATGTGCTTCATTTTCCTTCCTTTTTTTTTTTTTTTTATATATATCGAATAAAAAAACACCTAGAATGAAATGCATGAATGTAATGCAATGCAACTCCTAGAGATAAGAGAAAAGAAACACAAAAACCAAAGAATAAAGAACAATAGTCACAAAGGAAAAACAATGAAGTACAAGGACCATGTCAGAAAGACTCAGTTAGTTTGAGTCTTTTGCATCCAAAATTTTTTAGATGCACCTCAAGTATTGAAGTTTCTATTCACATTAGAGTGATTTCCAACTCCAAGATTGAAATAAAGGTTGAGCGCCTTTACCAATTCACTAATAAGTGTTATAGGATCTTGTGCTTGAGACATTGGCACTTTTGGTTTGTTTGCTCTCTTAGCAGCTTGCAACTTGTAACAATTAGGACGAATGTGTCCAGACTTCCCACAAAAATGACACACCCAAACAGGCTTACCATGCATCTTGTCCTTAGAAAGGGTAGACTCCTTAAATTTAGACTCTTTCAGATCAACCATAATCTTCCTAGATGGTGAAACTTCTATGGGTTTGACAACCTCACTCACAGCGGGTTTGACAGTTTCACTCACAGCCTCACTCACAGAAGGTTCAGAAGAAGATGAAGGAACAAAGTGTGTGGAATGGGGAGCAGATACAGAGATGCTTTCAACAAAACCTAATCTAGATTTGTCAGAAGGAGACTTTTGAACACCTAGCAGTTGATCAAGTTTAGAACTAGCAGATCTAGCAACAGATAAATCAAGTTCCAAAGATTTAACTTTATCAAGCAATAACATATTCTCAGTTTTCACATTGTTCAAAAGTTCATTAGTATCAAACAGTTTAACAAGCAGATTCTTCTTATCAAGCTTAAGAGATTCAATTTTCTTCAGGCCAAGTTCAACATTCATAGCATCCTTTGTAGCAACTTTGCAAAGTTTATTGTAGGCCTCTTGAAGATTTGCGTCCTCAGAGAGTTCCCCATCAGAAGGGTTCTTTTCAGCAGATATACTTTCATTCACTACAGCAGTAGCTGTGAACGCAATGAAGTTTCCATCCTCGTTACATTTTGACTCATCATCAGAAACTTCACCATCACTAAGGGTTACAGCCATAGCCTTACCCTTAGACTTCAAGTAAGTAGGACACTCAGATTTCATGTGACCATACCCTTGACATCCAAAACATTGAGGACCCATAGAATTATTAGAAGATTGACCTACTTTTTCTCTAGGTTTGTCATTATTGTTCACCTTAGTGGGATCATTCTTCCTAAAATTTCTAGGTTCAGCAGTGTTCACACCTCTTGCCTTTCTATTGTTATTCTTGAGAAAATTTCTAAAGTTTTTGGCAAGGTAAACAATCTCTATAGCAGAGAACTCATCATCAAATCCACCAACCTCAACATCATCAACTGACTTAAGAGCCATTGATTTGGATTTACTAGTCTTTGGTAGGTCCAACTTATAAGATTGAAAAGATCCTACAAATTCATCAACAAGGATGGAGTCCATATCCTTGCTCTCAGTTATGGCAGTCACCTTGGGTCTAAAATTCTCAGTTAAGGATCTAAGAATCTTCCTAACAATTTTAGGTTGATCATAGATTTCACCCAAGTTATAAGATTGAAGAGATCCTACAAGTTCATCAACAAGGATGGAGTCCATATCCTTGCTCTCAGTTATGGCAGTCACCTTGGGTCTAAAATTCTCAGTTAAGGATCTAAGAATCTTCCTAACAATTTTAGATTGATCATAGATTTCACCCAAGTTATAAGCAGAATTAACAATATCATTAAGTTTAGCATATAATTCATCAAAAGATTCATCATCAAACATCCTAATGCTTTCAAATTTAGAAGTTAATTGCTGCAATTTGTTGATTTTAACAGCCTTTGTGCCTTTATGCACAGTCTGGAGGATATTCCAAGCAGTATGAGCAACCTCAACATTAGAGATTCTCTTAAATTCCTCCATAGAAACAGTGTTAAAGATAGCATTCATAGCCTTGCTATTGAACGTAGCTGCTTCTTTTTGAGAAGTTTGCCACTCACTAACAGGAGTAATGGGCTTCTCCCATTTGTATTCAACAGAGTTCCAGACTCTCTCATCAATTGATTTCAGGAATGCTTTCATCCTTACTTTCCAATAAGCATAATTATTCCCATCAAAGTGAGGAGGAATAATCAGAGAGTGTCTGTGTTCCATAACAACAGGCGTCAAGGATCAGCTCAAAGATCAAATGATCAACAACAAGAGAGCTACCCGCTCTGATACCACTTGATAGTTTTTAGACCCCTTAAAACCACAATTGAATTAACCTAGGTAATTAGCCAAGTTGTTACTTAGTAAAATTATTCAAATCTAGGTTATCACAATCAAACAATCATATCATGTAAAGCGGTGGAAATATAAAAGACACAAGATATAATCACCCAGGAAACCAAACCGGTAAAAACCTGGGGAGGATTTAACCTAGCTATCCTCAAGGTAAACTTGAATCCACTATCTTGAAAAAATCGAAGTTCATACAATAAGACTTACAAGCCCCCACGCTCGACTTCTTATTGCTACCCACCAGTAAAACTTACTGACACGACCACGTGCAAGCTCCAAATCCACAGACTCCTTCTTTCTTGGATTCACCACCAAATACAAGCACACCCACTTGTGTTTTTTTAAGCTTCAATGGCAGCAACTGGATTGATCATCAAGGTGTAGAAAACTTCTTCTCCTTGAAAACCCTAAGTTTATGTGAAGGAAAGCTCCTCAAATATCTCACAAGAGATTCACACAAACCGCAATATAAGCAACACTAAAACATGGCTAGAGTTTGCCTTTATACCTAGGGCAAATTAGAAACCCAAAACGTTTTAAATCACTTAGGGCTGAGTTGGAAATTTGCAGAAAAAAACGTCAAACCCAATTTTCGATTGATCGAGCCTAAGCTTCGATCGATCGAAAAAGGCTGTAACAGTTTTTTTTCATTCCTGTAGTAACTAATCCAACTTTACAACAATAAACCAACTTTGAGCAAGTCTAAAACAAACTAAATACATTGTTTTGATCATGGTTTCCCAACAATACAAATTAGAGTTCTAAATACATAAAAACCTAAGTCATTAGAACCTAACAAATAACAATAGTTTTTTATGTCAGTAAAGCAATTTGAATAACATAGCTTAAATGATAAATGGTTGTTAGGTTGTCTATATGTTGGTATTACTAATCAAATTCTCTTACATTATTTCACTTTTTGTATTACTAAATTTTTTTTTACTTTCACATAGGTCACACTTTTAGCCATTTTTCCTGACCATATATATATAGTCATCTACTTGGATGATTTCCTCAGCAATTCTACAATCATCAATGCATTACTCTTGCAGTATAATTATAGATTATTGCATTGTTTGTTGACACATGATAATTTATAATTCAAGATCTTTTCCTACTATTTTCTTGGCTAATTTGTTAAAATTTAGAAATTGTGTTTGGCTTCATCTTGCTAGGTTCTTTTTTCATGATCATTGGTTTATATGTTGTGAGTTGGGCTAAAGTTAAAGACTTGGGAGAGATCAAACAAGATATAGTTGTACAACTACTACATGAATCTTTTAGAGAACATGAGTATTAAATGTATAAATCTCTCAGTAGCTTAACATAATGAGTTGATTCCATGGTATAAAAAATATATATGAACATGTATAAACAATTGTATCATGAATATGTTTGCTTTTATCTACTCCTTTTATGTTTTTTATTGATTACCTAAAATCAACTAAACATTTAGCTTCCTTTGTTTTTCAAAATTTTTAAATTGTGTGTAAAGGAAAAATATAAATCAATATATGTTTTGGGGAGAAATTTTTTTGTAATAGTTGATTCTCATATATGAGTTTAGTGATTATCGAAATATAAATTGTTAAAACTTTGTTTAATAGTTCTTATGCGAAAAAATGAAAACAAAGTTTGGATATGTAACGCCCCAAAATCATAAATAATAAAAATCTATTCAATCTAAATAATCTATTAAAAAAATTATTAAATAAAAGCAACCAGGAACCTAAAATTTCATCACAAATGTCAGAGCTCTAATCCACCCCAGGTAAAACATCTTCAAAATAATTCTCTAATACAATGTTTAATGCCATAATAATAATAATAAAATCCTTAGTTCCACAAAATAATTTGTAATTGTTGTCTTCCAAGAATCCCTACTCCAATAATCCCTCTAATGTATCTGTAAGGGGAAATAAAGGGGGTTGAGATAACTTAATAAGTAGAATTCACTAACATTGGGGTGTGGGAACAAACCTTTTAAATAAATAATTCTTACAACAAATTCATAACTTGTAACTCATCAATATTTTATCATCAAATATTTCATATAAAAAATATATATCTTTATATTGTGAGCCATCATAATATATATATATATATATCAATATCATCATATTAACAATTTCCTAGACTTTTTCCCGTGGTCAACATTTATGCCTCATTGACAGGGTTGTGCTGTCCCCTTTTAGGACTAGAATCTCTTTTTTCATCATTTTTCTTAAGGATAGCTCATTTGGAACCTAAAGGTGCACTCCCTTACTAAGGAGCTTCCTTTTTGGATCCTCAATAGTATACTCCCTTGCTAAGGAGCTATCAAATGTGCATTATCTCATTTTTTGGTACTGTCTCTTGCTAAGGACTAGTTGCAGTATGATTGTCCCTTGTTAAGGACCAAATACAATACTGAAATTTTAATCACAACTTGACATAAGTTTTCAAAACATATTCAATATGCTCACAAAAATAATCCATTCATAATTCTCAAAAATATAAAGATATATTCACACATACAAGTTTAAATAAATTCAGGTTGTCCCACAAGTTTTTCATAAAACGAATAATCAATATACACGTTAAGCATTTATAAAATATCAATTTATATATAGAATATCAACATATTTCTTGATATGAGAATAGTTTGATAATCAACACTGTTTTGGGAAAACCCCCAAAATTAGTAAACACCACTTACCTTTTATTCGCGAAAATAAAAGAAATCAACCACCCTTGAGTTACAATAAATCGGTATAATTAGAACCTAGCAACACCAAAAGTAGGTTCATCAATACAAATTTCTCACTTAACAATCTGTTTTCACATTTAAATGGTTTAATCTATCAACATTAAAGCCTACGGAGGTGTTTAGTTTCTTTTAAATACTCTTCAGCTGTGTCAGATTTTGGGCTTACAATTACTGTTGTATAATCATATCTTTTTGGGTCTACCTAATCGGATTTTGGCTCTAAAATATTGTTGCATAATCAGATTTTTGGGCTTAGAAGTTGCTACATACTGCAATAGCTTAAAGATGATAATTAGTGTCACTAGAACGATGCAGAGGTAGGTATCTAATAACATAATGCAGCCTTTTTCCATTAATATAATCCTAGCTATTCATGAAACTTTAATATGGCAAAAAGATGGACATGTGATCAACCTAATTTATTGGAGAGCATTTTCTGGCAATCAAGCCTTGGGAGCCTTATTTTAAAGCTTCAGAGTCTAGTTTTTCATCAGTGGCTGTTTGGTTTAGATTTCCAGAGTTGCCCATTGAGTTCTATGACAGATCAATTCTACTAGAAATTGGCAATGCCATTGGCCCAGTCCTTAGAATTGATTCCTACACAACCTCCGGTTCAAGAGGCAGTTATGCTCGATTGTGCATACAAATTGATCTTATGAAACCACTGATAAACACTATCAAAGTGGGTCGATTATACTAGAAAGTGATGTATGAATGTCTTTCAACATTATGTTTTTGCTATGGTAGAGTTGGACACAAACAACAGACATGTTGTTATCGTGTCCAACCCGAGGAGAAAGTGTCATCAGCTGAACCGACGCCTGTGCAATCAGAGAAGAAGATGCCCCAAAAATCGGATCAAAATTTCGGGAAGTGGATGTTGGTAACTAGGAAGAAACGACCAGTAAAGTATGAACAAGGAAGTACACCCAACCAAACTAACCAGTGTGAGATGACTGAAACAAAAGGAACTAAGGGTACTTTTGGAAACCCAAAATCTAGCCTGACCATATTTAATTCGGATAAGACATTTCTTTTCAAAGCTAGGGCTTCATGTGACTCTGCCTTAGTTGGTGACAATGGAAGGAAGACACGTGAAGATAACGTACACAATATGCCCAAGGATCGGGTAGAGATCCAGGAAGGCTGCATAGGAAATGATGGATTGCTCTTGGGGAATGAACTAGGCTGTCACTTAAGCCAGGTAGATGGGACGGAGAAGAAGAAAGCCAAAAGCATAAGATCACCCAGAGGTAAGAAAAACTCCAAACCCAAAGAAACCAAGTCCTTGAAGCGCTCCAATCTTAAGCCAAGCACTAAACCGTATCACCCTACCCCTTCAACCTCATCTGATTCTTCTTCTAGCACACTCCATGGATCGTTCCAACAGAAGCCCACCAACCTTCCCCTCCTCGAGGTGGGCAATATGGCACAGGAACAAAGCCATAGTTATTCCCGACGAAGTAATTGCTTAGATTCATTCAGCTCCCATGGTTACAATGGGCAGGACCAAGGAGAGTTTGTGCGTAGCATGGACGCACATATTTCCAATCACTCTCGAGAGAGAGAACAAGGAACTTGGCATTGGACCACCCAACATGGGAAGCAACACCAAATCCTTGATGGAAATTCCTCATAGACATGCCACTAATCACAGAAGTGGAAGCGGAGGAGTTGAACAAGCTCAGGTGGCCATTAGTGCCTCCCCACTTGGACGAATCGAGTTGGCTGATACAGGAGAGAAAAGTAATAGATTTCAGGGGAACAGCTTCAACACACATGGGGAATTTTCCCACATTGAAACTATTCCAAGTACTCAACACGGTAAGGAATTGCGATCTCCTAGTTTGCTACAGAGAGGAAGTGAAGGGGATACTGAATTACTTGACAGTGTGGAAGCCAAATTGGGCAGCATCCAAAGATCTCCTGCGAAGGATGGGATAGAGCATGATAGCAACATCAACGATGGGGACTAACCCAATGGACATTCCTAACAACCATTGCTCTCAAATGAATGTTCTGTTGTGGAAATGTAGAGGTGCACTTAATTCTGATTTTAAGAGAAGAGTATTTGAAATGGCTGTAAACTACTTTCCTTCTGTCATGATCATTACTGAGACTAAGGTTGGAGGTGACAGGGCTACTAGAATCTGGAAAGACCTTCCTTTCAATGGGGTCTTTGTAACAAACACTATTGGATATGCAAGAGGGTTATGGTTGCTATGGAAAAAAGAGGAAGTGGACATCTTTGTGCTGTCATCAACTGAACAGGAGATTCATGCCATTGTCAAGGTACGTGATTCTAACCTTACTTGGCTTATTTCTCCTATTTATGCTAGCCCAAGATTAGCTGAAAGGAAAACTCTATGGGAAAATTTAACCCTAGTTGCTCAGTTGCATAATTTGCCCTAGCTATTACTAGGGGATTTTAATGAAGTACTTAGGCAGTGAAGATATATCAACCTTAATGGAGCCCTAGATTTCAAAGAGTTCCTGGATTCTTGCAGTCTGTTGGATTTAGGGTTCTCAGGACCAAAATTTTCCTGGTCCAATCTCAGACAGGTTTCGGATTTAATTCTGGAACGTATTGATAGATGTTTTGCAAATCCGTCATGGAGGCTTCTATACCCTGAGGCTTCTGTTACTCATCTCCGCAGGGTGTTTTCCAATCATTGCCCCGTTCTTCTGGAACTATCCAAGCCCCCTCCTGCCTCCATTAACAGACCTTTCCGCTTTCAAACTATGTGGCTACACCACCTTGGATTTCCTAATGTGATTAGAGAAGCTTGGGAACAGGAATCAATCCTTCCTTCTGCTATTAAGTTATTCATAAATAGGGTCACCCATTGGAATAAAATAGTGTTTGGAAACTTGTTTGCAAGGAAGAGGAGGCTACTAGCTAGGATCAATGGGACCCAAAAAGCACTTTTAAATGGGCCAAACCAATTCCTGGTTCAGTTAGAACAGGATCTGATCAAGGAATATTCTGATATAAGGATTCAAGAGGAGGAATATTGGGCCCTTAAATCTCGCCTTAACTGGGCTGCCTATGGGGATCGTAATACGTCCTTTTTCCATGTGTCCACGCTGGTAGGAGACATCGAAATAGGATCAAAAGCATTAAGAATTCCCAAGGTGATTGGGTGACTGAAGAGGAGGAGGTTAAAAATGTTATCTTAATGGGGTATAAAGATCTTTTCCAGACCAGCTCTCTCTCATCCAATAGCCATTCTGGCATTGAGAACTTTTCCTATTGCTTTCTCTCGGATAGTGATAAGATTTTCCTTTTTGCCCCAGTTTCAAAAGAGGAAATAATGGACTTTGGTCTTTGAAGCCGTTTAAAGCCCCAAGTGCTGATGGGCTGCTGCTCGAGGTGTTAACTGTGACACTACTTGTCCTTTATGTAAAAACCAAGAGGAAACCATATTACACCTACTAAGAGACTGCCCCTTTGCAGCCACCTTTTGTAAAGCAATTAAAACCCCTCACTCTCTTTATAATTTAAGCCATCTGGACCTACCCAAGTGGCTAAAGAAAAACTACCTTGAAAGTAATCAGTTGCAGGCAAACGGGCTGCCGTGGAGCACACAGTTCCTCTTTGCCGTTTGGGGCCTTTGGAAACACAGGAATCGGGTAGTATTTGAAAACACCCCTCTGAACTCTTGCTTACACAGAGCCTGTATTCAACAAGCCATGGAATACCACTTCTGTGTGGGCAAAGTGTGCATTCCAAAGCCTCACTCTACCAACCGGTACGTTGGCACAAACCAGAGGAGGGGTGGTTTAAATTAAATTCAGATGGAGCATCCTTAGGGAATCCGGGCAACGCGGGAGGTAGAGGTGTTATCCGCAACTGTAATGACAACTGGCTTAAAGGTCATAAAAGAAGAGTTGGGTTGCAACTAGCATTATAGCTGAATTTTGGGCACTCAGAGATGGTCTCATACTTACAAACCAGCTGGGAATAACGCATCTTGCTGTGGAGCTTGATGCAAAAGTTATTGTGCAGCTTGTACTTTCAAATAACAAATCTAACAGAGCTTATTCTCCCCTCCTAAATGACTGCAAGTTTCTCCTTATTTGTTTCCAGCACTTCAAGGTCAACCATGTTTTTAGAGAAGCTAACAGAGTGGCGGATAAGCTTGCAAAGGAAGGATGTTCTTCCCCTTTTGATTTTGTTATATTAGATAATCTTGACTCTGATGAATTATGTACTATTTTGAATTCTGATGCACAAGGTCTGTACACTCTAAGGCGTTCTGCCAATACTCCTGTAATTCTGGTTTGATAATGTTATGTTTCCTTTTAACCAAAAATATATATATAAATATATACCTTACTTTATCAATCCAGTTGCGTAGTATTCCCTTGATGTCGCTAGACTAGGATTTAGACAATAATAAGGGTATGGATGCATGTCAGTTTGACGGTGAATAAAGTGAGACAATAAACAATTATCTATAAACCACAAGGCACCCTTGTTCTAATATAATAATCCTAGCTTTAGATCCGTAACAGCCGCCCCTATTTTTTTTTTCTACTGGGTACGCCAAAACAAATGCTATAAGAGTGGGAACAAAAGCTAGCCATTGAGTATTTCAACCCTCCTAAGTTTAGAGCAGAAGAGGGTTGTACCTGCAGTTTCCACTCGCAGCCACAGTGAAGCAAAGCAAGGTTTAGTAGTGTGTTGCCACTAAAGCAAAAGGAAGCCTCATCAGTAAATACACGTGTAGCTTAAGAAGTAAAAGACTAGAGCTTTTTTTTTTTTTTTTTTTTAAAGTTTATCAAGACCCATATATTTACTTATGCCACCTCACTTGAATTTCATATTCTATAGTATTTATCTTATTTTTAATATCTTAGGCCCAAATCAATTAAATCCATTTAATTGTAGGCCTCTTTTTTTAATTTGCGTATAAGAATTAAATTAGCATCAAAATTATGGGGTGTTACAGGATAAATTGCTCATTAACATCTCCAAAAATGCAAAATAATGTTAGCTTTCATATGAAATCATCAAGATTCATTTTCATGTTCTAATAAAAATTATACATTCTCTTCTTCTTCTTTTTTTCTTTTTTTATTGTGTTGCATTTTGGTGCATATCTCACTATATTATAACGTATTACAAAATATTTTGTCATATATAATAATTAAAAATAAAATGCAACATGTTTCCTTGGCAAAAATATATATATATATATAAATATATATATATATATATATATATATATAGATATACAAAAAATCAAGATATAGACTTCTTTAGTTACAGAATATATATTATATATTATAGTGTAATCACATTATTGTGAGATGGGTTTGGGACTATTACTTATAAGTCTTAACCACTATTTTCATTTTTTACTTAACATAAAAGAATACGATGTCAAATTTTCCTGTATATTGCATGGGTCTACGACTAGTTTAATGATAAAAAGCAACCATCATAGAGCAAACACCATACTATCATATCTATTTTATGGTCTTAAATTTAGGAAATTAACTTTAATTATATTACATGTCATTATATAGAAAAAAACACAAATTATAAAAAATAATATAATTTTTATAATTAAAAAAAAATCCTATAAATTCACTTTATATAAAATACTTGTGTTATGCATGTGTTCAATCATCAATGACTTTTTTTTAAAATTAAAATAAACATGTTTATATTGTGTCCGTAACTAGTTTTAGTTTTACGTATAAAATATATGTCCTAGTTTTATGGAAATGGATTTTAAAATGTAGATTGGGTTTCCCCACAAATCAACACATTAAAAAAATTTAACATGAGCCTCAATATAAATGTATTGAAAATTTTAACATGAGTTATTTAGTTTGAACAAAATAAGGGAGATTACAAGGAAAACTAAAATAACTTCTGCACGATAGCCAATCGAAGAAAAGAAATTTGCAAATCTGAAAGTGTTGTAGATGCAGCATCCATAACTAGCATATTTAAATTTATTGTTAATTAATTGTATAATTACAAACTTGATAGGATGGTAAAAAAATAATTAGACAATGAACATTTGCTACAACAAAAACATAGAGAAAGAACAAATTTGAGTGGAATTTTGTGACTACTTCAACATGAAACATGGTCTTATAAACATTCTATGTGAAGAATACCAGCTATTCCTGTTATCAGAGAATTTTTAACCAATTGACTTAAAGCCAAAGTTATTTTGGCCGTGTACTCCACTGCCTTTTCTGTTCATCAAAACTTCCTATCACTGCAGACTGCTTCATGTTACCAAGCCTATTTGCAAATAGATCGTAATAAGCTGTTGGATCCACATTCTCCAATATTTTCACCAATTTTCCATACTTTTTATCAACCACAGTTTGTCCATCTTTGGATTCAACCCCTTCAGCAAAGATTTTGACAGGCTTTACTTGCACGGTTGGCTTTAGATCACTGGCAAGTGCTACTGCACCAAGGATTTCCCCAGAAAATATATCCTGCAACAGAATGACATTTAGTCTAGCAGCTAAACAGTGGAAAGAACTAGTAGGACATCCAAGATTCTTCAATTGAGGGAGATCCATGGGAGAACCAACATTCCCATGTATCCAATTTGTCATCATCTACAAAACTATTAGCATTTTAAGTGGGCTACACTTTCAAAAAAATTATCCCAATGATACAATCTAAAGGCCTTTATTAAAATAACGTTGAAATTGGATTGGATATCTCAGTAGGGAGGCCAGGACTATGCCATGTAGATCATTGAATGTGCATGAAAGCTAATATGTTTCTATCCTTAGTATGGAAACCATGGAAAGGGAAGGAGTGGCAGTAAGAACTTTAATTAAAAGATTAAATTTTTTTACCATATGTTTATATAAAAAGTGCAATTTTTGCAAGTGGTATAGCCTTGACAGTAATCGGCTGGCAAACTTAGCTTCAGGTGTCCTTTTTGTCTCTAGCAACCTTTCTAAGATCCTTGGTAATGAACCAACTCTACGCTGGATGCCAAGTGGAATGAGTGTGATGTTAACCTTTGAATCAAAGACTGTCTTTGCAGCCACAGGGTCAAGAAACATATTGAATTCTGCATATTTGTTGGAGTGAACAGTAAACACATTTCCTTTGTCCCAGTGCCCATGACTGATGTGCCCTCCAACTATATACACATCCTGCAATGAGATTTGAAATCATCGGATACTGTTAATATAAAAAATATGTGTATCATCCAATACCTGATTTATTTTAACATAATCTCAAGGAAAATGCTGAGCCATTTCTTCCAGTTTAGCATTATAGCTTGTGTCATGAGGAAAGAAAAGAATGCTTCACCTAGAAATCTCTCTATATTTCTGCAACGATTTTGGGTGGTAATTTCATTTAACTCTTAAGAGAAGATTAACGTCCACCATAATGGTAGGATCATAATCTTTGGATTGCCCATCCACTTTTCAATTCCTTTTCAAATTGAATTTACATGAGAGATTAACAAGTACACTTACCTGGATAAAAGAGGTAGCATTTTTCTCCGATAGAATAATCTTTGCTAGATTAGTAAGGGGTCCATTGGTCAGTACGGTAATCTTAGATCCTGGATCAAGATTTGCCACTATAGAATCCCAAACTTCCAATGCTAGAGGCTGTCTGAGTTCAGGATGATCAGTGTTCCGAGGAGCTCCATACTTTACAGAGTTCTGTGCTGTATACCTGTTACAGAACTCTAGATTCAGCCACACCCTCAGACTTTTCAACACCCAGATAGATAGACAACATTAAAACACTAGCAACATGACTATAACTGAGATAAGATACAAAAATGTGCATGACGATAGAGCCAAAGTTATTCTGATGTTGAGGAAATACTGAAGAAGTATAGTATCATGACAATGTACAAACATATAAAATTTACGTTGATTACTATATAAATAACCAGTCAAAATAAATTGTCTTATATAGATCCTATTGCTTTGTTGGATGAAGACATTGACTTAATCGTCTGTCTCTTTAATTTATAATGGATATCAATTAGTCTCCTCCAAGAAACATAGAAGAAGAAAGGAAAAAAAACCTGATTTCTTCCTGTTAAGTATATGGGAGGGAAAAGTTTTATTATTCAAAATGAAAAACATTATTTATTAAAATTATGACAAAAGGATATGGAAGGATTCTATTTGACATAATTCAGAAAGTTTGCTATCTTATTCAACAGTACAATGAGTCAGCTCTAATTATCCGAGTTCAATCAACCAAGTTTAACCTAATGTTTCCTAGTCAATTAAGGGTATATTCCAACTCAAATAAATTATAAGGCTTCCTTTAGCTCAGAACATTTTCCATAGGAGATATAAAATTGAGTTCTTTACTTCTCCCTAGCAGCATTCACCCAAATTATATTGCATCTTCTTTAGCTAATAAAGTACATCAAGAATAAGTCTTGGCCTTTTGTCAGCTCTAAATATGCTATGAATATCTTAATGTTGACTCAAGGTCTCAATGAAATGCTTATAAATACAATGGTGGAATATTAGCGTTCATGGGAAATGGATTAACAAAATATTAATGATATATGATAAAGAAGGAAGTAACTGTATAAGAGTGGCTACAAAATATAAAATAATTTTAACAAGTTTTCATACTTTTTAAAATAAAGCAAACAATTTAATTCACATTATATGTTCTCTAAAGATCTCAAAAATAACAAATTAGTGCACCATATATAAATAGTAGCCTTCATATGCATTTGTTATAGGAACATAAGTACCTTCTGGGGCTTCGTGGCAATTCTCGTGCCAAACCGTAGAGAGTGTCTGAGTCGATAAGTCCACCACTCCCATGTGGGATGGCCTTAACATATCTGCAGTCTCCAACAGCTGAGGAGATTGGATCAGTTTGGTTCATTGCAAAAACATCTCCAAGACCAACCAGAATGTCATCACGGCCCATCATATGAAGTAAATCATAAATGATATCTATTGTTGCAGCATTTGCCCAACCGGTTGTGCTTACTATTACTGCCTGGATGAAAGGAAAAAAGATAATGCATGTCAAAACTTCTGCTTTTGATATAATTGAATTCTAAAAACCAGATAGTTGCAATTTTTATTTGGATCGCACCTATTTTGTTCAATATGTTAAGAATGAGTCAATGTGTTGTAATATTTAAGCAGAAAGCAACTTGTATAAGCACTCAGAATTACAAATTGTTAGAATGGTGCAACAACCAAAAGGAAATCATCATAAGAGAACCTAAAACATGGAGCCAGTGAAACATGAAAAATAAAAGACCACTCTACCTTGAGGTTGATCACTTCCATGGGCACTTTAAGGAGGTAAAACAGAGCTAGAAAATCTCCAGCACTCATATCCATATCAAAAACAACAGGTTTCCCAAGATTTTTAGATCTAAAATTTGGTTTGTAAAGAACTTCTTTGTAATGAGGAAATTGTGTTGTAAAATTGAATCTGCCAGTATGTTGAGGGCGGTTTAGAGCCTGCAAGAAAGTGTGATCTAAGTTCATCAATATATATGTCATTGTGAAGATGAAAGACAACCATAAGAGTGCATTAATTGTACTTCAGGATACAGTTAGAAATGAATTGTGCATGGAAATATTGTGTGTTTTAAGTGTAGCATGTGTAAATCAGAGAGTTGAATGGAAAACATTCAAGAATTTATGAACAAAATGAAACATGGATAAACTTACATCCAAGAAACTTATAAAAAATTCTCTGTCTAGTGGGCTGTCAATGTTCTGATTAGGCTTTGCTTTTGTAGCAACTAGCACTTGAACGGCTTCTGAACCAGTTATCTCTGCTGTATAACCATCCTATAGAATTGTTGCAATGGATAGCTCATGAACATTTGAACAATTAAAAATATAAGTCTGAGAAATATTATTAATTCTCAACAACTGCAGAACACTACAGCTCAGCCTGAATTGAAGTGGTATATAAAATACGTATTTATGCATGTATCAATACTTGTAAATATGTATCCCCCAACCAAAGCAGAATTATGGAGGAAAAGAAACAAAAGATTTGGAGGGTAAGATGGAAACAAATTGAGGCCAATTGGTAGCAACATCAAAAAGGTTGTCTAAGGAATGTTACAAGACTAAGCAAGCAACTTCAGCTACTACCTGGCATTTCCCTTTCCCATTCTTCACGATGCAAAAAGGATCTCGAAGTCTAGTCTGAACATGACCACTATGTACTCCACCCTTCTTTAAATTGAATTTTGGAACTTTACGGCCATCAAAGAATGGATTGGAGCCATCATACACCCCATAAGGCTTGTTTGAAGTAACTACTGTTATATTCATATACTCCATTTCCGCAAATTCATTTTCCCCATTATGGTTGTGTGAGTTACGCATGATTGAAGTTGCCACACCAGATAAAAAGGAGTCCCACATAAAATAGCTCTGCAACAATTACAGATAATTGACAGTCAAAGGTCTTGAAAAGAGTAAGATCATATTAACATACATTTGACTGAAAGTCACCTTTAAGAAATTACCGTATAGAATTGGTCGTCAAACCATGTATCACGAGCTATTTTCAGTGACTGGTAGCAGTATTGTGCCTCATACGTATTATGATTCTTCTCAAATGTGTCAAAGAAATTCTCACTGATGGGGATGGTGTTCGTTGCATCCAAAGGAACAAGGGTGATGGGAATACCAGAATGAAAAACCTGAAAGAAAAGGAAACATTGTCAAATGCTGGCACTTTAACTTCTAGAGATACACCAATAAAAGGATTATACTATGTTGATGTAATGCCATTTTTTAAAAATAAATAAAAAAAAAGGTTGGTTAATAGCAAGTTGAACAAACTGCATTACCTGGTATGCAGCAAAAGGATCTCCAAATATATTGAACTCTGCATATGGGTTACTAGTATAATCTGTGAACATATTACCATGGTCACCGCATTGCTGAGGTGTGCAAGATGAGCTTGCATTTTGTGGGCAACAACCAGTTGGATTCTTTGATCTCACACCACCACCCATGACAAAGATATGCTCAACATTTTTCTTTAGATGTGGATTATTCATAAGGAAAATAGCAAAATTTGTATGTGCTCCTATAAGAAAAACAGTTATGGGACCTGCTGATATTTTGTCAATCATCACTTGTTGTGCAGTTGGTTGCCAAAGAGGAATATACTTCCTTCTCCCCTAATTGCATGACAAATTATGTGAACCAGATATATAAATGATATGATCATCAAGAATCAAGAAATGAACAAATCTTTAGTTTTCTAGTGTATTGATAGAACAGTTATTGAGGTTTAGATACAATATTTGCAAACAAAAAGCATACAGATGGTTTAGGGTCCTTGGCTACTACTAAAAAACCATTCCAAAATCAAGGAAAAAGACTTCACATTATGATTTGTATAATAATGATGGGGACTAAAAAAATATTTACTTTTACCTTATGTAAAATACAATAAATCTTATTTATATATATATATATATATATATATGTTTCGAACTAAAATAGAAAATATTATTGTACAGTGGGCACATTAAATAAATGAACAAACTGTGATCCAGCATCAATTCTACAAAGGCAGAGATTTTCCCTAGCAATAAAGAAATCAGTAGAGCAAAAACTCTTGCCATTTCCTAGTATTTGAGTTTAGTAACCATACTGAAATTTACTAATAAAATGAGACAAACACAACAGGAACCTATTTAGGTGTCTTTCTTATTCCAGGACCTTATTTTGCCACTCTGGTCACCATGATTTCAAGTCAGAACTTCTGCTTATGGGAGTATTCCTTTCGTTAGTCTTTTTTTTTTTTTTTTTTTTTTTTTTTCACTTTTTTGAGATAATGTTCCTTTCATGTTTCACTGGTACTTTATGTTAGGAATTTTCGTTTGTGTTTAACAGAAATATCCTTGCCCCTTCCTCCCCCAAACCATTACGTTTGCTCACTTCCAACTCCCATATCATAATTGATCTGGCAAAATACAAGGATTTGGAGCATTCATAATCAATCACAATGTCAATCTATAAAAAACATTTGCTAGACATTTCAAATTTTGATTATGCTCATGCACCTTTTTTTAAGCAGATAAAAACAACTCTATTAAAAAAATGAGGAGGAAGCTAGAATACACAGAAACATTAATTATAAAGTTTCAGTGTCTTATGCTCAAGGTATCCAACTCAAGCTGACTTCTACATGTAAATTTATAAAATGGTTTCAACTAAATAAGAATAACCAAAAACACAGCTTGATTGCAAAGGCACAAAATACAAGTTGGAGAAGAGTCTTGAATCCTAATAGGGCACAGAAGGAGAATAACCATTTACAGAACATTCAATGAAACTTCTGCATTACAAATGTAAAGTTAAAAGGATAAATAATAAGAAGTAAAGCAGGAAACTGAGACAAACTTCCCCGGCCAAGGAAAAGCCTTATCCACAAAATGCAAAGAAATAGTCAACACGTTTCAAGTGTATTATTAGAATAAGATTGCTGGGACAATACTAAGTCTGCCTATCAGTTCCAGCAGCTATGAAAATCAGTCAATGTTTTGAGCATTTCAATTGATAATGTGATACCTTATTTTCTGTAGACCATTGTCAACTGAGGAGTCAAGGAGAGTGTCATTATGAAAGTACATCAAAATGCTATAATTTATAGGGATGCAGATCCACACAAGCACAAGCAACAAATATTTCATCTAATATTGAAATTACTCTCCAAATCAATACCTGCGGGAGGAAAGCTTTTCGGATTCCAAAGTTGGAATCAATATCTAATCGCCCTCCTTGACCAACGGGAATAGCTTGTCTATATCTACAATATCCTACAGTTGTATTCCCCTGATATATTAAACTCACAGTTAGACCATACACTTAATAAGTAAATTACTACATTGTGGATTCATCATGGATTTTAAGATAACCAATCAGAATTAGAGCCTTTAAACTCAGAATTAGAACCATTCGCGCAATATAGTACACAGATACTTTCAGATGACTTATAAAAGATGTATTTTAGGATGTCAAGTTACACACATATGATCTTTCTGGTGAGTTATACATAAAATTCACACCTGTTCAATAATAGGAAGATAGCCTCCAACATTTGGCAGTATTGTACCATCTTCTAGTATCCCACCATCACCCCCAACTCCAACAGCAATGTCATCACGGCCCATCATGTAAAGAATGTCATAAATTTGATTCACAGCATGTCCAGCATCAGTCCATGCATTTACATTGATAGTGACTGCCTGCAGCAATATAATACAGGATTCACTATTTCTCTGTGTAATAATAAACGTAGTTGGTGCATTTAAAACTTGAAGTGGATAAGTTGGTAAATTATACCATTAAAAACCACTGCAGATAAAGGTACATTATGTAAGTAGATGATGAATGGAACAAAAATGAATAATGGAAGTAACAGTCTAACCAATAGTAACTTATTAGTTATTAGTTATCTGATCTGACTTTAGCTAGAGGATAAAATCCTAAATTCACATGCACTGAATCCTAGATATGCTTCAATAACATGGCAAATCAAACCATTTATGTAAATTATTAGACTCGAACATCATTCATTAAGGAGTAAAAGAAGCATGAACCACATCTTCCAACAAATTCATCATATAACACACAAATTTTGAGTCTTCAATTGCTGAGGCAAGATTTACTCATGAAAGTTTCTTGAAAATTCAACAGTTTGCTACCAATTAAAATGCAAAAAAAATTGAACTTGCAAAACGTTTCTAACTTTTTTGGAAAACTGACAAACACGACTCAGTCGTCGACCAAGTCAGCATAAGAAAATGAAAAAAACATCAGCAACATTTTGTACTGTAAATAACAAAAGATTCATGATGAACTAACTTACTTCCACCTCAAACTCTGATCTGTTTTGCTTCAAGAGGTACAAGAGGGCAAAGAAATCATCAGTATCAACATCTGTATCCAAAAGAATTCGATGTGGGAGACAATCCACAGTGTACAGATTAGCTCCAACAACTCCTATAATCCATAACACGACAACCAAGAAATTCCTCTGCAGCAACATTCTCATGGCTCCACTCAAAACCCAGAATTATTTTCCCTCCAAAACGACAAAGACATCAAAACACAACTCTTTCTGTCCTGAGACAATAAAAATAAAAAATAAAAAAAAATAAAAAAAAAAAACACAAAACGAAGTGTAAAAAAAAAAAAAAATACAAAAAAAAAAAATACAAAAACAAAGTAATATCCAACACTAAAAGTTCAAAGAATTAAGACAAGTGTGGAAAAGTACAGAGGTTGTTTGAACAGGAAGGACTATAGGTGAAATGAATCAAATGATGAAGATGAAACATGGTAAGCAAATGCCAGAGAGCAAGAACCGCCGGTTAGCTTTAGAGGAGACAAAAAACGATGCAAGTTTACGTCTTCAAAGTTCAAAGCCAGAACTAGATTCTGGGACTTTTGACTTTAGAGAGAGAGATAGAATTAGTTATAATTTCTCTTTGCTTTTCTGTCTTTTTATTGATTTGAAGAGTACACGGCAATGGCATCATGGGCATCATGGGACACTGTGTACAAAATCTTTTGCACTAATACATAAACTCCATCAAAAAAAAAAAAAAAAAACCAATGTTCATTGGTTGTTGCTTTTTTTCTCTTTTCAAATACAAATGGAGATGGGTTAAGATTCTGTAGAGTTATTATAACATTACCTTTAGAACTTCTAAACACCTTCGATTATTACCAGGGCATCAATATTTGACTACTCTCACATATACATACATACATATATACATACATTTAAATATATATATATATATATATATATATATATATATATAGTTTCTCCTATTCTAATGAATAAATAAAATATTATTAGTGGTAACTCTAAAAAAATGCCAATAAGAATGACTATTACCACAACATTGACATGTGCTATCAAAGGTAAAGCCATAAATCTATAAAAAATATATATAAAAAAAATTTTAAAAAAAAACAAAAGGATTTTTTAACTTGATCCTAACCATGAAGAGATTAAATTTTGTAAAAATATGGTTTAAAACTCATGTTTTACCTTTTCAATCTCAACATGACATGTCATCTTATCACATATTTAAGAATAAGCACAATCACGCACAATCAATTGTAATATCCATATATAAATCCAACCACACTGGAAGTTTATTGAGATGTAATTAGTGTGGTAAAATGTATTAAATTTTAAGTAAAATGCTAATGTGGCAATATCTTATTATATGGTGTAAAACATGGGTTTTACTTTTACTTTTACACCCCATCCTTACCAAATTTGGGGTGTAATACCCATATATAAATCCAACCACATTAGGAGTTTATTGAGATGTAATTAGGTGTGATAGAATATATTGAATTTTAAGTAAGATGTTAATATGATAATCACTTATTGGATGGTGTAAGACATAGGTTTTACACCCTATCCTTACCAAATTTGGACTCACAGCCATGAAATCCACATTTATTTTCTTTAAAAAACCTTCTCCCCTCTTCCCGTGTGTATTAAAAAATACTTAGTATTCTTTTTAAAAAAAAATCAACATTTATTGTTTCTACTAAAAGGGAAAAAAATAATTTCCATATCTCTAATTTTCTAAATAAAAAAATTCAAGAAATATCTCCTACATATTTATGAGATATCTCCTAAAAAATTTTAAAAATACTTATATATTTATGAGATATCTCCTAAATATTCTTTGAATCAATGAGCTATTATGGCATATGAGTAATTAGAGGAGAAAAACAATGCATTAAAATTTTGCAAACTTTTTTTTAAATACATTAAATACACTTTGAATTAATGAGTTATGATATAAGAGTAATCAGAAAGAAATATTTTGTAACATTTGTTATAACTCGACAATTACAACTTTCCAACTCAACAATTTGGAAATATTTTGTAAAATTTGTTATAACTCTAAAGTTATTGGAATGAGAGGAAGAAAGAAATGTACTAATTTTGAAAATTTCAACCATTAAAACCTACTCCATTATAGCACCTTATGGCTAAAGGGTGCCATCTATTAGCGTTGTAGACTTGTAATCTTGTTGATTCTTTTTTTTTGGGGAATCAATAGTAAACTTTATTAGAAAATATTAATGGGAAAGAGAAAATATAGGTATTCCTTTATACCAAAATAAATACCTCTTTCACTTTAGCAAGACTTGTAACTTGTAAGTGTTTTAAATACAAGAATTACAAATACAATGAAAAGAAGTTTGCCTAAATTTTTTTTTTTTTTTTTTTGGGTAAAGCTTTAGCCTCATTAAGTATGACGAAGCTGTAACTTAGCCACCTCCATAGGGTCCACAATCACCTTATCATTGTAGATTCTTAAAAATGAAATATAGTCAACTTTATTTTTAAAGTGAGAGTAAAACCTAAAAAAGGACAAGTTAACCCAAAAATGGACAATTTTATTTTTAAACATAAGCAAAACCTATAAAAAAAGGACAACTTATTTTTTGGTAAAAAAAAATATAACTTTATTGTATATATTTTGTGGGTCTTCTATATAGGTTTCTTTCTTTTTTTTCTTTTCAAGTCTTTTATGATTGTTATGGTTGTATAAGAGATCTGGTATCTTAATCTAATGATAAAGAACTATCATCAAGAGCGGATACCGTAGATTGAAACTCTCTCAAAATTTTTTTACATATATATATATATATATATATATATATATAATATTGTACATATTTGAAAAAAAAAATGTACATTATTATACATATTTTGTGTACACTCTCGGCTAAAAATTTTTATGCATGTATAATTAGTATATATTGTATTTTAAAAGAAAGTATAAAATAACATTTTACCTTAATTAAATAGGTTTACAATCTTGTTAAACCTAATTGTATACATCATTGAAAGGAAATCAAAAACCAAAAAAATAGTAATTTTTGCTCCAACCTCACTAAAAAATTTCTCTAGCTTACTTTGGAGTTTGGAGTTAATGGCAGAGAGTTTCTTCTTCATCCTCAAAATATTAGAGCACAATCACAGATGGCACCACCAAGCTCTGCTGATCTGCATCTTGGATTCTTTCTGGGCAAAAAATTAGAGCACCACCACAATCACAGAGGGTTTCTTCTTCATCCTCTCTCTCTCTCATTTCTTAATCTCCAACGTTTAGACACACTTGTTAGTCCATCTACTTTGCTTTTTTTTTTTTCTTTTTTTTTTTACTTCTTCGTTCAGTCTGCCAGTGGTTTATTTATTCAAACAAGATTTTCTGTACAGATTTGAGATTACAACCTGCTTTAAGTCCTACACGTGGTGGGTTGCCCTTCAAGTTGTATTCTAAAGCAAAGTTATACCCCCCAACCTACACTTCAATTTATATTACAGTTTGCTACAAGTCCTACACATGGGACCCCAGGTGTGATTTTTCTAACCTTTGTTATTAGTTATTAAATTAATTAATATATTATATGATATGTAAATATAATAAACTATTATTAAAACTGATATACATATACTTTGTCTAAATTTCTTTTTGTTTATATAAAAAGGAAAATTATTGATAATTTTATTTTAATTCGGTACTTGACAATTCCCTCTTAAAGAGTGTAGATTACAGTTTTGAATAAAAATATTTAACTTTTTATATTTCCACTTGTTTTTGACATATTTTGATTACGCATAAGTTAATATTATTAAATATTTTTATCAATCTTCTCTCATGAATGGTTTAAATTTAATAAATACACTTTTTGTAGTATGTGTTTACAACACTGTTTTAATTATTATACTTAGCATGAATAATGATGTGGTAGTATAGATAGGGGAAAATTTTAATCATCTCATTTTTTTTTATTTGGCCCCCCCAAAGATAAATTTTTGACTTCGCCACTGGCGAGTGTCATAAGTTGAAACTCTATTAATAAAAATATTGTAAAATTTTTTATAAATATATACACTCCTAAGAGTTGGACCCACGTGAGATATCATTTTTTTCCAATAAACCCCACGTGAGATATCATTGACCCAAAAAGTACCAGACCAAAAATTTCAAAGAAAAATCCAACTATGGAATTCACTGTTTAGATTGAATTAATCTGAGATCTAAAGGTGGAACATCTTCTTGATTTCATTTTCCTAATAGGTTTTCTTATGTATTGGGATGGCAATGGGGCGGGGCGGGGCCGAAGGATAGAGTCTTCATCCCCGCCCTGTATGGTTTTGTCTTGCCCCATCCCCGCCACTTGGGGCCCCGTGAAGCCCCGTCCCACCCCGTGAAACTCTACTTTTTGTTAATTTACCCTACAACTAGTACAATTGTTTTAATGAAACCTATTTCATTAATAAAAATATACTTAAAATTACAACTAAATTTATCCCATCAAATCAAATCAATTTTTAGGAAAAAATTGAATAATATATCCAAGCATTTAACAAGATAATTACAAAAAAAAATCTTATAGTATAACACATAACAAAATAAAGGCAAAGAACCACATTGGGTAGAATAAAATAAGCTAATATTGATATGTTTGTTTAAATAGTAGGGTTTTAGGGTATGAAAAATTTACAATTATAACCCTTAGCAACACGGGGCGGGACGAGTCTAAAAAGTCTAAACTCATCCCCGCCCTGCCCCGTGGTGCAGGGCTAAAATCTTGCCCTATCCCCGCCCCACCACCTTTGCGGGGCGGGGAAAACCCGCATGGGGCAAAGCGGGGAGGGGCAGGTTAAGCGAGGCAGGGCAAAATTGCCATCCCTAATTACATACAGTTGGATGTTCCTTTCACTTTTGAAATGGCCATGATCAATAGTAAATTCACTATTATTAATTCTCTAACCTAGATTAATGTAGGATTTGACACCAAATCCAAGGTATATGACGTGGATAAATTCTAAAAAAATTGAGTTAGCAACATCTTCAATATAGGTTTTCTATTGTTAATGGCCTTTTGGATTAGTACTCCCTCTGTCCCACTTTGTTTGTCCTGTTTGAAAAGTCAAACTTTTTAAGGGAACATCATTTATTGTCTTGTTTATCTTTTAAAAATGTATAAGTTTCCAAAACTACCCTTAAATAAATTTATCAAAAAATTGAATTAGTAAATTAATAGGGGTATAATAGGAACATTAGTAAATTAATGATTTTTATTTTTAGAAACATGACAATATTTTGGGACATCCTAAAATGGAATAGAGGACAAACAAAGTGGGACGAAGGGAGTAGCATCTTATGATAGGTTTATTATGTGTGGTTCAATCCTAATAACTTGATCTGTCATATATGTATCTTTTCTATTTATGTGACATTTCCACTATTTCTCCAAATTGTTCCCCACTTTAAAATCAATAATAGTTCTTCAATAACTCTAACAATATAAATGTGATTGGTGCTAATAAAAATAGAAAGAGAAAAAAAAAAACTATTATTTAATCTTTATAACAAATTAAACTTCATACTTACTTTTAATCATGGTACTTTAAACCTCCAAATATGGTCTCTAGAGTTTTATAATTTCTAAGGGTACGTTTAATACACTGAATATATATTACATTAGGAATAGTAATCTTTATTACTGAGAGTAGAAGACAATGTAATGGAATAGCTATTACTCTCCATAAGTTTGGTTATTACATATAGAAAACTTGTAAGAGCATTATTATTGGTGGTGCTAAAAAGCCAAGTACAACTACAAAATTGAGGCTACATTGGTGAAGTCAAAACTAAAAATTCTGGTTTCTCAATTACAATGCGTAGCCATCTTTTCTCAAAGATAAACAAATTTATGTTGCATTCACACTGGTTAAAATATTTTAATATTTTCCTTTCTTTTCTCTTTTCTTTGTTTTCTGCCCCTCTGTGTTGTTAGGATTAGTGCCCTTAAATCCTATTGTATGATGCTATGAATGTTATTATGTATGACATTATGTATGACTTAATGTTGTGATTAATAAAGTTTCTTTATTATTATTATCTAAAATAATGGTAACATGAATATTTGGACATTATCATATAGTCCATGAGATGCATAGTATGTGATTTATGTGATTTAGTCACAGAAGATATAGATCACAAGTTCTTTGTAAACTCATAATTTTGGTTCGTAGGCGGTGATGAAATTGGGCATTTCATCTGCGAAGACTATAACATATCAACTAAGATGATTTGTCTTGATCATGGAAGTGGAGACTTTTAGTTGATACGTTGATGTGTTTTAAGAGTTAAGACATATTGAACTGGACCGATGTGAGATTTATTATTCTCCTAATGACTGTCAAATGAATAATAAATCTCACGACTCCTATTTGCATGAACTCTTAATCCTGAGAGAATAATGGACCTGATCATGAGGTGTAAGTTGCTTTGATATATCAGGAGTGAGATCTAAAGGAACGATCAAAATCTCAGTATGTTGGGCAACCACATTTAGTGTTGATGGAACATATATTCTCAAGATGGAATTCATAGTCTCTTAACGGAGATATAAAATATTCCCTTGAGATAAGTTTAATGGTTTTGGTTATTCAGAGAGTTAGGCCTAACCACTTTAGTAAGAAATTACTAAAGTATATATTTATGAAATTGGATTTCATAAATATATGATGAATAACTTTAAGGATTAAACCGGGTACTCAAGGATTAAGATGTAGTAATTTTCAAAGTGGCAGTCTACATTCATGACTTTGTATTACTACGAATATTTTTTGAAGGGGTTGCGTGTATAATAAAGTCTTGGGATATAATTTATAAATAAGACCTAGAGTGCAATTATATTTATATAGTGGTATTAAATATAATTAATGGTAACTTTGGACTTGTCAAGAGTTGACAGAAAAGCCCAAGGCCCATTGGAGCTAGTGTCTTATTGGTCCCTTTTGGTCCCACTCAAAGCCACACATTAAAGCCCAATTGGAAAGACCCAATAGGCCAGCCCAATTAGATAATCAGTTAGTTATAAAAGGGAGAAACATGCAGAAATTTATTTTAAGAAAGGGAATGATAATTGTGAAGTGGTGTGTATGTGCAAGTGAAACCACTCGATTATTCTCCCTTAGAAACTGATTGAGAGACCACACTTCTTAGGCGTAAAGTGGAATTGGAGTGAAGATTAAAAGTGTTTCCAAGAACTTCTAATCTTTTGTTTTGAATTTCACCGCACCAAGGTACGCTATCTTGTTCTCTAATTCTGAAAATCACATAATACATGTTATCAATCATGAATGAAATAGAACCATGAATGTCGCTTCCGCTATGAGTTTTGTATGGGATACAAAACCAGATTTTCCTTCATGTGTCTCTCAATCTTCCTCTACTATCTCATTTTTCCTCTTCTCTCTTCTTTTCAAAAATTTTTCTTTTTCTTCTCAAATTTTCTCTCTTTCTTCTCAAATTGTTCTTTGTTGTGTAAGGGTCTCTTCTGATGGGTCATGCCATGGGTGTGGGTGTTGTGGGTCATCAACTTTGTGGGTCATGCCGTGGGTGTAGGTGATCTAGCTCTTGAGTGTGGTGGGTGGGTCATGCTATGGGGCTTGTGTGGTTTTTGGCTGATTTGGGATTGCTAGTTTTGTGTTGTGGGTTTGTGTTTGTGTTGTGGGTTTGGGTTTGGGTTATGCCGTGGGGTTGCTGGGTTTGTGTTTGTGTTTGTATTTGTATTTGTGGTGGTGGTGCCACCGTGAGTGCTTGAAGACATCGATTAACAGAGAAAAAAATAATAAATAAAAGAATTGTTTATTGTAGTAGATTTATTATTTTATTGTGTTGAAATATAAAATAAAACCACTGATGTTGGGTAAAATAAATAAAGTACTTATTTGTAGTGCTAAATAGCTAAATTTATCACTCCAACAATGTGGATGCTCTAAAAGATGATGTATAAGGAACTTTATATTTTTGGAAATATATTAATTTTAAAACTTATTATATCTACCAAGTAATATCTATTACATCCATTTTAAAGAGGAATAACTAATCCAATGTAATAACTAATCCATGTAATAAAGATGCAGTCAACTTACCAAATTGCTATTATATATGAATACCTATTTCATTACAAGAGTTATTATAGCATACCAAACGTACCCTAAGTGTCTGACACAATAATAAAAATGTGAGGTTTGAAGTGATGCATTTGAAGGTACTAGGCTTATTTTATCACAATCATAAAACTAAAGTTTTTTTTTACTTTCCCAAAATAGTATCAATAATGGATCATGTAAAGTAATGTTATGGCAATCATAACTTACCACCTCAAAAGCGTTAAAAAAAAAAAATCATAACAAATTTTGTTTCCCTAACGTCACTTTTATCTATTGACTTCAATTTTTTTTTTTTCAAATATTGCCTTTTACTATCTTTTATAACATAAATATTTTTTAGAGAAAAAATCATATAACGGACATGTAACTGATGTGTTTTTTGAAAATAAGTAGGTTGATGTGTGTTTTTTAAGGGAAATTATTGTGTACTCTCGGAGTACCATATATATGTACTTCTTCCTCTCACATGAATGGTGGGTCTCACTAATTAAATTCATGATGAGACTCACCATTCATATGAGAGAGGAGACTACGCATTTATGATACTCTGAGAGTATCTAATAATTTTCCATTTTTTAAATACTTAGCACATTATTCTTGAATCTCACATTACTGAGAAGGCATACCATGCATCTGGTGTGTATGTATACTCTCTCTCACATGGAGTTTAAGAAATGTGGAGAAATTAAACAATGTATCCAGTGTATATTTCCTCCCTCTTATATTGAGGTGGGGGTCTACCTCAATGTAAGAGGGACGAAATATACACCGGATACTTCGTGTACTTTCTCCAAATTACTTAAAGAATGTGTTTTGATTTGAGTTTATATATTATGTATGCTTCCTTTGATATATTTATATGTAAGCCTTATTCGTGTGATTTTACAACAGCCCATTTGGAATGTGATGTAAATTTCAACTTATTTAAGTTTTTAGTCTCTTCTGGTATTGTTTGTGATCTTATTGTACTTTTTGGTACTATTCATGGGTCCTATTGTACTATTTAACTAACTTTTAGTTTTTTTTTTTTTTTTTATAATACTTTTAACAAAAAGTTTTCAATTTTAACTAAATAAATTGTTTCCAAACTAAATAAGGAGTTCCAGTCCCATTGTTCTTAAACTTTGATTTAAGCCAGAGTCTTTGTTATTAATTTTTCGGATTATTCTTTTGCTAAAAATTTTGTACATTCTCAGAAATATTTAATTGTTACACGTCTCCGACTAGTGGAAACAAATAAGAAAGGCCAAAACACCGACAAAGATGAAGACAAACAAAATTAACCTATCTGGTGGAACAATTAAGAATCAAAATCCAAAGGAAAGTGACCTTTAACCCGCTGTATATTAATGACACAACGTACTGTGTTTAGATTTGAAAATACACCCTTTGTTTGGGACCCAATCGAAATTGTAAAAGGACTATACTTGTAGCTAGAGTCTTTTGACTTAATATTATAAAAGATAAAGTTTATTTGTGATATAGATATTGTTTAAATTTATATGAAAAAATAAGGGGAAAAGTAAATTTTAACAATAGTGTTATCGAAATTCTGAGAAAAATTATAAGAGAGAAAAGAAAAATAATGTGGTGAGAGAGAGAAAATGAATTTTGGTGATGTAGTTACCAAAATTTCTGCACAAAATAGAGAAGTGCACGGGAGAAAAATAAGAATTGTGACCATGAAGTTACCGAAATTATATAGGAGAGGGGAAAGAAAAAAAAAATTTATGGCACCCATTCCATTGAAACTAAAGCACAATAAATATATATATATATATATATATATATATATATATATATATATATATATATATATATATATATATATATATATACACCCCAATCCATACCCTATCACTGCCCTACGAAAAAAAAAAAATAATATTATGAACCTTCAGTGATCACGTGTTCATTCACTGCAAGTTCATAATATATATATATATATATATATATTTTTTTTTTTTCCGCAGGCTAATGATTAGGGATATGGATGGTGGTTTATGTTTATTTTATATATATATATATATATATATATATACACTGTGCTCTAGTTTCTATAGATTGGGGTATCATAATTCTTTTTTTTTTTTTTCTCTCTCTCTCTCTTTCTCTCCTCTACAATTTTGGCTGCTTCATTGCTTTAATTCTTTTTTTTTTTTAGAAATATTATGTTTACAATATTTTTACAATAAATTTTAAATGACAAGTTATTATAGGTTGTTATTAATGGGTAAAAAGTAATCTTAATGATATATTCATATTATAACTAATAATAACTAATTAACTATGATTTTTTATTCTCAAAAAAAAAAACTATAATTTTTTATGAAAATGTTGTAGAAGTAATACTTCTTTTTTTTTTTTCTCCTCTCTCCTACAATTTCGGGAACTTCATTATCACAATTCCTATTTTCTTATTTTTCTCTCGTTCACTCCTATTTCAGGCACTCCTCTACATTTTGGGGCAGAAATTTCGATAACTACATTATTGAAATTCAGTTTTTTTTTTCTCTCTCATCACATCATTTCTCTCTACTCTCTCGTTCTTTTTCTTAGAATTTCAACATCTCCATTACCCAAATTTGCTTTTTTTTTTTTTTTTTTTTTTTTTTTTTCTAGATAGGTTTAAACAATACCTACCTTACATTCATTCATTGATTCATTCTATCTTTTTCAGTACTTTGCTTTTTGGGTCTTTGTGCTTTAACCAACGTGTATGTGCCTCTTTCCATGGCTGAACATGTTTTTCACACCTGGATTGTCCTTGTCCTTGTCCTTGTCCTTTTAATTGTAATCAAATCAAATACAACAAATAAGCTTTAATTTTTTTCAGTTTTGGCGGTTGGCATTGTGGGGACGTGGACCATAACATGTTGCCAAGTTTAACAGGAAATTATTGTGTACTCCCGGAGTACCATAAATGTATACTCCCTCCTCTCACATTAATGGTGGGTTCTACTAATTAAATTCATGGTGGGACCCACCATTTATATGAGATGAGGGAGTACGCATTTATGGTACTTCGGGAGTACCTAATAATTTCTCAAGTTTAACATATAATCTTATACCATATAGTACAAAATCCATAATTAGAATTAATTAGTGGTGACAAGTTGATTAACATGTTCCCATTTAATCCCACACCAAAAAAACGTTCCCATTTAAAAAGGAAAAAAAAGTATATTAAAATGACTTAGTTTTTGGGTAACTTATTTGCTCAATACATGACAAAAGATATAATTTTTATGCCAGTGATAAAAAGTTAAAAATTAACTTATTTTTGGTTAAATTTATTATTTTTAATAAAAAAACTATATATGAAGAAGTAAACTAAATACGATCTAAATAATAAAAAACTAATTAACATAATTTTTTTTAGGGCAAATAATCAGATCATTAGAACCAAGGTTAAAATTAGGAATTTTTGCTTGGGGGAATCAGTTCCTATTTTTGCAAGCTACATTTTCAAAAATATTTAATAATTATATATATATCTTATAATTTAAAAAAAAAAAAAATTTGGGAGCCATGGTCCTTGACCCTTATTAGAACTTGCTATAATAAGAGTAAGAATGTTGCATATTTTTGTATAATTAGTAGAATGCACTGCGTGTTTGAACATGCCTGTAATTTCAAACTTGAAGAATTTTGAAGATTAAGCTTAATAAGAAACTTTTTTTTTTTTAATCACGTGGAATAGTAATCAATTATTTTGACATTATTTTTATTCAATTTTTGGCTCCAAGTCCTAATAACAATTAATAGATTACTTATTTATTAATCACAATTCACAGCTGTCTATGCAAAAAGATAAAATTGTCAGCATGCACGTGCAAGTGACCTGCAAATAAATAAAATGGGCCTAGTTTATCTTGCTCAATCTTAATTGGATGTTGTTCATCACAACTCCCAACTGATTTTTAAATTGCTTTTGACAGCTTCGATAGTTGTTTAATTATATATATCAGTACCCCAACTGCAAGGAAAATCAACACCCACACATATAATGCTAAATTAATAGATTGATGAACCCCTTAGTCAAATGTTTCTAAAAAAAAAATTCTACGTTTCATAAGCAAGAAGTCAATGTGAGAGAAAGAGAGGAGCTCCGGATATTATTTTAATAAAAAATTTATTGGTGACAAGTAAGATTGAAACTCTTCTTATTGGATGATCATGATACTTTTCCAAAATTGAAATTCTTAATCAACATAGGAATAATATTACGGGTCGTGTTTTATTTAGTGCATAGAAGTATTGGACAAAAAAGTCAATAGAAAATATAGGTGATGCTTTCATTCTGTATACAAGACGAGATACAAAACTAACACATATCAGTATCATGTCTCCTTCGATACATAAAAGTACTAAAAGGAAATCAAACCCTAAAAGCTAGTGCAACAACAAATGTAATTTGTGTCATAAGCAACTCAGCTTATAGGAATTAGAAGCTTATTCTTAATTCAACCAATGAAACCAGCTGTGTGATATGGGACAATGTAGTGAGTGAGGTTAAACTATTTTTTTTTTCAAAGTAATTAACACCCCAATCAATTTATTATTATCTCTTAAAGCTGGCCCACCATGTTAAGATCCTATTTCCCAGCCATTGAATGAGCACTGATTATTGAAGTTTGATACTATTGGAGCCCCACGTTTACTTCTCTTTTGAGTCATTTCAATAGTGGAGGATAAAAAAAAAAGTGCATGCTTAAATGTATTGGATAAGTAGAATGTTTTAAAAGTGTGATTAAAGGCAAATCAGAAATGGATTTAGAAGAAGCTTTATTTAAGAAAATCAATTTTCTAATCCATGTTGTGCACCAAAAGGTGCTTTCCTTTCTGCCATGAGTGCAAATTGTTTATTCTGGTCAAAGCTTACCTTTCTTTGCTAATGGAGTATTTGGACACACACATTGTTTTTTTTCCTACATACCAAACCCCATTGTACCATCAGCTACAAGCGAGTTCAAGTTCAACACAACTACCATTGTCAAAAAGTTCAACGCAACTTCCAGAAGCAATCAACTAGAATATCCGGGAATAAAATTCCAATCACACTAGGTCACGGTTTTTATTATAATAAAACTAAAATGATCATTTTTCATGATAATGTACGGCTCAGATTGGTCGGTCATCTCAATCCGATGATGAGCCATCAGGTCATCATTTTAATCATTGTTCAAACTTCAAAATATCCCCTATCATAAAAAAAAATAAATAAATAAAAAAAATCCCCACAAAGTACAAGTGTTACTTCGATGAAATTATTTTCTAAAACAAGTAAAGATCCTTTGCCTTCTGCAAACATCACATTAGTTACGCTTTATTTTTTCTTCTTTTTTTTTTTTTTTTTTTTTTTTTGGGTGGAGAAAAAGCATAAGGTTGCCTTATTTATTCAGAAAAAAGCAACATCAGATACAAGGAATTTAAATACATTTGGAGGGACAGGCTCCATCCAAGCAAGTAAAAGAAAAGAATACCTAGCTCTCCTAACTAATGTATAAACAACAGAATTACTTCGCCTCCTAGCATGAGAGAATGAGTGGTTCAAAAGCAAACCAAAAAAATAGACCGGTTGCACAAATGGTCATATTACACCATTAGTTGAGCTGAATAGCATAAATCCTAGTGTTTGCACAAATGGTCTTACACCATTTCAAATATATATTTAAGTGGGTCAACATAGTGACCACACCCATAAGCCCTTTTGGAGATTATTAAAAATAAAAAAACATAAGCCTCTAAAATTTGCTTAATAAATCTTTAAAAAAACACCCGCATATGCTTCTGTACCCATCAGACAAAATCCAATTTCGCTTCCAAATTTAAAAGACCGATCTACTCTTGTCTTTATTTGTTGAATGTTGTGTAGATGATGGGGGAATAATAAAAAAAATAATGAAGAAATAATATTTTAATCAAATAAATAATCAAATATGAGTGTTTTAAAATAGAAAAAACATGTGAATTGTGACAGGCAAAAAGTAAAAATAAAGAAATTAAACAGGTTATAATTGTATTACTGTTTGCTCACACAATTCATTTTTAGAGGTGGAGTGCAAGGTCAACTTTTAAATACCCATTCAATGATAAAAACTGATAGTCTGACCAATCTTAAGCGTATAGTAAAAATATTTAATTAGAAAAAGCCCTAAAATGGCTAAGGGTGAGTTTGGTTCAGCTTTTTGTAAAAGTGCATAATGAAAAAGTGAAGTTTTCAAAAAGTGCATAATGAAAAAGTGCATTTTTAAAAAGCTGAGTGTTTGGTAAAAGCTGTTAAAAAGTGCTTTTTGAAAAAGCTGAGTGTTTGGCTAGCACTTATAAAAGTGAAGTTTTGAGTTATAAATTACCAAAAAGGACAAGATATATATATATAAGTGAATTTTTTGTTTTAATTATCTCTCTTAATGCAAATTATGGACACAACATTTTTACAAAAATTTCACAATAAAGTCTATATGACAAGTTGTTAATGGTAGATAAGAAAAATAATAATGTCATTAGTAGGTTCAAATGAGAACCAATAACAAATTACTGTGTAAAATTTATTATTAGAAGTGTTACGTTTACAACATTTTTCGCAATATTTTCACAATAAAATTTATGTGGAAAGTTGTTACTAGTTCTAATTTGAACCCACAACTGAAATTATTTTTTTACTAACCAATATTAACTAATAACAATCTGTTACTTAAAATTTATTGTAAAAATATTGTGAAAATATTACAGTAACATTTCTCAATTTGGATTTTTTATTTTTTATATTATTTTTTCTTTTTCCATTTCACGTTCAACCATACCAACCATACATTTTAGTTTTTTTTTTCTTTTTCTTTTTCTTTTTTTTCTCCTCCACACGTTCTCCACTATCTCTACCCCTCTTTTTACTCTCCTTTTCTCCCTCATTCTCCCTCATTCATCAGAACATTCCAGGAGCTCCTTCTTTCTCCAGCTCCGTCTCTCTTTCTTTTTTCTTTTTTTTCTTTTTTTTTTAACTTGATTCCAAAACTCTCTCTGATAAGAAAATTTTCCTTTTCTCCCTCATTCAAGAACATTCCAAGGAGCTCTCATCTTCGTGCTATTGCTCATCTTCGTCCCCAACTCAGTCCAGATGGGTCAGCAGGCTTCTGTCCTTTGTCCTTTTTTTTTTTTTTTTGCTTTTATTTTTATGATTTGATTAATTTTAAAATTGTGTTTTTGAGTTTGTATTCTGGTAATCTGATTATGTTTGAGTTTAGAGATGTTTGAGAGAAAGATTGTTTATTGTTATGATTTGTAGTGTTTGTTCTGTATTGTTTGTTCTGTGTTTGTTCATGGGTATTTCTGGAATTTCATCATTAGCAACGGTAACCATGAAAACGCGCAGTGTGCGTTTTCATTTATGGACCCTCAGAGGTCCATAAAATTTTCACGTTCTGTTCACGTTTTTGGCTTGTGCCCAAAACGCAACTTTTATCAAAAAGTTGCGTTTTGGCTTAACCAAACGCAATTTTACATCTGACTTTTTTCAAAAAGTGCTTTTTGGACTCAAAATGTGGAAACAAACGGGCACTAAGTGTCCGTCCTTGGGTTTGGTCCGAGGAAGAGGTTACAATTAGATACTTTCTCTATGTTCTCTCTTTTTCTCCCCCAAAAAATCCTCCCTAGATCCAGGTGCTTCTTGGCTTTATATAATTAGCTAGAATGCATTTGGACTCTACATTTTTAGGGTTAGGATTAGATCTCCCTGATACTTATCCCATCAAGACCTTACTAGAAGGTCTTACACTAATATGTGAGCTATATGGGTAATGTTCATGGTCATTTCCTTATTAATACGGCCAGCTAAGTGGTTGCAGTGCATTTGATGCGGAGGGGATGATTGCTTTGTCCTTCCTTTTTCTTCTCTTCCTTGTCCAATGCCAAGTTACCATTTTCCACTTTCGGGTTACATCAAGCCCCTTTTAACTCTACCCCTCAACTTTCCGAGGTTAGGTGAGCATCCTCAGTGCCTTGGCCAACTGTGGTTGTTCAACCTCTATACGAATTAGGGAAGTACTTTCTGACAAGGTTTTGAAACCCGGACCGGACCGTACGGTCCGATCGGAAAAACCTCGACCCGTTAATTTTTGCGGTTCTTTTAGCCTTAAGAATCGTTCTATGAGAAAAAATAGGGACCCGTGCAAACCGCGGTCGGACCACACGGTTCTGAGAACCGTGATCAGACCGGTTTTCACGGTTTCCTGCTTCCCAATGAATTTGAACCAAAAAAAAAAAAAAAACACAGAAAAGGAGAAAAGGAAGAAGACGATGACAAAGAAGGGGTGGTGCCATGAAGCAACCCATTGAATCTGAACCTTAAAAAAAAATAAATAAATAAAATAAAAACACAAAAAAGGAGAAAAGGAAAGACAACGACGAAGCAAGGGTGGAGCCATGAAGCAACTGCTTCTTCTTCTTCTGCTTCTTCTTTTCTTTCTTTTTTTCTTCTTCTTCCTCTCTGTCCGTCTCCCTCTCTCTCTTTTTTGCTGAACTTTGTTATGCATGTGGTTTGGTTTCTCACTTTCCCTTTCTTTGTATTTGTTATGACTTGACTATACTGACACGGACACTTGAAAGCTACCTAGCATTGGAAATATTGAAAGCTTCCTAAGCTCTCCACGTGTCTACAGTACACGGACACTTGCTGCCTAGCTTCCTTGTATTCATGTTTTTGTTAAGTGTATTGCACTGTTTCGCTGACAACACCACTACCCACTTGACCTCGTGAAGCCCAATGAAGTAATTAGAGTGATTTGACTATTCAAATGTTTTTAAACTTTACTATCCGCCAGTGTTGATACCAGCTTGTATCTTCCTCTTTTTTTTTTTTTTTTTTTAAATAATATATGTCATTTTTAAAAAATTTATTTAATGTGGGTGGTTGCCCTTCTAATTTTTATATTATAATAATTATTACTAACTATTATTATCACAAGTTTAACTAATCAACATATAAATAAAGAAAGAAACACTATATTTTTGTTTGTAAAAGTTATAATATGAAAAATACATTTAAAAAAAATAAATCTTTATATTTAGTTGGACTATTTTAGTTAGTTTTTGTTATTTGTACTAATTTAATATATTTATTTATATTTTAAATAATTATTAAATTAATTATGACGTCATCACGGTTCGACCTCGGTTCAACCTTAAAAATCTTGAACCTCTTCATTTTACGGTTCATTAAACGGTCCGGGTCTGAAAACCTTACTTTCTGAGGGCCACCCACCAATATTCCCTAAGGTCTACCTCCTCGGAAATGCCTTCACCCCCTCTATCAACTGTCTCGGGTCTTCGTCCCCCCACATGAATGATCTTAAAGCGGATCTATTGTCTTCAAGAAACTTGATGAATGGTATGCAAAAGGATACTATATTTCAAGTATATACACCAAACTTTCTCACAAGACCTGAAACATAATATATCCTCTCGCATGGATGAGCTACCTAATTTTTTTTTTTTTTAAAGTAGTTTTATTAATTATTTGTCTTGTTAAGAGATAGACCCAACAAAAACAAAAGAATACAATAAGTTGCCCTCTATAATAAAAATTTCTTAAAGGAAACAGCTTTTCAACTCTTGAGGCCGTACATAAATCTAATTAAAAGGGAGTAAGCTAGCTAGGCTTAGTCTTACGGCCAACTTAGTGGACAACTTCATATATCATATATATAAAAGATGTGACATGAGAATCATATATAAAGGAGTGGAGTCCATAACTTTGTTTTAAACTATCAAATTATTAATGAAAAAAAACACACACACACGACACAATGTTGTATCAAACTAGGGGAGTCCATAGCTTTGCATTTTTTAGAAGAGAAAAGAACCAGAGAGAGAGAGAGATGACATGACTACTATAGTTCTGTATTATTGAATTAAAGTAATCATTTGGTACTCTTCCATAGAGATTAAGTTGTGTCAAAAATCAAAATCTTGACGTTATATATAATCTCTTGTTAAGAGGAAAATAAGAAAAAAAATGAAAAATAATAATTCTTTGTTTCGATAATTCTTTTGCTATATGTATCTTGGTTCTAAATTTATTGGATTTAGTTTGAGCTCATAATTGAGTTATATCTTGTGTTAGAGACTAGTGATTCTAATAAGTCCATACAAGATAAGTGATTCTAATTAAGAAGAAACCTAAATATTAGTTAGGTCACCATTCCTAATTTTTAATTCAATGAAAGGAATCATGAGAATTAGGTCCCTATATCACTACTACAAAACAAGGCAAGGGTCATTGGTCCCTAGCAATAATGATCATTATATATATTAATTAAAAAGAAAAGAAACCAATATTTTATGTTCGTATCCAAAAAGACCTTCCTTTCAATAAACGTAGAAGAAAAACCCCTAGGCTTCTACTAATAGCATTGTTTTGATTGCCTAACCAGTAGATAGGGATCATAAATTGTGTTCACTACCGACCTTAGGGCTTAGCTCCTTTTATGTTTTCTTTTCAAGAGCATGCGAAGTACTTCAAGTTAAAAGGAGCCCTCACAAACCCATATTTTAAAGTCTAAACAACATTGTTTTTAGGCTATTGTTCTTCCCCCACCATGCTTTTATGCATTTAGATTAGTTTTTGCAGAAAAAGCTTATCTGATTCTTTTTTTTTTTTTTTTTTTTTTTTTGCTGAAAGTTGGAAAACATGTAATTGTATCTACAAAATAATTTAAAGTTTAAACAACTCTACATATTTGAACACATAAATTAATAAGTTGAAATGGAAAAAAAAAATACACACATATATATATATAGAGAGAGATGGGTTCAAGTTACACATTTTTGAGACCATTGATTTGTATTAGATCTAATGGTGAAAAAAAAAATCATGGTCATGTCATTATTGTTCCCTAGAAATTAGTAATTAAGTCATTAACTCTTCTTATTAAAAATAGAAATATAAAAAACAGCATTAACTCTCTACTCTCCATCAACAGCTTCATCTTCTCTCCCTCTCTCACGCAGTCTTTGTCTTATAATTCTTTATGATGAATTAACACAAAGACAATTGAAAGTTTCCCAACTGCTGGGAATCATTCCTCATTCTCCAACAACATCTTCTTAATTAGCATACAATCTGAGTACACATCACCACATGGTTGTACTCTCCCCTTGCATATCTCCTCTCCCATCTTTCTCTCTCTCTTACTACATAGCTAGCCAACATTGATTCATTCACAGGGTGAGCAAATTCCATATCTCAAAGCATCCTTCATTATCTGTTTTCAAGTACTAACTGACCAAGTGTGCCTGCGAGGTTGGGTCTTGCCTTTTGTGT